>OU696696.1:335133561-335733561 GCA_916050605.2 Platycheirus albimanus
ATTAGATAGACATCTATATTCTTGCAAGATCGTGCTTTGTATACTTTCGATTGGGCTATTTCCTGTATGTGAAATTGGGGTGGTGAAATGTATTTCAATATTCATGTCCCGTAGCATCTTATTTATACTTAATTGAAACTCATTATCCATAAAAATTTTTAAAGGCTTGATATGTTGAGAAATAACTGCATGATTGCTTCTTTAACGGTTTCACCATTATAATCTTTTATATAAGTCATTGTCATTGTCATTGATGGCTGGGTGCTGTATGAATAGTGTAGATCCTGATACCTGGCGAGGCCCAGCGTTGAAACTGTTTCATACGCATCAATTGTGCTTAATTTACCTCCTAGTGGTAGCCATCGGGTACTGGTTTTGTCCACCCGGATTTGACTTGCTAAACTTATAAGCGCGAGTGTTGAACACAGAAAAAATAGCAACACTATAGTTGCCCTGCCATAAAGCTCCTCTGTTTCTCTTGTTGGGTAGCAGTTAATTCTGTACGAACCCCTCAGAAAGCAAGCGAGCGGTGGATGAGCTTCCAATTAAGTGAACCAACGGCGACGCTACAGTCAGCATGGTAGGCACCCCATTGAGCTACTTCGACATATTCGGAGCTGAGGTCTTTGGGTCCTTTCACTACTATTAGTCATGGTAGTTAAATAGAGAAGGTGGCGGATGAACCCATATAGGACCAAAGGTAGCTCTCGCATCGCCGTAGTGGTTTACTGACTCTGGATTTCTCCAGGTCCCCCAGGTTGGGGGTTGTGCGTCGGGGTAACTTCCTTACCACGTAAAAACCCTTTTGTTCCGAAAAAAACAACTGCCTCGGTTATGGATGACCCTACTGATGACGACCCTAGCAAACGAAACAAGGACATCGAGTTTCGGCTTTGCACGTAGAATGTCCGGACCCTTAACAGACCACGTGCAGCCGAACAATTAGTGGAAGCCCTAGATGGTGCCAAAGCCGACATCACAGCCATCCAAGTGCGATGGGATGGTGAAGGCACAAGGAGGATGAAAAACTGTGACATCTACTAAGGCAAGTGCTACATGACAAGAAAACAGCGGCTATTCGGACGCGGATTTGTAATAAGAGGAAGGCTTAGGCAAGAAGTCTTAGGGTTTCGTGGCATAAGCGAACGCATTCTCACAATCCGCATTAAGTTCTTATTCAGCAACATCTCGCTGATCTGCGTCCACGTCCCTACGGAGGAAATATAGATGACACGACCAAAGAAGAACTCTACGATCTTCTCGAGAAGACGTATGATGAATGCCCGAATTACGACACTAAGATTATTCTTGGTAACTTCAACGCCAAAATCGGAAAGGAGGGTAACTTTGGTTCGACAGTCGGAAAGCATAGCCTGCACGACAACACTTCCGGTAGCGGACACAGGCTAATCGACTTTGCTGCGGGGCGAAGTGTCATCTCATCACACCTCAATATACACAAAGGGACCTGGCGGTCTCCTGATCATGCCTCCAGTGTCATGGATGTCCGCACTTTCCGAGGGGCCAACATAGACTCGGACCACTTCTTTGTTGTAGCTAAAGTGCGAATGCGGATCTCCACCAGACCGCAGAATCGAACATTAACTGTGAGAAAGTTTGATATTGTGAAGTTACAATCGCAAGAGACCGCCACATCCTTTGCCAACCATGTCTCGTCTTATCTCTCGACAAGCCCGGCGCCTGCGCCAAACCCAGAGGTCCAGTGGCAACATTGCAAAATGGCCATCAAAACCGCAGCTACGGTTCAGCTACGCAACACCTGATTCGATGATGAGTGCAGGCTAGCACACTTGGCCAAAGACGAAGTCCATTATGCAGTTCTGAATGCCAGAACCAGAGCTGCCAAGAGCGCTTCCCATGCGGTATACCAGCAAAAGAGGAAGGAGGAACATCGGCTTTTCAGAAGAAAAAAGAAAGAGCTGGAAAAACGAATGGTTGAATGTATTGGGGGTGCTACGGCAGAAGCAATGTTCGACAGTTCTACCAAAGGGTAAAACATTCGTGCAAGGGTTACAAAGCCCGAGCGGAAGCATGTTAAGATGAGGGTGGGAATATCGTAGTAGATACACAGTCGGTGCTAAGAATTTGGAAAGAACACTTCTGAAGACTGTTAAACGGCGAAGACAACCAACTAATCGCTGTCAGGCAAAATGATCCATTCGATTTGGATGATGATGAATAAAATCTCCGTCCAGCCGACCAAGAAGAAGTTCGGATAGCAATATCTAAACTAAAGTCCAACAAGGCTGCTAGAGCGGATGGCCTTACGGCTGAACTTTTCACAGCAGCTAGTAATGACTTGGTGAGGAGCATACACCTACTCATCGGTACAATCTGTTCGGATGAAAGTATGCCTGATGAATGGAACCTCAGAATTGTGTGCCCTATCCACAAGAAAAGAGATACTCTAAGCTGCGCCAACTACAGAGGAACAAGTCTCCTAAATGACACATATAAAATCTTGTCGGCCATTCTGTGTGAACGTCTGAACCCTTTCGCACGTGAACTGATTGGCCCCTATCAGTGTGGTTTTAGACCCGGTAAGTCAACCGTCGACTAAATTTTCACACTTCGGCAGATCTTGGAAAAGACCCATGATTTCCAGATCGATACTCACCACCTCTTTATCGATTTTAAAGTCGCCTATGACAGCGTGAACAGGAATGAGCTATACAGAGCCTTGTCACTTCTTGGCATCCCTGCTAAACTCGTTAGATTGTGCAGGATGACTATGGAGAAGTCGCGCTGCTCCGTCAAGGTTGGTAAGAACACCACCGACTCATTTTATTTCGAGAAAGGTTAACGACAGGAAGACGCCCTGTCATGTAACTTCTTCAACATCACTCTTGAGGCAATCGTACGCAACTCGCATGTCAACATCAGTGGTACGATTTTTATTAGATCCGTTCAATTACTTGGCTATGCTGATGATATATATTGACATTATTGGAAAAACGTAGCGCGCTGTCAGTGGAGCATTCGAAGGTATTGACGTGGAGGCGGCAAAAATGGGTCTGGCTGTAAATGAAGATAAAACAAAGTATATGCTGTCCTCGGGTAAAGAATTCATCACCGTAGGCTCGGACAAAACGTCAAAATCTACAGATATAACTTTGAGGTTGTCAAGGACTTTGTCTATTTGAGTTCCACTATAACCTCTCAGAACAACATCAGTGAAGAGATCAGTCGAAGAATAACTCTTGCCAATCGCTGTTTCTTCGGGCTTAAAAGGCATCTTAGTAGCAAAGCCTTCTCTCAAAGGACCAAAGAGACACTATACAAGACCCTTATCATCCCAGTCCTGCTGTATGGGGCAGAAGCGTGGACACTGACACAATCGGATGAATACAGGCTGGGGTACTTTGAGAGAAAGATTCTTCGGGTGATATTCGGTCCTGTATGTATCAATGGAGTATGGAGGAGAATATTCAATGGCGAACTGTACGGGCTATACAGCTACATTGACTTGGTTAAGAAGCTGAAAATACAGCGGCTTAGATGGCTGGGTCATGTGGAGCGTATGTACGGAAACGCACCAGCCTGACGAGTCTTCAATTCCAAACTGGAGGGCCGACGCAGTTCTGGAAGACCTCATCTAAGGTGGCGCGATCAAGTGGAAAACGACCTCAACCAATTTAGTGTGCGCAACTGGAGGCCACTGGCTAGGGATCGGCCTAGCTGGCGAGGATTGTTGGTTGAGGCCGTGGTCCACAATGGACTGTCTGCGCCACCTTAAGTAAGTAAGTAAGTAATTGTCAATTTCTTACTGAATTTGTCAATAGTAGAAAGAAATTTCAATTTTTTAATGTAAAATATATCGATGTGAATTATTTGATTATATCTGTTGGAGTCTCGGTTAATTTAAATTTCGGTTTGATTGGGTGTCTATCGTATTTGTTTTGGTTACAGATGTTACAACTATTTACATAATCAACTACTAGTTTTCTTAAATTAGGATAGTAAATGTATGGTTGTATTCCCAAGTAATTCTCTTCTATTCTTGCATGAGCTGTTTCTAGTTCGGGAGAAGGTTTTACTTTTTCTACAACTTTATTTTCGTCGTCCAATTCTTGTGCTAGGTAACTTCACTTATAAAACTTAATCTGAGATTTATCAAATAATTTGTTGTAATTGTATGAAAACGTGATAATCATCAATGATCAGATTTAAGCTGGAATTTAACCCCATAGAGGTACGGTCTTAAATACTTAATTACCAATCTATCGCTAATAATTCTTTTTCTGTAGTAGAGTAGTTTCTCTCATGTTCGTTGAGTGTTCTACTTATGAATGCAATAGGATGTCTGTCTTGAGCCAATTCTGCTCCTATGGCATAATTAGATGTATCGGTTTTTAGCTCGAAAGTTTTATTAAAATCTGGAAAAGCCAGGACTGGATGTGAAATGATTAATTTTTTTAATGTTTCAAACGATTTAATGTACTCAATATTTTTAGTATCAATTTGGGTTCCGTTTTTTAAATATCTAGTCATTGGTTAGGGTACCCAGTATTGGATAGTTACGCGTAACTTTGAAATTTTAATTAGTTACATGTAACTAATGTAACTTATGTAACTAATGTAACCATTGTAATTTGTAACTAAATGTTACTAATTGTAACTAAATGTAACTAACTATAAGTAATAGAATTTGTCAAATACAAAAACTCAAATTGTATGTTAAACTAAAATTTAGAAGTTCCGCCCACAAACCCGATCGAATGACGATTGACTACACTGTTTTAGGGCAAAGCTGGATGATTGATGAATTGCCGTCGGGCCAGCTGCCAGCTGTGGCAACGGCAACCTGGCAAGTAATATATTTTTAAATTACTATTATTCTGCAAAAAAAAATTAGTAATATAATAATACTAATGTGCCTGATGAAAAACAAATCTAATAAAATATTATGTTCTTGGAGCATACAAAAGATTTTCCCTTATTTCTTGGGATTCTTGGACATTTCTTTGTTCATTGTGATGTTTTTTTTTTTTTGGTAAATACAGATTTGATCTCAGATTTAATGTCAAAGATTTGAACTGAGATTTGATCTGAAATGAAAAAAATATGATCTGTGACCAAAGGAAAAACAAATTTTGATTTCAGATTTGATCTGACAGCAAGAAAAATATGATCTGGCGTACCAAAAGAAAATCACATAATGTTAAATATTCAATTCACATTATGCTTTAATTTAATTTAATTTATTTGACATTGACAGCAAAGTAAGTGCTGCCCAGTAATTCAAAATAGGTAAGAAAGCGAGCGTGGATTTTGTAGTTCCAAAATGTCTCTTTATCTTTTCTCTTTTTACTTGCTCTATAGGGCAAGTATTGGTTTCGTGCAGAAAAAAAAATCGAGGTTTTAATCAAACATGACATTACGATGATAGAGAAGCCCAAAAAAGTGGTTTTCGCCATACCGTTCGTCGGTCTGTCTGTGCGTCTGTGCGGATGTGCGGATGTGCGGATGTGCGCTTTTTCACGTCATGCTACAGCCTTAACGGCTTGACGGATTTTCTTCAAACTTGGTATATAGCAGTCTGAAGAAAAACCATTGTCGAGGTTTTTTTTATTTTGTTTTAGCCCGGCTCAAACTGGTACCTCTCAAGTAACCGCTTTTTTCAATTTGGATTTTCTCGAAAACGTCTCTAACGATTTTGATTAAATTTAAAATTTAGATAACTTTAAGCATTTCTAACAAAACTGCGTTTTTTGTTTTTGCCTCAAATGGTCGTAACGAAAATCAGGTTTTAACGGCTTTTTTTCAAATAGCCATAAGTTCACAACGGCTTGATTGAATCAACTCAAACTTCGTTTGACATAGTTTTTTATAGTGTTCTATAGGATGGTTTAGTAAATTTTTCACTGAAGCCTTTCTAAACGGTGGCTTCCATACAACGAGCCGTTGAGTTTAAGCCAACTTTTTTTGGTTTTTTCTAATTTTCTCGAAAATGGCTCTAACGATTTTGATTAAACTTTGTGTGTTATATTCTTTTAGTGTTTTTAAGAGAACTGCGTTTTTAGTTTTTAGCTAAAATTGCAAATAACGGAGATCTGCTTTTAACGGCTTTTTTTCAAATGGCCATAAGTTGTCAACGGTTGCATCGAATTCACTCAAACTTTGTTTGGTATAGTTCCTTACAGCTTCCTATCAGATGGCATTGATTTTTTTTTTCAGTTTCTCTTTTTTAAATGGTGGCTGCTATACAAAGAGCCATTAGATTTTGGCCAACTTTTTCGTTTTTTCTAATTTACTCAAAAAAGTCTCCCCCCATTTTTATGAAACTTTTTATATAACATAATATAGAATACTTCAAAGCAAACTGCATTTTTAGTTTTTGGCTACAGATGATAATAGCGGAAATTGGTAATATCAGTTTTATTAATTTGGCCATAAGCGGAAATTTATATCATTTATATCACCCAAAAGACGACATCTAAATTTGATATACTAAAGGTTACTTAAAGTTAGGTCCCGTATATCGAGTTTTCCAGTTTTAGCCAATTTTTTTTTTAGTTTTTACCAAATTTTTCAAAAATGAGTTGTTCTTATTGATCGAAAAGTTTGTTTTCGTCGTACTTTTGCACCCACAGAGCAAGTACGTGCGACCCAGTCGTGCATTTTATTTATTTGACATTAATGAAGGGTTTACAATATGAGTGGATTCACCGGCGCAGGTGACTACTGCGGAGTTTACACATGCATGAATTTACCGTCGCCTGTAGCCGTGAAAACAAGCCAAATACTAGTATTACATAAATATTGGTTGATTGCCTTCTTGTCCTTAAAAGAAGATTTTGTTTTCTCACAGATTTGTTTGTTTTTCTTAGCAGTTTGGCACTGACATTTCTGACACGTTTCAATTGGACATTTTGTTGGTACGATATATCATACCTATTTAGAAATTTCCATTTTCACGCAGCACTGCCGCCAGAGTATCACAAGCTTCACCATTGTCAAATTAAGAAACTGTCGATGTAAGGTGCTTGTCTGGCGACAGGACACACGTTTAACCTAACCTTTAAATAAAACAAAATAGATCTCCTTTGATTTCCCTTGGGCGAGCCAAATCTGAAATTTGAGATCAAATCCAAAAAAAAAAAATCGCAATAAAAAAAGAAATGGCCAAGAATCTCAAGAAAGAAGGGAAACATTTTAATGTAAGTAAAAATCTATTGTATGCTCCAAGAATATAACATTTTATTAGATTTCCTTTTCATCAGGAACATAGTAATTTCAATATTTCCTTGTCAGGTTGCCGTTGCCCTTGCTAATAAAACAATTTCGTCAATAGTCGATTGGGATTCAGGATGAAATGTGATTTTTTAAATTTTTACTTGCGATTATAGGTACTATAAGGCAAGTTATGCATTCGTAAAAAAGAAAAAAATGTTTTGGACAATCAAACATAACATTACGATGATAGAGAAGCCTAAAAAAGTGGGTCCGACAATTCTGTCTGTCTGTCTGTCTGTCTGTCTGTCTGTCTGTCCGTCCGTCTGTCTTTATCGGCACCTACAGCCTAAACGGCTGAACCGATTTGCTTCAAACTTGGTACACAGTACTATTATGGCGTCCTACAAAGGGATTTTTGGAATTAGCATTCTAGCTCTAAAACTAACGGTACCTGCCATACGATTTTTAGTGAAAAATTGAATTTTCTCGAAAACGGCTCTTACGATTTTGATAGAACTTTCTGAATAGTGTTTTTTAAGTAAACTTTATGTTTTGGCTGGAACAGATTTTTCAGGAAAAGTCTTATAACGGTACCTCACATAGGACCGGTTTTTTTAAATCAGATTTTCTCGTAAACCACTTCACGGATTTCGATGAAAATTTTAATATAAAAGCTCTGTTATAAACGAAATAATATAAATTCTTTTATTTTCAAAAAAAAATTTTTTGAGTTTTTAAAAAAAAAGTTAATTTTTTTTTTTGACTGTTGGTTTTTTCGAAAACGGTTTGTTCAAAATTTTTAAAATTTTTGTTTTCTTATAAGAACTTTAAACCGCTAAATTTTGACATACTCAAAATAAATTTGGAATATGTTTCCGAAAAGTTTAAAAAAAAAACGGTTTTTTTGAAAAAACGGCTCCAACGATTTTGAAAAAAAAAATCCTTAAAATTCAAAAAAGTAAAAGAAATCTAATGGTTTACTTCGTTTTCTCCAAAAAACGATTTAACGTTGATTTTTAAATGATTAATAAAATCTTATATGATTTTTTTATTGCTTTTTTTCCAAAATCTCAAGCCCCAAGAACACTGTAACACATTAGAGCAAGTTCGTGCGACCCAGTCGTGCACTTTATTTATTATTAAGTTAGAGTTAGTTTTATTTAGTTACAGTTAGTTACATTTAGTTACATTAGTTACATTTGTTACATTAGTTACGCCAAATATTGGGCGTAACTAATTCATATTAGTTACGCCTAACTAAACGAGTAACTTACTTCATGTAACTTACTTACCAACACTGATGGGTACCTAAGCATAATCTCTTATAAATTTATAATAACCAGTGAGACCAAGGTATGATTTTTTTTCTTTAACAATTTTTGGAACGTTTATCATTTGTATTGCTACTATTTTATCCTGATTTGGCAAAACTCTTCCATTTGTAATCATGTGTAGAAGAAACTTTGTCTCTTTTATAAGAAAGTCACATTTGTCAATTTTTAAATTGAATTCTCTTAGTTTTTCAAATATCTTCCTCTGGTTTATTATGTGTTCTACCAGAAAAGTTGAGAAAACCAAGATGTCGTCCATAAATACCACGCAAATTGTATTAACAAGATCTTCCAGTTTCTCATTCATCATACATTGAAAGCTTGAAGGAGCATTTTTCAATCCCAAAGGCCTTGTGGATTTTTTACTTGCGATTATAGGTACTATAAAGCAAGCTATGCATTCGTAAAAAAAAATTTTTTTTTTGGACGATCAAACATAACATTACGATGATAGAGAAGTCGAAAAAAGTGGGTCCGACAATTCTGTCTGTCTGTCTGTCTGTCAGTCCGTCTGTCTGTATCGGCACCTACCTACAGCCTAAACGGCTGGACCGATTTGCTTCAAACTTGGTAGATAGTATTATTATGACGTCCTACAGAGGTGTTTATGGACTTAGCATTCTAGCTTTAAAACTAACGGTACCTACCTGCCATACGGTTTTTAGTGAAAATTAATTTTTCTCGAAAACGGCTCCTATGAATTTGATTAAACTTTCTAAATAGTGTTTTCTGTGCGAACTTTATGTTTTGGTCGGAATAGATTTTTCAGGAAAAGTCTTATAACGGCACCTCCCATAGGACCGGTTTTTTGAAATCCGATTTTCTCGTAAGCCACTGGACGAATTTCGATGAAATTTTTAATGTGGAAGCCCTATTACAAACGAAATAATAAAAATTCTTTCATTTTTCAAAAAAAAAAAATAAATTTATTTTTTGTTTTTTCCAAAAATGGTTTGATCAATTTTTTTTTTAATTTTATTTTTCTGATAAAAACTACAAAGTTCTAGAAGTTGGCATACTTCAAAAAAATTTGGAATATGTTTTCGAAAAGTTTAAAAAAAAACCGGTTTTTGAAAAAACTGGTCGAACGATTTTGAAAAAAAATTTCCTTAAATTTGAGAAAAGCAAAACAAATCTGATGGTTTACTTCATTTTCTCCAAAAAACGTTTTAACTATTGATTTTTAAGTGATTAGTAAAATTTCATATCATTTTTTCAATGCTTTTTTCCGAAAATCTCAAGCCCCAAGACCATTTGAACACATTAGAGCAAGTTCGTACGACCCAGTTCTATTTTTTCTATATCCTCCTCTCTTACTCTTATCTGGTGATATCCTTTTGCCAGATGTCGTTAAATATTAAGACCTTCCTAATTTGTCTAAAACATCGCCAATGTTTGGTAATGGCTACTTATATTCGATTGTTTCCTCGTTCAACTTGCGGTAGCCAATTACCGTCCGCCATTTTGGGATTCCCGAGTTGTCTATGTCGAGAGTCATAGATCTTGCATTACTAAGACTTTTATTTTTTTTATTTTGAACGTTAAGTTCTACGATGGGAAGTTAAGTGTCGTTGGTTCCCTACTATAAAATTTACGTCTTCATCATTATTGTTAGTTGCACGTGATTCATTAAAGCGATTAACTTCCGTTGGCTGTTCACGATCATTATTGAATCTCCTAACTTGACTTGAACTTGGTTGATTATTATAATTATTATGATAATTTTGTCTTGGAAAATCATTGTAATTCTGATTTTGGTTTGTATGATTAAATGGAAACCTATGACCTTGGAAAGGATTTGGATTTGCAAACATTCTATTATTGTTGATTCTAACCTGTTCAGATGTTATTCTGTTCTGATGTCTAAAATTATTATTTCAATGATTATTTCTACTGTTATTATTAAAATCATGTTTATCTTGTCTAATAGCATTTGAATTATTCTAGAATCTATTTATACTAAACTTTTTGTTTGGCTCACTATTTCTGACGCGAATCATATCATTTGCCCCTTAAACTTCATAAGCATCGTTCATATTTGTGCAATTAGAAGCAATAATTATTGCCTTTTGTGAAGGACTCAAATTATGCTTAAAAGCTTCAAAAAGCAGGACTTCATTATTAGCCTGAATATTAGGTTTTGATTGTGTTTTAGTTTGTAACTTTGAAGTAACATAACAGACTGTTGGTTTTTTCGAAAACGGTTTGTTCAAAATTTTTAAAATTTTTGTTTTCTTATAAGAACTTTAAACCGCTAAATTTTGACATACTCAAAATAAATTTGGAATATGTTTCCGAAAAGTTTAAAAAAAAAACGTTTTTTTTGAAAAAACGGCTCCAACGATTTTGAAAAAAAAAATCCTTAAAATTCAAAAAAGTAAAAGAAATCTAATGGTTTACTTCGTTTTCTCCAAAAAACGATTTAACGTTGATTTTTAAATGATTAATAAAATCTTATATGATTTTTTTTATTGCTTTTTTTCCAAAATCTCAAGCCCCAAGAACACTGTAACACATTAGAGCAAGTTCGTGCGACCCAGTCGTGCACTTTATTTATTATTAAGTTAGAGTTAGTTTTATTTAGTTACAGTTAGTTACATTTAGTTACATTAGTTACATTTGTTACATTAGTTACGCCAAATATTGGGCGTAACTAATTCATATTAGTTACGCCTAACTAAACGAGTAACTTACTTCATGTAACTTACTTACCAACACTGATGGGTACCTAAGCATAATCTCTTATAAATTTATAATAACCAGTGAGACCAAGGTATGATTTTTTTTCTTTAACAATTTTTGGAACGTTTATCATTTGTATTGCTACTATTTTATCCTGATTTGGCAAAACTCTTCCATTTGTAATCATGTGTAGAAGAAACTTTGTCTCTTTTATAAGAAAGTCACATTTGTCAATTTTTAAATTGAATTCTCTTAGTTTTTCAAATATCTTCCTCTGGTTTATTATGTGTTCTACCAGAAAAGTTGAGAAAACCAAGATGTCGTCCATAAATACCACGCAAATTGTATTAACAAGATCTTCCAGTTTCTCATTCATCATACATTGAAAGCTTGAAGGAGCATTTTTCAATCCCAAAGGCCTTGTGGATTTTTTACTTGCGATTATAGGTACTATAAAGCAAGTTATGCATTCGTAAAAAAAAATTTTTTTTTTGGACGATCAAACATAACATTACGATGATAGAGAAGTCGAAAAAAGTGGGTCCGACAATTCTGTCTGTCTGTCTGTCTGTCAGTCCGTCTGTCTGTATCGGCACCTACAGCCTAAACGGCTGGACCGATTTGCTTCAAACTTGGTAGATAGTATTATTATGATGTCCTACAGAGGTGTTTATGGACTTAGCATTCTAGCTTTAAAACTAACGGTACCTACCTGCCATACGGTTCTTAGTGAAAATTAATTTTTCTCGAAAACGGCTCCTATGAATTTGATTAAACTTTCTAAATAGTGTTTTCTGTGCGAACTTTATGTTTTGGTCGGAATAGATTTTTCAGGAAAAGTCTTATAACGGCACCTCCCATAGGACCGGTTTTTTGAAATCCGATTTTCTCGTAAGCCACTGGACGAATTTCGATGAAATTTTTAATGTGGAAGCCCTATTACAAACGAAATAATAAAAATTCTTTCATTTTTCAAAAAAAAAAATAAATTTATTTTTTGTTTTTTCCAAAAATGGTTTGATCAATTTTTTTTTAATTTTATTTTTCTGATAAAAACTACAAAGTTCTAGAAGTTGGCATACTTCAAAAAAATTTGGAATATGTTTTCGAAAAGTTTAAAAAAAAAACCGGTTTTTGAAAAAACTGGTCGAACGATTTTGAAAAAAAATTTCCTTAAATTTGAGAAAAGCAAAACAAATCTGATGGTTTACTTCATTTTCTCCAAAAAACGTTTTAACTATTGATTTTTAAGTGATTAGTAAAATTTCATATCATTTTTTCAATGCTTTTTTCCGAAAATCTCAAGCCCCAAGACCATTTGAACACATTAGAGCAAGTTCGTACGACCCAGTTCTATTTTTTCTATATCCTCCTCTCTTACTCTTATCTGGTGATATCCTTTTGCCAGATGTCGTTAAATATTAAGACCTTCCTAATTTGTCTAAAACATCGCCAATGTTTGGTAATGGCTACTTATATTCGATTGTTTCCTCGTTCAACTTGCGGTAGCCAATTACCGTCCGCCATTTTGGGATTCCCGAGTTGTCTATGTCGAGAGTCATAGATCTTGCATTACTAAGACTTTTATTTTTTTTATTTTGAACGTTAAGTTCTACGATGGGAAGTTAAGTGTCGTTGGTTCCCTACTATAAAATTTACGTCTTCATCATTATTGTTAGTTGCACGTGATTCATTAAAGCGATTAACTTCCGTTGGCTGTTCACGATCATTATTGAATCTCCTAACTTGACTTGAACTTGGTTGATTATTATAATTATTATGATAATTTTGTCTTGGAAAATCATTGTAATTCTGATTTTGGTTTGTATGATTAAATGGAAACCTATGACCTTGGAAAGGATTTGGATTTGCAAACATTCTATTATTGTTGATTCTAACCTGTTCAGATGTTATTCTGTTCTGATGTCTAAAATTATTATTTCAATGATTATTTCTACTGTTATTATTAAAATCATGTTTATCTTGTCTAATAGCATTTGAATTATTCTAGAATCTATTTATACTAAACTTTTTGTTTGGCTCACTATTTCTGACGCGAATCATATCATTTGCCCCTTAAACTTCATAAGCATCGTTCATATTTGTGCAATTAGAAGCAATAATTATTGCCTTTTGTGAAGGACTCAAATTATGCTTAAAAGCTTCAAAAAGCAGGACTTCATTATTAGCCTGAATATTAGGTTTTGATTGTGTTTTAGTTTGTAACTTTGAAGTAACATATCTACGACAACACAAACCGAGATCAAAATAATTATAGACAAAATAATTCATTATGTCAAATTGACAGAAGACATTAAAGCAAAACGAGGCTCGAACCAAATCATAAAACATAAGTGCTGCCAGGTTGTGATTTCTTCAAAACTTAAAAATGAGTAGAGAAAATTCTAAGGGAAATTAAAAACACAAAACAAGAATTAAAAAAAATAATATTGAAGTCTCAAAAAAGAGTATGGAAACAAAAATTAATCAAATATCCAAAGGAATTATAGCAATAAACAGAAAGCAAGAAGAACAAGACAAAAAAAAATCACCCGAATAGATAGAATGTTGCGAAGAAAAAATATTATCTTCTCGAATATAGATGAAGTTGAAGATAATATAAATGATCTTGAGAGGTTCATTATTGAACTAGTCAATAATAACTTGGGAGTAGAGTTGGATACTCGAGACATTGATTTGATCTACAGATTTCGAAAGCAAGGAAACAAAAGCAGACCTATCATGGGGGGATTATTAACTTTAAGGAAAAAAGAGGAGATAATGAAAAATAAAGTAAAACTTCGTCATAAAAGTGGAAATTCCATATACCTGAGAGACGATTTGTCCAAGGAAGATGCAGAGATGAAAAAACGGGAATACATTTCAAGAGCAAATAATGGAAATGCAAAAAACCATAGCTCTGAAAAACTGAAAAGAAATAGATCTGATGATGATCCCGAGCGAAGTTCAAATAAAAACAGGAAATCTCCAACAACAAAAACACATTTCTCGCCTCACGAGAAGAAATGCAAAATAGGAAACATCACATCGTTTGAAAAACCCAAGACTTTGGATAAGTTTTTTTTAAAGTTAGAAGCTCGGCATCAGAATCTTCTATATACGAAATTAATCGCGAAGATCAAACGCTATTTTTTGTGTGTCTTATTTTATTTATTTCGCTTAGTACAAGCACATAATATCTTAAGACTAAATAACAATTAAATCTTAGAGCTAAGGTGAAGAAAAAGATAAGGATTAAAAGGCAAGAAGGACAATTAAGATTGGAGAGCTATTTTGAGAGAGGATTTAGATAGGTTTAAGTCAAAAATGTTGGAATTATTTACTTTTCGAATTATTCTAGTAATTGGTTCATTTTGGCCATATTCAGTACGATGGAAAGGGACAAAGAAGAGGGGAATGGTCCTCAAATAATGATTCCGAGTGTTCGGTTTAAATTTATTGAGAAGACATTCGCTATCAATGACACCATTCAAAAGCTGGTGTGCAAAGAGTATATCGGCATTATCGCGACGTCTACTAAGAGTTTGCAAATTTATTAATTTTAGACGGCTTTCGTAAGGAGGAAGATTATAAGGGTCGTTCCAACAAAGACTACGCAAGGAAAAGCGAATGAATCTACGTTGAACAGCTTCTATACGTTTAATGTGAATATGGTGGTACGGAGAACATACTACAGAGGCATACTCAAGAAGAAGTCTAACAAATGTGGCATACAGAGACTTGGTAACATAGGGATCAGAGAATTCTTTCGACCAGCGTTTTACGAAACCTAGAGTAGAGTTAGCTCTATTAATAATATTATCATAGTGAGCTCGAAAATTGAGTTGGGAATCACATATCACACCCAAGTCACGAATGGAAGTGACAATCGCAACTGGTTCATTGTCAATAAAATATTGACGTTGTGGTAAAGGAGGGCGTTTTCGGGAGTATGTAATGGCTTGGCATTTGTTTTACATTCAGTTCGAGAAGGTTGTGTTGGCACCAAGTAAAAAAATTGTTTAGATCAGTTTGAAGTAATCGAAAATCGTCCATTGATTTAATATTTTTAGAAATTCGCATGTCATCAGCGTAAATCTGAACGTCAGATCCTTCAAGGATGAGATCCACATCATTAATGGTCAGTAGAAAAATCAGGGGACCTAGATGACTTCCTTGAGGGACTCCTGATGTTGGGCAGATAGGGTTGGAGCTGCAGGACCTAAAAAGGACAGTGTAACGACGATCATTTAAATACGATTGGATCCAAGATATCAGTAAGGGCGGGAATCCATAGGATTTAAATTTGAAAATGATAATATTATGGGAGATTTTGTCGAAAGCTTTACTGAAATCAGTTGCAATCGCATCAACCTCATTACCAGCTTCCAAGGAGCAGATGGAAAGATTTAAATGCTTATTTTTATCCAACTTTGATCCAGAGACAAGCTGCGAAAATTTTTGTAAATTCGTCACTTCCCTGTACTCAAATGCTAAAATAAAAATTGAACGACTTCAAACAAAAAGTAATGACTACACTACACATCCTTTAAACTGTATGTTACTCAGGAAATATTCAATCAATTACTTGAAAAATCATTATGGCCGGATAATATAATTATTCATGAATTTGTAAACAAAAGGAATAATATTCGCCCTTTTCAAAACACACTGACAAGACATGTAAATCGTCGCCACTAATAAATTTTTTCTATCAAAATGTGAGAGGACTTCGGACAAAGACCAATAAGGTCTACTTTTCAACAATCACCTGCTCTTATGCAGGGCCCGATCTAGGGGGGGGCGCGCCGGGCATTTGCCCAGGGCGGCAAATTTCATGGGCGGCAAAATTTGAAAACTGAGGATTATTAAAGCTGTATTTTCAAAAAATTGTAACTTGTTTCCTTCTAATTAAGATCATCAAGGGAGAAAAATAAGGTACAGTAAAACTACTTTATAACGAACTCTCCTTTCTTTCTATAGCAAACTTCATTTTGTTCACCTCCTTCTTAAAAAAATATCCCATATTAGTTAGGTTCCATCGAATGTATAGATGTATTAAAAAATGTACAGTTATTTATTTTAAGTTTGCAAAGTCGCGTTTCGAAGGTAAAACAAGTTCAATCATCAGTAGTTATTTTAACAAAGCTGTCGTTGGTACTTTTGACAATTGGTACGATGAAAACTAAGGTCAGCGATATAATCAATAATAATCGAGAATAAGCAATTTGGAAAGAGTTTACTTCAGACGAGATGAAAAAGTCCTACTATAGTGATAAGAGAACTGCATTAAGAATTTTTGAAGTTTTATTAAAACAAGTAATAAAACTAAAGAAGATGCTGCAAATTTTGTATTTTCTAAATTGGAAAATTTGTATAGTAAAATAAAAAACAGAATTTCAAATGCGCAATCAAATTTTGTATTTTCTAAATTGGAAAATTTGTATAGTAAAATAAAAAACAGAATTTCAAATGCGCAATCAAACATTGAATTTCTAAACAAAAGATATGATTTTTTTTTCATTAATTTTTTTATACCAATTTTCTTTGAAAGAAAAAGGAGCACGAGGTTTCAAAACACATTTCACATTTCTTTATAACGAATTTTATAAATTTTTTATTTTTTGTTCCCTTGAAGATTTGCTATAAAGAATTTTGACTGTATTGTATATGTCCGTCAAAAATATAAAGTCGAAGTATTTTATTAATCACTTAAAAACCGCTAGTTAACACGTTTTTTGAGGGAAAAAAATTAAGTCATCTGATTTCTTGAACAGTTTTTATTTTTTTTAGAAAAAAAAACTTCTCGAAAACATTTTTCCACATTTTTTTTTTTTTGAGAATGCACTTGCCAGCACTTAAGGCGTTTTTCTGTTTTCATTCAGTAAAGAGCTCTGAACAAAGTTCAAGTTTATCGAGCTCGCTCTGTACGTCCTCTGAACTAATTGTGTTCAGAGCGCTCTGAACTATTAATGAAACGATTTTAATATCCTATTTATTTCCTTTTCTTATGCCATTTTTTTTTAACACTTAAAATTTTGTTTGGATTTTAGCTCAGTCTGCCCCATCTATTTATTTGGAGCTCGTAGAGCGCACTCTGAACACACTCTGACGGAGAAAAGAAATACAAAGTCTATGCTCTGAAGTCTCTGAAGCAAAAAAGAAAAACTTATTTTTGTTTGACAACTCAGGCTCTGCTGTGAACTAAAAAAGAAAAACGCCTTTTATTGCTTTTTATCAGGAAGACAAAATTAAAAAAAAATATTAAATTGTTTTTGAAATAATCAAAAAAAAAAAAACTTTAATTTTTTACGAAATTTTAAGTAGGTAGCAAAGGTATTTCGTTTATAAAAGGCCTTTCACTTAAAAAATGTCATCGAAATCCTTAAAGTGGCTCAGGAGTAAATCTGATATGCAAAATTCGGCCCTATCGGAGTTACCGTTATAATGAATTTTCCAGACAAATTTATTCTAACCAAAACATACATTTTACTCAATTTTTTTTAACAAAATCGTATAAGCCGTTTTTGAGATATCTAAATGAGTTTGTCAATAAAAATCACATGGCAGGTAGGTACCGTTAATTTCGAAGCTTGAATGCTAGGTCCAAAAATCAATCTATCAGATGTTATAATAATACTGTGTTCTGTGTACCAAGTTTAAAGCAAATCGGTATAGCCGTTAAGGGTGTACAATCAGACGGACAGACAGACAGAATTGTCTGACCAATTTTTTCGGCTTCTCTATGATCGTAATGTCATGCTTGATTGTCCAAAAGAAAATTTCCAACAATATTACATTCTTACGGGTCGGAATGAATACCTCCATTTTTCAAAAGTCGGTCAAAAAATGCACCAACAATTTTATATCTTATATGTTCTCATTGCAAAAGGGCGGCAAATTAAATTTTTGCCCAGGGCGGCGAAAAAGCTGGATCGGGCCCTGCTCTTATGACGTTATTTCCCTCACCGAAACATGGCTGTATGCTGGTATCAAAGACTGCGAACTTTTTGATAGCACATTTAATGTTTTTAGACGTGACCGGTATTCAGATCCGAATATAGATACCGTTACCGTGGGAGGTGGAATCTTGATTGCTGTAAGATCGTCTTTCATATCTACGCCAGTACATGTTCCTGTAGCCCTTGAAAATGAGTTTCTCTGCGTTAAAATATCTTTAAGTAACAAAAACATTTACCTTGTTACTGTATATATAGTTCCGGGAAGTCGATGTGACGTTTATGATAAAGCATTAACTATATCAATGAATTATTAGAATATAACGACGAGCTGATTTGCCTCGGCGATTTTAATCTTAGCAATATTGCTTGGTTACGATGTCCTGAATCGAACTTAATGTTGCCAACTGGACACCTCAAATCTGGTGACTCAAAACTAATTGACGATTTAAACTCATTTGGACTACACCAATTTCACGATGTTTCTAATTGCAATGGAAGAATTTTGGATCTAATTTTCGCAAGCTGTGATGAAGATATTGTTGTGGAAAAATCAACAGATCCTTTAGTAGTTGAAGATAACCATCATCCATCTTTATCATTTTCTCTTTCTTTTGATTTAATATTTCATTCTGACCTTAATGAAAACTTTTACACTTTTAATTTTAAAAAGACAGATTTTAACAAATTAAATATGCTGCTGTCACAAGTTGATTGGTCATATCTCAATAATTGTTTAACTGTGAACACTATGGTCATTGAATTTTATAATGTCTTGTTTGATTGTTTTTTAAAATCTGTACCTCTAACTTCTGTAAAATCGAGATCATCCGTTCCAGATTGGTATGATAGTGAAATTTAAATCCTTAAGAACCTCAGAAACAAGTTTTGGTCAGTATATAAATTATCTCGAAGTGAAGCCGACTTTGAAAACTTTTGCCGTGCTCGTGAAAATTTCAATAGATCTTCAAGTTTAAAATATTTGAATTATCTGCAGAAGGTACAAAGAGATCTTAAAATGAATCCAAAATATTTTTGGAACTTTAAAAAAATAGTAAAAGGAAGTCTTGTCCATATCCGTCTGTTCTTAAGTCAAACGATATATCTAGTCATGACCCTCGTGTTATTACACAATTGTTTGCAGACTTTTTTCAAAATGCCTTTAACTGTGATACTAACATCTGTGATACTTTAAACTGTGATACTTCGAACTGTGATATACTTGACGAAAATAGCCAAAATTTTGGCTTTTTGAAATCATTCTCTTACTTGACTGATATAAACTTCAATATTAATTCTGATAACATTGCTAAGTTTATATCTAATCTTGACGAGAATTGTTAACCAGGTCCGGATGGTATACCTTCTATTATTTCCCTATCATGTATGGAAAACGTAAATGTTCTTGGCGTCATATTAGATCGAAAGCTTGAATTTATTCAGCACATCAACTCCATATCAAATAAAGCCAATTCAATTCTAGGCTGGATTAAGAGAGAGTCACGGCAATTTTCAGATCCTTTTGTTACAAAACAGCTTTTTATAACATTTGTTCGTCCCATTCTTGAATATGCTTGCCAGGTTTGGTCACCCCATTACGAATGCCATATATTAAGGTTAGAACGTGTTCAAAAAAGATTTCTGCGATTTGCCTTGCGGGGCTTAGGTTGGGAAAATCCTTACGAGCTTCCCGCATACATCAGTCGACTGAAACTAATTGATTTGCCATCCCTTGTGAATAGACGTTTTTATTTAAGTTTTGTTTTTATTGTTAAATTAATAAATGGTAACATAGACTCTTTGTACCTTTTGTCTCGAATAAATTTTAATATTCCTCAAAGAAACTTAAGGAATCAACCTAGCTGCATAAATGTCCCAAACTGTCGTACTAATTATGAACGATTTTCTCCCTTAAACAAAATGTTTGAATTATTTAATCTTCTCAATAATAGCTGTAATAACTTATTTGACCAATCGTTAAATTTTTCATCTAAATTTCAGTCAAATTTGTATTCAATTATATAATTGTACTCTTATTATAGACATAAGTACTTATATCTGAAGCTAGTCTTTAGCTATGTAAATAAATAAAAGAATAAAAGAATGGTATTGGAAATAAACTCAGTTAGGTTGGTAGTTGTAGACCTACCACTAAGAAAGCCATGCTGCTTAGGTGAGAAAAGTGGTCTACAATGAAGAAGCAAAATATCATATATTAAACTCTCAAATAATTTGGGTATGCAGGAAAGTTTTGCAATGGGTCTATAATTAGAGATATCTCCTTTACATCCTTTTTTGTGAATAGGGATTATGAGAGAGTCTTTCCATTTTGTTGGAAACAGACCTTGAGAAATGGAAAGTTGGAAGAGATCAGTGAGTGGTTGCGCTAAATTGGAGACGCAGTTTTTAAGAACAACAGCAGGAATCCCATCAGGGCCCGAAGAAAAGTCATTCTTCAACAGGTGGATTTTATTAATTACTGAGGTCAGGGATATGTTTAAGGAATTAAGGGTGGTTTGGGTGCAGTTGTACAAGTGATTAAAGTTGCTTGCATCAAGCTCTGTATCATTAGGAGAAAATGCTTGACCAAAGAAATCAGCAAAAAGGTTAGAAATACATTTTGGATCGGACGATGAGGAATTGTTGTATTTTAGTGTTGAGGGATAACCATCAGATTTTCTTTTTGAATTAATAAATTTAAAAAAGTGTTTTGGATTCGAAATAATAACCGATTGGGTTTGGATTAGATGGCTGGCGTATACGGACTCGCTCAAGTTGGAAAAGTTGTTAAAAACTGCGACATAATTGTTGAAATCATGAATCGACTTCGAACAAAGGTACCTTTTCCAAAGTTTATTCCTCCTATTCCTAAGTGAGCGGAGTTCCTTAGTATACCACGATGGAGAAGAGGTAAAATTCTTTTGAGGCAGTAGAGGGATGGATTGAGGAAAACAAATTTGGATCTGTTCATAAAAGGTGGCAATCAAAACATCAATGTTAGAGTCGTTGGAGATGAAATCAAAATTAATATTCCCAATAAGGTCGTTAAGCTTATCATAATTTGCTTTACGGAAGTTAAATGATTGGGACGTGAGGGAGTACGGTTGGATATAATCACACTCAAAAGCAAAAGTGAGGGAAATGGGGGGATGATAACTGTCGATCTTTGAAAGGATATGGTGACTTTGTATAACTTCAGTGTTTTGAGCGTCAGATGAGAAAATAAGGTCTAATTGTCTTTGCAGGCAGTTTTTTACACCACTCATTTGAGCGAGATTAGAAGAGAGGAGGCGGTCAATAAAGAGGATTTCCTTCTCAGAGCTTGCGTTGGATGAAATAAAATAAATTTCATCGTCAGATATTTCCCAATTTAAACGAGGAAGATTGAAGTCACCAACGATTATTATGTTATCTTCAGGATTAGAAAGATCAACAACATAATCAATTGCATTAACTAGAAGCTCATATTCAGATGTAGGTTGGGCAGGTGGAATGTAACAGCACAAAATGTAGAGGGAACGTTTAGATACACAGACTTTAACACAAACAAGTTCAAGGTTAACTGTGTTAGGAATAAAAACCAAGGAAGAATCGAGATTGGAATGAAGTGCCAACAGAACACCACGTCCGGGTGAAAAGCTTCCAGGCAGATATATATCAGGACTAGCATTAGAGATTAAAACATCTTTTCGGAAAACACTGAATTCAGAATTAAAGAACTCGTTATTATGAAAATCAGATGTAAGGTTTGTTTCGGTGAGGGCAAATACATCAAATGGAAGTTTTTGGGAGTTTAAGTAAACATTCGAACTTTTTGTGCGCAGACCGCGAACATTTTGGTAGTAGATAGATACAAATCTGGGTCTCGGCGGGTCTGAAATGCGGTTGTTAGAAACGAAAGGGATTATTGTTACGATTTGACTCAAATCGCGAGAGCCGTCTGGAACGAACGTAAGAGGAATAAGTAGAAAGATCATTTTGAACGTCAGAAGGTGTAAAATTAGAAATAATTTTATGATAAAGGTAAAAAATTCTTAACAGATCATTAAAATTAGTGGGAAGACCTTCTTGATGTATGGATACCATTACGTTGGTTCTGGTAACACCATCAACACAGATAGAATCATGTTTATCATGAAGATATGCAAGATACAAACGTACGTTCGCATAAATGAGAGGATTTCTGAGGCGAGATATAACATAGCGTCCATCATCGTTTAGGTCTGAGAACTTTTTTGTCATTTTGACAGTTGGTGGGAATAGAGGATCAAGGAAATTGTTTGGGAGATTAGAAGAAACATTACTAACGTTCATAATGTGTGAAGACGAGGGCAATATACCTTCATTAGGAGGAGGGACAGGACTATTCTGAGGAATAAGATTATGTGGTGGGTTAAGAGTATAAGAATGGATGAAATTTTGATATTTAGGAAACGGGGAACGGCTGGGTATAGGTGGATTTGAGCCTTGGGGCAAGGTGAACGAATTACTAGAGTTATTTGACTTTCTAGGAGCAGCAATCGGGTGAGAAACAGTGTTATTGGTTAATTTAATGGGAGCAGAAGTTGGACGCATTAGGGCAGGAGGTGTACATTTTTCGTTACTAGAGGAGGAAACATTTTTATAAGAGCGAGAAACAGACTTAGAGCTAGACTTTAATTTAAGAACAAAAAAAAATTTATTAATCCAAGGTTTAATTGTAAAGCCATCTAGTTTGAGGGCATTATTGGATGGACGGAGAAAAATCCATTCGTATTTAGTTGGAATCTTGACTTTAAAGGATCTGGACTTTGTAGATAAAGGTTGAACTGATACATCAGAAATACCAAATTTCTTGTTGAACAACATCTGCAGCCGAGATATATTAATTGCTTTTGAAATGCATTTCAAGAACAAATACGATGAGGAATTTGCGTTCGAATGTTTCAATCGCATGAGATGGTTTTCCCATTCCAGTTGTGTCCATAGTGTCCCGAATTTTGAGGTAGAAGAGTTGTTATTAGAATGTTCAGCGGTGGTATCCAAGTGTTGCTGTTCCAAGTATTTCGATTTGGTTTGTTGGATGTTATACGATGATGATGCGGTCATACAGTTGGATGATGGTTGCCAGGTAATAGTTGGTAATTGTTTTGTGGAAGCAGAAGAGGATGGACAATTATTGTCACCGTTGATTTGAGTGATTGAGTTGTCCAGATCTTGAAGTTCTATGTGAAGCGATTTGTTGTTGTTATCGATTACAAGGGGTTCACTTAAGCTATTCAGGTTAGGTAAGCGTCTCAACTCTTCAGATATGTTAGATATAGCAATACGGGAGGCAGTGGATTCTCTTATCAACACATCAGCAAGCGCTAACGAATCATTTATGATTTTATCATGAGACGATGTATAGTCTATACCGATTGATTTTACTGCATTAGTTTGAAGATTCAATGTTGCTTCAACCCTAACGTAACGAGTTTATTGCTTCGATATTTTTTGTTAATTTTGTTAATAATTTTTATAAATTGGGTTTTCAGGTGGCTTGGGACTAAATTAATGTTATCGACGCATTCTGAAAATTTGTTGAGGGCCTGTTTGGACAGATTTTCGATGTTGGAAAGTTGTTTTGTAAAGATGTAGTGATGATTCTCAAGACTTTTTGTGGTGGATTCATTATTCTCTGCAATAAGCTGATTTATAGAAGAAGTACTACTGTGAATCTCATTTTTCAATTCTGAGATGGAGTCGGAAAATTGCTATGAAGAGCACGGGCAAAAGAATCTGGAATCGAAATGGAATTTACAGCAACAGAAAATAACAACGAATACAAAAATAAAACGATTTAAAAACGCGGTTGGCCACCGTGGATGATAATGACCAAAACCCTTCATTAAAAGATGAACCAAATCACACAACACATCCGTCACACACAACACCAACAATTCAACAAACATCACCATACCACCATTACAACCACCAACTCCAAAAACTTTATCTACAAAACCACAAAAGAAAACAATAGAAAATAAAATATACATATGTACATGATGACAGATCGCTTCTATCAGAAGAGAGGATGAATGAATATGAAAACGCAAGAGAAAAAATAAAGTGGGGTATTACAAAGTTTTGGAGAAGAAATCGTAGAAGCCAAGGAAGGACACAATATATTCTCATAAATCGGGCAGACTAAGGGACAATATGGAGAAGGTTTTTTAGTGCATGAGCGCTGGAAAAAATCTATAATAGAAATAAAAGGATATAACGAAAGAATTATCGGATTGAAGATTAGAATCGTGAAAGTCAAAACTGCTTTCATACAAGTGTATGCTCCAATGAAAAAAGCCTCGATTGAAACGTTCTACAAAACGTTGTATTTAGCAGTTAATGAACACAGGTCAGAAATGTTGGTAGTTATGGGTGACTTTAATGCACGTATTAGACTTAGACAACCATGCGAAGAACCACTAATGGGCCCATATGGGTATGGAGATAGAAACGATAGAGGGGAAAGGATGTTGCAATGGTTATGGTACCCCTAACTAACTCACTATTCAAGAAAAATGATAACAGGACGTGGACATGGATATCACCAGACCGGCAGCATAAGCACCAATACGATTTTATCCATAGCATAAATAGACTGATGTTCCAAGATGTTGATGTTTTGAACCAGTTTAACTACGATTCCGATCACAGGATGTTAAGAGGAAAGTAAGTGATCAATCATAGAACAAGAAAACTGAATAAAATATCCAAAAGATACTGGAAAAAGATCCTAGCCAAATTCAAATCGTGAATTACTACAAAGACTTAAAACAACGCCATGGCATTTTAAAGGAAACAAGGGTAAATAGAACACTACAAGAAAAATAGGACCAGTTCGAAAAGACATTAAAAGTTATATCGTCCAAGTTTCGTGCGACCCGGTCGTGCACTTTATTTTTATTGACGCTCGGCGTCTCGGCGAAGTGGGCATGGGTTGAGAAAACAAACAGTCAAGTATTGGAAATGAGATTTGTTAATCGTCATGGCGAAGGCAAGATGAACTGGGAACTGAATTCGTTTAAACTCAAAGGGCATATCTGTTGGGATATTTGGAATCCTCGGAATGAGAACTAACTCATCTTTAAATTTTCCGTTGAGTATGGTCGCGGGCATCACATCACTCATCAGTTTTCTTATCACCAAGCGCGTTCCATCGCATAGTTTTATTTGTTTTAGATTTCGAAGCTGATGACTACCGAGCCCGCCTTAAGTTGTAAATTATGCGGTAAGTCAGGTGCATCTAACGAGTTTAAAAACTTAGTTGGATAGTTAGTGGCTTCATCTTCGTTTGTTACACAAGATGAAAATAAGCTTAACGTGAACACCTGGCAACTAAGTCTTAATTTCACGACGAGCTTACTCGCATGCAGAGTCCAAGTAGGCTTAGACCAGAGCCCTAAGATCTACCCCAAGGCAGAATCAAGTTCCACCCCAAGGTAAAATCAAGTTCTACCTCAAGGTAGACTCATAGTACCAATTTTATGGAACATGTTGAGGCATGTCCACACTCCTTGGTGAGGGGCGAGGTCTATCTAACACCTCTTGCATCCGATAATAAAATCCGTAGATATTATTACCCAATGCCATATGTTTCCGCTATGGAATAAACCACAACCACCACGATACTCCCACAAGGGGGCCTACCTCATAGATAGTCTCCCAGGTGACTCGACCACCTGGGTGGGCACTATCTCCCGTGGTACCAGAATATAGCTTCCGGTGGAGCTTCGCAACCGTGAGGTCACTTCCAGATGAGCACCGTCAATACTCAAGGCCTGGCAGATATGCGCACTCAACCATCTGCCAAGGCAGAAACAAACAGCCAAATACGCATATCAAGCCTTCCTCTCTTAGCCGCATACAAGTTTTACCTTGCATACGTTTCCAGTAAGGAATCAATACTTCAAGGAAAAGAAATATAGCTGTAGATACTCACTCCTATTTCAGTTACAACAATTTCCCTCTACGCTCCAAGGATCTGCCGAACAGAAGGAGTATCGCGATCTATATTTTTTGTAGCCTTGGCTAAGCGTTCAAAGCACATAAGAGGGTATAGTTAACCCCCCGTTTGTTACACAGTCAATAGATTTGAATGAATGCAGAGTGCCAACGATTTGATTCTCAATTATAAAGTTTAAGTCATTCACATTTCTATTCTTAGCCGCCGAAATCAGGCAGATCTTTTAAGGTTCGATAAAGAGCTTCCAATGCGCCATTGTGCAATCGTCCCAGATGTGATTTTTGAGGCTATTAAAACTTTTTCCATTGCAGAGTGTTTTGCAATGTTACATGTCGGTTGTTCAGTAGTTTGAAGATTTAATGGCAATTTCAACGCTGAATGAGCAATATCTACCGCAATTTCGGATTTCGCACGAATAGTTACCAAAATCAATTACATGAGGAATGTCTTTCCTGTTCCACCAGGGGCATCCATGAAAAATAAGCCACCATTTCCATCATCAATTGTATTAATTAATTTATCATAAACTTTCTTCTATTTTGGGTTAATTCGTTTGAATTGATTGGTCTAATTCATATCGATCATATTCACGTTCACGTTCCAATTCTCTATTAAATGAGTCATTCACTCCGCGATCTGGCGCTGGCACTCCTAACCTGACTAACAAACTGCCGCACATATGAGGTAACACATATCTTCGCTCAAGAGCAAAGTCTGGTTATGCATCTCCTCATCAGCCTCAAGACCAGGATTTCTTGAACTGACACGAATTCGATGTAAAATGTCTTCTGCCATTTAAAAACAAAATTATATAATAAAAAAAATATTAAAAATGAGTTTGATATAAATGGTTTATAAGAAAGCATTTGAATAAAATGTAAGATATTTAAAAAGCGAAATTTATTCAAAGTTTTCTTTCTATAACATTTAATTTTAGCATTTCTCAATTTATACGCCTCTTGGCTAAACTGAATTTTTCTTAGAGGCAACAGCCCATTGGAAATCTGCTCAGCGAAGCGGGCATGGGTTTGCTAGTCTATATATATATATATATATATTATATATAAAAATGGATCGCAAAAATGTATGTTCCCTCATAACTTGCGAACGACTCGGCACAAGTGGATAATTCTTCATTTTGTGTGTTTTTTATTGTCAGGAGAAGGTTTGTATGAATGAAAATTTAAAAAAATTGGTTTGCCATGAATGCATTTTAAGAGTATTTTGTCAAATTAAGAACAAATCTTTTGGAAGGATATTTTGAGGATGCCTACGAAAGCTTCTGTGAAGATTGGCCAAAAATCGGTAAGGTATAGTTTGTCAGAAATATATTGTTGGTGCATTTTGTCACAAATATTCAAAATTGCCAACAATAGGAAAGCAAAGTTTTAACATGATGAAAAATAAAATTGATTAAGGTACTTTACTTGATTGCAATGCGCCTTCAATATTTTAGAAAGTTGTGTGAATAGGGAAAAATCAAGTGTTTTCGACCATGAACTAAAGTTATAAATCTGTACGAGCAAATTAATTGCAGTTTTTTATATACAGAAAAAGGCAATACGTCGCGTCGCGGGCCTTATTGCCTTTTATATTGTGCACCAAAACTATGAAACGCATGCCGGGTACAACATAACTCGGCTGAAGATCAAAATGGTAAGACATTGTACAAGACAATTTATTCAACATTAGTGTTGTACGGATGAAAAAGGAATTCATAGATATATTTCACGGTACGTCCGAGATTAAGATCAAGTGTATGAATGCAGCTGGCTAAATAGAGTGTGCATTTTTGTAAAAGAAGCTTTAGAATAAGGAAAGACATGAAAAATTTCGACGATGTTCAAGTAATGGAAATGTTTCCATAATCCTTTTCTCCCTTATCAATTACAACGCTTTTTTCAACTCTATCGAGCATGTGTAAACACTTTTGAGAACCAACTGCCGAAAGATGTGAGTTATACTCGAGTTTAGGGCGTATTAACATTTTGTAAATTGTAGCTAGATCAGAAGGGATGAATAACTTCTTTTTTTTTTACAGGTTAATCACTTTCTATACATCAAACGCATCAAAATATAGAATTTTTGATAGTTGAATTGAATTTAATTTACTAATACTGTGTTAGATTTCCATATCCAGCTACTGTAAACCCATCTGAAGAGAAGCGTTCATAAATAGTAAAACAAAAAATTCAGCAATTTCAAAAATGTTAAAAATGGCGGTACGGAGTTCGCCGGGTCAGCTAGTTTTATATAAGAAGGATTATGGGTTGAAAAAGTCAGATAATCTTTAATGTTTTGGATAAATAGGACTACGTTTGGTTTTGCATGTGAATATGAACGCTAGAGAGCTGCTTAGACCTTTTATTTAAGGCGATGCCAGATACCAATAAACCGGAAAATAAATCTGGCAACCAATTTTTTGTTTAGACTGTATTCGAGGCTTTATACAAATTAGGCACATTTCCTGTCAGGCAAGAACTTCCGTTCGATCATATTCCCTAAATTAAATTTTTCCTGATCTACAAAAAACATTGAAAGTTGCGGTAGCCATTCTCCTTTCCTTAAATAAATACGGACTGTTAATTATGAAAGCTCTATTGGAATACTATTTTCATAGAATTTTATAGAATCCTGGTAGCTCCTTAGATGACGGTTATAGTCCGACTACGACCTCAACCAACAAATACGGCAGCCATTGCAGCGTCTAGTTCGTCCCTTATTGATTGCTGCGTTTTCATTCTGGGTCAGTGGCATGGCGTAGCGTGGGTAAAAAATAAATTAAAAAATTCACTTCAAAACATTGAACACTGTTGTTCCTACTTATTTTTAGCAAGTGAAGCAAAATGAAGCAGGAAATTTTAAATTTTGCTTACTTTTCGATTTCCGAGTACGCGTGCATTCCAAAGCTGTGTAGATCCACACAGTGCGGTCTTTCATTTACCTAAACAAAGAACCATCTGTTCACCGGTAGTTTTTCTTTTTTCCGTTTCTGTGCTCCTAAGGCAACGTCCAAGAGTTGGACGCTGGTAAGACTGCTGCGTGGAAATACACTTTTTCAAAACACAATAGG
This sequence comes from Platycheirus albimanus, assembly GCA_916050605.2. Lineage (NCBI taxonomy): Eukaryota > Metazoa > Arthropoda > Insecta > Diptera > Syrphidae > Platycheirus > Platycheirus albimanus. The sequence goes on from OU696696.1 coordinate 335,162,791, forward strand.
CTATTGATTTCAAAAGGAAGTTATCAAAATGCATTCGCTTTCATTTCTTTTAGTATGAAAAATCAAATATACAGGTGAAAAATACGCAAGAAATGTTTTACAGCAAAAGTCACTTCAACAGCTGATTCGTTACCTTAACTTGTTCTAGTAAAGTACCAAGATCGATTTCAGGGTGGCTTCGGGGCGACCGCACCACAAGTTTAAGAAAAACGGAAAATTTTGTCGTAACGGCGAGTGGGGGTTTTTCAGAAAAGGAGTTGTGGCGTCTTCAGTGCTCAGCAATCAAAGCTAATTGGCAGCATCGTTCATGGGATTTTGTTGTTAAGCAACACAATGAAATGTCCGAAACGGAATAAGGCTTGGAAGTCTTACATTAAAAGTCTTTCAATTTCTGATCAAAATGTGTTCCTTGCACTTTTGGAAGAGTTTAATTTACTTTCCAAAAAGCCTTACGCAGCATATGTGAAGGAAATGGAAATTTCCTTGAAGATTGATCCAACAAGATTTTTTAAGTTTGTAAATTTAAAGAAGAAGTCTAATGGGTATCCAGTGAACTTTGTTCACAAGGATTCCGCTTTGACAAGTTCACCTGAGATATGCAATGCGTTTGCAAAGCATCAAAGCATTTCAGTAAGTCTTTTATTAAAAATCCTGCCAATATAGACGAAGATTTTCTTTGATTACTCCCATGATTTCCCCCAAGCCACTTTAACAAAATCCAAATTGATAATGGTAAAGTTTTGCATTATCTTTCATTGCTGAAAGATGATTCCTCTCCCGGTCCTTATGTCATTCAGGGCTGCCAGACGTCCCGATTTCGGCGGGACAGTCCCGACATTTGAACCCTGTCCCGATATCTGTCCCGATATTCAAAATGTCCCGCTTTTGTCCCGATTTTATTTTATTTGTTCAACTTCGTTTAAAAATCTTCAAACAATAATTAATCAATTATCATTAATTTGAAATTATTGCTCTGAATTCATTCACCCACACAATTCAGAAATCACTTGAACGCGCCCATTTTTATTTCTTATAATGTTGTGTCAAATGCTATTTGACAGCGTCTAAAGGGAAGTACATAAACAGCTAGGTTATTTTCAAAATTCAAACAATCTAGTGTCTGATGTGTTCTGATTTAATTTAATAATAACTGTTATTGTGATAGATCTTACGAATATTGTTGTCTTCAAGTAAGTAATTGACTAAAAATGCATTAATATCCTTAATTGCTTAAGCTTTTTATCAGGCATGGCTTCTTCTGGGTCAAAAACAAAATATTGTAATTTAATCACATCAAAGAGATTGGTTTGTTACAATAAACAATGGGAAAAAGTCTATCCATGGCTAAGAAGCGTCGGAAACGTGCATTATGCGATGTGCAAATTATGCTCAGCAGAATTTTCCATATCTCATTCTGGAGTTGGAGATATAAAAAGACATTTGAAGACAGCTAAGCATATTTCTCTAGTGAATGAAAATGCTTCCAATTCCACCATCGCAATGCGTTTCAATACGAATTCGGAGAAGACATCAAGATTTATTTCCGAAGCGACATTTACTTACCATACGGTAAAACATTCGCAGTCGTATAACTCGGTGTCGTGTTCATCTCAGCTTTTTAAAGATTTATTCCCAGACTCTGCGATTGCCAAATCTTTTACATGTGCCAGAACAAAATGCACGAAAATTGCGGTCAATGTAATCGCTCCTGCTATAAAAAAGAAGGTAAAAAATGATTTGGATGGCACTGTCTTTAATATAGCTACAGATGCTTCAAATAAGGGAAACGTTAAAACATTTCCATTTGTGCTTAGATATTTTATGCCGAAAAATGGCATATGTGTAAAGCTTCTGAAGTTTTATTCACTTACCTCTGAAACATCAATATCGATTGCATAATCTTTGAAGTCAATTCTCATCTCTGAAAACTTACCGCTGAGTAAGGTATCTTCTTACTCAGCTGATAACGCAGCGGTTAATTTTGGTGTGAACCAAAGTGTGTTAACTGAATTGAGAAAAGAAAATCCGGATATTCTGCCACGAGGGTGCATATGCCACATACTACATAACACAATAAAAAAGGCTCAATCATCTTTCAGATTTGATATAGAAGCCATTATCATAATGACATTTAACGAATTTAGTTGTTCGACCAAAAATGTCACCAAACTCAAGTGTAAGTTTAGTTGATTATGCAAAACTTTTTTTTTTAAATATCTTTGTACTTAAGTATTCAAAGAAGTAATATAAAACTGCATCGGGTTTCAGATCTTGTGGCTTGGTGCGGAGATGAGGAGTGGAGTGAACTCTTGCGCCATGTACCTACAAGATGGCTTTCTCTAATACCAGCAGTAGAAAGGCTTCTGAAGCATTTTGAACCAGTAAGAACTTACTTTACAGAAAAGGAAAACGCCAGGAGCTACATTCGGAAGTTTTTTAATTCAGAGTTAGCGGAGGCGTATCTTGGGTTCTTACTAAACGTGGGTACTATTTTCCAAAACGCGGTCACTCAATTGCATTCTGACGATTCAACAGTACTGGATATGTATAATTTACTGAACAATATTAAAATTTCGCTAAAATCTAAGTTAGATGAGCAATTTTATGGCAGTATTGCACGGCAAACTTTACAGAGATGTGAGGATAGAGGGCTAAAGACAAGATTCAAGAGAGAGGCACAAACATTTTTGGAAATTGCAATAAAATATTTGGAAGAACATTATGATTTTAATAACGAATTTAAGTTATTATTGCCATTAGGCTTGGAAACCATTCCATCATTCGGCGAAATTTCAGAAATTGTTGCTAATTTCAAGATTAAGGACGTTGACATTGACATGTTATTTGAAGAACTACCGTTTCTTAAAGAATTTGTTCCAACGCAGACTAATGAAACTTCGCATGTTAAAAAATGGGTCAATTTCTTCAAATTGCATGATGCTCCGAATTTACAAAAAATATGTCAGTTTGCGTTTTCTTTGCCAGCTTCCAATGCTATGTGCGAACGAGTATTTAGTTTAATGACAACAGCATGGCGAAAGGAAAGGAATTGTTTGTCTATCGATACATTAGAAGCAGAACTTCTTATTAAAATGAATTGTGACTATAGTTGTAAGGAGTTTTATAGGTTTGTAAAGGAAGATCCGGTTGGTCAGGAAATCATTTCTAAGATAAATTCAAGTGACAAATATGTTTAACATGTATTGTAACTATACTTCTATTTTTTTATCAAACTTAACAAACAATAATTGTATGTACCTATGCGACTGAATTTTCAATGCTCCCAAAGTTTTTTTTTTCTGATACATGTACATAGGTACAACAACGTTATTTAATAAAAAAAAATTATGTTCCTGATATTGTGTTTAATGTTTTAATTCTATGAGTTTTAGAGTTCCAATCTGTCCCGCTTTGTCCCGACTTTCGTGACCGGGTGTCCCGATTTTACTAAAACTTTATCTGGCAGCCCTGATGTCATTCCTTTTATAATATTGAAAATATGTTCCTCCGCTTTAGCTCCTCCGTTGCAATTTCTTTTCAAGCTTTCCCTTAAGGTAAATTTTCCTCGAGTATGGAAAGACTCATTCATTACTCCTGTCTCCAAAAAAGTCCAATATCACGAACAACAGATTGATTTTTAAACTGTTTTCTATTTCAAAGCTTTTCGAGCAAGTAGTTTGTGATAATATAACGGTTTTCTGCAAACATTTTATCTGCCATCAACAACACGGCTTCATGCAGAAGAGTTCTACTGTCACAAACTTATTAACCTTTACGAACAAGTACTCAAGAGCATAAGAGAGTGGACATGTGCTGGATTGTATCTACACAGATTTCTCAAAAGCTTTTGACCAACTCTCACATGAAATCATCATTTTCAAATTGAAAGCTCTAGGTTTCCCTGTAGAATTTGTTAATTGGATATACTCATATCTCCGAAACAGATCATACATAGTTAAGTTCAGAAATTCGTTTCTTCTCATCTAGAATATGCATCACATGTAGGTGTCATGCACGAAGACCATACGAATTAAGGCCATAATGGCGTAAATTCACATCTAAGTAAGAATTAGTGCCATAATCAGGATATGGCCTCAATTCAACTTAAAAGGAGAACTTAAGCCGTATGGCGTTAGTTCATTTTGAAAAATGGACGTTAGGTGGGTGAGGAGATGGACAAGGGGGCAGACGAGGAGGCAGACGAGGAGACAGACGTTAGGTGGATGAGGAGATAGACGAGGAGGCAGATGAGGGTGCAGACGAGGAGGCAGATGAGGAGGCAGGCGAGCAGACAGACGAGGAAGCAGACGAGCAGGCGGCCTGCCTCCTCATCTGCCTCCTCGTCTGCCTCCTTGTCTGCCTCCTCGTCTGCCCCCTCGCGGGCTCCTCGTCTGCCTCCTCATCTGTCTCCTCGCCTGCCTCCTCATCTGCCTCCTTGTCTATCTCCTCACCCACCTAACGTCCGTTGTTTTCTTGTACTAACTGTACCCCAGAGATCAAAAAAATTTATGGCATTAGTTCACATTGGACCTATAGCTATAGTTCTCATTTAAAAGTGAATTAAAGACATATCTTGGATATGGTGCTAGTACACACTTAAATGTGAATTAACGCCATTATGGCCTTAATTCGTATGGCCTTAGTTCATGGCACCTCACATGTATGGTCTCCTTTCTACGAAGTTCATAAATCTAGGATAGAGGCAGTTCAGCGTAATTTTATTCGATTTGCTTTAAAAGGTCTCTTCTGGGCAGACCCTTGCAACCTCCCACCTTACGAACACCGGATTCAACTTCTACAGATTCAAACTTTGTCACAAAGACGTAGTAACAATGATGTTATTTTTATTCACCAACTTTTAACGGGATCTCTGGACTCAATCGATCATCATGTGTAGGTTTAAACTATCGCGGAGGGGCTCATGATCTACGTTGATTAGAGCTATTACATTGTCCCCAAAACCGTACTAACTATGGCGTGAATGAACCTCTTACCGCATGTGCAAGCTTTTTCATTCAAATAAAAGTATTGTTGATTTTAATATAAGTAAAACTTGCCTAAAAAACATTAAAAACCAGTGCAAACGCTAATAGTTTATGTTTCGTATGTTCTCAATGTGTTTGTATCTATTTCGTATATGTACTTGTTTATTTATCCTTTTATTTTTTGTGCTTGTGTTATGCTATTTGTATATTTTGCTTACTAACAACTAACACCTGCACTAAATGATGTATCCAGTGAGCACATAATATGTGTTGGCTAATCTCTGATTGTAAGTTAATGTTTGATTTGTATATATTTAAGCAAAAAACAGCTCCAAATTGCCGCTCAACTTGTTCCCCTTGCCCCCCCCCCCCCCCCCCCCGTCTCTATGACCATCGTCTGAAAAATAATAAATGGTGAATGACTTTGTGGGCCGGTGCGCGTTTGAACCAAGGATCCACAATCCACATGCCATTATAAGATATTCTCTCTTTCTCTTTCTCACCACACATCAGTGGTGCAGATAAGGGGGGATCAGTGGGATATATCCCTCCATTGGAATCGATAATTGTTCAACATAACCAGTCATGCCAAGTAAGTTAAAGAAACGCACTCTAAAATTTAGTACCTACTTCCTGCGTGAATTAAGTCTTATGAGTAGGTACTCACAGGATTCCCAGAGGCATTCTATAACTACATTCTGCGGGGAAAATACAAAGTCAAATTCATCTGAAAGAAATTGTAAGTTCGTCAAATCACCTAATCTTTTGAATTTCTATTTTTATATCGATTTTTAAAAAGTTTTTTTGTTACGTCTCTCACCAATAATTGATAATAGGTAAATGTGCAAGAAAAAGAGCTTCCATCCAGCTTTCCATCAATTTATTAAAATTTTAAAAATGAAGTGCACGACTGGGTCGGACAAACTTGCTCTAATGTGAGACAGTCGCCTTGGGGTTTGAGATTTTGGAAAAAAGCAGGGTAAAAACTAAGTATGTACAATGTACATATATGAAATTTTATTGATCACTTAAAAATAAATAGTTTGAACATTTTTTGGAAAAAATGAAGTAAGCCATATGATTTTGTTAATTATGAAGAATTTTAAGAAATTTTTGTTTTAAAATCGTTAGACCAGTTTTTTTTCAAGAAATAGTTTTTTTTGAAAAACTTTTCCAAAATAAATTCCTTTTTTTTTAAAGTATGCCAACTTCTAGCACTTTGTAGTTTTTATCATAAATATAAAATTTTAAAAAAATAGCTTGAACCGTTAAGAAAAAAAACAAAAAAAAATTTTTTAATGACTCAACTTTCGAATTCTCTATCATCGTAATGTCATGTTTAATTGTTAGAAATTTTTTTTACGAATACATAACTTGCCTTATAGTACCTATAATCGCAAGTAAAAATGAGCGAAGTAGATCCACCACCCCCCCCCCCATAGCAAAAAGCTATCTACGCCACTGCCACACATCCGATTTTTTTCGATTGTTACATTATCTCTTTTTTACGCTTCAGACAGCATAACAGAATGATTAGTTTCCTATTATAAGTTATTCATTGAGAGAGAGCTTTATCAATAAGATGCCTTCTTAGCATGAAGAAACAGCGATTGGAAAAGTGTGAGTCTTTAATTGATCTCTACAATGTTATTTATTGAGAAGCTATAAAAGGTGGTTAAATTTTAAGGGCCGATGTTGATTTTGAATAAAACACAAATTATTTAGGAAATTGTTGTCATTTCTTTTTATTATGATAATATTGGTATGGTTCAATTATGTATGGAATAAAATATTGGCCAAATAACCTCGGCGTCACACCTTGATTCCAATGCTCCAAATTTTCGATGACGCTGAGGCATAATTGAGGTTCTGTGCCGTTAATGTGCCGAATTATCTCATCCTTTAGCTCTTGAATTGTTGCTGGCTTATCTTCGTACACTTTTTTTTCAAATAATCTTAAAGAAGAATTCCAACGGTGTCAAATCACATGATCATGGCGGCCAATTGACATCGTCACCGCGTGAGATAACACGGCCATTGAATTTGTCGCGCAAAAGAGCCATTGTTTCGTTAGCTGTGTGGCAAGTGGCACCGTCCTGTTCAAAAGCGAACACCATTCACAGTAACTGCCTGACCGGCCTCATTTTGCAAAAAATACTGCCCGATGATGCCGGGCCATAAACCGCACCAAACAGTCACTCGGGTGCATTGATTTTTCGGCAATCACTCTTGGATTATCATTCGCCCAAATGCGTTAATTCTGCTTATTTACGAATCCACAGAGGTGAAAATGTGCCTCATCACTGAAGATGATTTTCTTCAAAAACTGAATCATCCACTGTTGCCTATTTTCATAATAAGCCTGAATAAATTTAACGCGTTGTTCGATTGCGTATCTTTCCATGCTTCAAATTGAATTAGTCTGAAATTGAGAAATGTCGAATGAAATGCAGAAAAAACTTGACGTTTAAGTGTGGTTCATATTCAACATCGGTCCTTAAAATTTAACCACCCTTTAATTTGGAACCCAAGAGACCAAATAAGTGGTCACAATGCTAGATTTAATCACCGTGAAGATCTGCCCCAAACATTTAATACTGATGCTCTGCACCTTAGGTTAGGTTAGGTAAAGGTGGCTGTCAGTCAACGACTGACACACTTAGACCAGATACTAGGTCCATTGTGATACCACATATGAAAGTAAGGCACTACCTCACTAATTTTAAAACCAATTGGAACTTTTAATAAAGCGATGGAGACAGTGTATGTCTGTCTGAGTTAGATCATTGATATCATTGAGGAAGAAATCTCCCAAATGTAGCTTTCGTCTTTGGGTTTCCATGTGAGCTTCTTATCTAGAACGAGGCCTAGATATTTAGCTTCATTTGAGAAAATTAGTGGAGTTCCATTGATGGACGGAGCATTTAGTTGTGGAGTTTTATATTTCCTTGTGAAGAGGACCAGTTCAGTTTTGTGAGGGTTTACTCCAAGCTCACATTTACCTGTCCATTTAAGAAGCTTGTTAAGAGCTGTTTGCATTAGCTCAATAAGAATTTGAGCATGTTTTCCTGATATTGCAATGGCGACGTCATCAGCGTATGCAATCACTTTGAATCCCTCTGCTTCCAGGTCAGCTAGAAGTTCATTGACAACTAAGTTCCATAGAAGAGGGGATAGCGGATAGGACTCCACCTTGTGGTGTACCTCTGCTGACTGATCTTCTTAGGGAGACACCTCCTAGGGTTGAGTTGATTACCCTACTTTTTAGCGTAAGATTTATTAGCTCACTCAGGGATCTGTCCACTTTAGGATTGTCTAGTGCCGTTGTGATTGCCTGGTTGCTGACGTTGTTGAAAGCGCCCTCGATATCAAGGAATGCTACCAGAGGCATTGTAGGATTGGTAGAGAGGATTTTCCTTAATCTAGAGGCCTCTGAAGTATCTTCTATTTTACCACAGAAGTTCCTCCAGGAGGCTCTTTTACTTTTCCTCAGCCGTTTTTTATATAATTTAAGGTATTCTTTATAGGAATCCCAGTCTGAAATGACTTTGGAATATTTAGCTCAGTTGAAGGACTTCCTACAAATTTTCCTGAGCGGTTCAAGCCCCGAGTTCCATCAATATGGCTTCCGTTTTCCTCTTATACGAGTAGGAGGGCAGGAGGCTGACATTGATTTGTTAAGGGCTGCTGTTAGATCATTGACTTTTTTGTCAAGTTCGTTTATATTAGAAGGGATTTTCAAAAGATCGGGTTTGATTTAACTTTTTAGAGTTTCCCTGTATTTTTGCCAATCAGTCTTTCGATAATTACGGAAGGCTGGTTGTTTATTTGTGTCATCAATAAGTTCGAATTGAATGTATCTGTGATCAGAGAAAAAGTGCTCTGCAGACACCATCCAATTCATGATCCTATGATGAATCAAATCATAGACAAGAGTTATGTCTAAGACTTCTTGTCTGTATCTGGTTACGAATGTAGGTTCATTCCCAGTATTGGTTAAGATTAGGTTAGTACTAAGAATATAATCAAAAAGAGACTCACCTCTATCATTTATATTTGTACTTCCCCAGACTGTATGGTGTGCGTTGGCGTCACATCCAATTAGGAATCACATATTTAGCTGCTCTGTTTCCTCTATAATTCTCCTCAGCATGTCGCAGGGGAGGGGGCCGAGATGGTCGTGGCCAAGGTAAGCTGAAGCAAACCAGTATACGCCTTTGTTGGTCTGCAATCTGACTGTAGTAACGTCTCGATCGCTGTAATCAGGGAGTAAAAATACATTAATATTACTTCTCACTAATATGCAGGATCGTGGATCACCTTTGTCCAATGCATACAGCAAGTAGTACCCAGGGGTCCTGAGTCCATGAACAATAGAGAAAATCGGAAATGATAGCTACTGAATAGACGTGTGTTTGAGTCTGGCTTTCTAGTTTATATCTCTGCGTTTAACCGAATAATTAAAGTATTTCTTACATACCAAACGTTGTAAAAGTTTTCAGTTCTTCATAAGAACTGTGATTTTGCTTCTAAAGTGCTATAATATAATTAATTTCAATAAAAATAAATTTAATATTTTATTCAGTGTTCCGATTTCACCTTGCACCTTTTTCTTTTTCTTTTTTTTAACTTTGCACTAAAATGTCTCGTTCCGGAGCCTCGTAAAATTAACACTCCCGTAACGGATACCCCCACTTCCACCCCAAAAAACCAAGTGAACATCGGAAAAGTGAAGAGTCCAAAGCAATTATAAAACCGTTTAAAAGAGCAAAGTAATTATATAATACAACTTTTATCGAAACATATAACCGATTCAGAAAAAAGAATTTCGGATAATATTAATAACGAAATCAATGAATTAAAACATTCCATTGAAAACACTCAATTAAAAGTAAACGAACTTGAATCAGCACTCTAGAACGCTAAAACAAACATAACACCACTCTACTCTGAAATATCCATACTAAAAAGTACACTAAATGATGTAAATAATCAATCAAATTTTATTAAAAACGAACTAAACCCAGTTAAAAAACTTCAAAACGTGCAAGAAAACCGAACAGTGGCTTGTGATGCAATTCTATCCGGCGTACCTCACATTCCTGATCAGAACATAAAATCAATTTTCAATTTACTTTGTAATGCGTTGAAAATCAAACCACCATCAATAAACAACATCTACCGCATGCCCGCTCGCTCTAACTCTAACTCTAATGACACTCCGATTCTTATCAAATTTAATTCACCGTATGATCGCAATTTTGTTTTGAGGTCAATTGCATTGTTTCGTAAACAACAACAGAGAGAACTTTGTCTACAAGATATGGACATAAATTCAACTAACTCTCTTTATATGCGTGAAGCCTTAACTAAAAACAATTATATTATCTTTCAACGTGCACTGAGTATAAAAAAAAAACAAAAACAACTATCATCTGCTTACACATCTCGAGGGCTTAATGTAAAACGACACAAGAACGACACAGCTGAGCATATTGATTGCATCGAAGATTTAAACAGGGATGCCAACTCTACAAATCAATGATCATCGTTTATATATATATAAATTAATTAATTTAACATTTATTGCTTATTATTTTTCCTATTTAATAATTTAATTTCGAATTAAAAATTTTCTAATCTTCTGTTTATTTTGCTCTTCTTGTAGTTGTTTTTTCCTTCTTTTTGTACTGATACTTTTTCTTAAAATTTCAATTAAAAAACAAACAAAAATGGCAGCCAGCAATATACATATGTACATGCTATGATCAAAGTTTTGAGTCGACAAAGAACTGGATTACGAATATGTCATATTAATACACAAAGTTTGCTATGCAAAATTGATGAATTCCGTTTTATTTTTGAAGCATCAGAGGTTGACGTTATTTGTGTATCTGAAACTTGGTTGACGGTTGAGCAAAGTAATCAATTATGCGCGCTATGTGGATATAAAGTCTTTCGATCGGATAGGGAACGATGTAGAGGTGGAGGTGTGGCAATATTTGTTAGAGAAGTCTTACAGTGTAGGATTAAGAGCTGCTCTGCTATTAATCACGGACCAAGAAGATACAGACCGCCAACTCACCATATGGTCTCTCTTTTTGCCTACAAGCTAAAAATCAGCTGATATGCCATTTATTTTGAGAGTGTGACGCTCTCTCTTGCTTTTAAAACCCATTTAGCAAACACACCTAAAAAATAAATGGCATACGCAGGTATAGTTGCCATTACAAAATGCACAGAGAGAGATGTACACGTATTCACAGACCGGAAAAAATATTTCGAGGGTGTTTCAGGCAAGGGGAGTACGAGTTGCCGGTCTGTGTATGGTCTATGCTGATAATAGTGAAATCGATTTTGTTTTTGTGGAATTGCAAAATGGGGTTGAAAAGCTTCTTTTTGGCACAATATACAGACCATCCAGAAACGTTTGTATTCTTCCACTTATTTCTTTATTAGAACAAATTTCAGTGTCATATCCTTATACAATTTTATGTGGTGTTTTCAAATGCAACTTGCTTAGTGAAAAAACATTTGTTGACGAATTTAGTTCTCTTAATCTTCACCCAGTGAACGCACTTTTTCCGACTCATTTTTCTAATTTTGAACCTACTCTGCTCGATTTGTTTCTTGTTAGAGATAAAAGAAAAGTTATCCTTTATGATCAATAATCCGTTCCAGTTTTATCTAGACATGATCTTATTTTCGTAACTTTTGATTTTCAAGTAGATATTTGCACTAATAATTTCGAATACAGAGACTTCAAGCACATAAACTATGATTCTCTTCGATCAGATGTTCTAAATACAAATTGGGATAATATACTTTTCATGTCTTCACCTTCTGATCAAGTAGAATTCCTTAATAGTAATGTGTTTAGACTTTTTGATATGTATGTGCCACTAAAGACAAAAAGCTCCTTACCCTGCATGAAACCTTGGTTCACAAATGAAATGATATCATTAATGCAACAGCGCGATCTGGCTTACAAGCGATGGAAAAGATTTCGTATCGATATTTTTCATCAACAATATTGTTCTTTTCGAAATAAAACTGTTTTAGCAATACGTAACGCAAAAGTCGCTTTATATTCAAACCGATTTAATAATTCCCAAAGCAGTAAACAAATCTGGCAAATCCTTAAGAATAATGGTATCGGTAAGTCCCGGCATAATCTAAGCGAAAAAATAGATATTAATGACTTAAACAAAAAATTTGTTTCTAACTCTACCTCGTCCAACATTAATCCCAGCGCCATTTCATCAGCCGATTATGGAAGAGAAACATCAAGCTTTCGTTCGTTTAAATTTTCTACAATATCTTCCGAGGATGTGGTTAAAGGAGTTCTCAATATTAGGTCAAACGCAGTAGGGCTAGATGAAATGCATCCTTCATTTCTTAAACTTCTATTGCCCGTAATTCTACCATGGGTAACACATATATTTAACTCGATTATTCCCACAAGCGAGTTTCCTATGGAAAAAGGCAAAGATTGTACCCGTGCCTAAGAACTCGAGATGTGATGACTTCAGGCCTATATTTATATTACCCTTTTTGTCAAAAGTATTTGAAAAAATCATTCAAAAACAAATAAATAGATTTCTTTATCACGAACATTTATTAACACCAAAACAATCCGGTTTCCGAAAGAAAAACAGTTGTATTACGGCATTAATAAGTGTCACAGAGGATATTCGGAAAGCTATTGACCTTGAAAATATAACGTTCTTAACCCTTCTCGACTTTTCAAAGGCCTTTGACATGGTTAACCATTCTGTCCTTTGTGAAAAACTTTTACATTCATATAATTTTTCTCTCAGTTCAGTTAGTCTGATTCATTCCTACTTAACCGATAGAATGCAAGCAGTTTTGCTTAATAAGATTTTTTCCAATTTTATATTAAACACTAGTGGAGTCCCTCAGGGATCTTTTCTTGGTCCCTTGCTGTTTTCAATCTATATCAATGAGCTTCCAACTATAGTAAAATACTGTTCAACTCGTTTATACTCTTATGATGCTCAGTTATACATAAGCTGTCCGCGTGGGGCTCATTGAACACACTGTAGCTAGTATTAATGAAGATTTGGAAAAAATCAAGCGCTGGTCAAACAATAATGGATTAATGCTAAGCCCGACGAAATCAAAATGTGTTGTTATATGAAAGAATAAGTTAGATCTGTCATATTTTCCCCCGATCATCTTTAATACATTTCCTATAGAGTACGTTGAAACTGCAAGGAATCTAGGTGTTATTTTTAACCGAACAATGTCTTGGAAAAACCACGTAGCCTATATCTGTGCCAATAAGTTAAAACAGCTTAAGTACATTTTTATCATTTTTCAGTATGATCAAACAAAGTTTTGCTAACTGGTTTTTGAAAACTTTTTTGGTGATAACTAAGAAAATTTTGGTGCTAGACTAGTGAAATTTCGTTTGTGGACACATGCTTGTACTACCTTTAAAATGTATTTTTATTTTTTGTTAAAAAATTGCTACAAAGTTAATAAAAAGGTGTTTTTTGAACTTAAGCTTTTTCAAAAAAATCGTTTAGGATTAAAACATCAGCTTATGTGACATAAGATGTTTAAAAAAAAAATTATTTGTAATTTAAGACTCTTATTTTCACTTAAGCTTTATCAAAAATATGTTAAAAACTTCAAGTAACTACATAAGCTGTTAATAATTATTTAAGTGAAAACACAACTTTTGAAAATGATTTTTTATTTTTATTGGACGATTTTAAGTTCAAGTTTTGTTTTTTAATATCTTTTCAACTTAAGAAACAAAACATAAATTATCAATTTTATCAAAAGGTTTTAGGTAAAGTCTTTCACAATTTGTAGTTCTTAGGAGCAAAAGGAATAGAAAGATGCTGGTCTTAAACTTGTTTTCTAAAATATAACGTTAATAAAAACAGTATTTTTAAATTTAATTTTCATCTTGACTTTCATCATCAGTTAAATCCGGATGAATATCTTTTATTTCGTCAGATTTTAGATTCAAATAGAAGTCGTGGTATGATTTTTCAATAACGGGAAGTAGTTGTAACAAGTCTTTTTTCCTTTCCTTGCTGATGATATTAGGGCCGGAATAACAAACTGGAATTTCATCAACGTCAACGGCATTCTTCCCTCGCTTTTTTATGTTAAGGTGTTGAAATTCTTCATTTTCATCCAGGCTTGTTTTGTATTGAATAATTCCAAACTCTTTGCTAAAACGCAACCATTTAACATCTTGCCAAACAAATTTTTTCTTTTCTTCAGATGTTTTACGCCAAACGAACTTTTCCTTTGCCGTTTTAGCAAAGTCGAGGAAGTCTGTACGGGTCATTTCATGGACAATGAATGGTTTTTTTCCAATTGATCTTACTAATTGATACCAATCCCTTGGATGATGGATTTTAACTGAAGATCCCTTTTTTTTCCTCTCAATGGCACCATGGTCAACATCACACTCCATAGGAGTGTGTCCAGGCACCAACAATTTGTGGTCAATTATGTCAATGCTTGAGTTCGTGCTAAAAATTTCAAACATTGTAGCTACGTATCCATTTTTGTTTTGACCCGCACAACAATCACTATAGAATATCAGGTGTTTAATGGTGTTTGGGATTGTTCTAAGGTGCTGGAAAACACATGAAGCTATCTCATTTCCTCCACGGTTTGAAACGGATTCATCCCACATATAACAGTAAGCTTGGTTTGTTACACAGTCATGGATTGTAAGGTTGTACGTCAACAATTGTCTTTTGTAGAACGAGACATTTGTTCTTAGAAATGGAGTAGGAAGGCACTGTTGCAAGTCAAATGAGTACATTTTTATTGAATCGTCATTGCTACCAATATCCTTGTCCTTCTTCTTACTTTTGTACGCGAGGTCAGCAAGTTTATGGTATTCCTCTTGCTCTTTTCGTAATTGAAGTGTGGCTTCTTCGTCTTCTGTTCCAATTTCTATATTCGTTTTAAGAATTTCACATCTGTGACAGGTGTCAAGCTTGGGTTTTTTAAATTTAATATTCATGGTCTTGAATATTTTTGAAAATGTTGAAAATGAAGCCACTGATTGATATTTTTCACAGTACAAACTATACATCAACGAAATTGTCAGATCACTGTGAAAATATTTACAGGCACTATCTCTTCGGGTATAGTGAGATTCATAAGCTGGAAAAGAGTTGATATGTTCTCGGATCTCGTTTTCTATTTGTGGGTTTATTTTGTTTGAAACTCCACATCCTCGCCGGTCTGGTTCAGTCGTTGTTCCTGCTGAATTGGTCTTTTTTTCACAACTTGTTTAATAAATTGTTCCGTTTCAGACAAGGTTGACCGAAAACACTTTTGGCAAACTGGTGTTCTTTGAAGTATTGGTTTGAAAATTTACGATTTCTTGGGTTCGTAGGATGTTTTGCGTTCCTTGTTGTCTTAGTGTCGGAAACAATAATGAGCCCGCATGCGTAAGCGTGTCGCAGATTGTATTTTCCTAGCCCCCAATACTTTTGAAAAATATTTTTCTGGTCTTCTTCAGAAATTTTTGTCTTACACTGCATGCGACAATCTACTAGTGGCTTAAATTCTCTGGCTTTAATAGCTTTGCCGGAATTTGTTGTGTAGGCTCTTCCGGTATTTCGTTTTGTTTTCCTTGTGGCTTTGTTTTCTTTTACAAGTTCACCTTGGTCTTCGGGTATAAACACTTCACAAACACTGTTACTCACCGAAATTTCCGCATCATCACATAAGTTTTTTTCCAAAAGAACTATGGCTTGCCTTGTGTCTTCGCTGATATTACTGTTAGTGTTGCTGCTTTGTGAGCTTGGAGAAAAGTCAGGATCTTTAAAGCTGTCATCATCATCGTCATAATTAAAAATTGAAAAATATCGAGATATACTTTCGACATCAAATTCTACTCCATGGTTATAAGATGATGCTGTTTCATTAACAACTGGACTTTCAAAACATTCAGTATCTTCCAAATAATTCCATTTCAAAGGCATTTCAGCTATGTTCAAGAAATATCATCATTTTATTTATAATGTCTCGTACTAGATAATTTTCTCGCTACGATTGAGAAACTCACCTTTTTTATCTTTCATTATAATGTCACTCTGAGCGTTAATTGCCTTTGGGTATCTTTCCTCATTGCCATGAAAAGTATCTTTTGTGATCTGTTCATCCTTCGATTTGTTTAATCTATGTTTTATTGTTAATGATATGGACGCAGTTTGCAGGAACCGAACTAACAAAAATAAAATATTAGTTGGGTCAATTTTTTAAAGGAGCAGCTTACCATTCAACAAATTTATTACAACTGATTCTATTTGTAAATTCACTTGTTAAAAAAGAACAAAATACTATTTGGGCCAATTTTTTTAAAGAAGCAGCTTACCCTTCAACAAGATTCTAACAACTGATTCTACTCTCAAATTCACTTAATTCCCTCTAAAAACATCCGTTACTTTCGTAAAAATAGCATAGGTCGTCTTAAGCGAACAGTTTTGTGGCTATTTAAAGTAGCAAAATAGCTTGTGTGAACTTAAGCTGTTTCAAAAAAATGGCTTTGGTTCAAAACTAATTTTTTTGAAATGGCTTATGTCGATATAAGCAGTCAAATGATTTGATATTGCGTAAGTTTAAAATAACTAAGGTAAACGTAAGCGATCATTTCATCTGATTTTCACGAGGAATAAGCGCTTATCTAACGACTTAAGCCATTACAAAAAAAATATTTTTGTTTTGGTTTTGATTGATTTGGGTTCAAGAGATAGATAAGCCGTTTTGCTAATGCATTTTTTGTCCATATAAACATAAGCTCCTTTGATGTTTTTAAAATTTAACGGCTTTTTTTTATCGTAGAGCAATGGGACCCAGACTAAAATAAAGATAAACAAACTGGAAAGCTTGAGAACTTAAAAGAACGATTTTCGTTTATGTCGACTTAAGCTCTTTTAACTTATTACCACAGATATTGTTGGCAAGACATATGGTGTTCTCCGCACGCTTTGGTATACACAGTAATATACACCCGTAAAAATACGAGCATTACTAGTGAAAACACTTATATTACCGTTGCTTACTTACGGATGCGAAATTTTCTGTAATCTTGATTACGAAAGCCGAAGAAAACTTAGGGTTGCATTTAAAAGTGCTGTCCGTTACGTTTATGGGCTACGGGTATTTGACCGAGTTTCACAGCATACAAGAAACCTCTTAGGAATGTCCTCTGAAAGCCTTCTTAGTTTTCGAACTTTAACTCTTTTTTCAGATATACTGTTAACCCATCAACCTGCTGAATTGTTTAATGAAATAACATACCTAAATTCACACAGATCGTGTCTTTTAGCTATTCCCCGGTTTAAATGTCTCACCTTTAAAAGACAGTTTTTTGTCAACTCTGTACGTTTATGGAACTCTTTGCCGCGACAAATAAGAAGAACTAGTAGTGCATCATTAATGAAAAGGCAACTAAAACATTATTTTAGTAATGTATAAATTAATAACCTTACGATTTATTATCTTTTTTTTTCTTCTTTTTTCCTCTCGATTGTATTCACTTTTTAAAAAAAGTATGTGTAAATCATGTCATTGATCAATCATAGTAGCTATAAGATATTACATCTTACAGTGTAAGCTTGTCATGAATAAATAAAAATACTAAAAAAAAAAAAAAAAAAATTGATTTCACAATCCATGGTTCCTGGATCAGGACAATATCTTCTCCTTTTGTTTGAAGTCGGAGAAGAAGGAAGGCGGAAGCCAGTTTGGAGTGTTGGAGGTTAATCTGTAATAGCAGTTTTCCAGACCACCTCCTCTCACAGTGCTATTGAGGTCATCCTCTGAGTCTGACTCCGAGGATGACCGTAAAAGAAAATCTTTGTTATTGTAGTCTTCAGTCTCCATGTCGGAATGACTGTCGACAGTGTGAGCATCCAAGTCGGATGCGGTATCTGGTTTGGAGGAGGGCATACCTATAGAAGGAGTGCTGGGTGCATCTATTTCCATTGCTGGAAGGTTGATGACGCCAGCAGGTTCCTTCACTGCGGGTATGTCCTCCGATGTTGGGAGTGCTAGTCTAGCACTTTCTTCGTCTTTCCTATACACTTTCAGCGTAATGGTAGACCATCCAAACCTAATCACAACTTTGGTCGACGCTAGTGGAGCCAGTGAATCCCTATTGATGACTATAATAGCCGATCTATAAGGACCCTCCGGATCCTCCAGCTTGGCGACTTTCCAGTCATGAGAAGGCAGAGATGGGTTACCATATTGGAGCATTTTAAGGATGATTTCTTCGTCGGAGAGTTCAGCTGGTAATCTGGTACGATCCCTTGGTCTGCAAGGAATGTCTTCTCTTGCCAAAACCTCGAGCTTAGCACCAGGCCAGAGTCCCTCCAACCTAATGATAGCGAGCTTATATAGATTGCACGACCTCCGACCATCGAATGCGACGAGCTTGACGCGACCCTGGTACCACCCGGCATCCTCAAAAATGGCAGGTTCACCTGGATTTTCCATCATGAGGGTCCAGTAGGAAGCCTGAAGCTTGTTCAAGACCGTCGTCCACCGATCGAAGGAGATCATGCCATCTACATTACCCCTATCAATCACCGCTAAAATGGTTTTATCCTTTAGTACGTCACTAAAGGATAGATCTTCCCTGATGTTGGAAAGAGTATTGGAGTTGGCCTTTGGTCTTTTGGGTTTGACGTAGAGTCTCCGCTTTTTAGAATGTTTTTTGCCCACACGAGTTTGGCAGATTGTTTCGAGTTAAGATCTCGCACCGGTAAGTCACCTAGCATCTTCACTAATCTCTCCGCGTTCCGTCTGCACCTTATTAACAGCGAATGCTCTAGTGACAGCTCACTTCGTTCTTTAAATATTATCAGCAAAGTAATTGAACGGAATTCATACGAAAACTTGCTTCAGAACGATGTTGAAGATTATTGTAGCTTTTCAATTTGCTTAAATCAATTTGCCATCAAAGCGATAGGTTTTGTTGATTTCTATTTCAAAGTTATCTACAGCGCATGTTTAAAATGGTTATAATGCACAACCGAATGACGAGTTTGGCGGGGATACTAAGATGTGACATGGCTGTGTATAGCTTGACTTTAATCCCGCTATCATATTTGATTATAATATTTTTCAAAAACGACTCCTACGATTTTGATTAAACTTTCTGAATGGTTTTTTTTGAGTAAACTTTATGTTAGCCTCTTCAAGGATTTTGATGAAATTTTTATGTGAAAGCTGTTTTATAAATAAAATAATATTAATTATTTAATAAACAAAAATTTTGTTTTAGTTTTTAAAAAAAAAGTTAATTTTTTTTTTATTTTTCTTTTTTTTTCAAAAACGGTTTGTTCAAAATTTTAACAATTTTTTTTTTCTGATAAGAACTTTAAACTGCTAGATGTTGACATACTCAACAAAAATTTCTACGAGTAATATGTTTGCGAAAAGTTTTAAAAAACCGTTTTTTGAGAAAAACTGGTTAAACGATTTTGAAAAAAAATTTCCTTAAAATTAAAAAAAACAAAAAAAATCTGATGGCTTATTTCATTTTCTCCAAAAAACGTTTTAACTATTGATTTTTAAGTGATTAATAAAATTTCATATGACTTTTTCCGAAGATCTCAAGCCCCAGGACCATTTTAACACATTAGAGCAAGTTCGTACTACCCAGTCGTGCACTTTATTTTGTAAAGCACACAAATGATTTACTGAAATAAACAAAATTGGAATCTATAAAATTTGTGAACTTATCTAAGAAACAATCTATCGGCCCAGAGGAGTGGTGTTGAATGGTGCTTTGTGCGGCAACGCATACATTGGGTCACCCCAATACATCGTCGCTTCTAGCTATGTCAACGGATCCGTTGCCGTTACCGAAGCAACGTATTCTATGGGTCGAATCCTTACAATGTATTATTTTTTATTTACTAGAGCAGGGGTTCCCAAAGTTTTTTGTATCACGCGTACCTACTACCTGAAATGATAATGCTCACACAACTCTCGACGCAAAAACTAGAATGATGTGTTTTGAAATCACACGTTAAGATGTGCTGCATTGAGAAAAGGACTAAGGATTTCGAATCGTGCGTGGATTCTGCTGATGAAAAGGCTTTTCGCACAAAGGCGTCATTAAATAAAGTAAACACAATTTCTGTGCTTGTTGTTTTTACCAAAGCTTGCTCTTGTAAATTATCTGGCAACACGTTTATGTCAATGTGAAAAGGATTGGTCTCCAATCAATATATTATATTACCATCGCACAATTTCCGTGAGGTGGTGCAAATGATTTAATATTTTATTTTGTGTGTCAGTTTCATCCAAAATCTTTTTAAAGCGAGCTTCTTCTGTGATCGCAAAAAATGTATTAATTAATTAATTTCGCGGTCCCAGAGTTGCAACTTATCAGAGTATGCAGTGATTGCATCCCAATGATAAATTATCTTCGAGGCTCTGCCTTATAAATTTAAGTTTCAGGAATCGAAAATGTCTGACAGGTAAGCAATTTTTGTGTTTCCGTGCACTGTGAATGAATGTAGTTCAGGCTTAAAGCAGTGTGCGTAGGGATGTTTGATACCAAACTGATACTTACAAACATCGACATTTGTATCAAGGTAGATTCGATATAGGTATCGATACTAATTAAATATTGTTTTGAAAGTATCAAACATCCCTCCCCTTTGCATGTCTTCTCGCAACCCTGGTGGGGCGACCCACTTTGAAAATCAATGTACTAGACAACATGGGGCTTTGGCTAATTGCTCCTGTTACATTTGAAATTCCCATATCGATAATAGAATTTTTAAATTTGTTCAGCATTGTATAGAAAGAAGCCTTCATAATGTGAGGCATAAAACTTGAATTTTTAATTTTTATATGATAAATAATAAATTGTGTAGATATAATCAAGTATAGACATATAAAAAGGAATATTAACATGCACCCAGCATTAAATTGTCCTAAAAGGAAATGCCAAATTGTACCACATACATTTATGTTGTTTTAATAAAATTTCATTGCTCACTTAAAATGAGGAAATAATGCGGCACCACAAATTCCAAATAATAATTTAAGTCGTTCCATATAGGTACGACAAATTTATTTTACCTTTTTATATTTTAAACACATTTCTTAATGAAGCCAGTGAAAAGTTTTTACACTGAGTTACAAAAAAAGTGGCGCCACTCATATTTTTTTAGCTTAATATTTTTTTTAACTATGGCAAGATGCCGTGGTTTTTTGGAAAGTATAATATTTTTTATTTTATTTGATTATTCGGTATTTTGCTAATTCTTTTGAATGCTTGTTTTCAAAAAATTCTTTTCCGTCATGCGTTTACGAGTACCTTGCAAGTAACCGAAAAGCTTTTTAGTAGTTGCTTGTCGTAAAGTACATTTTAAAGGCTTCGTGGTCCTGTCAACGTTTGGTGAGTCAACTTTTGTGAACTTATTATCGAAATTATTCTACAGATACTCAAAAAATAAAACCTCGAAAACAAATAAACAAACTCCAACGTTGATACAAAAAATTTCGCAGCATCAGCGATGACTAAAACGGAAGAAAAAACAATAATTGCGATATTCAATGATTTTATTTAGGTCTTACTCCTTGTGTATCCAAAATCCAAGTGACGACAACGACGAGACACGAGAGACGAGACAAATAAATAATTCAGTTAATTTAAATTTCAATAAAGGGAAAGGGATGTGTTGTGTTTTGCGTATTGTGTTTTGTGTTGTGTTTGTTTATAACACTTTTAATATGAATGAGTAGAGAGTGAGAAACAAAAAGAATTAATTTTATGGGTTGGCTAGGGGACAGGGGCCAGGGGCTAGGGCTAGAGAAGAGTAGAAATAAGGAGTAAGAAAAGGACTGGTGCAGGGAAATAACTTCACTGTGAAATAACTTCACCACCAGTGGGAAATAACTTCACTTTTTTGATGTGAAGTTATTTCCCACTTTGAGTGGGAAATAATATAACTTAAAATTTGGTGAAGTTATTTCCCACCTTGTTTTCTAAGAATTGTTTGACAAAAATAGCAAAGAGTAAGGGTTTTTTTGTATAAACAATTTATTTGTTCCAGTATCTTGTGGCTATAAGCAATTGTTAATTGTTCATTTTGCTTACTCCGAAACTGTAAGTAATAAGTACACTTATTATTTTCATGTAATGATCCGCACGATTTTTTTTTTTACAATTACATACTTTATATTTAAATTTTTTTTTTTTGTATATACATAATATAAAGTAATTGTGAATTTTTCGCGAATTTTTCACAATTACTTTATATTATGTATATAAAAAAAAATTTTTTTTAAATATAAAGTATTACATGAAAATAATAAGTATACTTACATGTTCGGAGTAAGCAAAATGAATAATTAACAATTTCTTATAGCCACAAGATACTGGGACAACATATTTTACTAGCACGTGCTGTTTGCAAAGAAAATGAGCTTGTAACTAGCAACATGAATAATTGCAACAACTCTGATGGAATCTTCAAAACTTAGGTTGGAGTGAAGTTATTTCCCACTTAAAGTGGGAAATAACTTCACCAACAAAAGTGAAATTATTTCCCACAAAAAAGTTAAGTTATTCCCCTCTCAAAGTGGGAAATAACTTCACATCAAAAAAGTGAAGTTATTTCCCACTGGTGGTGAAGTTATTTCCCATGTGAAGTTATTTCCCAGTGAAGTTATTTCCCTACACCAAAAGAACTAAGAACTTGGAGCAAAATAAAATTATAGCTAGACCCTAGAGCAGAGTTACTAAGGGGACTCATATGAGCCAAAAGGACTCATTTCTTTCAGGTTGATTCAGGGACTCATCTTTTTAAGATTTGGCTCATTTTTCAAGTATATACAAATAATCAGGTTATTTTGATCAATTTGCAAGTTCAAAGACTTTTATATCAATTTTCAGAAATTTTTTTTTTTAAACATTGATGCATAGTGTGAACTACGCTTCTTTTTACTTTCATAGACGTTTTGATTTAAAAATTGTAACGTTCAAAAACAAACAACAACTATTACTTTGATTCATTTATAGATGCACATTTATTGTTGGTTTATGAAATAATTTCAAAAAGATACATTTAAATGACAAGTAATTTACAGTACAAAAACTTTATAACGAAATACATCGGGCGATTGTAATTCTGATACACATATGTAACAAGTAATAAAACATATTTGTTTGAGTTTGATACGTCTTACCACTGGTGGGGGATCGTATCAAACAATGAGAAGTCGTTTTGATTTAGGTTTAAACTATTTTGCTTTATTTGTCTATTGCTCTATTTATACGAAATAATTTCATTCAATTAGCGATGTTTTGCTTACATTACATTACATCATTTCTTACTTCATTCAATTAGCGATCTTTTGCCTACATTACTGACCTAGTATTAAAATAATTTTATTTCCTTATGATTTTTCAATTCAATTCTTATTGACCTAATAATATGATAAACAATAATAATAATAATACTAAGCAGTGTCAGCAAATGTAGTAATGCACCGATTTTATTGGGTCATAGCAAATTGTTATGACTTATGATATATATATATATAATTGGCGCTTGTTGTTTGAGGTTCTGTTGTATATGCACAAGCACATATAGTCCGGTCAAAATAGACAAAAAAAATAGTGCTAGGTTTGCAAAAATTCGCATAAAGCTGAAAATTGGTACAGACGTTAGGAACACCATATCAAATAAATTAAGCAACATCCCCATTGATCCGACTGGTGCGTTAGAAGTTATTCAAGGTCAAAAGGTCAAATAAATGGTTTTTACATTTTTTCTGGTAAACGGTAGGTTTTATCAAAAAAATACATGGGGCAAAGTTGTAGACCATGAAATTATCTACAAAATTTTTTAAGATCATTTTCTTGTAAGAATAACTATTTCGGAGATATCGTGATTTTAAAACTTGAAGGAGTCACGTACTTCATGATATGCTCATATAAGCCACATGCATAAATTTAGTCCAGTCAACAGGTTGGAAAAGTGGGTGGAATGTGGAAAAAGGTCGGAAGCTAATGAAACTATCAGATATTGTTCAAGGATAGTTAATAAATGTTTTACAAAGTTTTGGACCTCGAGGGCCCTATGGAAAAAGAGGTGGGGGAGGGGGAAGGGGTCACTGCAAAATGTTCGACCTTGCAACGGTTTTTCCTCAGTAACTTATTTTCCTTACGTTCTATAGCAAAAAAATTTCCATTTTATAGTAGAACTCTAAATTTCTTACAATCTTCTTAGTACCAAAATGTTTGTATGTTTATTCTTTACCGAGATATAGCTCTTCGAAAAACATATAATTTTTCAGAATTGGCTAAAAAAATTCCAAAAAATTCAGCTTATTTCTTCTTATAGACGAAAACTAGTGCGAGGTGTTTGTATTACGAGATTTTCCTACTTTGATTTGTGCTGTTTAATAGTTTCTCAAAAACGTCGTATGAAAATCTCGTAATACAAAAACCTCGCATTAGTTTACGTCTATAAGAAGCAATAAGCTGAATTTTTTGGAATTATTTTTAGCAAATTCTGAAAAATTACCTGTTTTTCGAAGAGCTATATCTCGGTAAAGAATAAACATACAAACATTTTGGTATCAACAAGATTGTAGGAAATTTAACGTTCTACTATAAAATGGAATTTTTTTTGCTATAGAACGTAAGGAAAAAAAGTTACTGAGGAAAAACCGTTGTAAGGTCGAAAATTTTGCAGTGACCCCTTCCCCCTCCCCCACCTCTTTTTTCATAGGGCCCTCGAGGTCCAAGACTTCGTAAAACATTTATTAACTATCCTTGAACAATATCTGATAGTTTCATTAGCTTCCGACCTTTTTCCACCTTCCACCCACTTTTCCAACCTGTCGACTGGACTAAATGTATGCATGTGGCATATACATATTAGCATATCATGAAGAACGTGACTTCTTCAAGTTTTAAAATCACGATATCTCCGAAATTGCTATTCTTACAAAAAAATGATATTAACAAGTTTTGTAGATAATTTCATGGTCTACAACTTTGTCTCATGTATTTTTATGATAAAACCTACTGTTTACCAGAAAAATTGTAAAAACTGTTTATTTGACCTTTTGACCTTGAATAACTTCTAACGCACCAGTCGGATCGATGGGGATGTTGCTTAGTTTTTTTGAAATGGTGTTCCCAACGTCTGTATCAATTTTCAGCTTTATGCGAATTTTTGCAAACCGAAATGTCTATTTTGACCGGACTAATATATCAACAATATTAATAATGAAAATCTAAACTTGAAATGAAAACTATTTTTAAATGTCTCAATTGGTATAATAATTTATACGTTCTCACACATTCATCCGCCCCTAAACAACGTTTCAACAGCTAGGTAGGATAGTTAACTTGTGAATTGGTCAAACAAGATTTCCATTAGAAATTTTAAGTGTAAGAACACGAACGAAACAATCTTCACCAGGATGAGTCTGAATGATTCTGCCCTTATCTACACCATTTCCAGGCGGTAAATTGATTGATGTTTTTATGGCTACGAGATCATTGACTTTGACGTTTGCCTCTTCTGTTGCCATTAAGGACGATTCTGAAGTGATTTCAAATATTCTGTTTTACAGTGCTTCCAGTACCCTTGATAGTCGATTAAATGGTATATCCATCAGTGACGGCTCTGGGATCGCAATATATGACTCACCTAGAAAGAAATTAGCAGAAAGAATTAAGCACATCCTCTATTTGCGATTCGAAGGTAGGAAAATCTGGTCCTAGTATCCGGTGAAGATACCGTTACACAGACTTTACATCTGCCTCCCACGGACTGCCGAAGGGGTTAAAGTATGCCACGCTATGCCATCCCGGACTAGAGACTCTGAAAAGAGCGAATTATGATTCTCATGTAGGACAAGTTCATGCCTTTCAGATAGTAACCGAACACACCCCACGAAATTGGTGCCATTGTCGGAATACATATGCCCGGCATAGTTACAACCACAATGCGTAAAGGGTCTACAAGGTCGAATTCCTTGAGGTGGAAGATTTCCCATAACCTGCTTATTGGTTTCAATTGGGTTTGAACAGAATTGAAGTATGTTTCTTCCCTCAGCAGATTGCGATAACACGATTTATTTGGGTGAAAGATATCGCTAAAATATTCCATAACGAGATTCGAGTGGAGAGTTCTTCGAAAGGATGCTTCTCATCGGTAGTGTGTAACGAATTTGAAGGTTCGATTTCTGCTTCCGTCATGCACCTAGGGTCATCTTTAAACTCCGCAGCTATCAGCCACTTCTCACGTTCATCTCGAAGACATTGAGGACCTGTCCACGAAAGCGGATGCTGCAACAGCTGCCCAAGTAAAATGCCACGTGAAGCGCAATCAGCTGGATTGCTCGCAGATCGAACATGAAACCATCTTGTTATTGAAATGGCCTCTAGAATTTCAGCCGTGTGATTACCGACAAAAATGTTAAATGAAGGAGCGGACAGCCACGATAGAACGACCCTTTAATCACACCACTCGGATACGTCAATAAATGTTACGTTGAAGACCTACTGAACTGCTACGAGTAACCTGAAAACGGAGAATGCTCTCTTGTTTTATAGGGACAGCACAAAACTTAGCCCGAATTATCTTGATTTATCGGCGTGTCGACTCGCGAAAAATTTGTTTTTTTTTTGTGGCCGATTCGGTAGACATACAATTTAAACGGAACTAATTATACATCGCTCAAATATACTAGTCATAGCACTTTTATCCACTAATCCACATCGGTATCTATTAGCACATGGCATTCAGTGTAAATTTTACTATTTGGAATCAGCTTTACCAAATTGGGTTGCCACTTGCTCAATTGCATACCGCCTTTTGACACAAGTTCGATTAAATTTGAGTGTTTAGAAAACGCTTCATTAAAAGTGTCACAGCTCGAAACCACGTCATCAAAGTAAAAACCGTTCAACACTATTCCCGAAGCTATAGGAAACTCGTTTTGATAATCTTTGGCAAAATACTCAAGAACCCGAACCGAAAGAAATGGGTGCACAGGACTTTCCAGTGCGCAAGCGCAAATGTTCTTAAGGTTCCGACGGAGACTTTCCCCACACCCAAATTTGGCGAAAAATTTTAACGATGTCCGCGGTAAAAACGACCTGATGTCGTCGAAAATGAAGGCAAACAGAGAAAAGATTACTTTGAATTCGGTGCACCTATCATCAATGAATCATTAATACATTGACCATATGAATCCTTAAATGAACCATCAAAAACGACCCGAAGTTTAGTGCTTGTATGATATGGTTTTAAGACAACATGGTGAGATAGATAAAAAACATTGGCGTATTGGATTCCGCACTGCGAATTATCGTCATGTGTCCTTAGGTCAAATATTTCTGCAAAAAGCTGTAGTAGCTATCAAAAAAGCCTTTGTCGTTAGAAAATTTCTTTTCCATGGATTTTAGTCTCAAAAAAGCTCCATTAAACGAATTCCCGAATTGGGTTGGAGATTCAAATGGAACAATAACATACTTGCCATTAGTTAGCGTCACGTCAATGAGGGAGTAAAAACGGTCTTCAATTTCCTGGTCTTCTTTGGAGAATATTGATTATTGATGTAATTCTTCAACTGTCCAAAACGAAGATAGTATTTTGTGCTATGGGTGGCCTTGCTGGCTTTGCACAACACCTTCAAGCAAACCACGCCTTGTCAGCACCTAACAAAATGTTTACAGGATGCAACTTATCAAATAATGAAGGATCAGCTAGGTTCACTTAATGTAGATGGTCCCAATTCTCAACGCTAAACGAGATCATTGGTAATTTTGGAGACATATTTCATAGTATGTAAGATTGTAAGCATCAACAGGGATAACCAACGATAAGAAACCTGCGTGCCTGAATCGATGAGGATTCGAACTTGCTGATATACACCGTGAACGTCTTGTACCCTTACGAATGTTTTTTAAGTAGGAACGCATTTAAAGCAGAAGCGGACGCAGTGTTTTGAGGAATAAACTTTCGAACTAGTCCTGTATTCAACGAACTGTTGGCTGACACATTTTCATTACGATTAATGAAAACCGAAGCATCGTGCATCGATGTATGATGACGCGATTTGCAGACCGAACACCGAAACTGGCAACGATACGACGCAAGATCTGACCGCAAACAATGAAACAAAATTTGTTGGATTTAATCAAATTAATTCGAGAAGTAATGGTCATCCCTAAAAATTCTGGACATTCGGAGAGCACGTGCGAAGCATTGCATTTGCAACAGTATGAAGTCGATGTGGTGTGGATGCTCTTAACACCTCAATTCCTTGACCTATAATTTTCCCGAGAACTAGTGTGTGGACTCTCCAATGCATCACAACGACGGACGTTCCAAAAAATCTAAAACTCATCGATGGTAGGACTATCTAACAAACTACTTTCTTCGGACCATGCTTTCCGTGTTTTTGAGTTCAGTTTGTTTAACAACAAAAATATAAACCATGGATATCTACTGAATGAATTCACCGCTGTTAAACCCCTCACAATTTCATCCGCACCGTTCGAAAGTTTCCGTAACTATTCGACGTTACACTAATTTCGACGACGCGACGGTAGCTCCACAAGCGATTCGATGTACCCAGCTTAGAAAAGAATGTTGTTAAATTATTAAGACTAGGTATATAAACTAGGTACATTAAAAAGCTTTTTTGTCCTTCATGTAGTTTTAATGATACATCAACACGCACAGCTCAAGGTCTTCCCAGTATGATGGTGAATGATGATATACATTTGCAAATCAGAATGTCAACGAAAGACAAAACCCAAAAGGACCATCAATGATATGCAAAGCAATGTGTGTTCTTAATTTAATTTTAAACAAAAGTTCTTCTATACGTCAGCCACATCTCTAGCACTGTTATGTACATATACTCGTATATACTATACCTCTTATTTTTCTCTGTATTATCGCAAAAAAAAACATTTATTTACAGATCTTTTTTTGCATTCGCCTTTTAAGCCTTGGGTTATAAAAATCATTAACTCGTTGCAAAATCGTAGGTATTTGGCTCTCAAATCGTCGACCACTTTTATCTTGGAGTACACTTATTTAAATATGAGGATACCTAAACCTTAGAAGACACCTTTTTTACTTGCGATTATAGGTACTATAAGGCAAGTTATGGATTCGTGCAGAAAAAAAAATTTGAGATAACAATCACATATGACATAACGATGATGGAGAAGTCGAAAAAAGTGGGTCTGGAAATTCCGTCCGTCTGTCTGTCTGTATGTCTGTTCGCGCCTCTGGAGGCTGAATGGGTGGGCCGATTTGCTTCAAATTTGGTATCTAGGATTTATTTGGCCGTCCCTCGGAACAAATTTTTTATTTTTGCTCTAGGCTCAAAAATAACGGCACCTGCCATACAATCTTGAAGACAAAAATTGATTTTCTCAAAAACGGCTCTAACGATTTTGATAAAACTTTCAGAATGCTATTTCTGCAAGACAATCTATCTTTTGGTTAGAAATTTTTTTTCAAAATTTGTCTAATAACGGTACCTGAGTGTTGTTCCATGTAGACAAAACATGTAGACTACACGATTGTCTACGTGTAGACAATACAACGTAGACAATTCATCATAGTCTACATGTCAATGTAGACAATGTAGACAATCAATTTTGTTTCAATTTTCCAACTTTTTTTTGTCTTCTAAATCATAAAACCAAATTAAATTTGTTTTATTTTAGTCTTCCACTCTGCATTTTGTATTTATTAAAATAACCACTTCTATTGGAAATGCTTACTTCATAATTATACAATAAGATGTCTTATTCATAATCGTCTTCGATGTCTTCATCAAAACAATTATATTGATTATCCTCAATTCTTAGTGAATAATAAAGATCGTTCAAAAGTCAAGCGATTTCTTGGTATACTTGAAAAAACTCTCTCGATTTGAGCGGAAGAGGCTCTAATAAGAATAAGTTTTTTTTTTGCCAAATTTGAAGGTTTTGGATGTTTTATAGAGGGCTTATTCCAAACAAAATTGGTTTTTTAATATCTTTTTCATAAAGAATTTTAAAAATGTTGATTTTTCTATTAGAACAGTCCCAATCTTTAATCAACAAACGAAACAGTCAACCGATTGACACCTGTTTATGAAAGTGCAGACTGGATCAAGAAGCTCGATATAACGGCAATATACTACATATTTGTTGTTAAAATTTTATTAAAATAAATCCAGGTCATCAATTATTAGATATTCAATTTAAATCAAACTCGCACCTCTTGTAATTCGAAATAAACCATGCGACAGAATAATCAAGAATGACAGATTGGAATGGAATGTCTTCATTGTCTACATTGTCGACGTTGTCGACTTCATTGTCTACATTGTCAACATTGTCTACATTGTTGACGCAATTGTCTACGTAGAAAGGTAGACAATCAAAGTCGACGCGTAGAGGAACAACACTGGGTACCTCTCATAGAACCAGTATTTCCAATCAAATTTTCTCGTAAACTATACATTCGATTTCAATAAAATTTTGGCCACAGAAAGTTATTCATAATTTGATTAATATGGCATTTCAAAATTTTCAAAAAAAATTTTTTGGTTTTCGAAATATATTGGAAACGGGTATATTGATTTTTTTTTAAATTATTTTTCAAATGTAAACTACAGATTGCCATATATTTCCATACTCAAATAAATTTCAAAATATTTTTTGAAAAAGTTTTTCAAAAATAACCTTTTTAAAAAAAAACTGGTCCAACGATTTTCAATATTTTTTTTCCTAGATTTTACGTATAGCTTTGAAATTTTATTGCATACTTAGTTTTTCCGAGAAAACTCTTAAACTAATTTAAAAAATAAAATAATTTTCGAAATTATTTAATTTTTTTTAATATCCATATATGCAGCCACTACGCAATTGCTTATCATAAGAGCAAGTTCGTGCGACCCAGTCGTGCATTTTATTATACATGTCATTCCGTTATTGCTAGTGAAAACGAGATAGACTATGTGTAGTGGAAAATCGATAGTCGTTATCCCTGAGTGTTGAACACAAAAGGAGGCACTGCAGCATATTTGCTTCTGTCGCTATTGTCGCTGTTTGAAACATTTTTGCTGCTACTGCAACTGCCGGAAATTGTGTTCCAATTCACCTCCTTCACTATCCCCATTTACCACCGACATAATCAACAACATTACGTCAGCCAAACCACACCAACAAAAACAAGCACGTGGTATGCACGGAGTGTGGGTTCGTTTTGCTTCCGGCTTTGGGGGGGGGGGGGGGGTCGAAATACTTTCACAAGTAGGCCACCTAATTTCTCCGACTCGGTGTGGTTTTGTCAGAAAAGTATCCTTTTGCTTGCCTCTGCTACTTCCAATACCTTTATATACGCTATAGGCCTTCGGTAATAAAGGTACTTGTTGTTATTTTGTTGGTGGACTTAAGGTTTTCACAATACAATTTCAATACTAATAACTTGAACGAGAAGCGGGTAAGAGGAGATAACTATACCACTACCCCACTAAACTATGTTAACCTAGGGCGCATCGGATATGTAGGTACTATTTTGATTACGCAAGCTAGGACATGAAGCCGGCATGTGGTCTGAAAAAGATACAGATATTCACCTACACACACACACACACACACACACACACACACACACACACACACACACACACACACACACACACACACACACACACACACACACACACACACACACACACACACACACACACACACACACACACACACACACACACACACACACACACACACACACACACACACACACACACACACACACACACACACACACACACACACACACACACACACACACACACACACACACACACACACACACACACACACACACACACACACACACACACACACACACACACACACACACACACACACACACACACACACACACACACACACACACACACACACACACACACACACACACACACACACACACACACACACACACACACACACACACACACACACACACACACACACACACACACACACACACACACACACACACACACACACACACACACACACACACACACACACACACACACACACACACACACACACACACACACACACACACACACACACACACACACACACACACACACACACACACACACACACACACACACACACACACACACACACACACACACACACACACACACACACACACACACACACACACACACACACACACACACACACACACACACACACACACACACACACACACACACACACACACACACACACACACACACACACACACACACACACACACACACACACACACACACACACACACACACACACACACACACACACACACACACACACACACACACACACACACACACACACACACACACACACACACACACACACACACACACACACACACACACACACACACACACACACACACACACACACACACACACACACACACACACACACACACACACACACACACACACACACACACACACACACACACACACACACACACACACACACACACACACACACACACACACACACACACACACACACACACACACACACACACACACACACACACACACACACACACACACACACACACACACACACACACACACACACACACACACACACACACACACACACACACACACACACACACACACACACACACACACACACACACACACACACACACACACACACACACACACACACACACACACACACACACACACACACACACACACACACACACACACACACACACACACACACACACACACACACACACACACACACACACACACACACACACACACACACACACACACACACACACACACACACACACACACACACACACACACACACACACACACACACACACACACACACACACACACACACACACACACACACACACACACACACACACACACACACACACACACACACACACACACACACACACACACACACACACACACACACACACACACACACACACACACACACACACACACACACACACACACACACACACACACACACACACACACACACACACACACACACACACACACACACACACACACACACACACACACACACACACACACACACACACACACACACACACACACACACACACACACACACACACACACACACACACACACACACACACACACACACACACACACACACACACACACACACACACACACACACACACACACACACACACACACACACACACACACACACACACACACACACACACACACACACACACACACACACACACACACACACACACACACACACACACACACACACACACACACACACACATACACACACACACACACACACACACACACACACACATACACACACACACACACACACACACACACACACACATCAAAAAAACACACACACACACACACACACACACACACACACACACACACACACACACACACACACACACACACACACACACACACACACACACACACACACACACACACACACACACACACACACACACACACACACACACACACACCACACACACACCACACACACACACACACACACACACACACACACACACACACACACACACACACACACACACACACACACACACACACACACACACACACACACACACACACACACACACACACACACACACACACACACACACACACACACACACACACACACACACCACACACACACACACACATTAAGAACACATCAATATAAGGTTTTCCTTGGTGTAGTTGTGTGCTAAATTGGGCTGTAATACATATATGGGAGCCTTGTTGGGGCCTAGCTAATTAAATTTCAAGACAAGAGAATGAGTAAGCTTTTGTATTTTCTATGTTCTTTCATTTATTTTGCGTGTTGGAAATTGGAAATTCTAAGGAAATTAATGTTTGGTGTGGAGCTATTTTATTCTCATTTTAGAAAGAAATATGTCTGTTGTTCCATTAATTGCTGAACAAATGTACAATTTTTGAAGATTACGCTGATAAAAGCACAGAATCACGTAATTGGTAAGGAATTCTTCTAGAGGGCATATGGACAATGATTAATATTTTGTGGGCTTATAGGCATAGTTCTTTTTATAGTGTTGCTGGAACCTGGTAGGCCAGTGAATAAAACTTATTTATAAATAATGTAGGTATATATTATTCTTCTACTGGTAGACGACCTCTGGCCACACCACATAAAACTTATCGTAATGTAATAATTTAGTTTTTAATTTTGTATGAAATAAAGTTTTTGCCAACTGAACTAACTACATAATATATCTTCTTTATGTACATACTTATGTATACATACATGCAAACATACACATATATTTGCATGCACAGTGAACATACATTTAAATAATGTAAATATGAATTTCTGTTACCAGGTTATTCTCCTGCGATTTTTTTTGGCGTTATTGTTGGGATCGTGTTGTCGGACAGAATAGGTTATGCAATAACTGCAAGAGTAAAAATAAAAAAAATTACATATTCAAAATTATAATTAATTAATGAGCATTGCTTCCTTTTTTATTTCTCGAATAACAATAACTGAATTTAATTTGATGACATATTTATATGTGTTATACTCTATTCTATAGAATGGGTAAATAGCATGATACAACTAATAAAGATATGGCATTGCGCATGGTGCTATACAAAACGTCAAACCATTGCCAAACTCAGTGTGTTTTTACGTGTGTTTTTATGACGTAGAGCGCACAGAGTAGAACGAAACAAAAGTTAAACGTGAAGGCGAAAACGAGAAGGCGCGAACTTCAGGTGTTCTTATGACGTACGAGTGGATGCGCAGAACAAATCAAAAAAGAAAATTGGAAGGCGTTATCTCTAGTAGTTGTATCATGGGTTAATAGGTATATTGAATTTGGTGTGGAGGGAGTTTGTTACATAGAGAAATAATACCGTTAGGTTTAGAAAAGCATATATATTCTGACTCAGAATCAAAAGCATAGCCGATTTAGCCATGTCTGTCCGTCCGTATGTATACTCTCAATAGGTCGTAATTTTTGAGCTAGAGAGCTGACATTTTGCAAGATTATAATCTTTGGATCAAGAGTAAGGCTTGAACTGGTGAAATCCGCCCACAAACACGCCCATAATTGAAATTTTTGCTAAAACAACCTCAATTTGGCAAAATTAATTATGTTTTTTGTACACTAAGGGAAAAATGTATGTACTCAGCCAAAAAAGTTATGTTCTATTGACATAGATTTCTGCACAAATGTTTTCCTGTGCTGAATACATGCTGAAATCTGTATTGGCTACATAACTCCCCAGTTGGAAACTTCTAAATATTCACTACTGACGAAGCTGCTTTTTCCTCGAGGAAAAGAAGTATCATCAATTTCTACTGAATTATATGATGAATTTAACATGGGCTTGTCATTGGAGGCAAGTTGGTACCTGCACCCATTCTCGATGAACATTTTGCGATTAAGTCACTGCACCCGAGGAAACTTCGAATTTTTTAGTGAACTTCCTCAGTAAAAGAACCATTGAAAATATGAATTTTTCACTGCTAAAATGTCTGATTATCTAGAACTTGTGTTTTTGGTAATGAAAAGCAGTAAAACTACGGAATACCTAGTTCCTTAAAAGAAAGAAAATGAATAAAATCATAAAAAATGTTTTGTTTTTTTTGTTTTTTTTTTTAATTATTATTTAAACAATGCTAAAAAAACGCTTGCTGCTGTTTGGAGAAGAGCTGCTCACTTCATGTGTGTCATCTTGGCGTTCATAAGAGAGCTAAAGAATAAAGTTTGGTTATATTATGTTTTTACACTTTATGAACACTTTTTAAAAACTGAGATACTTTCAGAATACGCACGACTGCTGTAGTTAACGACCAAATTAAAACTAAAGGCTGAACTATAATAGTCGGAACGGCGCGGACGTGCCCGTCCGTAAATGTGCGAGAACAAGCAATTCGTATTTCACGCCCGAAATAGCGGATTGCTCCGTTTCGTCAAGTTTCGATCAGTTTAATTTACGGACGTAAACTGCGCTCGCTATCGCACGTTACGGACGTAAATTTGCATCTGACTGTGAATGGATATGAGAGTGAGTGTGAGAGTGAGCGAGGTACGCTGACTTTGTGTGTGACTTCACAGCAGAGAGAATATATGAATTTTGTGTATGTATGTCCTCTCTGCTTCACAGTCATCTTATTTCAGAGGAAAATACATGTTTTGCTTCCGAGGCAATCCGTTCCATTATGGGTAGCGTGTTCATTTCACAGGTTGGATGGCAACGTTTCGTTCGGTTTTGAGACTAGCTTCCGTTTGTTTCCGACTATTATAGTTCAGCCTTAAATCTTCTAAACAAAAGAAATGACTCCCGAAAAAAAGGACCTAATTGACGGCGCCGACCGGTCGAGGGAAAGACAAAAAATGGTCCATCAGAACATTTTTACTCGCAGGTCAAAATCTAAAATCAGGTAGAATAAACTAATCCAAAAGAACTTAAATTTAGAGTCTTTTTCTCGCGAAAGAAAAAGTAAGCAAGTGTCAAAACCGAACGAAAAGTTTCCTTCCGATTTGTAAAGTACATCTGCCCATAAAAACCTTTAAAAATAAGAAGAAAGAAAGAAGAAAAATACACTTTAGAAAAAAAGGAATGTCAGATTTTCGTACGTAATGTACGACTCAAAGCGTACATTACGTACGAAAACGCGAGTGGGTATACAAATCACATGTATTTTTACTGTTTCGTAGGGCAACGTACGTACCCATTCTTCAATTACGGCACAGACAAGAGAAATATATTTCTTTTGTCTTTGATTATGGTTAGCCCTTTACTTCAGGTAGAATATTTTGCCAAGCAAACAGTGTGCATGAAAAGATACGTTCCTTTTCATAAGCGATATCAGCACTGTTTTGTCCAAGTAAAGATAAGGGTTGTTTTGTGATTATAGACTAGAAAAAGAATTCCAAAACCGATGAAAAGGTGCAGGAAAAATGTATTGCTTTCATAATTGAATTCCTTTGAGGTTTAGGTGCAAAAATAAGATATTGATGTGTTTTGCGTTTTCTCTACCTGTTTTTGGCAAACAAAGCAGATTATGAATCTTAAATGGCGAACCGCTGAGCGGTTGCATGACTATTCATGTGTGAAACCAGTTAACTCCTTCTCATAAATGAAAGTGACATAAATGATTTCACAAAGGACTTTTTCATTGAGCAAATGAGCAAAGGATAATGGCAATTTTTTAATGGGGGCTCGCCTACCGACCAATAACGATGAGTCATATATCGTTATGAAAAGATATTTTTGAGTAGATCAATTGTTTATATGGCGACAAGTCTGAATTCACTGTGGGAAAAAAGTTATGACCCAAATAAGTAGAAATATGCACATATTAAAATGCCTTCCATTTAAATTATAACTGCGAAAAAACAAATAACAAAATATTAAAAGAACCTTATTTATCTTGAAAGCAAGAAAGATTAATTAATCACCATCTCTTAAATCGCAATCTGCACAGCATAAGTGACAACTAGCCAGTGATCGATTATCTATACATATAATAAAATTGTAACGGGTTGATGTCTGTACATTGAAGATATAGATGCAAAACTAATATGGGGATAGACCCACAGAAACCAAAACAACCGTTTTTAGAATTTTTGTCTGTTTGTCTGTCTGTCTGTCTGTCTGTCTGTCTGTCTGTCTGTCTGTCTGTCTCTCTGTATGTTTGTACGCGCATCACGCAAAAACTACTGCATGGAATTGAATGCGGTTTTCGCAGATATATTGGTAGTACGCCAACTTAAAATATAGGCTATATTTTATCGCAGGAAAATATATAATTCTGGTTGTTTTTTTTAATATTGCTGCAATCGAACGTTATTCAAAGAACTTAACGCAAAATTGAAAGATTTTAAGGACGTTAGCGTCTCACTAACATAATAAAATAGCGCCACACTTACCAACGTATACATGAATAGAAATAAGTTAGTCGTTCTGAATAGAAGTTACATCAAAAACATCGTAGATGGCGCTATTTACCACCATATAGACAATGCCTCATTCAGCGAAAGCGGAAATCGAAAAATAATGTAACCATAAAGAACGGTGAACGAGCAATACTTACGCCCAAAACTGATGAAGCGGAGCTGCCATAAATAGCAGTATCGGCGCGCAGCATCGTTTTGAAAGTGGGCATTCCAATTAGGTATATTCGTATATTGCTTCAGAACTTAACCCTCCAACTTTGCAATTTAAACCTTTATAATACTTCGAAATAATATTATACCTACAGAAGCCAAAAACCTTACGGCTGTAGAGCTGACTTTATAGCCTTCATACCACGCATACCCCCCATTTTGAACCGGTTGTGCATAAACAAAATATATACTGAGATACCTACTTTATTCTAAAATCCACGCGTACGAAGTAGCGGGCAAAAGCTAGTAATAAAATAAAGCTTCTTTGTTTAACTCTTCTACCCTAGTGGCGTAGCGAGGGTTGGTGCCGCCCGTGGCAGACCTAAATTTTGCCGCCCCTAGTAATTTTTTCACACACTAAAGAATTTAAAAAAAAAAATTTATTGTCTATGGTTTCAAACAGTTATACCTACACATAATGTATGCCAATGAATTTGGTAACATTTTTCTTCAAAATTTTGTGAACTGTTGTCCCTACTACTTTCTAGCAAGTGAAGGAAAAATGAAGCTGCAAATTTAAAATGTTCCTATCGGTTTTTTACCGATTTGCCGATCTCTAAGCGGATAAAAATGACTTACCTCAGGATATCAAACAAACTAACAACGTAAATTAATTTTTAATTATCTTAATTCAAATTCTTCAGAAAATTAGGATTTTTTCATTAATTTTCCATGCAATTTTATTTTTTCTTTAGCTTGATTTACAAAAAATAATACGGGAAAGTGCGAGTCGGACTCGCGCACGAAGGGTTCCGTACCATTATCTATAAAAACGGCAAAAAAAAATCACGTTTGTTGTATGGGAGCCCCTTAAATATTTATTTTATTCAATAAACACTTGCTTAAATTTCTCATTGTAACAGGCGATTAGGATTTGCAGAAGACAACGAACTGATGACAGTTTCTTTAGGAAAGATCGCGCCAAAAATGATCTTGTTTGTGTGAGTGAAAGAAAACTGGCAAATCAGCAAAAAGAAGAAGAAACAGAGACAGCTATGCATGTAAATTCAAGAATTAAAGAAATCCGCAAAGAAGAAAAAGGCCAACCTATGTATGCTTTTAAATCTCAGTTTTCTTTTATTCGTGTTCGAATTCGAATTCGAATGGAAAACAAAATAGAAAAGAAAACGAATATCAAACAAAGAACGAGAAGTCAGTATTAAATTTGCAATTAATTTTTAACGTCTCAAAAAATGAATAATAACTTCTTTAAAATGGGATCGAGACCTCCCAGTACTTCTTTTGTAAGTTTAATTTAATATTTTAGGATTGACAGTAGTTTTAATAATTCATAATTAATTCAGTGATTCAGTTTTACCAGCAGAAGAAGAAGCATCAAGAAGCCAATTATATAGATTTTTTTTTAATAAGAAGTTATTATTATTTATCTTTATTTTTAAGATTTTAAAATTTGGTCGGTAACAAAATCTAATACCGACTTCTTGTTCTTTATTTGACATTCTTTTTTTTTTTCTTATTTTGTTTTCTATTCGAATTCGAATTCGAACACGAATAGAAGAAAACTGAGCTTTAAAAGCATACATAGGTTGGCTTTTTTCTCCTAAAAGAATTTCTGGAATTTATATGTAGGTAAAGCTGTTTCTCACTCACACAAACGAGAACATTTTTTGGCGCGATCTTTCCTAAACAAACTGTCACCAAAATGTCTTCTGCTAATCCTGGTCAAATATTCCACTGAGAAATTACATTAATTTTTACTTGCGATTATAGGTACTATAAGGCAAGTTATGGATTCGTGCAGAAAAAAAAAATTGAGATAACAATCACACATGACATTACGATGATGGAGAAGTCAAAAAAAGTGGGTCTGGAAATTCCGTCCGTCTGTCTGTCTGTCTGTCTGTCTGTCTGTCTGTTCGCGCCTCTGGAGGCTGAACGGGTGGGCCGATTTGCTTCAAATTTGGTATTTAGGATTTATGTGGCCGTCCCTCGGAAATTTTTTTGTATTTTTGCTCTAGGTCCAAAAATAACGGCACCTGCCATACAATCTTGAAGACAAAAATTGATTTTCTCAAAAACGGCTCTAACGATTTCGATAAAACTTTCAGAATGCTATTTTTGCAAGACAATCTATCTTATGGTTTGAAATTTTTTTTCAAAATTTGTCTAATAACGGTACCTCTTATAGAACCAGTATTTTCAAATCAAATTTTCTCGTAAACTATACATTCGATTTCAATAAAATTTTGGCCACAGGAAGTCATTCATAATTTTATTAATATCGCATTTCAAAATTTTGAAAAACTTTTTTTTTTTGATTTTTTATAATTTTTTCAAAAAAAATTTTGGTTTTCGAAATATGTTGGAAACGGGTACATTGATTTTTTTTTTAAATTATTTTTCAAATGTAAACTACAGATTGCCATATATTTGCATACTAAAATAAATTTCAAAATATTTTTTGAAAAAGTTTTTCAAAAATAACCTTTTAAAAAAAAAACTGGTCCAAGAAAAAAAAATTTGAGATAACAATCACACATGACATTACGATGATGGAGAAGTCAAAAAAAGTGGGTCTGGAAATTCCGTCCGTCTGTCTGTCTGTCTGTCTGTCTGTCTGTCTGTCTGTTCGCGCCTCAGGAGGCTGAACGGGTGGGCCGATTTGCTTCAAATTTGGTATTTAGGATTTATGTGGCCGTCCCTCGGAAAGTTTTTTTTATTTTTGCTCTAGGTCCAAAAATAACGGCACCTGCCATACAATCTTAAAGACAAAAATTGATTTTCTCAAAAACGGCTCTAACGATTTCGATAAAACTTTCAGAATGCTATTTTTGCAAGACAATCTATCTTATGGTTTGAAATTTTTTTTCAAAATTTGTCTAATAACGGTACCTCTCATAGAACCAGTATTTTCAAATCAAATTTTCTCGTAAACTATACATTCGATTTCAATAAAATTTTGGCCACAGGAAGTCATTCATAATTTTATTAATATCGCATTTCAAAATTTTCAAAAACTTTTTTTTTTTGATTTTTTATAATTTTTTCAAAAAAAATTTTGGTTTTCGAAATATGTTGGAAACGGGTACATTGATTTTTTTTTTAAATTATTTTTCAAATGTAAACTACAGATTGCCATATATTTGCATACTCAAATAAATTTCAAAATATTTTTTGAAAAAGTTTTTCAAAAATAACCTTTAAAAAAAAAAAACTGGTCCAACGATTTTCAATATTTTTTTTTTTCCTAAATTAATGTATAGCTTTGAAATTTTATTGCATACTTAGTTTTTCCGAGAAAACTCTTAAACTAATTTAAAAAATAAAAGAATTTCCGAAATTATTTAATTTTTTTTTAATATCATAAGAGCAAGTTCGTGCGACCCAGTCGTGCATTTTATTTTTTCTCAGCAGTGTTTTTTTTTTTACTATTTCTTTCAAGAGTTTGAAAACTAGAAATCGATCCAATGACAATACAAAATAAAGTGCACGACTGGGTCGTACGAGCTTGCTCTAATGTGTTAAAATGGTCTTGGGTGCTTGAGATTTTGGGAAAAAAGCGTTGAAAAAATCATATGAAATTTTATAAATCACTTAAAAATCAATACCTTAAACGTTTTTTGTAGAAAATGAAGTAAGCCATCAGGTTTCTTTTACGTTTTTGAATTTTTACGAAAATTTTTTTCAAAATCGTTGGACCAGTTTTTTCCAAAAACATTTTTTTTGAAAAACTTTTCGAAAATATATTCCAAATTTTTTTTTAGTATGCCAACTTCTAGCACTTTGTAGTTTTGATCAGAAATATAAAATTAAAAAAATATAGATTAAAGCGTTTTTGGAAAAAACTAAAAATTTTGAAAATTTTTCGAAATTTTATTATTTCTTTTATAAGAGGGCTTCTACATTAAAAATTTCATCGAAATCCGTCAAGTGTCTTACGAGAAAATCGGATTTCAAAAAACCGGTCCTATGGGAGATACCGTTATAAGACTTTTCCTGAAAAATCTATTCCAACCAAAACATAAAGAGTTTGCACAGAAAACACAATTCAGAAAGTTTTATCAAAATCGTAGGAGCCGTTTTTGAGAAAAAATTGTTTTTCACAAAAAATCGTATGGCATTTACCGTTAGTTTTGGAGCTAGAATGCTAATTCCAAAAATCCCTCTGTAGGACGTCATAATAATACTATGTACCAAGTTTGAAGCAAATCGGTCCAGCCGTTTATGCTGTATGTAACTATACAGGCAGACAGACACACGGACAGACAGACAGACAGACAGAATTGTCGGACCCACTTTTTTCGACTTCTCTATCATCGTAAGGTCATGTTTGATTGTTAAATTTTTTTTTTTTTACGAATGCATAACTTGCCTTATAGTACCTATAATCGCAAGTAAAAAGAAGAAATGCATACTTACATTTGAAAACCCTTAATTCTGATTCTATATTAATTTTTAAGAGGATCTAATACCATCTTGTTGGTCTTGGTTTGACGTTCGTTTTGTTTCCTTTTTTTGTTTTCTATTCGAATTCGAATTCGAATTCGAACAAGAATAGATGAAAACTGAGCTTTAAAAGCATACATAGGTTGTTTCTTTTCTTTTAAAAGAATTTCTGGAATTTGCATGTAAGTAAAGCTGTTTGTGTGAGTGAAGGAAAAGTGCAAATCAACAAAAAGAAGAACTAACAGAGAGAGTTATATTTGCAAATTCCAGACTTCCAGAAATTTTTAAAGAAGAAACGAGACAACCTGGAGATGGACGGACAAACATAGCAAAAACGAGCAAAAAATTACGTTTGTTGTATGGGAGCCCCCATTAAATTTAAATTTTATTTAGTTTTTAGTATTTGTTGTTATAGAGAACACAATAATACATCATCTGTCAAAATTTCAACTTTCTAACTATCACAGTTCATGAGATACAGCCTGGTGAAAGACGGACAGACGGACAGACGGACAGACGGACAGCGAAGTCTCAGTAATAGAGTTCCGTTTTCACCCTTTGGGTACGGAACCCTAAAAACGGCCAAAAAATCACGTTCTTCAATATTTATTTTATTCAATAAAACATTTGCTGAAATTTCTCATTGTAACAGGCGATCAGGATTAGCAGAAGACAACGAACTAAAGGACTATTCACATGAGAGCGACCAACGAATGGACGAATTGACGAACAAATCAGATTTTAAGCATTTATAAAGCTAATTTCTTAGTAAAAACGTGACCGCTAGATAAAGATTGAATTTTAAAATAAGTTAGTTTATTGAAATATTCGATTTCAATTGTTTAAATAAGTCAAATTGTATAAAATAAATTGTTCGCCGCGAGATACAAAGTGATTGCTACGAACTGTCAAACTCTATTCGCGTTCCACATACCATCCACAACGCAACGAATAAATTATTCGTGCGGGTTATATCAAGGTCAGGGAACCAAACCACAACGGATGTTCCCACCGTTGCAACCAACAATAATGGCACGTCAGCGTCTACGAACATGACGAAATCCAACACTCACATTGGATTGCCAATCGATTGGACTCGTTAAGGGTTCCAGGAAAACGTTAACTTGATGACCCAGCATTATTATGCATAGGCATAATGCTTCAACATAGAATAGATACAAATGAAAAGTCAGTCTAAAAGTCTGAGATCGCGAGCTAAGTTCATCCATAAAATATATTGTAAATTAATTTAAGTTGTGAAATTTTAAATAAAGTTTTTTTTTAACAAAAATCCTTTCATACGAACTTTAATGGCGCAGTCGGTAGGATTTTAATCCGAAGATTAGAATTGCAATACACATAGATACATAAATATTAAAAAGTGCATAGTGACATACAAAACTAAAATTAAATTAATTTTGTGTCGCCGGAATCAAATTGTGAAATCCGTAATCACTTGAATATAGTATCATAAAAGAAAGGAAAAGAACATTATTAGTGAA
Organism: Platycheirus albimanus; assembly: GCA_916050605.2. Taxonomy (NCBI): domain Eukaryota; kingdom Metazoa; phylum Arthropoda; class Insecta; order Diptera; family Syrphidae; genus Platycheirus; species Platycheirus albimanus. The sequence goes on from OU696696.1 coordinate 335,207,008, forward strand.
AAGTGAAAATAAAAAGACTCAAGTCTGCGGAATAAAATTAAAATTGTTTATCCGTTTTAAATTCACCACAAAAAAAAAATATATAAAAAAAATGGACGCAGTAGAACAGGCGCTAGCTCAAGCTCAGGCTCTAGCTCAACAGCAGCAGCAACAACAACAGCAGCAACAACAACAACAACAACAACAACAACAACAACAACAACAGCAACAACAACAAGCTCCTCCTCAGGTTCCTATAACAATTACTCTGACTGAGTTAATGAAAGAGTCCTCTAAAATACGAGAATATTGGGGTACATCGGAATATGCGCTGACATCCTTCATAAGAGAAGTAGAGATCTTTCTACCTTTTTTCAATGGAACACCGTTGGAACAATACGTTTTACAACGAAACATAATCAATAAAATACAAGGACCAGCACTTCAGGCGATCAGGACATTGGGAAATTACACAACGTGGGATACAATTAAAGCTGAACTCATCAGGAATTTTGGAGTGAGAGAAACATATTATAACCTATATCACCAAGCACTTAGCCTAAGGAATAATAACGTGAGTGAATATTTTGATAAGTTAAAAGATATTTTAGATAAACTAAATACTAAATACGAGTTTGATACTGAAAGACCCAGTGAATTTTCCCCCATTGCGAATGAAAATATGATAGTTAGAACATTTATTGATGGGTTAGACCCTAACTTAGCAAGTGTAATAATTAGCAGACAGGTAGACAATCTTAGAGACGCTTATTATACTTTAGAAGAAACAGGGCTTTTACAAAAAACTAGGTATACTAAACAAAATATACAATCAAAACCCACAAATAATAATTTTAATAACCATAATAATTTTAATCGTCCACAATACAATACAAGAAACGATCAAGTTAGATATAGAAATAATTTTAATCAAGCTAGGAATAATAATTCAGGTCAGTATAGAAATAATAATAATTTTAATCAAGCTAGGAATAATAATTCAGGTCAGTATAGAAATAATAATAATTTTAATCAAGCTAGGAATAATAATTCAGGTCAGTATAGAAATAATAATAATTTAAATCAAAGGACTTTAGGGCATAATAATCATACGCCAATGGAATGTGAACATCTGCAACAAAAAGTAGAGGAAGTAAATTTTCAATCACAGCCTCCAAATCGGATTTACCGATAATAGAGTTGACCATAGGAGATACAAGAATTAAATGCTTGATAGATACAGGTTCTACGACTACATTGCTTGATAAGTCAAAATTACAAAATTATAAACGAATTCCTTTAAAAGAAAAAATTACGTTTAACACCCTGAACGGGAACACAAAAATAGATTCTGAAATAATTACAGAGCTTCCAAAAGAATTTAGCGAAAAAGCTCACATGTGTTGGAAGCTTACATCCTTTAAAGATAAACATTTCGACGGTTTAATTGGTCAAAATTTACTTAAACCGTTACAAGCAAAAATTAATTTAGAAAAAGAGTTCATTGAAATAAACGGGAATAAAATTAAATTCATAAATTCATGCCCACATAATTATGACGAAATATATGTTTTAGAGGGAATCAAAGAAGACCAAGACGTTCCGAATTGTCTCCTTGGTAACCATCTTAATAATGAGGAAAAAGAAACTTTAAAGACTCTTCTCAAAAAAAATAGGGATTTATTCTTTCATGAAGGACAGCATTTAAGCAGTACCCATGATATCCAACATGAAATTGTTACTACAACAGATAGGCCTATTTATGCGAAAATTTACAGATATCCCCAAATCCACGAACAGGAGATCAATAAACAAATTAAAGAGATGCTCATGCAAGGTATAATACAAGAGAGCAATTCTCCTTACAATAGTCCTTTGTGGGTTGTGTCCAAAAAGCTAGACAATTCCGGGCAAAAGAAATGGAGAATAGTGGTCGACTATAGAAAGTTGAACGAGGCCACTATTGACGATAAATTTCCTATTCCTAATATAGAAACTATATTAGATAAGCTAGGAAGATCCCAATACTTTACAACTTTAGACCTAGCTAAAGGCTTTCACCAAGTCCTAGTTAGGGAAGAGGATAGAAAGAAAACAGCCTTTTCGACTCCTCTTGGGCACTATGAGTTCACAAGAATGCCTTTTGGACTTAAAAATGCCCCTGCGACTTTTCAGAGATTGATAAACTCAGTTCTAAGAGAATGCATAAATCAAATATGCGTCGTCTACCTTGACGATATTCTCATATTTAGTTCATCTCTGAAAGAACACATTATAAGTGTTCAAAAAGTTCTAGATAAATTAAGGCAGCACAACCTTAAAATTCAAATAGACAAGTGCAAATTCTTTGCGAAAGAAACAGAATATCTGGGACACGTCTTAACGACGGAAGGAGTTAAACCAAATCAAAACAAAATAGAAAGCATACAAAAACTTCTGTTACCAGAAAGTACGAAACAAATATAATCGTTTTTAGGCATAACTGGTTATTTTAGAAAATTTATTAAAGATTACGCAAAAATTGCGCAACCAATGACCAGATATTTAAAGAAAAATTCAAAGATCAACTTAAATGATCCAAACTATATAAGTGCTTTTGAAAAACTCAAAATTATCCTCACAGATTCACCGGTTTTGAAGTATCCAGACTTCAACAAAATATTCCAACTTACGACCGATGCGAGTGATTTCGCTATTGGGTCCGTACTTACACAGGACGGTCACCCAGTTTGTTATGCAAGCCGCACTTTAAACGATCATGAACGGAATTATTCCGGGACTGAAAAAGAACTTCTTGCAATAGTTTGGTCTGTAAACTATTTTAGGCCATATATTTATGGTAGACCCTTTGATCTGCTAACAGACCACCAACCACTTAAATGGTTGCAAACAAAACATAAGGGTAAAGATATAAATCAACGACTTCAGAGATGGTTGTTACAGCTAGGAGAATATAATATTAATATTGATTACATAAAAGGAAAAGAAAACAAAGCTGCAGATTTTTTGAGTAGAATTAATTGCGAAACTGGCGAAATAAATGTGATCGAGACGTTCACAACTGAGGAGGGAGAAAAAGCACCCCATTTAAATTTTGAAATTGATAATATGAGTGTAGAAAATACGATCCATTCACAACAAGAGGATCAAAATGATCATTTCCCCATATTAGATACAGTAGTTAACAGATTCTATACACAAATTATGCTTACAAACAATAAAAGCAAAGAAATTGAAATAGTTAATAATAAAAGAATTATATATATTAACTCCGAAGATATTCAAGAAGAAAGACTTATAGATATATTTAGAAGGTTTATAAAAAGAAAAGGTAGAATAGGCATCTTCTCAGATTTAACAGAACACGAGTACAACTTAGTACAATTAAAGCTCATTGAATTATTTGACCCCACAAAACAAATAAAGTTTTATAAATGTATGTATCACGCACAAAATATGAAAAATGAAGATGATACCTATAAACAGATAGCGAAATATCATAAAAATGAAACAGGTCATGCTGGCATAAACGAAAATTATGCAGGTCTAAGAAAACTCATATACTTCAAAAATTTAAAAGAGTTGATTCAAAAATACATAAATAACTGCGATACATGTAATCAGGCTAAGTATGATAGAAAACCAATAAAACCGAAGCTTCACTACACAGAAACTCCAACAGATAACAATCAGATAGTACATGCAGATATTTACATTAACACCAAAAATAACTTCTTAACCTTTATAGACAAGTTCTCTAAGCATGGCATAATATTTGATTTAGAAGATAGAAACAGTATCACGATTAAAGAGAAATTACGACTATACTTTTCCATTAAAGGCAAACCTAATAAAATAGTTTTAGATAATGAATTTCAAAACACAAATGTAAAAGATTTCTTAAGACAGGAAGATATAGAAGTACACTTTACGAAGCCAAATAGCCATACTGGCAATTCCGACATTGAGAGATTTCATAACACCATAAGCGAAAAAATGAGAGTACTCACTACAGAAAAATCCAAGCTAACAACGAAAGAAAGAATATATCAGTGTGTAGAGTGGTACAATAAATCAGTGCATTCCTCAATTAAATTTAAACCAATAGATGTTTTAGAAGGTAGAGTAGATAAAGAAAAGGTCCTGGAAAATATGCAAAATATGAAAGATAGGGTTATTAGCAAGCTTAACAAAGATAGGGAAGAATACAATGAAGAAAGAGAAGAAGGATTAGTGAAAAATTACAAGGCTCTTAGACACAAACAGGAACCTAGATATAGAAAACTTAAATTAAAGAACATCCATCCTACAAATATAAAAAGACCAAATAAATTTTCAGATCAAATGGATATGGATAGTGTTAGTCCTTCTACTCAGAACAGCTAATACAACATTGACGATAGAAAAAATAGATACAAACAGTGGATTCATAGAAATAAAACTTGGAAACGTTGAAATAGTAAGAACTTATGATATTATACTACATATTATTAACCCAGCAGAAATTTTGAAGATAATTGCATGCCTAGAAGAAAATATTTCAAAATTACAAATCGAAAAAGAAGGAAGAGACATTTTTTTTCATGAGTTAGATTCACTTAAATATAAAATACATACTATTATTCCACACAGGCAAAAAAGAGGGCTTATTAACATAGTAGGTACAGGTATGAAATGGTTATATGGAACAATGGATGAAGATGATAGACAAAACATTGAAGAACACTTGAAAATCATCGACGAAAATAACCATAATATAATAACTCAAAATAATAAACAAGTATTTATTAATAATAGCTTTAATCAAACCTTTTTGACTTTAAAAGAAACAATTGAAAAAGATAGAACTAAAATATCCTATCAACTCGTTAATAGTAAAAAAGATATTGTTAGAATAAATAATAAATTTTTGTACCTAGAATCATTGTTAAAAATCGGAATTATAAAAGACAATGTCGAACACATTCAAAATAACATTGCTTCAAGTAGAACAGGAATAATGGGAAACAATATTTTAAGTAAAGAAGAAATAATAAAATATGACGTAAGTTTTGAAAAATTAAAAAATATAAAAATTGGAACAGCCCTATATGAAAATGAAAAAATTGTTTTTGTAATTAAAATACCGAGTGAACTTATAGAGACAAGAAAATATTTAGTTACCTCTTTAACAAATATGAATTCTGAAGAATTAATAATAGATGATGAAGAAATTGTAAAAATAAATGAAACTGTATATAAATATGAATTAAATATAGACTTCAAAAATTTAAGGAAATCCAATTTATGTTTATATAATAGCGTTTGTATGAAAACAAAGAATTCCCAAATGAAAATTCATGAAATTGAAAATGGTTTGTTATTGTTAAAGAATGTTAAGAATATAAATTTATCAAGTACTTGTGATGAAAGAACCACACATTTAAATGGAAACTTTTTATTAAATTTTAATAGCTGTGAGTTAAAAATCCAAAATGAAACCTTTGTGAACAGAAAAAATATATTTGAAGAAAGATTTATTATACCTTACGAAATAAATTTAAATACAACTCAAGAACAACTCAGCTTCAATGATATTGTAATAAAACAAATAGAAAATATTGAAAATATTAACGAATTAAAGTTTAATCATAAAAATCATGTAATGTTTAATATATGTATTGGAATTATAATTCTACTGTTAATTATTAATTTAATAATTTACGTTTATATAAAATCAAAAAAGCTCAGACGTACATTCTATATAACTCAGGAGAGTTTTCATCCTAAGGAGGGAGAGGTTATATCAAGGTCAGGGAACCAAACCACAACGGATGTTCCCACCGTTGCAACCAACAATAATGGCACGTCAGCGTCTACGAACATGACGAAATCCAACACTCACATTGGATTGCCAATCGATTGGACTCGTTAAGGGTTCCAGGAAAACGTTAACTTGATGACCCAGCATTATTATGCATAGGCATAATGCTTCAACATAGAATAGATACAAATGAAAAGTCAGTCTAAAAGTCTGAGATCGCGAGCTAAGTTCATCCATAAAATATATTGTAAATTAATTTAAGTTGTGAAATTTTAAATAAAGTTTTTTTTAACAAAAATCCTTTCATACGAACTTTAATTGCGCGACTAACCTCAAAATCTCACTGTTCAATTGTGATATACGGACATGACGTTCGTTGTTCGCAACGAATAAAATAAATTGCATGTGAATGAAACGTCAAAATGGACGATCGTTCGTTCATTCGTTGGTCGTTGGTCGCTCTCATGTGAATAGTCCTTAATAGTTTGTTTAGGAAAGATCGCGTCAAAAATGATCATGTTTGTGTGAGTGAACGAAAAGTAGCAAATAAGCAAAAAGAAGAACAAACAGAGATACCAAGTTTGAAGCAAATCGGTCCAGCCGTTTATGCTGTATGTAACTATACAGGCAGACAGACACACGGACAGACAGACAGACAGACAGAATTGTCGGACCCACTTTTTTCGACTTCTCTATCATCGTAAGGTCATGTTTGATTGTTAAATTTTTTTTTTTTTACGAATGCATAACTTGCCTTATAGTACCTATAATCGCAAGTAAAAAGAAGAAATGCATACTTACATTTGAAAACCCTTAATTCTGATTCTATATTAATTTTTAAGAGGATCTAATACCATCTTGTTGGTCTTGGTTTGACGTTCGTTTTGTTTCCTTTTTTTGTTTTCTATTCGAATTCGAATTCGAATTCGAACAAGAATAGATGAAAACTGACCTTTAAAAGCATACATAGGTTGTTTCTTTTCTTTTAAAAGAATTTCTGGAATTTGCATGTAAGTAAAGCTGTTTGTGTGAGTGAAGGAAAAGTGCAAATCAACAAAAAGAAGAACTAACAGAGAGAGTTATATTTGCAAATTCCAGACTTCCAGAAATTTTTAAAGAAGAAACGAGACAACCTGGAGATGGACGGACAAACATAGCAAAAACGAGCAAAAAATTACGTTTGTTGTATGGGAGCCCCCATTAAATTTAAATTTTATTTAGTTTTTAGTATTTGCTGTTATAGAGAACACAATAATACATCATCTGTCAAAATTTCAACTTTCTAACTATCACAGTTCATGAGGTACAGCCTGGTGAAAGACGGACAGACGGACAGACGGACAGCGAAGTCTCAGTAATAGAGTTCCGTTTTCACCCTTTGGGTACGGAACCCTAAAAACGGCCAAAAAATCCCGTTCTTCAATATTTATTTTATTCAATAAAACATTTGCTGAAATTTCTCATTGTAACAGGCGATCAGGATTAGCAGAAGACAACGAACTAATAGTTTGTTTAGGAAAGATCGCGTCAAAAATGATCATGTTTGTGTGAGTGAACGAAAAGTAGCAAATAAGCAAAAAGAAGAACAAACAGAGATACCTATGCATGTAAATTCAAGAACTCTAGAAATCCCTAAAGTAGAAAAGAGCCAACAACACCGACTTCTTGTTCTTTATTTGACATTAGTTTTGTTTTCCATTTTGTTTTCCGCTCGAATTCGAATTGGAACACGAATAGAAGAAAACTGAGCTTTAAAAGCATTAGGTTGCCTCTTTTCTTCTAAAAGAATTTCTGGAACTTACATGTAGGTAAAGCTGTTTCTCACACACACAAACGAGAACATTTTTGACGCGATCTTTCCTAAACAAACTGTCACCAAGATGTCTTTTACTAATCTTGCTCAAATATTTCACTGAGAAATTTCAGTAATTTTTTTTCTCAGCATAGTGTTTTTTATTATTATTTCTAGAAATCACCTCCAATGACAATAAAATAAAGAAGAAAGGCATACTCACGTTTGAAAACCCTTAATCCTGATTTTATATTATTTTATAAGAGAATCTAATACCGACTTGTTGTTTTTTGTTTGACATTTGTTTTTGTTTTTGCTATTTTTTTTCTATTCGAACAACTCGAGCTCGAACACGAATAGAAGAAAATTTGGCCTTAAAAGCATACATAGGTTGCCTCTTTTCTTCTAAAAGAATTTCTGGAATTTACATTTAGGTAAAGCTGTTTGTATGAGTGAAGGAAAAGTCGCAAATCAGCAAAAAGAAGAACTAACAGAGACAGTTATATTTGTAAATTTCAGACTTCCAGATATTTCTAAAGAAGAAAAGAGACAACCTGATGGACGGACAAATATGACAAAAACGAAAAAATTACGTTTGTTGTATGGGAGCCCCCATAAATTTTTTATTTTATTTAATTTTTAGTATTTGTTGTTATAGCGAACACAATAATACATCATCTGTCAAAATTTCAACTGTCTAACTATCATGGTTCATGAGATACAGCCTTGTGAAGGACGGACAGACGAACAGACGGACAGACGGACAGACGGACAGACGGACAGACGGACAGACGGACAGACGGACAGACGGACATATAATACGTCATAATAATACTATGTACCAAGTTTGAAGCAAATCGGTCCAGCCGTTTATGCTGTATGTAACTATACAGGCAGACAGACACACGGACAGACAGACAGACAGACAGAATTGTCGGACCCACTTTTTTCGACTTCTCTATCATCGTAAGGTCATGTTTGATTGTTAAATTTTTTTTTTTTTACGAATGCGTAACTTGCCTTATAGTACCTATAATCGCAAGTAAAAAGAAGAAATGCATACTTACATTTGAAAACCCTTAATTCTGATTCTATATTAATTTTTAAGAGGATCTAATACCATCTTGTTGGTCTTGGTTTGACGTTCGTTTTGTTTCCTTTTTTTGTTTTCTATTCGAATTCGAATTCGAATTCGAACAAGAATAGATGAAAACTGACCTTTAAAAGCATACATAGGTTGTTTCTTTTCTTTTAAAAGAATTTCTGGAATTTGCATGTAAGTAAAGCTGTTTGTGTGAGTGAAGGAAAAGTAGCAAATCAACAAAAAGAAGAACTAACAGAGAGAGTTATATTTGCAAATTCCAGACTTCCAGAAATTTTTAAAGAAGAAACGAGACAACCTGGAGATGGACGGACAAACATAGCAAAAACGAGCAAAAAATTACGTTTGTTGTATGGGAGCCCCCATTAAATTTAAATTTTATTTAGTTTTTAGTATTTGCTGTTATAGAGAACACAATAATACATCATCTGTCAAAATTTCAACTTTCTAACTATCACAGTTCATGAGGTACAGCCTGGTGAAAGACGGACAGACGGACAGACGGACAGCGAAGTCTCAGTAATAGAGTTCCGTTTTCACCCTTTGGGTACGGAACCCTAAAAACGGCCAAAAAATCACGTTCTTCAATATTTATTTTATTCAATAAAACATTTGCTGAAATTTCTCATTGTAACAGGCGATCAGGATTAGCAGAAGACAACGAGCTAATAGTTTGTTTAGGAAAGATCGCGTCAAAAATGATCATGTTTGTGTGAGTGAACGAAAAGTAGCAAATAAGCAAAAAGAAGAACAAACAGAGATACCTATGCATGTAAATTCAAGAACTCTAGAAATCCCTAAAGTAGAAAAGAGCCAACAACACCGACTTCTTGTTCTTTATTTGACATTAGTTTTGTTTTCCATTTTGTTTTCCGCTCGAATTCGAATTGGAACACGAATAGAAGAAAACTGAGCTTTAAAAGCATTAGGTTGCCTCTTTTCTTCTAAAAGAATTTCTGGAACTTACATGTAGGTAAAGCTGTTTCTCACTCACACAAACGAGAACATTTTTGACGCGATCTTTCCTAAACAAACTGTCACCAAGATGTCTTTTACTAATCTTGCTCAAATATTTCACTGAGAAATTTCAGTAATTTTTTTTCTCAGCATAGTGTTTTTTATTATTATTTCTAGAAATCACCTCCAATGACAATAAAATAAAGAAGAAAGGCATACTCACGTTTGAAAACCCTTAATCCTGATTTTATATTATTTTATAAGAGAATCTAATACCGACTTGTTGTTTTTTGTTTGACATTTGTTTTTGTTTTTGCTATTTTTTTTCTATTCGAACAACTCGAGCTCGAACACGAATAGAAGAAAATTTGGCCTTAAAAGCATACATAGGTTGCCTCTTTTCTTCTAAAAGAATTTCTGGAATTTACATTTAGGTAAAGCTGTTTGTATGAGTGAAGGAAAAGTCGCAAATCAGCAAAAAGAAGAACTAACAGAGACAGTTATATTTGTAAATTTCAGACTTCCAGATATTTCTAAAGAAGAAAAGAGACAACCTGATGGACGGACAAATATGACAAAAACGAAAAAATTACGTTTGTTGTATGGGAGCCCCCATAAATTTTTTATTTTATTTAATTTTTAGTATTTGTTGTTATAGCGAACACAATAATACATCATCTGTCAAAATTTCAACTGTCTAACTATCATGGTTCATGAGATACAGCCTTGTGAAGGACGGACAGACGGACAGACGAACAGACGGACAGACGGACAGACGGACAGACGGACAGACGGACAGACGGACATATAATACGTCATAATAATACTATGTACCAAGTTTGAAGCAAATCGGTCCAGCCGTTTATGCTGTATGTAACTATACAGGCAGACAGACACACGGACAGACAGACAGACAGACAGAATTGTCGGACCCACTTTTTTCGACTTCTCTATCATCGTAAGGTCATGTTTGATTGTTAAATTTTTTTTTTTTACGAATGCGTAACTTGCCTTATAGTACCTATAATCGCAAGTAAAAAGAAGAAATGCATACTTACATTTGAAAACCCTTAATTCTGATTCTATATTAATTTTTAAGAGGATCTAATACCATCTTGTTGGTCTTGGTTTGACGTTCGTTTTGTTTCCTTTTTTTGTTTTCTATTCGAATTCGAATTCGAATTCGAACAAGAATAGATGAAAACTGACCTTTAAAAGCATACATAGGTTGTTTCTTTTCTTTTAAAAGAATTTCTGGAATTTGCATGTAAGTAAAGCTGTTTGTGTGAGTGAAGGAAAAGTAGCAAATCAACAAAAAGAAGAACTAACAGAGAGAGTTATATTTGCAAATTCCAGACTTCCAGAAATTTTTAAAGAAGAAACGAGACAACCTGGAGATGGACGGACAAACATAGTAAAAACGAGCAAAAAATTACGTTTGTTGTATGGGAGCCCCCATTAAATTTAAATTTTATTTAGTTTTTAGTATTTGCTGTTATAGAGAACACAATAATACATCATCTGTCAAAATTTCAACTTTCTAACTATCACAGTTCATGAGGTACAGCCTGGTGAAAGACGGACAGACGGACAGACGGACAGCGAAGTCTCAGTAATAGAGTTCCGTTTTCACCCTTTGGGTACGGAACCCTAAAAACGGCCAAAAAATCACGTTCTTCAATATTTATTTTATTCAATAAAACATTTGCTGAAATTTCTCATTGTAACAGGCGATCAGGATTAGCAGAAGACAACGAGCTAATAGTTTGTTTAGGAAAGATCGCGTCAAAAATGATCATGTTTGTGTGAGTGAACGAAAAGTAGCAAATAAGCAAAAAGAAGAACAAACAGAGATACCTATGCATGTAAATTCAAGAACTCTAGAAATCCCTAAAGTAGAAAAGAGCCAACAACACCGACTTCTTGTTCTTTATTTGACATTAGTTTTGTTTTCCATTTTGTTTTCCGCTCGAATTCGAATTGGAACACGAATAGAAGAAAACTGAGCTTTAAAAGCATTAGGTTGCCTCTTTTCTTCTAAAAGAATTTCTGGAACTTACATGTAGGTAAAGCTGTTTCTCACTCACACAAACGAGAACATTTTTGACGCGATCTTTCCTAAACAAACTGTCACCAAGATGTCTTTTACTAATCTTGCTCAAATATTTCACTGAGAAATTTCAGTAATTTTTTTTCTCAGCATAGTGTTTTTTATTATTATTTCTAGAAATCACCTCCAATGACAATAAAATAAAGAAGAAAGGCATACTCACGTTTGAAAACCCTTAATCCTGATTTTATATTATTTTATAAGAGAATCTAATACCGACTTGTTGTTTTTTGTTTGACATTTGTTTTTGTTTTTGCTATTTTTTTTCTATTCGAACAACTCGAGCTCGAACACGAATAGAAGAAAATTTGGCCTTAAAAGCATACATAGGTTGCCTCTTTTCTTCTAAAAGAATTTCTGGAATTTACATTTAGGTAAAGCTGTTTGTATGAGTGAAGGAAAAGTCGCAAATCAGCAAAAAGAAGAACTAACAGAGACAGTTATATTTGTAAATTTCAGACTTCCAGATATTTCTAAAGAAGAAAAGAGACAACCTGATGGACGGACAAATATGACAAAAACGAAAAAATTACGTTTGTTGTATGGGAGCCCCTATAAATTTTTTATTTTATTTAATTTTTAGTATTTGTTGTTATAGCGAACACAATAATACATCATCTGTCAAAATTTCAACTGTCTAACTATCATGGTTCATGAGATACAGCCTTGTGAAGGACGGACAGACGGACAGACGGACAGACGGACAGACGGACAGACGGACAGACGGACAGACGGACAGACGGACAGACGGACAGACGGACAGACGGACAGACGGACAGACGGACAGACGGACAGACGGACAGACGGACAGACGGACAGACGGACAGACGGACAGACGGACAGACGGACAGACGGACAGACGGACAGACGGACAGACGGACAGACGGACAGACGGACAGACGGACAGACGGACAGACGGACAGACGGACAGACGGACAGACGGACAGACGGACAGACGGACAGACGGACAGATGGACAGACAGACAGCGAAGTCTCAGTAATAGGGTTCCGTTTTCACCCTTTGGGTACGGAACCCTAAAAACATGTTTTGTACATTGCAACTGAATATTTCGCAATTGGTGATTTTTCAATTCTTTCCGTGAATACGCTGTCAAGCGAGTTTTGTAACAACTGTACCCATGGAAATACAGTAAACCTTATTGACACTCCAGCAACAAAAAATGAATACCCATCTGAACATGGAATTTTTTCGTCGATAAAAGGACCTAGGATGTGAAGCTGATCGTGCCATGAGTAAGATACTTGCAATTATAAACGCTTGCATCTAAAAGGAACAAACACTACACTTCCGTTGCCGGCTCTAATTAAAAAAAAAGAAAAGATAAAAAGAAAAAAAAAATTGTGTAACATTTTTTTATCCGTGCCTTCTTTTTTCTCCTTTCTTTTTCTCAGCCGCAACTGCAGAAAACAGGGAAAAGAATGAAATCCACACCAACATTGCTTTTTCCAAATTTTTAATTACGAAGCACCTGTTATATAATATATGAATAATATATGATATAATATTATACATATATTATATCATTTACTGTAATAATCAAAGATGGACACCGCCGAATAATCGATGGGTACTTTACTTTAAGTTAGTTCATGTCATTGATTTAATGAAGTTCCAAAGATTTATTAGACGATATAACCAAAGCTGTGAATGAAAATATAAAGGAGGACGAATGGAAGTCTATCTTTGATTTCCATCTGCATCAAATAAGCGCCCGTATAGTCCTGCTAAGAAGCAATACACACAGGAGAGCAAGATTCATTGATTGGATTGGTTCAGCGTGAAAAGGGTTGCTGTTAATCCCGATGCTGGGGATTGGAACAAAATCCTTCAAAGCGAACAGGAGATAGGAGAAAATAATAACCATAAGTACAAAATTAATAAAGCATTAATTGGTGATACACGAAACATCACCGAAAAGATGAATTGGATAATTATCAAGTTCAACAACCAGGTTGAAAGAACGGACTTAGGAAGAATTGAACAATACATTCTGCATAAAATCCTTATAGTAAAGGATGAGGCCAATGAGCTCATCCGAGCATGTTAAATGGCAAGAAATGGAATAGCTAACACGAATCTGCTGGACAAGGAAGAAATAAATAGGATCATAAACGAAATGGAAATGTTGCCGTACGAAAATGAGATCCAGGCTATTATTATTATTATTATTATTATTATTATATTTAGCTCGTAAAACCCTTACATATTATACAACTTTTTTTTTTTTTTTTTTTTTTTTTTTTTTTTTTTTACATTTAAATATCGTTTTTAACAAATTAGAATTTTAATATTAATGATATAAGATTAAAAAGTATATAGATAAACAAACAAAACAAAAATTTAGGAAGTTGAATGGGCAAAAGCCTCCCCCAGATTTATGAATTGATCTATGTTGTCTCTCCATCTTTTCCGTTGTCTCCCTGCTTTTCTCTTCCTGTCTGTAGGAATCCATTCCGTTAAGCGTTTTGTCCAACGGTCATCTTCTAGTCTTGCAATGTGTCCTGCCCATTCCCATTTTGTTTTTCTGGCTTTTACAACTGCATCTTCTATATTGGTCATTCGCCTTATCGATTCATTTGATATGTGATCTCTTCGGTTGATTTTTAGAATGGATCTTTCCATTGCTCTTTGAGAAATCGACAGTCTATCCATGTTGTTTTTATTATTGCTCCATGTCTGTGAACCATAAATGAGAACTGGTAGAACGGCAGTGTCCATTAAATATTTAACAGTTCTTGGAGTTGGGTCTGCAACTAGGATGTCATGAACGTTCCAAAATTGTTTCCAGCCGTTGGTTATTCTTTGTTGTATGTTTTTTTCTTCTTTATTTGTGAATGTTATTATTTGTCCTAGATAGGTAAAATCTTCAACGTACTCAATCAGTTGTCCATTTAATTGAATCGGAATTTCTGTGGAGTTGCTCATCATTTTGGTTTTATTCAAATTTATATTTAGCCCCACTTTACAGCATGCTTCATTTAGATCTGTTATCATTTTCTTAAGTTCCGAGTTTGAATTACTAATATGTAATTACAATATCGTCAGCAAAACGTAAATTGTTTAGCTTTTCACCATTTATCTTAATTCCACAGTTATTCCATGCTAAGGATCGAAAAATCTCTTCCAGAACAGCAGCGAATAACATGGGTGAGATGGGGTCACCTTGTCGTACTCCACGTTCTATTTTAAAATCCATTCCTGTAGTTTCTGTCTTCACTCTTGCCGTTGATTGCTGGTATAGTTTTCTCAGGATTCTAATATATGTAGTATTAACTCCTTGATTTATAAGAGCTTCCCATATATTTTGATGTTCTATCGTATCAAAGGCTTTTGTAAAATCTATAAAACATAGATAGATTTTGATTTGGTATTCTTGACATTTTTCGATGAGTTGATTGATGCTTTGAAGGTGGTCCGCTGTGGAGAAGCCTGGTCGAAATCCAGCTTGTTCTCTTGGTTGGTTCTGATCTAGTGTCATTTTTATTCGGTGACATATACATTTTGAGAACACTTTATAGATCGTAGACATTATACTTATGGGACGATAGTTGTTAATGTCGTTCTTATTTCCTTTTTTGTGTAGTAATATAATTTCTGTTTTAAACCATTGATAAGGCAAGATTGCATATTGTAAAATGGCGTTGAAGATGTTTCGCAATGTTTTTGATGTTGTTGGTGTTGCAAGTTTGAGCATTTCATTTTGAATAGCGTCGTTTCCAAAACTCTTATTGTTTTTTAGTTCTCTTAGAGTTATCTCTATTTCCTTATCTTCAAAGTCAGGGACATTTTGAATGTTATTTAAATTGGTTAGCACAGAACTATTATTTGTGTTTGAAGTGGTTTTGTACAATTCTTTGTAGAAGTTAGTTGCAACTGCATTTATTTTTCCTCTTAGAGTTATCGTACTTTTGTTATCGTTTAAGTGATTTATCCATTTTTTGTTTGGTTCCAACATTTTCTTTATTTTTTTGATAGATCCTGTGTTTTCAAATGTTTGTTTGATCAAATTTTTATTAAATTCTTCCAAGTCATTTTGTATGTGTGATTTGCATTCTTTGCGTAGTCGTTTAAGCTCAAGTTTTTCGTTGGGGCTGATATTTTCCTTTATTCGCAGTTCCTCTCTTTGTGCTATCAGTAATTTTGTTGTATCTTTAATTTTTTCAGCTTTATAATTTTTCTGTTTATATAGTTTTAGATGCAAATTCGATTATTTTATCTGATATGAAGTCGTACGTATATTGCAGATTTAAAGATGAGATATTTTCGGAATAAGTTAAAATTGAAGATTCATATAATTTTCTGTTAAACTCATTGTTGCTCATTTCTGATGTGATGATTTTTAGAGGTGTATTTTTACTTTTCGGATGTTTCTTTGTCGAGTGATTGATTCTTACATTTGCCCTTAACATTCTGTGATCTGAATCAAACTCAAATTTATTTAGAACTTCTAGATTGTTTATGATGTTGCGGTTATTCGTAAGAATATAATCGATTTCGTTTTTTATCAAGCCATTAGGAGATTTCCACGTCCACTTTCTGTTGTCTTTCTTTTTAAACATTGTGTTGGCAGCTGTAAGTCGATTTTCCCATAAAAATTGAATTAATCGTTCACCTCTTGTATTCCTACATCCATATCCGAAAGGACCCAAAATTGTTTCTTCTCCTGTAGTAGGCATTCCAATTTTACAATTAAAGTCTCCAATGATTAGAACGTTTTCATTCTTGAAGTGATTTGTTGCAACAAATCCAGGCTATAGAGTACGGCAAACCTTCAGTTTTCACTAATGACACGATGCTATTGTACGTCCTTTTTATGCCAAATGCTATTAATCATAGTGAAACGTTTGGAGTAATTGGTAACTGCTTAACCTTTAGCAATTCTACCATATGCAAGGAGCAAGCACTGCACAAAACCAGTAGAAAATTAACATTCCAACGCTGAACATACAAACCCTTGTATGTAATACATAATCTACGGGACGTAGATTTTTGAGGGGAGAAGAGTTATCATAATGCATTTGCACGCGCCTGGTTATGATTTGCTGACGGTTTCTGGATATCACATAACAGTGCATTGAGGTAAATGCACGGAAACTTTGAAGGTCGCTGACGCACCATATCATCGTGGAATAGCAGCTAGTTATAAAATTAGTTTTAAGTATTCAGTCTTAAGCTGACGAGAAGTGTGATCGGTTATAATTTGTTGTATTGAAATCGTAAATAAAAGTTCTGTTATTAAAATCGTGAATAGAAGTTTTTTCATTATGTAAGTCGAACCGTTGGGCCAGTCCTCTGGATTGGCGTTCGCGTTTTTTTCTTTTTTTTGAGTCCTCCTCCAGGACATCCTTAACTGGCAGCAATATGACGTATTTAAAATGTCAAAACGGATCAGTTAGTTGGAAGTTTTATTTTCAATAAATAAAGCGGATGCGGATTCTATGGAATCAAGTCAGTAAGATTTTGGATGTACGAGTATGTGGTGTCTGCCTGTAATCTAGATAAAGAATACACCTCTGTCATCAGAGTAGCTGACATTCTTTGAAGTTCGCAAATAAATAAACATATATATTCGCTTCTACAGTGGTATTTCGGTGCATAACTGGGATGACAATAATTTGCGCGACTGGGTCACACAGTGATTAAAACTTATTTAGAAAAACCGTAATTTTTCCTTGCCATTATAGGATTTATAAGGCAAGTTATGCATTCGTAAAAAAAATTCTAGCAATCAAACATGCATGACATTAAGATGATAGAGAAGTCGAAAAAAGTGGTTCCGACAATTCTGTCTGTCTTTCCGTGTCTGTCTGTCTGTATAGTTACCTACAGCCTAAACGGTTGGACCGATTTGTTTCAAACTTGGTACATAGTATTATTATGACGTCCTACAGAAGGGTTTTACGAATTAGCATTCTATTTCCAAAACTAAAGATACCTGCCATTGCCATATGATTTTTATTGAAAAATTATTTTTTCTCAAAAATTGCCCATACGATTTTGATAAAACTTTCTGAATAGTGTTTTCTATGCAAATTTTATGTTTTGGTTGAAAAAATGTTTTCAGGAAAAGTCTTATAACGGTACCTCCCATAGGACCGGTTTTTTTTAAATCAGATTTTCTCGTAAGCCACTTGACGGATTTCGATGAAATTTTTAACCTAGAAGTCCTTTTAAAGACAAAATAATATATTTTTTTTAATTTTTGGAAAAAAGGTTTTTTGAGTTTTAAACAAAACTAAATTTTTTTTTATTTTTTGTTTTTTTTTTTTCAAAAACGGTTCAAGCTATTTTTTTTTTATTCTGTTTGTTAGTAAGACGTGTTTTAGTGTTTTTGTTTGTTTTTTAAATAATTAACAATTTTTTAAATTTTATTTAAATCAATAGCTCGTTCAAATGTAATACAATAGTAAAAGAGTAAGTGCAATAGTTTTTTAATTGTTAAAATTAGTTAAATCATAATCAAAACCTACTATGTTTTTTTATACTTGTTTGATTTATTCAGAACTTTTTTTGTAATTCGTTTTCCAAGAACTAATAAATCTGAACCCCTGATGATGCAGAAAAACCGGATAAACGTTGGGAAAAAAATGAATTAGTTTTTTTAATTAATTAATTGCATTGTTTTCATTGATCATTAAGCCCAAATATGAAATCAACATTATTTTTTTTTTAATTTTATTTTTTTGATAAAACTACAAAGTGCTAATAGTTGGCATACTCAAAAAAAATTTGGAATATATTTTGGAAAAGTTTCTCAAAAAAACTGTTTTTTGAAAAAACTGGTCGAACGATTTTGAAAAAAAATAACAATAAACAAAATCATACTGCTTACTTCATTTTTTCCTTAAAACGTTTTAACTTACTTACTTAAGGTGGCGCAGACAGTCCATTGTGGACCACGGCCTGAACCAACAATCCTCGCCAGCTAGGCCGGTCCCTAGCCATTGGCCTCCAGTTGCGCACACCATAAGTTGGTTGAGGTCGTTTACCACTTGATCGCGCCACCTTAGATGGGGTCTTCCAGAACTTCCGAGAATCTTTCTCTTAAAGCACCCCAGCCTGTATTCATCCGATTGTGTCAGTGTCCACGCTTCTGCCCCATACAGCAGGACTGGGATGATAAGGGTCTTGTTTAGTGTCTCCTAGGTCCTTTGAGAGAGGGCTTTACTACTAAGATGCCTTCTTAGCCCGAAGAAACAGCGATTGGCAAGAGTGATTCTTCGACTGATCTCTTCACTGATGTTGTTCTTCGAGGTTTTAGTGGAACCCAAATAGACAAAGTCCGTGACAACCTTAAAGTTATATCTGTCCATTGTGACGTTTTGTCCGAGCCTACGGTGATGATCTACTTCACCCGAGGACAGCATATACTTTGTTTTATCTTCATTTACAGCCAGACCCATTCGAGCCGCTTCCACTTCAATGCTTGCAAATGCACCACTGACAGCGCGCTTCGTTCTTCCAATAATGTCAATATCATCAGCATAGCCAAGTAATTGAACGGATCTAAAAAAAATCGTACCGCTGGTGTTGAAATGCGAGTTGCGTAAGATTGCCTCGAGAATGATGTTGAAGAAGTTACATGACAGCGCTTCACCCTGTCATAAGCCTTTCTTGACATTAAATGAGTCGGTGGTGTTCTTACCAAACTTGACGGAGCAGCGCGAGTTCTCCATAGTCATCCTGCACAATCGAACGAGTTTGGCAGGGATGCCAAGAAGTGATATGGCTCTGTATAGCTCGTTCCTGTTTACGCTGTCATAGGCGACTTTAAAATCGATAAAGAGGTGGTGAGTATCGATCTGGAATTCTTGAGTCTTTTCCAAAATCTGCCGAAGTGTGAAAATTTGGTCAACGGTTGACTTACCGGGCCTGAAACCACACTGATAGGGGCCAATCAGTTCACGTGCGAAAGGGTTCAGACGTTCAGAATGGCCGACAAGATTTTATAGGTGACATTTAGGAGACTTATACCTCTGTAGTTGGCGCAGCTTAGAGTATCTCCTCTCTTGTGGATAGGGCACACAATGCTGAGGTTGCATTCTCCAGGCATACTTTCATCCGACTAGATTGTACAGATGAGTTGGTATATGCTCCTCACCAAGTCATCTCCCGCTGCTTTGAAGAGTTCAGCCGTAAGGCCATCAGCTCCAGCAGCCTTGTTAGACTTAAGTTTAGATATTGCTATCCGAACTTCTTCTTGGTCGGGAGGACGGAAATTTTGTTCATCATCATCCAAATCGAATGGATCATTCTGCCTGACAGCGATTAGTTGGTTGTCTACGCCGTTTAACAGTCTGCAGAAGTGTTCTTTCCAAATTCTCAGCAACGACTGTGTATCTTCAACAACATTCCTACCCTCGTCTCTACATGCTTATGCTCGGGCTTTGTAACCCTTGGACGAATGCTTTACCCTTTGGTAGAACTTTCGAACATTGCTTCTGCCGTAGCACCCCTCAATAGATTCAACTATTCGTTTTTCCAGTTCTCTTTTTTTTCTGAAAAGTCGATGTTCCTCTTTTGCTGGTATACCGCACAGGAAGCGCTCTTGGCAGCTCTAGTTCTGGCATTCAGCACTGCATGATAGACTTCGTCTTTGGCCAAGTGTGCGAGCCTGCACTCATCATCGAACGATTTGTTTCGTTGTGGTCGCCTAATGAAACCCAAATCATCCGTGGCAGCGGTTTTGATGGCCATTTTGCAATGTTGCCACTGGGCCTCTGGGTTTGGCGCAGGCGCCGGGCTTGTCAAGAGATAAGAGGAGACATGATTGGCAAAGGTTGTGGCGGTCTCTTGCTATTGTAACTTTGCAACATCAAACTTTTTCACAGTGGATGTTCGATTCTGCGGTCTGGTGGAGGTCCGCATTCGCACTTTAACTACAACAAGGTAGTGGTCCGAGTCTATGTTGGCCCCTCGGAAAGTGCGGACATCCATGACACTGGAGGCATGTCTGCTATCAATCGCAATGTGATCAATTTCGTTGACGGTATTTTGACCAGGAGACCGCCAGGTCCCCTTGTGTATATTGAGGTGTGGGAAGTATGTGCTAGCTAAGATGACACTTCGCCCCGCAGCAAAGTCGATTAGCCTGTGTCCGTTACGGGAAGTGTTGTCGTGCAGGCTATGCTTTCTGAATGTCGAGCCAAAGCTACCCTCCTTTCCGATTTTGGCGTTGAAGTCACCAAGAATAATCTTGGTGCCGTACTTCGGGCATTCATCATACGTCTTCTCGAGAAGATCGTAGAATTCTTCTTTGGTCGTGTCATCTTTTTCCTCCGTGGGGGCGTGGACGCAAATCAGCGAGATGTTGCTGAATTTGGATTTAATGCGGATTGTGACAATGCGTTCGCTTATGCCACGAAACCCCAAGACTTCTTGCCTAAGCCTTCCTCTTATCACAAATCCGCAACCAAATAGCCGCTGTTTTCTTGTCCTGTAGCACTTGCCGTAGTAGATGTCACAGTTTTTCATCCTCCTTGTGCCTTCACCATCGCACTTCTTGGACGGCTGTGATGTCGGCTTTGACACCATCTAGGGCTTCCACTAATTGTTCGGCTGCACGTGGTCTGTTAAGGGTCCGGACATTCCAAGTGCAGAACCGAAATTCGTTGTCCTTGTTTCGTTTGCTAGGGTCGTCATCAGTAGGGTCATCCATATCCGAGGCAATTGGTTGTTTTGGAACTATTAGTTTTTTTTACGTGGTAGGGAAGTTACGCCGACGCACAACCCCCAACCTGGGGGACCAGGCCCTATGCTGCTCTCCTTGGACAAAAGGAGCTGGAGAAATCCAGAGTCAGTAACCCACTACGGGGATGTGAGAGCTACCATTGGTCCTATATGGGCTCATCCGCCACCTTCTCTATTTCACTACCCTGACTAATAGTAGTGAAAGGACCCAAAGACCTGAGCTCCGAATATGTCGAGGTAGCTCAATGGGGATGTGGATCCCTTGCATTAATAATGCTACAATCAATAAAGTATCGGTAGTTCAGTTCAGTTCCAGTCTCACTCTCGCTCGATTAAGTTCAGTGCTAATCTCACGCTCTTTCATTCATTCAAGCATCTATAAAATAACTTCTCCCATAATAATTAAAGTCGAAGTGTTCTCTCATAAGAACTAAAGTTAAAGTAATAAGTTACATAAAATAAGTTATGTAAAACATGTTAGTGAATTATAGTTAAAGTAATAAGTTACATAAAGTAAGTTACGTAAAACATGTTAGTGAATTAAGTACTTTAATTATTAAACTGGTTAAAGCTACCAATCGTGTTGTCATTTAAGCTCCTGGTAGTCGGGAGTCAAAACATATATTTTTTCTCCTCGCGGGAGGTGACAAACATAACTCGCGCAGTCGGAAACGGGCTCTCAAGACACGGTCTGTCTATATAACAAAGTTAAGGCAAAACAAAAAACGAAGTTTGAAATATCTCATTTGGATTTAAAAATTGATAAAAGCGATTACGTCGAACCCCAAATTGAAAAAAATAAAATACACGACTGGGTCGTACAAACTTGCTCTAATGTGTTACAGTGGTCTTGGGGCTTGAGATTTTGGAAAAAAAGCAATGAAAAAATCTTATGAAACTTTATTAATCACTAGCCTTACCCGGCGTACGTTGTTACGCCCATGAAAGAATGAATGAAGTATTTTATTTCGAATTTTTATATTAGGTTGTTAAACTCTAAATACATTGTCGATAACGGCTTGAATATTGAGCTACATTTGCCAGAAGCTCGGAGGGGATAAAATCTCATTATTGTTGATCACGCCAACTCGAATTTTGCCATTCCCGAATCCTGATATCCAAAAGTGGTTTTGAGAATGTTTGTGTTGACGGGTCTTGCAGCGAATGAACACCCATGTTCGTCGATACCGTTATTTTATTGATTGAAGCCCAATGGCTGACAACTTTTTAGATTTGTTAGTAAGTTGCAAAGTAAACTAAAAATTAATTTGTTGCAAACCGCTTCGCCGAATTTTGAGCAAATCCAATTACATTTATTATGGGGTAAGACTTTAAAGTCCAATGGCTGACAATTTTTGAAATTAATTATAATAATTTGACAATGTGCACTTAAAATGCATTTGTTGCAAACCATTTCAAACCTTCGTAGGCGTACTCAGCAGATCCTAAAAGTTTCATCACAATCTGATCAATCATTTAAATCGAAGAAAAATATAAGATTTTTATTTTTGTGGGCTTAAACTTTGCAGTCCAATTTTTTGCAACCTTTTTAGCCGATTTGTTAAGTGTCCCCAGAAAACCCTACCAAAGAAGATATATATATATTTTTTTTTTTTTTTTTTTTTTGCACTATCAGTTCTCGAGAGTAAGAAGCGTATATCAAGCATTAACTTACAATCAGAGATTAGCCAACACATATTATGTGCTCACTGGCTACATCATTTAGTGCAGGTGTTAGTTGTTAGTAAGCAAAATATACAAATAGCATAACACAAGCACAAAAAATAAAAAATAAATAAATAAATACATTTATACAAAATATATACAAAAACATTGAGAACATACAAAACATAAACTATGAGCGTGGTGCACTGGTTTTATATGTTTTTTTAGAGAGGATTTACTAATATTAAAATCAACAACACTTTTATTTGAGTTGAAAAGCTTGCACATGCGGGTAAGAGGTTCATTCATGCCATAATTAGTACGGTGTTGGGGACAATGCAATAACTCTAATCTACGAAGATGCTGAGCCCCTCCGCGATAGTTAAAACCTACACATGATAGAAGATCGGGTGAGTCCAAAGATCCCGTTAAAATTTGGTGAATAAAAATAACATCATTGTTAATACACCTTTGTGACAAAGTTTGAATCTGTAGAAGTTGAATCCGGTGTTCGTAAGGTGGGAGGTTCTATGGATCTGCCCAGGAGAGACCTTTTAAAGCAAATCGAATAAAATTACGCTGAACTGCCTCTATCCTAGACTTATGAACTTCGTAGAAAGGAGACCATACCTGTGATGCATATTCTAGATGGGGACGAACATGACAGTTATATAAAACTAGGGTTACATAAGGATTTTGAAATTCCTTCGACCATCTTTTAACAAATCCCAACATGGAATTAGCTTTTTTAACAATAAAGTTGATGTGTTCCGTGAAATTCAAGTCTGGGCTAAAGTTTACTCCCAGATCCTTAAAACTTAAAACGCGATGCAAAACTTGTTGTGAAATGTAATAGCCGTGTGTACTTTTTACCTGTTTCCTTGAAAATGTCATTGTCTGACATTTCGCTGGATTCAGGCTTAAACAATTCTTGCTACACTAAATAACAAATCTGTCGATGTCGGCTTGCAATTCTACGCGGTCATTAGCTGAGTTAATAGATTTGAAAATGTTCATATCATCATCGAAAACAAGGATCTCACTAGAATGAATACACGAAGTTACGTCATTGATAGCTAGTATAAACAGTAACGGACCAAGATGGCTGCCTTGTGGGACTCCTGATTTTGCTGGGAAAGGGTTAGAAAACGAATTTCTGAACTTAACTATGTATGATCTGTTTCGGAGATATGAATATATCCAATTAACAAATCCTACAGGGAAACCTAGAGCTTTCAATTTGAAAATGATGATTTCATGTGAGAGTTAGTCAAAAGCTTTTGAGAAATCTGTGTAGATACAATCCAGCTCATGTCCACTCTCTAATGCCTTTGAGCACTAGTTCATAAAGGTTAATAAGTTTGTGACAGTAGACCGCTTCTGCATAAAGCCGTGTTGTTGATGGCAGATTAAATGTTTGCAGAAAAACGTTATACTATCACAAACTACTTGTTCTAAAAGCTTTGGAATAGAAGACAGTTTAGAAATCGGTCTGTAGTTGGTAATTTCGGACTTATTACCCTTTTTGAAGACGGAAGTAATGAATGAATCTTTCCATACTCGAGGAAATTTACCGGACTTAATGGATCGCTTGAAAAGGAATAGCAACGGAGAAGCTAAAACGGAGGAACATTTTTTTAATATTATAGGAGGAATGCCATCAGGACCGGGAGAGTAATCATCTTTCAGCAATGAAAGATAATGCAAAACTTTATCAATATCAATTTGGATGTTGTTAAAAGTGGCTTGGGGGAAATCACGGGAGTAGTCAAAGAAATCAAAGTCTATATTGATAGGATTTTCAATAAAGGATTCACTGAAATGCTTTGTAAACGCATTGCATATCTTAGGTGAGCTTGTCATAGCGGAATCTTTGTAAACAAAGTTCACTGGATACCCATCAGACTTCTTCTTTAAATTTACAAACTTCCAAAATCTCTTTGGATCAATCTTCAACGAAATTTCCATTTCCTTTACATATGCTGCATATAGGTTTCTGGAAAATAAATTAAACTCTTCAAAAAGTGCAAGGATCACATTTTGATCAGAAATTGAAAGACTTTTAATGTAAGACTTCCAAGCCTTATTCCGTTTGTTGCGTAGAGATTTAAGCTCTTTCGTGTACCACGGATGGCTGGAGTTGATATTTTTAGATATCTTAAGAGGAATTGAGTTTATCAAACAGCTATTGAAAATTTCGTAGAATTGAGTAACTGCGTCGTCAATGTTAGAGCAAACATGAATATTCGAAATATGAGAAGCACTCAAATTGTCGTTAAGTAATTGAAAGTCAGCTTTACGGAAATCAAGTGAATAAGAAGAGTCTTCGGCATTACTGTTAGTAAGTAAATTGCTGCTCATATCAAAAAATATATCCAATGGGGGATGGTAGGAGTCTACGTTAGAAATGGCAGAGGTAGATTCTACCACTACCCTACTAACAGCGTCAGAAGAAAAGACTAAATCAAGAATTCGATTTCTACAATTATTGATACAGCTTACTTGCTGTAAGTCAGTATAGGTTATGATGTCCAAAAGAAGAAGTTCCTGTTGTGAAGAAGTCAAGGCGGCTTCTAATTGGGACTCGTCTTCAGAAGGGGTCCACGTAATATTAGGTAAATTGAAGTCACCCATCAGTAAAATGTTGCTATTTGAACTGGCAATATCAATCATATGATCAAGAATTAACGATAGCTCGGCAAAAACTGACGCAGAACTTTTCGGTGGAATATAAACATTAATAATAAAAAGATCATTTGATTGAAAAGAAACCTTAACACAGATGAGTTCAATTGAAACATTAAAGGGTAAAGAGACAAGGGAAGATGAGATGCAATTACGAACAGCAATCAATGCACCACCGCCCACTTCCTTTGGCTTATCCACATGACGATCCTTTCTGAAAACAGAAAACTCATCGTCGAAAATTTCTGTGTCCAAAACTGAACTATTGAGCCATGTTTCTGTGAAAGCAAAGATATCATGTGGAAAAGCTTGAGAGTTTTTAAAAACTTCAGCAGTTTTGCTGCGTATCCCTCCTACATTTTGGTAGAAGAGGGTAATCCTATTAAGTTTTTTGGAGCCGATACTTTAGCAACTTGATTATTGAGATTTTTTAAACGAACTATAAATTCTTTGACAAGTGTACCGGGAGGCCAAAACTCATTGTCGCAGAGAGGACCGAAAAATGCTGGAGGATTAGCACTGGCGGACTAAGGTAGGGGCGGGGGGGGGTCCGCCCCAGGCCTTCGGTGTCCGGGGGCCTCCAAATCAACATCTTTCATATTTTTGAATTTTTACTTGCGATTATAGGTACTACATATAAGGCAAGTTATGGATTCGTGCAGAAAAAAAAATTTGAGATAACAATCACATATGACATTACGATGATGGAGAAGTCGAAAAAAGTGGGTCTGGAAATTCCGTCCGTCTGTCTGTCGGTCTGTCTGTGTGTCTGTTCGCGCCTCTGGAGGCTGAACGGGTGGGCCGATTTGCTTCAAATTTAGTATCTAGGATTTATTAGGCCGTCCCTCGGAAGAAATTTTTTATTTTTGCTCTAGGCTCAAAAATAACGGCACCTGCCATACAATCTTGAAGACAAAAATTGATTTTCTCAAAGACGGCTGAAACGATTTTGATAAAACTTTCAGAATGCTATTTCTGCAAGACAATCTATCTTTTGGTTAGAAATTTTTTTTCAAAATTTGTCTAATAACGGTACCTCTCATAGAACCAGTATTTTCAAATCAAATTTTCTCGTAAACTATACATTCGATTTCAATAAAATTTTGGTCACAGAAAGTCATTCATAATTTTATTAATATGGCATTTCAAAATTTTCAAAAATTTTTTTTTTGATTTTTTTATAATTTTTTCACAAACATTTTTGGTTTTCGAAATATGTTGGAAACGGGTATATTGATTTTTTTTAAATTATTTTTCAAATTTAAACTACAGATTGCCATATATTTGCATACTCAAATAAATTTCAAAATATTTTTTGAAAAAGTTTTTCAAAAATAACCTTTTTAAAAAAAAACTGGTCCAACGATTTTCAATATTTTTTTTCCTAGATTGACGTATAGCTTTGAAATTTTATTGCATACTTAGTTTTTCCGAGAAAACTCTTAAACTAATTTAAAAAATAAAATCATTTTCGAAATTATTTAATTTTTTTTAATATCCATTATGCAGCCACTACGCAATTGCTTATCATAACAGCAAGTTCGTGCGACCCAGTCGTGCATTTTATTTAAATAATAACACTAAATAGGTATGGGTAGAACGGATGAAGGTTTATTATAAGAAAACTATATGTACCTTGACCTACTCATAATAATTTGTGTCATAATGTTTTATGTTTCTACCTAGTCCTACATCACGCACGAAGCAAAATGTTATGGGGCCTCCAGCCCCAAACCAAAACAAAACTGTACCTATACAAAGGTTCGACAAACAACGGCAGCATCAACAAAGTCATGCTGCTATTAAGTTCTTAAGGAACTTAAGTAAAAAGAAAAAAAAAAAAAAAAAGAAAACAAAATCCGGAATTTAGTTACTCATTTGTTGTTTTCTGTTTTTATAGTAAATAGCATGGTGACGTGAAATAAGGGCCAACGAAATGAAGCCAAAAATCAAAAATGATGCCTTGGTTCGTTTCAAATCTGGAAATAACTCCAAAATTTTGATTTGGCTTAATTTCGATTAAGAAAACGATATAAGGCCAATTTGGCTTTATTTCGTTTAGTAGTGAAAACACTTAAACTGGTAATGACGTTGCTCATTTTGTCGAATTAAGGGCCTCAAAGTTTATCATCATGAAGGAATTGAAGTAGAAAATATATTATGAAGTACGGAAATGTGAAACAATAGAATTTCCACTCCATGGTCGGTGTGGAGGGAAAATAGATTTGAGATAAAATGATAATTGATAGAAGAAAAGAAGATTTCGTTGGGGGAAAAAATAATAGTTGATTTATTTAACAAAATAACAAATCAAATATATTTGATGAAGTGGAAATTCTATTGTTTCACATTGGCCTTATTTCCATTAATAAACTGGAATAGATCCAAATTTGAAATTTGGTCTTATTTCCATTGTAAATTTGGCCTTATTTCGGTTTGAAAATAGAAATGCAACGAATGCTGCCTTATTTACACGTTAAAAGCGAAATAGCGCCAAATTTAAAATTTGGCCTTTTTTCCTTGAACTCAAAAACTATCTTTCCCCAAAATTTTTTTTTAATATTCAATGCTCTATTCAATTTTATATTGTGCTAAGACCCAGATACTTTAAGTCTTCCATTTTTTTTTTAAATCAAAAATATTTAAAACTACTTCTGCTCGTTTTTAGTTTTACAAACCTCAAAGTACTTGTGCAACCATGTTGAAACTATGACACTCTTATACATGTACACATTTAAATAATGTTTCTAAGTTTTTAACTTCAGTTTCTAACGATATAGTAAGCCATGCCTATCCAGCTTATTTGGCTCACACAGCCTGTTTATTTATAACGGCCCGGTCGATACAGACAACAATAAAAAGTTACCTACCTTCGATGTTTGATCTACCATTAGTCAAGATTCAAGAACGTTTAGTCAATCTATCCATTTTGTCAATTGAGAGAAAAGTTTCAAGGGAAATCGATTTCAACGATGTAATTGAGGAGTTCAGCAAAATTAAGGCACGAAAACCTATAAAATAAAATACGGGCTATTTACCTAATTTGAAAAAAATATTTGGAAAATTCTTGTATTATTTCTTATTGGTTTAAGAGTTCTATTGGAAAAACTTAACAAAGCTATATATAGGAAAAAACAAACACTAAAAATCGTTCGATCAGTTTCTTTAAAAAAGGGGTTTTGAACAACCTTCCGAAAAAATATTTTAAAAATTGTTTCAATACAAGAATACAGAGATTTTGATGAAATTTTTAATATAGGAGCCTTTTTATAGAAGAAATAATATTATTTCTTAAATTTTTCAAAAAAAGTTTTTTTAAGTTTAAAAAAAAAAATTCAATTAATTTTTTATTTTTTGTTTTTTCCAATTAAATCGAAAAATATCAGTCGTAGGCACAAAATTGTCATGAACAAAGTTGTAGGAAATGCAATTCTTAACAACTTTTGTCATAAGCATTTTTAGTGAAAAATTGAAAATAAGCGAGTTATTTAAGAAAAACAAGTTTTCCTTAAATTCAAGATGGCGGCCAACGCAATAGAGTTACGAGGTCAAAAACCGACACATATGCTCATAATGAACCCCTCTAACGATCAAAAGAAAAAAAAACCCCCTATCTAATTTTTTCCATTTAAATGTACAATTCGACTGGGCTAGATAAGTAACACCTTATTCTCAATCCACTGTACCAACTAAAAAACTTTTTTCCTATCTCTCTATTCCCTCTAACTAGTGCCGTGCAAAAGACCTAAGGTCTCACAGACGTGAAGTCAAAATTATAATTTAAAAAAAATCTGCACACAAGGGGCCTCATTTCAGCATTGCCGCCCCGGGCCTCCAACAAGCTTAGTCCGCCACTGAGGAGTAGTTATCCTGAACGATGACACAAAACTGTCAGGCTTACTGATTTTATTGCATTTTATAGCTGACGCACTCGATATGCAGTTATTAGCAACAAGATGTTGAATTATGTCATTGGGTTGGAGTTCAGGGTCAAGTCGGGATACAAATACTAATTTTGGCTTAGGAACAGATTCTATTTTTTTGGGAGGTTCCGAATCGTTGATGTTATTAGTATTAGTATTAGAACAACTTGATAATATTTTCGGTTCAGAGCAAGATGGGGTAGTGCTGGTTAAATCAATGGAAACCGCCACCGCCGGTGCATCGATATCGGCCCTAGAGTTGTTGACGGTGGTTAAATCTACTTTTTGAAGGGGAGGAGGCAGTGGTATACTTATTGGAATGACTCTACGTGAATTTGGGCGCTTTGGGTCTGGGGAAGGAGTTTTCGATGACGATGATCCTTCACGACCCCTTTTCTTACCCTTTTTGAGAGCAGACTTGGTGAGTATAGAAGAAGAGGGGTTACTCAGGGGCAGGGATGAAGGATGAATAGAGTCAGGATCTAACGGCTCTGTTGACGTTGATTTGCTAACAGTTTTGATTGGGGATTAGAATATTAAAACCAAACTCACCGAATTTTGACCAAATTTCATACGAATTTTATTTTGTCTGGTGGTGTCGCACTGTTCCGCACGAATAGTGTCCCATAGTGCGGTTGAGTGTGCTTAAACTTTGCAGTCTCCTCGCTGATGATATTTCACATTTGTTAGTTATTTGACAAAGTGCACCTAAAATGCATTTGTTGCGCCATCTATCGGCATGGTATCTGACTGCTCTATAAACCTTCCTTATGACTTGTAGAATAAGTTTCTTTTAGCACTCAATGGGGTTGTGTGCATAGTTTTCGGGACTGTAGCGTAAACACACACAAATATTGAATTATATATATATGTGTATAGATTTAAAAATCAACGTTAAGTCGTTTTTTGGAGAAAACGAAGTAAGCCATCAGATTTCTTGTACTTTTTTGAATTTCAAGGAATTTTTTTGTCAAAATCGTTGGAGCCGTTTTTTCATAAAACGGTTTTTTTTAAACCTTTTCGGAAACATACACCAAATTTATTTTTAGTTTGTCAAAATTTAGCGGTTTAAAGTTCTTATCAGAAAACAAAAAGTAAACAAAAAAATATAACTTTTTTTTAAAAAACTCAAAAAAACTTTTTTTGAAAAATTAATGAATTTGTATTATTTCGTTTATAAAAGAGCTTTTGTATAAAAATTTTCATCGAAATCCGTGAAGCGGCTTACGATAAAATCTGATTTAAAAAAACCGGTCCTATGGGAGGTTCCTACCGCTATAAGACTTTTCCTGAAAAATCTGTTCCAGCCAAAACATTAAGTTTACTTAAAAAATACCATTCAGAAAGTTTTTCAATAAAAATCATATGGCATAGGTACCGTTAGTTTTGGAGCTATAATGCTAATTTCAAAAATCCCTCTGTAGGACGTCTTAATAATACTATACAGATTGAAGTAGACACAAGAGATCATCAAGAAAATAGCATTTACAGTTAATAATGGTCATTACGAATATACAAGCATGCCATTTGGTTTAAAAAATGCTCCTGCAACGTTTCAACGTGTAATGGATGACATTCTAAAAGACTTAATAAATGTTATATGTTTTATTAACATGGACGATATCATATTTTTCCAAAATTTCACTGAACATATTCAAAATTTGCAAAGAGTTTTCGAAGCATTGAGAAATGCTAACTTAAAAATTCAAATTGAAAAAATTAAATTCGCAAAAGAAGAAGTAGAATTCCTTGGTCACGTCATAACAAAAGACGGTATCAAACCAAATCCAAAGAAAATCCAAGAAATTGAAAATTATCCAATACCAAAAACACAAAAACAAATTAAACAATTTCTAGGAATTTTAGGTTATTATAGACGGTTTATAAAAGATTTTGCGAAAGTCACAAAACCCATGACTGAAAAATTGAAAAAAGGGTCAAAAAATTGATATAAATAATGAAAAATATGTAAAATGCTTTAAGGACTTTACAAACATGGTAACATCAGAACCAATTCTAGCGTACCCAGATTTCAAAAAGCAATTTATTTTAAGTACAGACGCATCTAATTATGCTATAGGAGCTGTTCTATCGCAAATTCAAGAGGGACTAGAACATTCTTTATGTTACGCAAGTGAAACTTTAAATGACCACGAAAAGAACTATTCAACAATAGAAAAAGAGCTTTTAGCTATAGTTTGGGCTACTAAATATTTCAGACCATACCTACACGGCACAAAATTCAAAATTCAAACAGATCATAAACCTTTACAATGGCTTATGAACTTAAAGGAATCTAATAGTAAGCTTGTCAGATGGAAATTACAAATGGAGGAGTTTGATTATAAAATAAATTATAAACCAGGAACAAAAAATAGTAACGCAGACGCTTTAAGTAGAATACCCATTGAAGTGCATAATGATGAAATAACAACAACTGACGCTACAATTCATAGTGCTAGCGAAGACGATTATGGATACATTCCAATCTCAGAATCTCCCTTAAACCTATTTAAAAATCAGTTCATTATTGGAAAATTTAATAGTGGCGCAAATCAAATAAGAACAAAAAATATTTTTAATAAAGTTGGAAGGAAAATTTAAACATAATAAAAGAAAATATTTTAAACTTAGATTACTCAGCTCATTATCCATCAATGTTACACAATTTCAATTCATTAGAGAAAGAAATTTTAAGTTTAATAATAGGAGAAGAAGGGGTTTATTTAATATAATAGGAGTAGGATTAAAATTCATTGCAGGAACTATGGACTCAGACGATGAACTAGAAATACGTAAAAGATTATAAATAAATGAAGATAATAATGAAAATGCGATAAAAAGTCTAAATGAAATAAATGGTGAATTAAATAATGCAAAGCAATCAGTAACAGATCATATAAACGAACAGCAAAATATAATTAGTAATCAAAATTCAAATCTATCAGAACAGGTTAAATCAGATTTAAGAGAAATTGAGCATATTCACATGTGTGTGAAGTAAGCCCAGCCATTTTTGATTTACTGAAAATAACAAAATGTGCTGCAATGTGCCCGACATGTGCTACGATGTGCCGCTTTAAAAAAAAAATTGGCCCTAGGGCAAGATTTTTATAGCGGGTGGAATTTTTTGGCGTGAAGTTAGCCCAGCCATTTTTTTTTTAATTTTTTTCAAAGAATGTGCTGCAATGTGCTCCTGATGTGCTACGATGTTCCGTAAATTAAAAAAAAAAAATTTCAAAGTTTTTGGATTTTATGAACCAAAAACCAATTTTTGGTGTGAAGTTAGCCCAGCCATTTTTTATTTTAATTTTTTCAAGAAATGTGCTGCAATGTGCTCCGGATGTGCTACGATGTGCCGTAAATTAAAAAAAAAATCAAAGTTTTTTGGATTTTATGAACCGAAAACCAATTTTAGGTGTGAAGTTAGCCCAGCCTTTTTTTTTAATTTTTTCAAGGAATGTGCTGCAATGTGCTCCTGATGTGCTACGATGTGCCGTAAATTAAAAAAAAAATTCAAAGTTTTTGGATTTTATGAACCAAAAACCAATTTTTGGTGTGAAGTTAGCCCAGCCATTTTTTTTTTAATTTTTTCAAAGAATGTGCTGCAATGTGCTCCTGATGTGCTACGATGTGCCGTAAATTAAAAAAAAAAATTCAAAGTTTTTGGATTTTATGAACCAAAAACCAATTTTTGGTGTGAAGTTAGCCCAGCCATTTTTTATTTTAATTTTTTCAAAAAATGCGCTGCAATGTGCGCCTGATGTGCTACGATGTGCCGTAAATTAAAAACAAAAATTTCAAAGTTTTTGGATTTTATGAACCAAAAACCAATTTTTGGTGTGAAGTTAGCCCATCCATTTTTTTTTTTAATTTTTTCAAGAAATGTGCTGCAATGTGCTCCTGATGTGCTACGATGTGCCGTAAATTAAAAACAAAAATTTCAAAGTTTTCGAATTTTATGAACAAAAAACATTTTTTTGGTGTGAAGTTAGCCCAGAAATTTTCTTTTTGTTTCAAGGAATGTGCTGCAATTTCCTTCGCATGTATATCTTATATATCTAAAAGCAAAGCTTTTGTGAAGAATAAACGATTTTAAAAAGCCCGCTGCATTTTAATTTTTAAGTGATTGTTGAGTTGACATTGTTTTGTTTCTCCTGCGCTTCCAGTCTTTCGGTAAGAAAAACTTTTTATCTTCCCTAAGCATCTATGTGTATAGACCAAAACATTAAATAAATAAAAGAAAATATTTTAGATCACTTAAAATGCAGCGGGCTTTTTAAAATCGTTTATTCTTCACAAAAGCTTTGCTTTTAGATATATAAGATATAATTTCGATCAGTACATGCGAAGGAAATTGCAGCACATTCCTTGAAACAAAAAGAAAATTTCTGGGCTAACTTCACACCAAAAAAATGTTTTTGGTTCATAAAATTCGAAAACTTTGAATTTTTTGTTTTTAATTTACGGCACATCGTAGCACATCAGGAGCACATTGCAGCACATTTCTTGAAAAAATTAAAATAAAAAATGGCTGGGCTTACTTCACACCAAAAAATTGTTTTTTGGTTCATAAAATCCGAAAACTTTGAAATTTTTGTTTTTAATTTACGGCACATCGTAGCACATTGCAGCACATTCCTTGAAAAAATTAAAAAAAAAAATGGCTGGGCTAACTTCACACCTAAAATTGGTTTTGGTTCATAAAATCCAAAAACTTTGATTTTTTTTTTAATTTACGGCACATCCTAGCACATCCGGAGCACATTGCAGCAAATTTTTTGATAAAATTAAAATAAAAAATGGCTGGGCTAACTTCACACCAAAAATTGGTTTTTGGTTCATAAAATCCAAAAACTTTGAAATTTTTTTTTAATTTACGGCACATCGTAGCAAATCAGGAGCACATTGCAGCACATTCCTTGAAAAAATTAAAATAAAAAATGGCTGGGCTAACTTCACACCAAAAATTGGTTTTTGGTTCATAAAATCCAAAAACTTTGAAATTTTTTTTTTTTAATTTACGGCACATCGTAGCACATCAGGAGAACATTGCAGCACATTCTTTGAAAAAAAATAAAAAAAAAATGGCTGGGCTAACTTCACGCCAAAAATTCCACCCGCTATAAAAATCTTGCCCTTGGGCCAATTTTTTTTTTTTAAAGCGGCACATCGTAGCACATGTCGGGTACATTGCAGCACATTTTGTTATTTTCAGTAAATCAAAAATGGCAGGGCTAACTTCACACACATCATATTCACCACATTTTTCAAATATAATTAGTAATCAAATTTCAAATCTATCAGAACCGGTTAAATCAGATTTAACAGAAATTGAACATATTCAGCACATTTTCCAAATTCAACTATTAAGGGATCAAGCGAAGAAGGTAAAGGAAAATTTAATGCTATGTAGATTAAATGTCATAAGCAGAGATATTCTTACTGCCGAGGAATTAAAAAAAAAAACAGTATTACTTTTAAAGATTTAATGTTTATAAAAAGCTCAGTATTATTATATAAATACTAGCAAACCCATGCCCGCTTCGCTGAGCAGATTTGCAATGGGCTGTTGCCTCTTAATAAAATTCGGTTAAGCCAAGAGGCGTATAAACTGAGAAATGCTAAAATTATAGGGTATAGAAAGAAAACTTTGAATAAAATTCATTTTTTAAATATCTTACATAATATTCAAATGCTTTCTTATAAACCATTTATATCAAACTTATTTTAAATATTTTTTTATTATATAATATAAGAAAATGAAATGAAGAAAATGAAAAAAAGTACGCCATTTCATTGCTTGAATTTATTTTAGTTTTAAAGAAAAAAATTATCGAAATCTGCGAAGCGGTTTTTTTTAAATGGCAGAAGACATTTTACATCCAATTCGTGTCAGTTCAAGAAATCCTGGTCTTGAGGCTAATGATCAGATGCATAACCAGGCTTTGCTCTTGATGGAAGATATATGTTACCTCATATGTGCGGCATTTTAATAGTCAGGTTAGGAGTGCCAGCGCCAGATCGCAGAGTGAATGACTCATTTAATAGAGAATTGGAACGTGAACATGAATATGATCGATATGAATTAGACCAATCAGTTCAAACGAATGAACTGTTGAACCCAAAATAGAAGAAAGTTTATGATAAATTAACTAATACAATTGATGATGGAAATGGTGGCTTATTTTTAATGGATGCCCCTGGTGGAACAGGAAAGACATTCCTCATGTCATTGATTTTGGTCACTATTCGTGCGAGATCCGAAATTGTGGTAGAAATTGCTCATTCAGCGTTGAAATTGCCATTAAATCTTCAAACTACTGAACAACCGACATGTAACATTGCAAAACACTCTGCAATAGAAAAAGTTTTAGTAGCCTCACAAATCACATCTGGGATGAATGCACAATAACGCATTGGAAGCACTGTGAATGACTTAAACTTTATAATTGAGAATCAAATCGTTAGTACTCTGCATTCATTCAAATCTATTGACTGTGTAACAAACGAAGATGAAGCCACTAATTGTCCAACTGAGTTCTTAAACTCCTTATATGTATCTGACTTACCACAGCACAATTTACAACTGAAAGCGGGCTCCGTAGTTATCAGCTTCGAAATCTAAAACAACCAAAACTATGCGATAGAACGCGCTTGGTCATAAGAAAACTGATGAGTGATGTGATGCCCGCGACCATACTCAACGTAAAATTTAAAGATGAGTTTGTTCTCATTCCAATTATCCCAACAGATATGCCCTTTGAGTTTAAACGAATTCAGTTCCCAATTTATCTTGCCTTCGCCATGACAATTAACAAATCTCAATTCCAATACTTGACTGTTTGTTTTCTCAACCCATGCTCACTTCGCTGAGCAGATTTCACAATCAAAAAAAGTCGTACAATTTTTCAATTCGTCAGGCTGGAGAAATGCTAATACGTAAGGAAGCAGAAAGAAAATATTTGAATAAAATGCGTTTGTAAAATTTCTAACATTTTATTCTAATGCTTTCTTATAAACAACATTTTTTGTATTACCATCTTTAACATAAATAAAAAGTGCGAACGGTTTCCCTACTCTAGAACACCCAACATACAGTTGACCATGAGAAATCAATACCACAAATTTTCAAAGACTGACCTTGGGCTTTATTTATAGTGATGGCAAAAGCAAGGCGAATAGGAAATTGATGACGTTTAAAATCAAATGGCAAATCAGGTGGAATGATTTTAATTCTGGGGATCAAAACATCTTCCCCTTTATATTTGCCACTAATAATCCTAGCTTCAATTAGATTGTTCATTCACTTTTCTAGTACCATTGCAAAGTTGAGGTTGATTAATATTACTCAGCATTATAATCGGGGCTCCAATTTTTAGAGCTAAATAATGAGGTGGCAGTCCCGGTAAATCAATCGAATTCAAAAGTTCCGTCTGATAATTCACTACCTCATCCTCATTTATAATTGCATCAACTCATTTGTTGGCCACAAATTATCCATCTATTTCTTCTAAAATAGATGCATTCATTTCAGCGACATCTTTATTTTTGCCTTTAGTTCTTTCACTTAACCAAGTACGATTTTTATAGGTCTCCGAAATACTTGGAAACACACTTTGAACCAATTCTTTCTTTGAATTCCTTATACAATAGAAATTTTCAATGTTATTTGGCCATTTGAACTATCAACTTCAACAGACATTTTTCCATTTCCAATATCCAACAGCTGCTTTGTAAATTCTTCAGCAGATGGATCACTTTAGTGAGTGTTTTAACATATATATCCACAAAGGAGAACATTTAAGGCATTGACATCCGCAGTAGTCGATCGGGGTATGACCGGCAAAGTTTGTCTGAAGTCACCCGCCAACAATATCATGGCGCCGCCAAATATTACTTGGCTACCTCGCAAATCTTTCAGAGTTCGCTCTAAAGCTTCAAGTGACTTTTTGTGTGCCATTTTACACTCATCCCATACAATAATCCTACACTGTTGCAAGACTTTGGCCATTGCCGACGTTTTAGAAATATTATATGTAGGCGCTTCGTTAACCTGGATGTTTAAAGGCAATTTAAGTGCAGAGTGCCCTGTACGACCACCATTAATTGATTGCATATTTGCAAGTGCATTTGCAACATATGCAACATACGTAGCATACATGGTATTTTTTTTTTACAGACAAACCTGGTGCAAATAAATACCTATTGGGCAAAAAAAGAATCATTAAATTTGGTGTTGTCAAACTCGAGTTATAAATGCATTTGTTGAAAATGTTGTATATTATATGTTGCATAATGATTCATAACTATGCATACATTTCAGTTATGATCAATTATTGAATTTGTTGATTAGTTGATTGCATGGTGGCAAGTGCATTTGCAACATATGCAACATACGTAACATACATTGTATTATTTTTTATTTATTTATTTTTTATTATTTCAGCAAAAAAAGAATCATCAAATTCGGTGTTGTCAAACTCGAGATATAAATGGTCAAACATAAGTCAAACTCATTTTTACTTGCGATTATAGGTACTATAAGGCAAGTTATGGATTCGTGCAGAAAAAAAAATTTGAGATAACAATCACACATGACATTACGATGATGGAGAAGTCGACAAAAGTGGGTCTGGGAATTCCGTCCGTCTGTCTGTCTGTCTGTCTGTATGTCTGTTCGCGCCTCTGGAGGCTGAACGGGTGGGCCGATTTGCTTCAAATTTGGTATTTACGATTTATTTGGCCGTCCCTCGGAACAAATTTTTACTTGCGATTATAGGTACTATAAGGCAAGTTATGCATGCGTCGAAAAAAAAAGTTTTGAGATAACAATCAAACATGACATTACGATGATAGCGAAGACGAAAAAAGATGGTCTAAAAATTCTGTCCGTCTGTATGTCTGTCTGTCTGTCTGTCTGTATGTATAGAGACCTACAGCCCAAACGGGTGGGCCGAATTGCTTCAAACTTGGTATATAAACTTTTTTAGGTATTGTACAGAGGGAAAATTGAAATTTTTTTTTTAGCTCAAAAAATAACGGTACCTGCCATACAACCGTTATTTTAAAGCTTATTTTTCTCAAAAACGGCTCTAACGATTTTTATTTAAAAAAATCAGTGTTGCTTTTTAGGTACGACCAATCATATGGCTGAAAAAAAAGTTTCAAAAAATGGCTAAGAACGGTACTTTCCATAGGA
The DNA here is from genome assembly GCA_916050605.2 of Platycheirus albimanus. Classification (NCBI taxonomy): domain Eukaryota; kingdom Metazoa; phylum Arthropoda; class Insecta; order Diptera; family Syrphidae; genus Platycheirus; species Platycheirus albimanus. The sequence continues at coordinate 335,245,938 of OU696696.1, forward strand.
CCGTTTTTTTTGCTTTCGACTATCTCGAAAACGACTTAACCGATTCTTTTGAAATTTCACACACATATAGCTGTAGGTAGCTCAATTTGTATGGCATACCATTATTTTTGAAAAATATTTTTTTGTATTTTTAAAAGCATTTTTAAAAAAAAAAATTAAAAAATTAATATTTTGAAAACTGCTTTTTAAATTTTTTTCTAAAAATTTTAAATAAATGTATTTGCTGAATACCTATAAACTGGCACTTTTGAATTTTTTTTTTTAATTTTTTTCAAAAAGTTTTTCAAAAAAAACTTTTTTTCTCAAAAACCGCTAAACAGATTTTTCTAAATTTATTCTCATAAATTCAAATTTATCCAAGAAATAAAATGGCGTACTTTTTTTTCAGCTCAAATTAGTTAAAGTATTTATTTAAGAATTTTGAAAATTTTATTTTTATCAAAATCTCAAGCCCATAAACCACTGTCACTCATTAGAGCAAGTTCGTTCGACCCAGTCGTGCATTTTATTTATTTTTGCTCTAGGTCCAAAAATAACGGCACCTGCCATACAATCTTGAAGACAAAAATTGATTTTCTCAAAAACGGCTCTAACGATTTTGATAAAACTTTCAGAATGCTATTTTTGCAAGAAAATCTATCTTTTGGTTTGAAATTTTTTTTCAAAATTTGTCTAATAACGGTACCTCTCATAGAATCAGTATTTTCAAATCAAATTTTCTAGTAAACTATACATTCGATTTCAATAAAATTTTGGCCACAGGAAGTCATTCATAATTTTATTAATATGGCATTTCAAAATTTTCAAAAAACTTTTTTTTGATTTTTTATAATTTTTTCAAAAAAATTTTTGCTTTTCGAAATATGTTGGAAATGGGTACATTGATTTTTTTTTTTAAATAATTTTTCAAATGTAAACTACAGATTGCCATATATTTGCATACTGAAATAAATTTCAAAATATTTTTTGAAAAAGTTTTTCAAAAATAACCTTTAAAAAAAAAAACTGGTCCAACGATTTTCAATGTTTTTTTTTCCTAGATTGACGTATAGCTTTGAAATTTTATTGCATACTTAGTTTTTCCGAGAAAACTCTTGAACTAATTTAAAAAATAAAAGAATTTTCGAAATTATTTAATTTTTTTTAATATCCATATATGCAGCCACTATGCAATTGCTTATCATAAGAGCAAGTTCGTGCGACCCAGTCGTGCATTTTATTATATATATAGAAGAAGAAGATAAAATAATATTCGTAATAATGGTTCCAAATTATTCAAAACAAATATTTCATAAAACTTTTATGGAACCAATACCAAATAAAAACGATCTAGTATTAGATTCAAAATATCATACTGTTATATCAAGTAACGCAACATTTTTCAAATATGAAGAAAAGAATATTGAAGAAAGATTTAAAAATAATTAAAGAAAATTGTATGTTAAATTTTGCTTAAAGAAAATACAGAATGTAATTACAAGATTAATAAAGAAGTAGAGATAAATAAATAAATAATGGCAAAGAATTCGATAAACGCAACATGGCTTAGTTTTATGAAAAACAAAGAAATCAAACATTCATCTAAACATAAAATTTACGAAGCTTGTTCGAAATCAGTTATGAACTATTGCGCCCAAGTTTGGGGGTATGCTGAATATACAGAGGTCGAAATGCTACAGCGCTTCTTTATCAAAAGATGTTTCTTATTACCAACCAACACTCCGAACTATGTGCTCAGTATAGAAACAGGACTTCCTAAAGCTTCCATCACTACACTTGGGCTTCACTTTAAGTATATTCAGCGTACTGTTACACTTCCCGAAAGCAGACTTACTCGAAAACTATCAGACATAGTTGTTAGAAGACAGATATACTGGGCAAGAGAATGGTCAAAACTCTTTAACGACATTGGAATAGATTTTAACTGGTCTGCGAAGTTGGAATGGGTATCAGTACACAAGCTGGTTTGTACCAAACTAATAGAGTAACACTGGACAGAACACACCAACAGAGCACGCCAATCACAGTTCCACGACGAGTACTGCAATCTGGAATACGTTGATGTACCAAACTATTTCGAAGACAACAATTCACGAGATATGATAAGCAACATCTTTAAGGCTCGGAGTGGATTGCTCAACCTCAATGCAAAAGCATTCAACAGCAATTCGGTGGGAATTTGTACAATTTGTAATATGGATGCTACCGAAAACACCTTTCATTTCGTAGGAGTCTGTCCTATATACAGATCATACCGAAGGCAATTCCTTGGGAGTGAGCAGCTTGACCGTGTCCAGTTTCTCAAAATTCTCAACGGCAACAATTACGAACAACTCTACTGCTTCCTTAAAAATGCACTTAAATATCGAAATTTATTAATGAAGGAATATTCCTAAAATTATCTTATTCAATCGCTAACTTTCATGCAAATAAATGTAATAAAAATAACGCCTTAACCTGACAGGCAACTTTATCAGTTATTGTCATTGCATCAAATTTTAATAATCTTAAGAAAAGAATTATGATTTTATATTAATGTTCTAATGAGAATAAAATTTTTTATCTATCTATCTATCTATCTATCTAAATAAATAAATAAATAAATTGTTGGCACAACAGCTCCAAGCGCGGCCGGGGCCTGTGACTTACACTCTTAAGATAAAACAAGCGACAAATAATATAAAAATTGTAAACAAAATTGCCAAGAACAAAAATTAAAAAAATTGTAATTTATATGAAACGTACTTGAATGGAAACGAGTTAATAAATTTTGAAAATTGTTCATTAAAAATTAATGACGTAAATTACGAAACTATACCTCAGAATGAACGAAAATTTCATCATCCCAATTTTCAATGAAATAGAAATTAAGAATATTTCAATATTTCAATACCAGAACTGCATTTTAAAAATATTGAGAACGGACAAAGCATCGAGCAAATAAAGTACTATCATTCTATAACGTCAAAAATTTCTTTCAGCACAATGGCTGTATTAACCTCCATTATCATAGTAATTATTCTAATCCTGTTTAAAAGGAAAATTAACACAAAAGAAAGTCATAATGTGATGCTTTTTTGTGTAGATGCTGAGGTTAGCTCGTCGGTGTCTAGGGTGTATCAATAAGAAAGCGAAAACTTTTGATTTTAGAAGTAGTGAACTCCAAATCTTTTATTATTTTTTTTAAACTTAACAATGTATAGCATATAATACTTCAATTTAACATTTTCTTTTTAACAATCAAAATTTAATGAATAGAAAATTAAATTAACAATTGATTTTATTCAATATATTTTAATTCAAACTTCAACTTAAGACTAGGTCTGTGGGGTTCCTAAGAAACCGTCCACGACATAAACGTGTGGCCTATTGCCGGTCTGTGGTGTTGTACTCTTCAAAGCAAAACGCTCCACGACATAAACTGTTGGCCTATTGCCGGTCTAGCGATTCTCTACGATGGACAGCGGAGAGAAAAGCTGACATAAACGGTTGAGCAGAGCTCGGCCTGTAATTCCTCCTTACTTAAATGTGTAGTTGAGTATAAACTCGGTCTACAGTATTACTTAAAGAAGCAATAGCTGCGACATAAACGGGTCTGTGGTGTGTACTCTGTAAAGTAAACAATCCACGACATAAACTGGTGGCCTATTGCCGGTCTAGCGATTCTCTACGACCAACAGCGGAGAGAAAAGCCGACATAAACGGTGAGCAGGGCTCTTTCTAGAGCTGTGTCAATCGTGATTGATTCGGTCTTTATGACCCGTTCATTATAAAGTATTGGTGATTGCAATCACAGTTCCATAAGTCGGTCGTTCACAATATCAATCATTTACAAATGAATGAGAACGATACGAAACAAAATTAAACAATCAAAATCAATGCAATATGCAATACAATCTAAATGAACGATCGAAATGAACGAACGAAACGAACCTAGAATGAAGTGAAATTGGACTGAAATTCATAAAAACAGCATAGTAGGTTATTGTATTCAATCGGAATTTCGATTCATTTTCAATACCATCAATTCCATTGCTTTTTATTATGGTTTGTTTAGACTAAGCTAAAAATTTATAGAATGTACGAAAGAAGAACAATCTTCGAACAATTCATTGCGATTGTTTGCAAATTTAAAAATAATTTTTTATTTTATTCTCATATTTTTTTAATAAAAAGACACTACCTATTTTTCGTCCGAAAATGATAAAAGTCAATTTAAAGAGCAATTAATTAGTGTGACATTAGGTTTAAATTTTTATGTGAGCTTATGTCACACTTAATTTGTAATACTCTTTAATTAGTTTTTAATAACTTTGCAGCAAATGTATAGGGGTATTCACGATCTGGTGTAACTTGTCTTGCATCATTGTAAAAGTGTAGAAGTGCTACGTTTTCTTGCAATTCAACAACAAAATATACTGCCTGTCATTTTGTTACACTTTTGCACTTTATCTAAACCTCAACCCCATTGCAACAGGAAAATACAACGGTGCAAAATTTGTACCTTTGATTTTGACATTTGTGTCAACCTGATTTTGACATTTGTGTGAGTTTTGCTACAGATTGGAAGAAGTGAGTTCACGATCTACAAGAAATGCAAACAATTTCGAACTTTTACAATACTTGTTTGCACCAGATCGTGAATACCCCTTATATTTTTACTTGTGGTAGGTACTTGTAATTAAAAAATCATTTATCAAAAATCGAAGAGTGAGATTTTATTAGGTGGAAATATTTATTCGTTTAATAATTATTTTACCAACAAAGCAACGTACGATTGACGCAAAAGTTTTTCAATTGTGTACCTTTTGCAAATTGGACATGTATCAAAGCTTATATTAAATTAAGTGCACGACTGGGTCGGACGAACTTGCTCTAATGTGTGACAGTGGTCTTGGGGTTTGAGATTCTGGAAAAAGCAGGGAAAAAATGATATGAAATTTTATTGATCACTTAAAAATCACTAGTCAAAACGATTTAAAAAAAAAATGAAGTTAGTCACCTAATTTCGTTTACTGTTTCAAATTTTAAGAATCTTTTTTTCAAAATCGTTTTGACCAGTTTTTTGAGTATCCCAACTTCTAACAATTTCAAGTTTTTATCACAAAAATAAAATTATAACAAAATAGATCAAACCGTTTTTGGAGAAAAAAAACAAAATATAAAAAAATTTTCAAACGAGAAAATCGGATTTCAAAAATCCGGTCCTATGGTAGGTACCGTTATAAGACTTTTCCTGAAAATTCTATTTGAACTAAAACTTAAGGTTTGCACAGAAAACATAATTCAGAAAGTTTTATCAAAATCGTAGGAGCCGTTTTTGAGAAAAATTAATTCTTCACTAAAAATCATATGGCAGGTACCGTTAGTTTCAGAGATAGAATGCTAATTCCAAAAACCCCTCTGCAGGACGTCATAATAATACTCTGTGCCAAGTTTGAAGCGAATCGGTTTAGCCGTTTAGGCTGTAGGTGTCGATACAGACGGAAGGACAGACAATTAAACAGACAGACAGAATTGTTGGACCCACTTTTTTAGGCTTCTCTATCCGTAATGTTATGTTTGATTGTCAAAAAAATTTTACGAATGCATAACTTGCCTTATAGTAAGTACCTTTAATCGCAAGTGAAAAGACCTAGGTAGCCAAGAAAAACTCTATAAGTTTACCAACATTTAAATTTTTTTTCAAATTTTTTTTAATTTTAATTAATTAATATATAAATGTCATCTCTTTATAATTATAAACTCTAGAAACAGCACACCAAAATCTTAAACAATTTTTTAGTTGCGATTATAGGTACTATAAGGCAAGTTATATAATTCGTGCAAAGAAAAATCGAACAATCAAACGTGCACTTTATTTTCCTTTAAATTTTGAAATATTTTAAGATCAGATCGTGTTATTCTTATATAAAAAATAATATCTTCACTTCTTTTGGTCGGAAATCTTGGCTTTCATTCAATATGTATGGTTACTTAGGAATTATGTGCCACTCACTCATCCGCTTTTTTAGTTTATTTCAAAACTGGTCAAATTAGCCAAAATGTCATACTACCAACAAGAACTTCACATTTCCTCATTTTTTTATGTGAGAATTCGCCGAAATCACTTTGTAATCTCATTGGAAATCCAAGATTGTTAAATCAAACAAATACTAACTATAACTAATACTTTAAGATTCAAATACAATGCCGAAATCCGAGATTTCATTATGGTAGAAACAGTAGGTATTATGTATACATAATCAAAAATTAAGTGAATAGACACCAACTTGTGTTTTATGCCATTCATGCTTAGCTTGTCACAATTATGCCACAGGACATCCAATTGGCCAGACTCATTCGTGGTGAAACTGCTCTAAGCGTGTCGCAGATATTTTAATAAACAGGACCACAAAAATCACAAAGAGATACAAAATTGAATTAAATTCCATGATGTTTTTTTTATGATGTAAGGGAATTTATAGAATTGAGTCAATTTTCGTCTTTTTTAAATGTTCGATTATTTTTATTTTTGATGAGTGGAACTTATCCACTAACATAGTTGTTGTTATGTTGCAACTGGCACAGAATCAGTTTAGGCTGAATTACAAAGCACAAATATAATTTTATAAGAAAACCATAAAGACATGGTTTTCTTACAAAATTGAATTATACTTGTCTTTTATTTTAAATGGTATTGTGATTATTGTATTTGCAGTTCATGATGGCAAATTAAGCAATAGTGTCAAAGGAAGTTAACTAACACCTATAAGTGTAAGATGGGAGGCAAGTAGTGGCTATATTATATAAAGAATCACTCATGTTGAACTTATCCTCGGTAAAGTATCTGTTCAGAAATGGTTTTGAAGATACTTTCTGCACTTACATGTAATTGGTTTAATCTTTAATTATCTCTATTTTCTAAACTTTGTTCCACACGATAAGCTGGCGGCGCGGCGTAGGAAAAAAAGGAAGGTCATGTTTGCAATTTAATTTAATGTTTTGATAAATTGTGTTACTAAATATAAATAGAAATGAATAAAAGAAACAAAAATACATAACAAAACAAAAGAAATGACTAGTTGAATTGAACAAATGGCAGCGCAAGAAATAAATAAATTAATGTAACTAGGAACGATTTTAAAAATAAATAAATACAAACAAACTATGAGTTGGATTTGCATTAAATTAATACATACTCAGATTATAAGTTCGAATTGCAGAATATTGGCATGGTCGGGATGTTCCACTATTGCCTCAACTAAACTACATATTTTAGTTTGTTATATTAACAAAAGAGAAAGCAATAACAATTAACACTACAAAACAAAGTTTAAAAAAATTACATATTGTAATTTAAGAATAAACATTGCGCTGCTTTGGTGGGTTTCAAACAGCTTCGTCTATTTTCAATAGTGAGGCCTGCTTTTGAAAAGACCCGCTCACATGGCACACTTGTTGCTACGATACATAGCCTTAGGAGGGCAAGCTTGTATAGCCTTGGGTAGACTTTCTTCCGATCATTCCAGCACTTCAATGGGTCATCGTTGCGCCTAATAGGTGGTTCATTGATATATTTATCGATCTCCATTATGCTGGCTGCATGCTGGTTTGGATTGGCGATTATTCGATCCAAGTCCGAATCGAAATCTCCCCAAACAAGTCGGTCATTTTCATGTAAGGACGAAGATTGTTGGACATTGGGATCAGGATCAATAATTGCTTCAGCAGTTTGTGTTGGCAATGATAAGATCTTGGTTTTTAAATCTTTAAGGGCTTTTTCGTAAGCCGATTGGTTATTAAATCCATATTTCTTGAACCTTGGATCTAGTAAAGTAGATTGTGCTACTCTTTCGTCCACAGACAAATCCAGATATTTGAAACGATTTCTTATGGCGTTTGTCAATGTCACAATAATCAGGTCGATTTCATTTAGCTGACTGTTGTTGTCGATTGTCATTCTACTTAAATGTGCTTTAATCGACTTTACCATGAGCATGGTCTTCGAAATTGTGACATTTTTTTCAGCCGACATTTGTTCCGTAATTGCAGTGAATATTTTGAAAATATCTGTTGCCTTCTCCAAAAGCTTCCAATCATGGGTCGACAAGCAGCTTAGCTCTGTGTTCTCAATCGCAAGTACTGCTAGCACGGCAGATTTGACCTTAATAATGCGTGTCAGCATTTCTTGCGTTGAGTTCCACCTTGTTATGCATGATTGCTTTAGTTTGAGCTCTGGTAGATTAAGTTCTTTTTGCATGCTCTGGAGTTTGACTGTTGCTTTCGAACTCTTTTTGAAGAAGGCAACAATATTTTTAATTTTGACGAGTTGAGCCTCACTTACTCCAATTCCTTCACCAACAACCAAACAAACAACAAACAAGGAAAATGATTCCAATTCTGTGATTTCACAGCACCGACAATATTGGAAGCATTGTCCGTCACAACGCAACAAACCTTCTCTTCGAGACCCCAGCTTCGAAGTTCTGACCTCAATAACCTGCCCAAATTCACGATAGTGTGACTTTCATCATAAGGAATGCATCCTAAAAGTCGGGATTGTAGTGTCAAGGAATTTGTTTGTTCTTCTTGAATGAAATGGGCGGTTATCCCGATGTAACTTTGCTGGGTTATTGAGGTCCACCCGTCAGCTGTGTGCATACCGCTTCAACTGATGAAAGGATGTCATTAACTTTCAATTTGGTTTCACTATATAATCGGGGAATCAAAGAGTTGGAAATCGTTTTCCTTGTTGGCATTTGGTAGCTTGGGCAGAGCATTCCAACAAATGTTTTGAACTCCTCTTCCTCAACCATTGAAAATGGATGGTAATTTTTTACTATCACTTTCGTCAATTGTTCATCCAGCTGTTTTGACAACGAAAGTGTAATTGGCCTTTTGATGAATGAGGACATGCTCTGCTGTCGTTGAGTATGAGTTGAAGCTGTTAAAGTTGGTGTGAGGTTGCTGGACGTAGCATTTGAAACTACGGTTGTTGTTAAAGTTGATGTTGTCGGTGGATTCGTTAAATTTATTTGAGTTGTGGGCTGTGTTGAGTTTGTGATATTAGATGGAGGAAAATGGTTTGAAATTATGGAAGCTTGAGTAGGTTGCTGACGGGTTGTTGTTGCTGAACTGGAACTGGAACAGGATGGGCTGGCTTTACCTGTAAAACTGCTGGGAACTGACTGATCTCCGGAACTTGGTCCTGGCAAGTAGATTGCCCTTTCGATGTTTACGCCTACGTGCTGCGTTGTTATATGTCTGGTAAGGTTTCCAGTGGCACCTCCCTTGAAACTTATAATTTTGTGGCAATAGCAGTATTTTGCCTTACAATCAGCAATCTGGGAATAGTGCATCCAGACTGCACTCCGTTTTCTGTTTATGTCCATTGTATCAGACTACTTTTTTAAAAGAGAAACTAAAATAACTACTCTAGGCTAAATTAAAATATTAAACCTACCAAAAATATTGTTCCTGAAAAATTCTATTAAAATCAATAATGCAAAACTAAAATAAAATTGCTAAGAGTCTTTATTTCTAATTTGTACAAATCATAAACGTTTTCAACATTCAACAAAGTAGCTGCAGTTAAAATTTCAGAAAGAAAAAGGAAGGAAGGAAAGAAGAAAGATAGAAAATGTTTTATTCACATAATTCCCTCCCATAACCGGTATGGGCCGGAAGTGGAATGATTGCAAATGAATGATATAGGATGATTGAAAGAATGATTGATTGAAATGATTGTATCTTTCAAATGAACGATTGATGAACGATTGTATCTTTGAAAATGAACGAATGACACAGCTCTAGCTCTTTCACGGTATAAATACCAAAAATTAATTTAAAGCTGCTGACTGGTATTCCCATACAGTATGCCTTAAGGTGAGAGACGAATTCCTTGGTGCGCTTGATTAGCACCGAAACCACTGGCGGAGATTTCGAATCTGATTTTCGGTGTACAGTGTACAGTGTGAATTGAAAGATAAAATGCAAATGTACCTATAAATATTTCATTATTGATTCTTTTGTCGCTTGCTAATGTGTTGGCTATTGCAAGTGGTTGGAAGTCTATTTCAATGGCTAAAGGGCCCAGGGTTGGCGGGTGTTGTCGGTGGTTGTTTTTGTTGAGTGCAGTGGAATGTGGAATGGCTTCGTCTATGTTGGCTGATGAAGGCGCTGTGTGCGGTGGGGTGTAGGATGGCTCAGTTTATGGTAATTGGTGATGTCATCGTGTATGGTGTGGTGTGGAGCGGCTTCGTTGGTGGCGGTTGGCGGTGTATGGTAGGAAGTAGAAGGACTCTGTCGGTGGCGGTTGAGTTATATGGCAGCGGTCGTTTCATGAATTGATGCTTACAGTGGTGATTCTTGGTAGTGGGCGGCGGATAGAGAGTGGAAATTTGTAACTTAGTTACATTCCCCCCCTACTTAATGTGACGAGGACTTTCTCGTCAAAAAGGTATTCGGCGGTAGGTTTTTTTTTTTTTTTTTTTTTTTTTTTTTAAATTTATAAAGTATTTAATACATAACTTTTCTGTATATAAAAAACTTTAACAATTCATTTCTCTTATATAAATAACCAAAAAAAAAATTCAAATCATGACGGTCTGCAGGATGATTTAATATAGTTTCACATCGATATATTTCCTCTGATTTTGGAAACGTAGTTCGGCGCGGGTCCCTCTTCTGTTCATTCGGACGTGGACGGGTCCCCAAGGGCGTTGAATAACGAAGGCCCGGTGGTGCCTGGCACTTTGTAACGTTATACCCTTGAATGGGTCAAGGGGTATTCCTGGTCGGTCGGTGTTGCTTACAGTGCACGGGATTGTGGGTACGGTAGCTGGTTTTTGTCTTATTGCAGCAACTTGGGCGGAGGTTCGTCCTAGGCAACAGGATGCACTGCCCCCTTTTAATAACTGCACGCATTTCGGGGTTTTCTGCTGTGACGTGGAGGCAAAAGGCAGCAAAACTGTGGAGATATTTCCAAGGGCGATGATTGGCGAAACACTGCTTCTAGGGCTCACGCAAGGTGCTGAAGTGCCCGATTGCGACAAGGGTTGACGGGTTTGGTTCGCGGCTTCAACGGTCAGTCTGCTGCAACTCGGAAGAGGTACTTCGGGTGACGGGGTGCCAGGTGGTTCGGGTTTTGGTTTGGCGTCTGGTGCGATTCGAATGGTCCAGGCTTCTTCTGTTTTCTCGCGTCGCCGCCGTAACTTTCTTAAACAAGAAGCAGGTCGAGTTGGCATGAGTTGAGCGGCTTCCAAGTCAGGATGCGGAGTCTTTAGTCTTACTCGCCGTTTGGTATGCTTCCTTATCTTCTGCGGCTTAGACTTTCGAAGACAGGGTTCGGTTGCGAGCTCGGCGTGGCTGGCATATTGGCTAGCCGATTGACTAGCGCCTATACATATTGGTTTCAGCTTACTGGTCGGAATTTTCTGTGCCGAAAAATGATAAGCAACACGTTCTGGTAAAGTTAGCTGGTGAAATATCGGGCTAGTCGAACGCTGCTTCTGTGGCCTTTGTCTCGGGCTTTGGTGGACACCGGTGCGAGGCTCTGTAGGCTTCATCTTCCCTAACTTGGCACGTTCTGAATCCATGTTTCGGTTTAAGAAGCGGTTTGGCTTGCGGACTGGTAGTGACTTTAGCTGTCTTACTAGGTGGATGTCTGATCGGTTACTGAAGTTGCTGGGCGGTAATTGGGATGCTGGTTGTAGCTGCACTTCGGTTAAATGCCTTAAATTGTTTGTGGTTGGTACTCGACTGGCTGACTGGTTGGTAATAAAATTTACCTTACCTCCTATGGATAACTCCACGCCTGCTCGGCTTAGCAAATCCATTCCTAGCAACGCATCCCCAAACAGCGAAGGGAGATACGTTATCTCACTTGTCAGTGAGGTCTTTCCAAGGAGGAAACTGGCGGTGTAGTGCTCCGTCGTGATGACCGGGTCTCCATTAGCTAAATGGATAGTTCTATGATACTCTTGAATAGGTAATCCTAATTCACGGAATATTTGCCTCAGTGCCTGACCCCCGAAGGTTTTAGTAGAACCGGTATCAATTAACGCGGAGAATTCCTTGTCACCCACTCTGATGGGGACGAAACAGCGGGGGTCAAGCTCAGGCGGATTATTTATTACGGACACAGAATGTTGGTGGCATTGGCAATCTTTAGTTAGCCTACCGTCTTCTCCGCAAAAGGAACAAAACATTCGGAACGGTCGGTGGCACGTCTCTTTGCGGTGACCCCTACTTTTGCAATTCCAACAGTGTGTGTTGCGGTCGTACGGCACGTTGGATGGCGGAACGCGGGGTGTCTGTGGGGTATATGTGTTAGGTCCTGGTGACGAGTGTGCATTACGATCATCGTTTTTGATCGCTTCAAACTCCTCGGCTAAACAGGCCAGCTCATCCAGAGTCTCAAAATCCTTGCGACGGATGTAGTACCTGTACTCGGGCCTCATGTTATCAAATATTCTGTCAATATTCTCGGCTGCTGACATTCGCGGGTGCTGATGCAGCAAGTATTGGACACTGATGCGGCACTAGCAGATGACAACATTGCGTGTAGGATTGATTGTGCGAATATTATCGACAAGGAGAAAGAAAACTTTTCACTAAGCAGAAAAGAAGTTTTTCTCCACAAAAAAATTAGATCTGTTAAATCGAAAATTAACGAAAATAATTTGATACTATCGAAAGCAGACAAAGGTAATTCGATATCAATTTTGCCTAAAGTTGAGTACATTCAAAAGATGATGAATTGTCTGAATGAGATGCAACTTATGGAACTTACACTTGACCCAACAACTAAGTACAACAAACAAGTGTACGAGGTAATTAACTCTTCAAATCTGGTTTTTGCTCAGAAAGATAAGTTTGCTCTTAAAAACCCCAACCCCTCCGCCCCAGTGTTGTATGGTCTTCCTAAACTTCATAAAGACAACGTTCCTGTGCGACCTGTTTCATCGTCCTTCAATGCTCCCTCACAGAAGTTAGGCAAAAAGCTCTCTGAAATTCTACCTACTATCTTAGATTTCAGTCCAAAATACTCAGTCAAAGATTTGGTTCTACCGCCGAATGCAAAACTAGTTTCTTTTGACGTAAAAAGCTTATTTTCATCGATTCCTACAAATAAACTTAAGCTGCTCTTTGAACATGATATTTCGGCTATTGTTAAAGACAAGGAGAAATGTAAACAAATCAATAGACTAGTTACGTTATGCATTGACCAAAATTATTTTGAGTTTAATGGAAAATTCTACTCACAATCATCGGGCTTAGCTATGGGATCGTCTTTTTTGCCGTTTGGAGCTGAATTTTATATGGATAATTTCGAGAAACGATTGTTTGAATTAAAAAATCCCCTCTTAAGTCATATATTTTTATGGATTCGTTATGTAGATGATATTTTGGACAGGAACTCATCGCAATCTCATTAAATTCCAGAAGGACGTTTTAAATAAAATCGAAGATGATATCCAGTTTACGATAGAATATGGTCCTAACAATCTTAACTTCCTGGACTTAAAAATTTCTATTCATGGTCGCCAATTGGAGTTTGACATTTTTAGGAAAGAATCAAGCACGGATATGATTATTCCATTCTCGTCGGCTCACACATGGAGCACTAAAGTTGCAGCTTTTCATTCTATGGTAGATAGATTACTTAAAGTGCCATTGAGCAGAATTAACTACTACAAGGAACTCTCCACTATTCTTCATATCGCAACAAACAATGGCTACAAGAAACGTGTAGTGTTTGATATTTTGCGTAAAAAAAGTTTTCGTCACGCTATCCATTCAACTTTTCCAATAATTAATGATAACATCGATCAAAATTGGCGGAAAATTCCCTACATCCCCAATGTTTCCGAGAAATTGATACCCACACTATCAAATGCCAACATTAAACCAGCCTTTTTTAGTGATTACACCTTAAGAAAAGCTTTGTGCAACAACAAATTAAAACAAAAAACTGACGATTTAAAAAAAAGTGGTGTTTATAAAATCAATTGTAGTGGATGCGATGGTATTTACATTGGAAAAACAGCCAGGAATTTACAGACGCGATTTATCGAGCACCAACGATCTTCTTTGCTTTCCGACCCATCATCTGGCCTATCCGAACACCTCAAAGACTCTGGACATGTCTGTTCTATAGATGACATCGAACTCCTACATTCTCTACCTGCCGGACGCGTACTTGATAAGTACGAGATTCTTGAGATCAACAGACATAAAAAACAATATATTTTGAATTGTCAATTAGACCTCTGTAATAATAGTCCACTCTTAAAGTAATTGTTTAACTTTGTTTTAATGTATCTTCATTCTTACTTGTCATCTAACTTCGTATTGTCATTTCTAAAATCAATTGTCAAATTTTCATATTCTTCTTTTGCTTTCTACTTCTTTCCATTCTCTTAAGCCTTGCACAAATTTGATTTTCTTTGTATAACCAGTGCCTTGATAATGTCCCAACAAGACGAAACGCGTCGGCTTTATTATTAAATATTAAAATAAATATTATTGTGGAACAAAAAACAAGTGTATTTTCATTCATTCAAAAATTAAAGTATTGGACGGCGAGAATATACTCCTTGGCCTTTCCACGTGGCCCTTGGCGTTTGCGTAGGATCTCTTCTTCTAAACGGTGCAAGTATCGGGCAGGTAAGAAGTGTCCTATAAAGGCTGTTCGGAAATCTGCCCACGAGAAGAAACTATCCCTTTTTATGCGCAGCCATTCCAGTGCACTACCCCGGAATATTTCAGGCAACGTTCGCAGTTAGCCTTTCCAGGAATTCCAAGGGGTTTCCGGAAGAGTCAAAACGGAGTCCCCACTTGCGGACGGTATCCATGACTTCAGCTTCGTAGCTGAAAGTCCGTCGGCTTGAAGGAGGCGGGTGCTGGATATTTTGGATCTCGGGCGGCGTATTCCGAGATCGGTTCGGGCAGTGGGTTCGGCGCTGTTTTAACTGGTATAGGTCCTTGTGCGTCGATGGCGGGGCAACTGGTGGTGGTCTAGGCGGTTGTCGGATCGGTGGCACGTCGAAGCTGGTTTCTTCGTACAGAGGGGAGGCGGTTTCCGGGACTGGACTTGTTTGCCTCGAGTTCGGGACGGTGTTCAATGTTGGTGGTGCGGTGGAGTTAGGTTCCGTGGGTGAATCTTCTTCCAACCTTTGCTCCACTATTTCTTCCCATTTCTCGCAAAGGTTTTGAGTCGAGTCATGAGCTCGGACCTTTTTGAGATGTACGCTCAAACGCTGGCGTAAATCTTTCACCCTCCCATCTGTGTTCAGATGAAGATGCTCTAGTGTCTCGACTAATTCGGCTTTCTTCATGTAATGGACAAATCCCAGATTCTTGAGAATGTTCTGGTCGTCCATGTCGGTTCCTAATCGGTTCTCTTCTAAATCGTTCCCTGGTTGGTTCTGGTTCTCCTCTTTATCGGACATGTTGCGGTGGTCGGTTAAAAATAAACAACTCAAGCTGGATCGGCGGTTGTCGGTGGTACCTCTCGAAGGCTCCTGGTCGGTCGGCGGTCGGAGTTCGGTTGAGTCTTCTAAAGGTCCCTGCTCGGAAGCCAATTTGTGATGCTTTTTTGTGTAGATGCTGAGGTTAGCTCGTCGGTGTCCAGGGTGTATCAATAAGAAAGCGAAAACTTTTGATTTTAGAAGTAGTGAACTCCAAATCTTTTATTATTTTTTTTAAACTTAACAATGTATTGCATATAATACTTCAATTTAACATTTTCTTTTTAACAATCAAAATTTAATGAATAGAAAATTAAATTAACAATTGATTTTATTCAATATATTTTAGTTCAAACTTCAACTTAAGACTAGGTCAGTGGGGTTCCTAAGAAACCGTCCACGACATAAACGTGTGGCCTATTGCCGGTCTGTGGTGTTGTACTCTTCAAAGCAAAACGCTCCACGACATAAACTGGTGGCCTATTGCCGGTCTAGCAATTCTCTACGATGGACAGCGGAGAGAAATGAAGGGACTACGGCATAAACAGTTGAGTATAAACTCGGTCTACAGTATTGCTTAAAGAAGCAATAGCTGCGACATAAACGGGTCTGTGGTGTGTACTCTGTAAAGTAAACAATCGACGACATGAACTGGTGGCCTATGGCCGGTCTAGCAATTCTCTACGACCAACAGCGGAGAGAAAAGCCGACATAAACGGTTGAGCAGAGCTCGGCCTGTAATTCCTCCTTACTTAAATGAAGAGACTACGGCATAAACAGTATAAACTCGGTCTACAGTATTACTTAAAGAAGCAATAGCTGCAACATAAACGGGTCTGTGGTGTGTACTCTGTAAAGTAAACAATCCACGACATAAACTGGTGGCCTATTGCCGGTCTAGCGATTCTCTACGACCAACAGCGGAGAGAAAAGCCGACATAAACGGTGAGCAGGGCTCTTTCACGGTATAAATACCAAAAAAAAATTTAAAGCTGCTGACTGGTATTCCCATACAGTATGCCTTAAGGTGAGAGACGAATTCCTTGGTGCGCTTGATTAGCACCGAAACCACTGGCGGAGATTTCGAATCTGATTTTCGGTGTATTTTCCACTCCTCCTTATGTATATTTCTGTAAAGACACAGTGTGAATTGAAAGATAAAATGCAAATTTACCTATAAATATTTCATTATTGATTCTTTTGTCGCTTGCTAATGTGTTGGCTATTGCAAGTGGTTGGAAGTCTATTTCAATGGCTAAAGGGCCCAGGGTTGGCGGGTGTTGTCGGTGGTTGTTTTTGTTGAGTGCAGTGGAATGTGGAATGGCTTCGTCTATGTTGGCTGATAAAGGCGCTGTGTGCGGTGGGGTGAAGGATGGCTCAGTTTATGGTAATTGGTGATGTCATCGTGTATGGTGTGGTGTGAAGCGGCTTCGTTGGTGGCGGTTGGCGGTGTATGGTAGGAAGTAGAAGGACTCTGTCGGTGGCGGTTGAGTTATATGGCAGCGGTCGTTTCATGAATTGATGCTTACAGTGGTGATTCCCGGTAGTGGGCGGCGGATAGAGAGTTTAAATTTGTAATTTCGTTACAATAATACAAAAGTAAATATTGAATTTAAAAATTTGGATTCTCCGGAGCAGAATCTTAATCACAGACATCTTATGTCACAGACATCACCCACTACCACTGGGCAATCACTTAACGTGATCGACGGTTACAGTGGGCGCCACAACCAAAACAAAGACTTCCGGCAACACTAACGTTGACCATATTTCATGGGAACAAGTAACATAAACAATTGTTCCCTTAAACAGAACTTAACGTTGACCATGACCACATCTCTTAGGAATCTCAGCGATAACATAAACAGTCACATCATCCGATGATCGACAATATGCTTACTTATAATTTTTATCCTGGGAACGGAATTTAGACTTCTTTCACTAGATCTTCTCTTGTGATGACATAGATGTGGATCTCTTGGATTAATAATGCTACAATCAATAAAGTATCTGTAGTTCAGTTCAGTTCCAGTCTCACTCTCGCTCGATTAAATTCAGTGCTAATCTCACGCTCGTTCATTCATTCAAGCATCTATAAAAAAACTTCTCCCATAATAATTAAAGTCGAAGAGTGTTCTCTCATAAGAATTAAAGTTAAAGTAATAAGTTACATAAAATAAGTTATGTCAAACATGTTAGTGAATTAAAGTTAAAGTAATAAGTTACATAAAGTAAGTTACGTAAAACATGTTAGTGAATTAAAGTCAAAGTAATATGTTACATAAAGTAAGTTACGTAAAACATTTTAGTGAATTAAAGTTAAAGTAATAAGTGACATAAAGTAAGTTACGTAAAACATGTTAGTGAATTAAGTACTTTAATTAATAAACTGGTTAAAGCTACCAATCGTGTTGTCATTAAAGCTCCTGGTAGTCGGTAGTCAAAAAATATATTTGTTCTCCACGCGGGAGGTGACAAACATAACTATACATACATACTTAGTTTTTCCCTAATTGTTTTCCAAAATCTCAAACCCCAAGACCACTGTCTCAAATTAGAGCAAGTTTGTCCCACCCAGTCGTGCACTTTATTTTTTAATTTATTAGTTCAAGAGAGTTCTTGGAAAACCTAAGTAGCAATAATTTTTTAAGACTAAATATCTAGGTTTGTACATACAAAAAAGAAAATATCTAATAAAGATTATTATTTTTTGAAAGGTTTTTTTTAAACTATACCTATGTGAACATAATGAAAATTTATAGTTTTCCTCTGAGAAAATAATTTAAAAAAAAAATCAATCCAAAAATATTTCACCAACCAAAATTTCAGAATATATGTATGCAATAAATATCTATTTCGGTAAGTTTTGCTTCTTATCAGAAACTAGAGATAAAATAAAAAAAAAAAAACGCACAAAAATATCAGTTCCATTAGGCATTTAAAGATCAGTATTTTAATAAACATTTTTCTTAACAAAGAACGCCATTAGTGATTTTAATATAAGAAGAAGAAGTTTTGATATAGTTCGATGAGATTTTTTCCAAATTAATTATTTTTATTGAAAGTTTTTGAAAAAAGATAAATCTTAATTGCTTAAGAGCATAAAACAAACACCAATTCAAAATTTCCACGAATCAAATATAATTTTAAAAAATATAAAACAAAATCTCTTTTGTTTAGAAAATAATAATTGAATAATGATAATCCAAATGTAATAAATTAAATGAAAGACTGAGTCGCACGAACTTGCTCCTATGCTAGATAATCGCTATGTATTTTCAAAAAAAAATATATGTATATAGTCTACGTGTGTTAAAAAATGCTCCGTGTGAGAGAAAATCAAACTTCTTCTTCACGATTGTAGGTATGGCTCGTACCGTTTTTGTGTGTCCTACAGCAGGAATTAAAAATTATTTCAGTGAAATGTCCAAATAAATCATATAATTCTAATATTATAAATGTGAAAGTAAGAGTGTTTGCTTGTAAACCACTGAACCGATTTTAAAAATTAGTAAGTTAGAAAGTTACATTATCTGTCAGTAACATAGGCTATACATTTTCTTAATTTCAATAAAATATTATTCCAACAGAACATTTAAAAGTGAATATTTAAACAATATTTAAATGGTGTTTGGTTAAAAAATATTGTTTTTTTTCTATAAAAATGCTACCGCGTGTGTGTTCCGAAACTGCATTATCTAAATTCACTATTCCTCATATCAAGTGAAAAAAGGCAATATGACATACCATGGTGACGGGCAGAATGGCACACTAGACACACTATGCCATCCTACAATCCCTGAATATTTGTTTTGCTATTTTGCAACACAATATATTTTATTTATTTTGTTAATGAATAATTCAATTTTCCCAACTCGACTCTACAACTCCAAAATGTTCCCGTGCCAGTGAGACAAAGAAGTGCCCGTAGTGTCGAGAATATTGCTGCCGCTGAGGCTTCAGTTGCAGAAAGCCCAAATGTGTCTCTCACACGTCGTTCTCAAGCGTTGGGCATCTCTGTGACGTCGTTGTGGCGAATTTTGCGAAAAGATCTTGGCCTACATCCTTACAAGATTAAATTGACACAAGAACTGAAGCCGCTTGACCACCAGAAGCGTCGCATGTTCGTGAATTGGGCTGAGCAACAATTTGAAAATGATTCGGATTTTCATCGAAAAATCATCTTCAGCGATGAGGCTAATTTCTGGCTAAATGGCTTCGTCAATAAACAAAATATGCGTTATTGGTCAGGCAGCAATCCACACGTACTCCATGAGTCATCATTGCATCCCGAACAAATTACGGTTTGGTGATGATGATGATCAAGACCGGCACGTTACTGTGAATGGGGATCGCTACCGTTCAATTAAAATTGAATATTTTTGGCTCCAATTGGATGATATGGACTTGGAGGACATGTGGTTCCAACAGGACGGCGCCACAAGCCACACAGCGAATGTCACAATCAATTTATTGGAAACCAAGTTTGGAGAACGGGTTATCTCACGAAATGGTCCAGTCGCTTGGCCGCCTCGGTCGTGCGATTTGACGCCGTTAGACTGTTTCCTGTGGGGCTACGTCAAGTCTATGGTCTATGCCAACAAGCCAGCGACGATTGATGAACTTCGTACGAATATCGAACGTGAAATTACAGCAGTATCGGCCGATTTATGCTTGAAAACCTTCGAAAATTGGGTTCAGGGTCTGGACTTCTGCAAGCGTGCCCGTGGTGGCCATGCAAAAGAAATCGATTTTCATACATAATGGCATCAAACGTACTTTCACAGGAATAAAGAATTTCATTGATATTCAAAAACGTTTTTGTTTTATTTAAAAAAAACTTTTGTAGCGCTCTTATTGAAAAACTCGATACATGTGCAGGCACCTATAACAGCCCAAACGGATTTGCCTAATCCGTTCAAACTAGGCATACAAATTTTTTTAGGTATTGTACAGAAGTGAAATTGAATTCTGAATTGAAAACGACTCAAGCGATTTTGATTAGTTAAGCTTTTTAGGTATGACCGTATCTATCAAATGGCTGGAAACAAAGTTACCAACACTTGCTTTCGTTTTTACTTGCGATTATAGGTACAAAGATTAAGGCAAGTTATGCATTCGTCGAAAAAAAAAGTGTTGCGATAGCAATCAAACATGACATTACGATGATAGCGAAGACGAAAAAAGATGGTCTAAAAGTTCTGTCTGTCTGTCTGTCTGTCTGTCTGTCTGTCTGTCTGTCTGTCTGTCTGTCTGTCTGTCTGTATGTATAGACATACCTACAGCCCAAACGGGAAGGCCGAATTGTTTCAAACTTGGTATGTAGAGTTTTTTAGGTATTGTACAGAGGGGAAGTTGAAATTTGTTTTAGCTCAAAAAATTACGGTACCTGCCATATAACCGTTACGTTAAAGCTTGTTTTTCTCGAAAGTGATTCTAACGATTTTGATTTAAAAAAATCAGTGTAGGTTTTAAGGTATGACCATTGACCAATCATATGCCTGAAAAAAAAGTTTAAAAAATGTCTAAGAACGGTACTTTACATAATACCGTTTTTTTTTTGTTTTCGACTATCTCGAAAACGACTTTACCGATTCTTTCGAAATTTCACACATATATATAATATGTAGGTGTAGGTAGCTCAATTTGTACTGCATACCAATATTTTTAAAAAATATTGTTTTGTATTTTTAAAAGCATTTTAAAAAAAAAATTTAAAAAAATTAATATTTTGAAAACTGCTTATTAAATTTTTTTCTAAGAATTATAAATAAATGTATTTGCTGAATACCTATGAACTGGCGTTTTTGATTTTTTCTCAAAAACCGCTCCACAGATTTTTATAAATTTATTCTCATAAATTCAAGTTTATCCAAGAAATAAATTGACGTACTTTTTTCAGCTCAAATTAGTTTAAGTATTTATTTAAGAAATCAAAATCTCAAACCCCTAGACCACTGTCACACATTAGAGCAGGTTCGTGCGACCCAGTCGTGCATTTTTTTTTTTTGCTTTCGGCTTTTTCCAAAACGGTTTAGCCGATTCTGTCGAACATTTATACATACAGGGTGGGCCAAAAGAAGTCATCCATCCGATGTTGTTTGGCTCTCTTTTTTTCTAAATGAAAAACTTCGATTCTGTTTTTTGATTATGTTTATTTGAACCTTTAGAATTGTATTGGTCAAGTCGAGAATATGATATCGGCCAAATGGGCCACGCCTTCACAATTGATTGCTCGTTTTATGGCATTTTTCATCACTTTAGCGAGAACTTCGGGTGACAGATTCTCGCACTCGTGTCGAATGTTGTCCTTGAGGACTTCCAGAGTCTCGGGCTTGTCAACGTAAGCACGGGATTCCAAAAAACCACACAAAAAAGAATCTCAAACGGTTAAATCGGGTGATCTTGCGGGCCAGTGCAAATCGCCAAAACGAGAGATGAGGCGACTTGGGAACGCCGCCTTCAGAATATCGGTTCATGTCATTTCATGTATCGCTCCATGGCTTATTGTTCACTTGTATTCTGTATCTGCCTAGTCCACAAATGTCAAAACAGATTTGACATTGGCGGCCATTTGCAAAAATGACAGCATCTTCCAATAGGGTGATTTCTTTTTGCCCACCTTGTATAAACACTAAAGTATCTCAACTAATACCTACTGCATACCAATATTTTTAGTAAATATTTTGTTGTTTTTTTCAAAAATATTTCTCTTAATAATTTAATATTTTGAAAATAGCTCATTAACTTTTTAAATGATAAGAAGTTATATGATAAATGCAGAATACCTATGTATAAGGTATTTAATTTTGTTTGAAAAATTTTCTCAAAAAAAAAATTATTCAAAGAATAGGTGTTTCGAAAACAAAATTTTTTTTTTTCAAAATTTCAAGCCACGACCGATGTCTTATTAGAGCAAGTTCGTGCGATCTAGTAGTGGGCTTTATTTTGTAAAATTTAGATTCCTATATCAATCCCTTAGACACCCTTAGAAGTGCTAAGACACAGGCGGAACAAATTTCCAGACTTGCTTTTTTCGACTCCTCCAACATCGTTCTGACGTGTGTCATTGTTATTATCTCAAAAAAAATCCACGAATCCACAACTTACTTATAATAGCACCAACCTGCTACCTATATTCGTAAGTAAAACAAAATGTACGACTGGGTCGCACGATTTGCTCTAAAATGAGTCAGTGGTTTTGGGGCTTGAGATTCAAAAATCATATGAAATTTAATTAATAATTGAAAAATCACTATTTAAAACGTTCTTTGGCAAATATGAAGTAATCCATCTTTTCTCGTACTCTTTTGAATCTTAAGATTTTTTTTAAGTCGTTGGACCAGTTTTTCAGAAAAAAAACCCCGTTTTTTGAAAAAAATTTAGAGAACGACTATATAGCTATTAAAAATGTCATCCAAATCCGTTAAGATAATTTGATAAGGAAAAAAAAACGGTCCGATAAGAGGTACTGTTATAAGACTTTTCCTGAAAAATCTATTCCAACCAAAACATTAAGTTTGCTCACAAAACATCGCTCAGAAAGTGTTATCAATATCGTTATATCCGTTTTCTAGAAAAATGAGTTTATATTAAAATCATATGCCAGATACCATTAGTTTCAGAGCTTGATTGCTAATTCCAAAAACCTTTCTCATACTGTGTCTGTACCAAGCTTGAAGCAAAAATCGGTAGAGCCATCCAGGCTGTATAGACGGACATACATACATACAGGGAGACAGGCAGAATTGTCGGACCCACTTCTTGGCTTCTCTATGATCGTAATGTCATTTGAATGTCAACAAATTTTTTTTTAGGATTCCTTACTTATTAAAGGTAATAACCTTCAATCGCAAGTAAAAATCAGTTCGGTGCTGTTTATTGCTAGGTGTATAACTAAGAATATTTTTTTTGTTGAGAAAAAGTTAAAATTCCGGGAAGATCTTAGTAAAAAGTTAGTTTTTTCTCAGAAACAACGCCAGCTGTGCAATGGCTACTGCAATACTCGTAATGGCTCGTATAGATTCCACACTCGCCGTTTGATCTGGAGGCGTTCCACCACTCTGGTGCTTTTTGGTGTGTGAAACGGATTTGAATAAAATGTGAAATAATTTCAGCGTTAGTATCCATACCACTTGTAGTAGAAAACAGTTAATTCCAAATCTTTCAACTAATTAACCAAATACGTTAGTTCATTCAATTTGAATTACGACTTATAATAAAAGTAGAACTAAAAGTATTCCTATTATTTTTATGATCTCAATTTAGAATAACACTATAAATACTATACCAAATTCTTGTCGTCTTCCTAGGTGACTCGACTTTTAACGAATTCGATGCGCTATCGGACTCAATTCAAAGAATTGTTTTCCATTATCCTCGCACTGAAATCGTTGTTACGGGCGATTTCAATGTACACAATTCTACGTGACTTCGATATTCTGGCCAGACAACACCCGAATGAAGGTATGCCGAGATTTTCGCTGAGGTCAACAACTTAACTCAGCTAATTGACAAGCCAACAAGAATCCCTGACATTGCAGGTCACACGCCAAACACACTCGACTTGTTACTAACATCTCATCCTGATAAATACACTATTGATGTATTATCGCCTCTAGGCACGTCGGGCCATTGTATCATTTCAGCTTTTTTCTCGTACTCCAACAGTCCAGTTAAAGAAAAAATCCCAAGGAGAACCGTATGGCAATACGAAAAAGCCAACTGGGACGGTCTCAATAATTTCTTCGGAAACTTTAACTGGTCACTATGTTTCCTCGATAGTGACGTAGACTCCGGCGCTGAAATGATTACAAACATTATTCTCTGCGGAATGAGAAATTTTGTTCCGAATTGGACAAAAAGTATCACACCATGGTTCGACTTGAGCTGTAAGGAAGCTATAGAGGTGAGAGAAGTTAGTTTCCGATGTTACAAAGCCAACCCTTCTGAGGAAAACCTGAATAAGTTCAAACAAGCAAGAAAGACCTGTAATGCCCAAATTCAAAGAATCAAGTTTTAACATGAACAAAAATAAAATGCACGACTGGGTCGCACGTACTTGCTCTGTGGGTGCAATAGTACGATGAAAACAAACTTTTCGATCGATGAGAACAACTCATTTTTGAAAAATTTGGTTAAACCCAAAAAATGTTGGCTGAAACTGGAAAAACCGATATAAGGGAGCTAACGTTAAGAAACCTTTAATATTTAAAATTAAGACGTTATCTTTTGGGTGTTATCATGTATAGCCAAAAACTAAAAATGCAGTGTTCTTTGAAGTATTCTATGTATGTTAAATTTTTTTTTTTTAAACGGCACACGCGCTCAAGGGGTTTGTTATAGCCCTTTTAATGACAAGTCACAGCGCGATCGATAGGAAGTTAGGGAGAGAGGGAAAGGAGGTGTCGATGAACATTGATCTTGAATGTTTGAAGATCAAAATGACAAGGGAAAATTGTGCCAGGCAATTCATTCCACATTCGTGTTGTACGGCTAAAGAAAGAATCCCTATATTTCACGGTACGTCCGAAATTGGGCTCAAGTGTAAACTGATGAGCGTTCCAAGCAAGACGAGTATTACGGGGGAAATTTTTAAGGGGTGGAACGCAACTGGCTACCTCGAGTGAGCATTTTTTGTAAAAGAATCTGTAAAATAAGGAAAGACATGAAACATTTCGACGCTGTTCAAGGGATGGAAATGTTTCCATAATGCTTCTCTCTCCTATTTTTTTTTTTAATAATAATTTTAACTATATGCCTGTAAGACCCTAGGTCTTTTGAATGCAAACTGCACGGCAATAGTTAGAAGGAATAGAAAGATAGGAAAGATTTTTTGTTGGTACAATGGATTGAGAAATAGGTGATATTTATCTCGTGAAAATCCCACGGGTGGCGTCCAGTTGAAGCTGGGGGAATATTGAAAAGTTGCTACCCAGGCTGGGGCTCGAACCCACAACTCTTAGGTTAGCAACCAAGCACTTCATCCACTGTACCATTGCCACGCTTTTTTCTGAACTCTGTCGAGCAGGTGAAGAAAAGTTTGAGAAGCACCTGCCCAGAGATGGGAGTTATACTCGAGTTTAGGGCGTATAAACGCTTTGTAAATTGTAGCCAGATCAGAAGGGGTGAAAAACTTCTTGCATCTATTAAGAAAGCCTAAGCATCTTGCAGCATTCTTGGCAATCTCAAGTATATGATCATTCCAACGAAGATTGTCACTGATACACATACCGAGTACTGATAGCTTTTCGGCCTCCTCGATACAAGTACCATTCATGGATAATGGCATAGGGGGTATGTTTAGCTTCAACGACAAAAGACAGCATTGAGTTTTCGACGCAATAAACTCCACACGATTTCTAGTACCCCAATTCACAATGCTAATTAAATCGGAGTTTAATGAGCTTATCATACGATTTCGTTGTAATAACACGTCCGAAGGCGAAGGCCGTGAATTATCAAACGTATATGAAAAGCTGAGGGTTGAGTCGTCAGCAAAACAATTTAATGGATTAGAAGTCACAGACAAGAGATAATTTATAAAAATGAGAAAGAGAGTCGGAGACAGAACGGAGCCCTGGGGCACACCAGCATTTATTTTGTGGAGATCAGACTTGAAACCGTCTAATACAACTTGTATTGATCGGTCCAGAAGATAGCTTCTAATCCAACGAATAAGAGTATCATCCATACCAAATGCACGCATTTTCGATAAAAGAGCTTCATGCCAAACTCTATCAAATGCCTTTGAAATATCAAGCGCAATAATCTTGCTTTCACCAAAGCGATGAACAGATTTGTTCCTCTGTTCGGTGAGATATGCCATCAGATCACCAGTGGAACGATTGCTGCGAAAGCCATATTGACGGTCCTTTAAAAGCTCCCGATCTTCGAGATATTTCTTGAGCTGACGATTTATCAGCCTTTCCATGACCTTGGAAAGAAGGGACGTAAGTGCAATAGGTCGGCAGTAGGAGGGGGAGGAGGAGTCACCTTTTTTGGGACGGGCTGGACAAATGCTGTTTTCCATCTACTAGGAAAGTTTCCTGAACGATAGGAGCGATGAAAAAGCTTACGCAGTGGTTTTGCCAGCGATGAAGAACACTTCTTCAGAAGAAATGGGGGTATCCATCCATCCAACCATCCGGGCCAGCGGATTTGTGTATATCAAGATCTTGAAGTCTCTTGCTACTGTACGAGTGCGGAAAAATATCTGTCCCATAGAAAAATTAACGTTCTCAAGTACAGGAGGGGCATTGTTGCTTGCAGGCAACGTAGAACTTGCAGCAAAATGAGCTGCGAGCATATTCGCCTTCTCTGAAGAGCTGACAATAGGTTTATCGTCGATGATGAGCGTTGGAACTGATGATGACGTTGAGTTCTTGACGTTTTTTTTACAAATGACCAGAAGTTTTTACTGCCTTTGGGACATTGCAGAATTTTTTGCCGTTACTTCTGGTCATGTAAAAATTTCGTTTTGTGTATAACGGAGTTGCACGAGTTCCTAACTTGTTTGTGTTTCTTCCGATTTTCCTCAGTTGGGTTGGCTTTGTAGGATCGGAAGCTTACTTCTTTCAACCTGATAGCTTCTTTACACTCTTCGGTAAACCAAGACTTTTCTTTTGGTTTGATACATTTTGTTCTGTAAGGGACAAAAGTCCTCATTCCAAGAAAAATCACTTCTGTAATCATTTCAGCACTGGCATCAATGTCATTATCGAGGAAGCATAATGACCAGTTAAAGTTGCGAAAGAAATTGTTCAGACCGTCCCAGTTGGCTTTCTCGTATTTCCAAACGGTCCTAGTGGGAATTTTTTCTTTAACTGGATGGTTGGAGATCGAGAAATTAGCTGAAATGACACAATGGTCCGAGGTGCCAAATGGAGAAGTTACTTTAATAGTATATTTATCAGGATGGGAAGTAAGGAACAAGTCAAGAGTATGGGCGGAATGCCCATCAACATCCGGTATATGAGTAGGCTCATCGACAAGCTGGGTAAGATGGTTATACTCAGCAAAGATCTCGGTATACCTTCCTTCGAGTGTTGTCTGGCCAGAATAGCGGAGCCAACTTGAATTGTGTACATTGAAGTCGCCCGTAATCACGACTTCAGTGTGAGGACAATGGAAAACAATTCAGGAAATTGAATCTGACAAAACATCTAACTCATCACAAGTAGACATGCTGTCTACAATACATACAAAGTCTCATACAAATCGGGGGAGCCTTTTTTGAGTAAATTAGAAAAAATGAAAAAATTGGCCAAAATCTAGTGGCTCTTTCTATAGGAGTAGGAGCCACCATTTATAAAAGAGAAACTGAAAAAAATTCAATGCCATCTGATAGGAAGCTGTAAGGAACTATACCGAACAAAGTTTGAGTGAACTCGATGCAACCATTGACAACTTATGGCCATTTGAAAAAAAAAACCGTTAGGAGCAGATCTCCGTTATTTGCATTTGTAGCCAAAACCTAAAAACGCAGTTCTCTTAGAAACACTAAAAGAATATAACACACAAAGTTTAATCAAAATCGTTAGAGCCATTTTCGAGCAAATTAGAAAAAACCAAAAAAAGTTGGCTAAAACTCAACGGCTCGTTGTATGGGAGCCACCGTTTAGAAAGGCTTCAGTGAAAAATTTACTAAACCATCCTATAGAACACTATGAAAAACTATGTCAAACAAAATTTGAGTTGATTCAATCAAGCCGTTGTGAACTTATGGCTATTTGAAAAAAGCCGTTAAAACCTGATTTTCGTTACGACCGCTTGAGCCAAAAACAAAAAACGCAGTTTTGTTAGAAATGCTTAAAGTTAGCTTAATTTTGAGTTTAATCAAAATCGTTAAAGCCGTTCTCGAGAAAATCGAAATTGAAAAAAACCGTTACTTAAAAGGAACAAGTTTGAGCCGGGCTAAGACGAAATAAAAAAAACCTCGACAACCGTTTTTCTTGAAACTGCTATATATTAAGTTTGAAGAAAATCCATCAAGCCACTTAGGCTGTAGCATGTCGTGAAAAAGCGCACATCCGCACAGACGCACAGACAGACCGACGGACGGTATGGCGAAAACCACTTTTTTGGGTTTCTCTATCATCGTAATGTCATGTTTGATTAAAACTTCGATTTTTTTTCTGCACGAAACCAATACTTGCCCTATAGAGCAAGTAAAAATGGCGAAAAATGTCCCAAAGGTAGTAAACATTTTTGGTCATTTGTAAAAAACGTACGAAATTCCACTTCATCCTCGATTCCGACGCTCGTCGATAACGACACTCCTGCGGTAAGCTCTCAAGCAAAGGCTGACTTATTTGCAGCAAAATTCGCTGCTAATTCGACACTACCACAGAGTGACGTTCTTGAGAGCGTAAATGGTTATATGGGACAAATCTCCTTTCGCATTCGTTCAGTTGCAAGAGTTCTTTAAGATCTCGATATACACAAATCCGCTGGCCCGGATAGTATCTCCCCAAAAGTTCTGAAGAGGTGTGCTTCCACGCTGGCAAAACCACTGCGTAAGCTTTTCCATCTGCCCTACTCTACGGGTTTCTTTTCGAGTGGATGGAAAAATGCATTTGTCCATCCCGTTCCAAAAAAAGCCATTTCTTCATCCCCTTCTAACTACCGACCAATTGCACTTACGTCCCTTCTTTCCAAGGTCATGGAAACCCTGATAAATTTTCAGATCAAGAAACATCTTGAGAAACGAAAACTTCTTAATGACCGGCAGGACGGTTTTCGTAGCAATAGGTCCACTGGTGATATGATGGTATATCTCACCAAACAGTGGAACCAATCTTTACATCGTTTTGGAGAAAGTAAGATTATTGCGCTTGATATTTCAAAAGCATTTGATAGAGTCTGGCACCAGGCTCTCTATCGTAAATGCGTGCATTTGGCATCGTTGAACCCCTTCTTCGATGGATTAGAAATTACCTTTTGGACCGTTCAATTTTCACAAAATAAATGCTGGTGTGCCCCAAGCCTCCGTTCTGTCTCCAACACTCTTTCTCATCTTCATTAATGATCTCTTGTCTAATACTTCTAAGCCACTAAATTGTTTTGCTGACGACAGTACTCTCAGCTTCTCATATTCGTTTCCAAATTCACGTCCATGTTCTTCGGACATTGAAATGCAACGGCAGCGTATGATAAGCTCATTTAATTCAGATCTTGACAGCATTGTACAATTGGGAATTACCAACCGTGTGGAATTTAATGCTTCAAAAACTCAATTTTGTCTTCTGTCGATAAAGCACAACCTGCCCCTATGCCATTATCCATGAGTGGCACTTACATTGAGGAAACCGAACAGCTATGCGTTCTAGGTATGTGTATTACAAACCACCTTTGGTGGAACGATCACATATTTGACGT
This sequence comes from Platycheirus albimanus, assembly GCA_916050605.2. Taxonomy (NCBI): domain Eukaryota; kingdom Metazoa; phylum Arthropoda; class Insecta; order Diptera; family Syrphidae; genus Platycheirus; species Platycheirus albimanus. Next base: position 335,275,772 of record OU696696.1, read on the forward strand.
CGCTAAAAATGCCGCAAAATGCTTAGGTTTCCTAAATCGATGTAAGAAATATTTTTCCCCCTCTGATCTGGCTACAATCTACAAGGCATACATTTGCCCGAAGCTTGAGTATAATTTTCATATCTGGGCAGGTGCTCCTGTCACTCACTTGCGTCTCCTGGATAGGATCCAAAGAAGGGCCTTAAAACTGATAGGAGAAAGAACCATTACCGAAACATTGGTTTCACTTGAACATCGCCGTAATAGACTGAGAGCCAGCAACAGAAAAAGTAATGTCATATCATTAAGAAAATATTTGGTCTCATTGTATAGTCTGAATATAAATAAACATTAAAATAATTGTCTGCCACTTCTCGGTTGGTGGGGAGGGCGCTGGTAAGGGGTTAAAGGGGTAAGAAAACTAGGACAAAAACTTGATATCATTAAAGCTGATTTTTGTGTGTTGACGCTAAATAATATTTTATGTAACATATCAAAAAGGCAGACAATTTGGGTGGTACGAAGATGGTGGCAGACTTAGGGGAAGGTCGAGAAAATAAGTGGCTAATTGCGTCATTTCATTAAGCTTGCAAAAGGTGTTAAAATTTTTAAAATGTTATTATAATCCTATAATCAAAAAGGCAGACAAATATTGCGAGCCGAAAACCCTGGCAGACATAAAAACAAAACAAAAATTTTATTAGTAAAAAAAAATTAAAACAAATGAACAAATTTAACTTTTCAAAGGAAATCATGTTTTTACTTTCAAATATTTTATTCTCCATTCTATTCCACATCGTAATTGTTGAATGAAACATCAGGAGTGCTTCCATCGTCATCACTATCTTCATTCTCTTCATTATATGTCAAAATAATTTGGTAAAAATTTGCAATTATTTTATAAAGTAAAAATGAGTTCATATTGTACATTACCAGTAGCCCAGTAATTTTAGGTTTTATCTGCGGAAAAATTCCAACCAAGCTAAATTTTGGTACACACCTTTATTACGGCATTGTTATGAAGATGTGAAAAATCGACATTGATATTGTGCCGGAAAAAAAAGTTATGAAGGTCAAAAGGTCACGAAAACCTAAAAAAAACCGTTTTTCGCAAATATCTCGGTTTCTGTAGCTCCAATGATTTTAACGTGTATGACAAAACTGTAGAGCATACAATTTGCTACAATTTCGTTAGTACAATCAATTTTGTATGTCGATTAGTTACAGAGATATGGCACTTCGAAAAACAGGTCATTTTTCAAAATTCGCCAAAAAATGCAAAAAAAGAATAATTCCACCTTATTTCTTCGGATATACCCGAGAAATCATGGAGTATTGCTGTTTTTATGGCTCCTTGTTACAATCACCAACTTCTTACATCACCCAACGATCCCCGCTTGCCCACCAGGTACCAGGCCATGCCCATTACTATTGTCATTCCACCGTAATTTTTATATATTACTTTGTTCTTAGTACAGTGGGCATTTAGAAAAAGGTCGGAAAATAATCAAACTTTGAGATGTTGTTCAAGAATATTGAGTTAACATTTGACAAAGTCTTGGACCTCACCGGCCCTGTTGAAAAAGAGGAGAGGGGAAACTGCAAACTTTTCGAGTTCGCTCCGGTTTTCGCTCTATAACTTTTTTTGCTTACGTTCTACTGCAAAAGTGTACTAGACTTTTTTGTAGAACGTTAAATTTACTAAAATTTTGTTGGTACAAAAATGGTTGTATGCAATTTCTTTCCCGAGATACGGAAAAAGAGGAAAAGGGGGAATTGCAAAACGTTCGACTTTGCTCCGGTTTTCCCTCAATAACTTTTTTTCCTTACTTAATACCGCAAAAGTATGCACAACCTTTTTTGTAAAGCGTTAAATTTCCTACAATACAAATAGGGTGAAAATTGTTGTAACGGAAAAAGAAAAAAGGAGAACACCAAAATTTTCGACCTTGCTCCTGTTTTTTTTTTTTAATTTACTCGAAAACGGTTTATTTTAGGGAAAAAAATTAGTGTACAAACGTGTAGATGATGCAATTTCCTACACAAATGGTATTGGAAGTTTTGTCCATATTATTAACCATTAAAAAATTACAGCAGTTCAAAAATCCCAAGTGTCAAGAACAAAGTAATATATAAAAATTACGGCGGAATGACAATAGTAATAGACATGGCCTGATACCTGGTGGCAAGCGGGGATCGTTGGGGGGTGTAAGAAGTTGGTGATTTTAACAAGGAGCCATAAAAACAGCAATATTTCATGATTTCTCGGGTATATCCGAAGAAATAAGGTGGAATTATTGGTTTTTTGCATTTTTTGGCGAATTTTGAAAAATGACCTGTTTTTCGAAGTGCCATATCTCTGTAACTAATCGACATACAAAATTGATTGTACTAAACTAATTAAGCTTGCAAAAGGTGTTAAAATTTTTAAAATGTTATTATAATCCTATAATCAAAAAGGCGTACAAATATTGCGAGCCGACAACCCTGGCAGACATAAAAACAAAACAAAAATTTTATTAGTAAAAAAAAATTTAAACAAATGAACAAATTTAACTTTTCAAAGGAAATCATGTTTTTACTTTCAAATATTTTATTCTCCATTCTATTCCACATCGTAATTGTTGAATGAAACATCAGGAGTGCTTCCATCGTCATCACTATCTTCATTCTCTTCATTATATGTCAAAATAATTTGGTAAAAATTTGCAATTATTTTATAAAGTAAAAATGAGTTCATATTGTACATTACCAGTAGCCCAGTAATTTTAGGTTTTATCTGTGGAAAAATTCCAACCAAGCTGAATTTTAGTACACGACTTTATTACGGCATTATAATGAAGATGTGAAAAATCGACATTGATATTGTGCCGGAAAAAAAAGTTATGAAGGTCAAAAGGTCACGAAAACCTAAAAAAACCGTTTTTCGCAAATATCTCGGTTTCTATAGCTCCAATGATTTTAACGTGTATGACAAAATTGTAGAGCATACAATTTGCTACAATTTCGTTGGTACAATCAATTTTGTATGTCGATTAGTTACAGAGATATGGCACTTCGAAAAACAGGTAATTTTTCAAAATTCGCCAAAAAATGCAAAAAAAAGTATAATTCCACCTTATTTCTTCGGATATACCCGAGAAATCATGAAGTATTGATGTTTTTATGGCTCCTTGTTAAAATCACCAACTTCTTACATCCCCCAACGATCCCCGCTTGCCCACCAGGTACCAGGCCATGCCCATTACTATTGTCATTCCGCCGTAATTTTTATATATTACTTTGTTCTTAGTACAGTGGGCATTTAGAAAAAGGTCGGAAAATAATCAAACTTTGAGATGTTGTTCAAGAATATTGAATTAACATTTGACAAAGTTTTGGACCTCGCCGGCCCTGTTGAAAAAGAGGAGAAGGGGAAACTGCAAACTTTTCGAGTTCGCTCCGGTTTTCGCTCTATAACTTTTTTTGCTTACGTTCTACTGCAAAAGTGTACTAGACTTTTTTGTAGAACGTTAAATTCACTAAAATTGTGTTGGTACAAAAATGGTTGTATGCGATTTCGTTCCCGAGATACGGAAAAAGAGGAAAAAGGGGAATTGCAAAACGTTCGAATTTGCTCCGGTTTTCCCTCAATAACTTTTTTTCCTTACTTAATACCGCAAAAGTATGCAAAACCTTTTTTGTAAAGCGTTAAATTTCCTACAATACAAATAGGGTGAAAATTGTTGTAACGGAAAAAGAAAAAAAGGAGAACACCAAAATTTTCGACCTTGCTCCTGTTTTTTTTTTTTTAATTTACTCGAAAACGGTTTATTTTAGGGAAAAAAATTAGTGTACAAACGTGTAGATGATGCAATTTCCTACACAAATGGTATTGGAAGTTTTGTCCATATTATTTACCATTAAAAAGTTACAACAGTTCAAAAATCCCAAATGTCAAGAACAAAGTAATATATAAAAATTACGGCGGAATGACAATAGTAATAGACATGGCCTGATACCTGGTGGCAAGCGGGGATCGTTGGGGGGTGTAAGAAGTTGGTGATTTTAACAAGGAGCCATAAAAACAGCAATATTTCATGATTTCTCGGGTATATCCGAAGAAATAAGGTGGAATTATTCGTTTTTTGCATTTTTTGGCGAATTTTGAAAAATGACCTGTTTTTCGAAGTGCCATATCTCTGTAAATAATCGACAGAAAAAATTGATTGAACTATTGAAATTGTAGCAAATTGTATGTTCTACAATTTTGTTATACACGTTAAAATCAGTAAAGCTATAGAAACCGAGATATTTGCGAAAAACGGTTTTTTTGGTTTTCGTGACCTTTTGACCTTCATAACTTTTTTTGCCGGCACGATATCAATGTCGATTTTTCACATCTTCATAACAATGCCGTAGTAAAAGTGTGTACCAAAATTCAGCTTGGTTGGAATTTTTCCGCAGATAAGACCTAAAATTACTGGGCTACTGGTACAATACTGGTGTACAATATGAACTCATTTTTACTTTATAAAATAATTGCAAATTTTTAACAAATTATTTTGACAGATAATGAAGAGAATGAAGATAGTGATGATGATGGAAGCACTCCTGATGTTCCATTCAACAATTACGATGTGGAATAGAATGGAGAATAAAATATTTGAAAGAAAAAACATGATTTCCTTTGAAAAGTTAAATTTGTTCATTTGTTTTAATTTTTTTTTACTAATATTTTTTTTTTTTTTTTTATGTCTGCCAGGGTTTTCGGCTCGCAATATTTGTCTGCCTTTTTGATTATAGGATTATAATAACATTTTAAAAATTTTAACACCTTTTTCAAGCTTAATGAAATGGCGTAATTAGCCACTTATTTTCTCGACCTTCCCCTAAGTCTGCCACCATCTTTGTACCACCCAAATTGTCTGCCTTTTTGATATGTTACATAAAATATTATTTATCGTCAACACACCAAAAATCAGCTGTAACGATTTTTATTTTATTTATTTAATACGTTAAAGGACTAACGTTAACTCTTATTACATATAATATATCTTAAAAACTAGTACCTATATAATATACAACTTCCATTACAATAATGCATTAAAAAAGGAAAAAAAAAAAAAAAACATTAAATATCTAATTACATTATGGATTATTTTGAATAAAAAATATTTTTCTTAAGTTGAGTGATTTTACATTGTCATTGGTGGAATTAATTAAATTTGAATTTTGATTGTAAATATTTATTAAGAGATTTAAAGGACTATTAGCACCGTAGTTTGATCTACTATAAATGTTGGAAATTGGCAACTGCCTTCTCAAATTATACTGACTAGCTATGAAATTCAATCGACAAAGTATCAATGGGGCTGTTATGGATCCATTGATTATCCCGACAATAAAACAAAATTGTAGATATGCTCTGTGACTCGTTAGAGATGGAAGATTTATTAGTTGAATACGTTGAGCGTAAGGTGGCAAGATAATTCTATTCGACCATGGTAGGAGTCTTAAACAAAATCTCATAAATCTTCTTTGAACGGACTCCAATCTATTTAAATGAACCGCATAATATGGCGCCCATACAACACAACCATACTCTAAGATGGATCTTACGAATGAGACATAAAGAGTTTTTAGAACATAGGGATCACGAAATTCTCGAGCAAATCTTTTAATAAAACCGAGTGTCATGTTAGCTTTTTTAATAATGTAGTCAAAATGGTCAATAAAAGTTAATTTTGAGTCCAACACTATCCCAAGGTCAGTAAAGCAAGACAGATTACTAAGAGGTGACAAATGAATCGCATAATTATAGACAATCACATTTTTCTTGCGTGTAAAACACATTGTTTTACACTTGTCAATATTTAAAACTAAACCATTAATATTGCACCATTCCCAGAAACTTTGAAGGTCTTTTTGTAAGAGATCACAGTCTTTTAGAGAGTTGATTGTACGAAAAATTTTTACATCATCAGCATATATAAGAGACATAGAATTTGATAGGACGGACGGAAGATCGTTAATAAATAGTACAAATAATAACGGGCCAAGATGGCTACCCTGAGGTACACCGGAGTTAACAGTAAAACATTTAGAACGTTCACTTTTAAAAACAACACTATATAGCCTATCTTTTAGATATGAAGATATCCACAAAACAAATCTATCGTTAAGACCCAAATATTGCAGTTTCCTTAAAAGAATATGGTGGCTTAGCTTGTCAAATGCTTTGCTGAAGTCAGTAAAAATACAGTCAACTTGTTGTTTTTTTTCAAACGCGTCAATACAAAATGTAGTAAACTGTAACAAATTGGTTATAGTGGATCTCTTTTTAACAAAGCCATGTTGGTTGTCACATAAAACGGAGGAACAGTGAAAAGACAAGATATCACAAATAATAGATTCAAACATTTTGGGTATAGCAGATAGTTTAGCAATTGGTCTATAATTTAAAATCAAATTTTTTTTACCTTTCTTATGAGTAGGAATAAGGAATGCGTTTTTCCAAAGGGTCGGAAACTTACAGCTATTTATAGATTGATTAAAAAGTAAAAATAACGGATATGACATATATATTGCACATTTTTTTAACATAAAAGCAGGAAAACCATCAGGACCAGGACTTAAGCAATTATCTAATTTTTTAATATACTCTAAGATAGTTTCCTCAGTTATAGTAAAGTTAATCGAATTAAGATGTAAAAACTCATCAACAGCGGGAATATTATTTGTATCGCAAGTAGATACTTCAAAAGCACACTGAAAATATTCGGCAAACATATTTGCTATGACCTCTGGGTTGTGACTCTCAGAATTTTGATAACACATATTATTTGGGTAACCATCAGATTTTCTTTTACAATTGACATATTTCCAGAAGTTTCGGGGGTTAGATTTAAGATCATCTTCAGTTTTAGTGATAAAGTCCGAATAAAGAAAATTATAGTAATTAATAAACTCATCTCTTAGTTTAATGTAATCATTTTGAGCCTCGACGCTCCAGAATCGATTCAACTTCACCCAAGCCTTGTTTCTTTTATTTTTAAGAGTTTTAATATGTTGATCAAACCACGGTGGAGTGTTATTTAAAGGTCTTATTTTTCGTAACGGAATGGTTTCTAAGAAACAATCAAATAAAATTTTATAAAAACGAAAGACCATTTCATCAAAACTGACATTAAAAAATAAACTATTCCAGTTAATATCTTGCAATAAACGATAGAGTTCTGAGAAATTACATTTTTTAAAATTGAATTCATGCATATTCTTACAATGATAAGTTACATTAATAATATTTAGGTTTAATGAGATAGATAATGCAGGATGATGCCGATCTTCCTCAATGAGTTTTGCATCCGAAAGTATCACAGTTCCATCAGAATTATTAAGGTCAGAAAAGTATACAAGGTCTAAAATTTTACCAAACTGGTTTTTGACATTGCTTAATTGATTAAGACCAAATGAAATCATTCCATCGATAAAAAGAACTTCGTTATTGCTCAACGCATTAGCAGCATGATAAGATTCATGTTCCGATGATTTAGTCCATTCAAGATTTGGCAAATTAAAGTCACCAATAACAAAAAGTTCATCTGAAGGTTCAATTTTGTCATTTAAAGATTCCAAGCAATCGATAAGTTTATTGTAGACATCACTTGTAGAAGAAGGCGGGATATAACAAACAACTACATATAAATGACCAGACGGGGTTGATATTTTCACACATATTATTTCGAGGTTGGAGTCCAAAAAATCGTCGACGAGATTACAAAACAAATTATTACGAACGGCTAGTAATAATCCCCCTCCAACAGTAGCTATATTGGGGTCATTATGACGATCACGACGAAAAATTTGAAAATTGGAATCAAATAACTCTGTGTCAGCAAAAGATGAGTTCAGCCAAGTTTCTGTCAATATAAGGACATCATGCGGAATATTATTTACATTTTTATAGACCTTGTTGGTCTTTGTCCGGAGGCCGTTTACGTTCTGGTAGTAAATCACGATATCACTTTTTTGTCCTAGTTTTTTTTTACCCCTTTAATCCCTTACCAGCGCCCTCCCCACCAACAGAGAAGTGGCAGACCATTATTTTAATGTTTATTTATATTCAGACTATACAATGAGACCAAATATTTTCTTAATGAAATGACGTTACTTTTTCTGTTGCTGGCTCTTACACTATAATGTTTCTTGTTTTATCGCTACTTCCACAAACAGTGCTCCAGCGAAATAGCCAGATGCATTCCTCCCCTTAAACAATTTCCCCGTAACACTCGCATCGCTAGGAATGCCCATCAATTTACCCTCGAGCTTATCTTCGGACGTACTGTTAAGTATAGAGACTCTTTTTTAGCCGCACTACAAGAATGTGGAATGCTTTACCCGACTCAATTTTTCCCTCCCATTGTAATATACAAACATTCAAAACCAATGTGCATCGGTTTCTCCTATCCTACTTTCATAACCGCTCGCACTGTGTTAATTCATGTTAAGGGTATTAATAACCCCTTCAGTGCGCGTAAATTATATATATATATATAAAAAAAAGGTCCTAAAACCTGCATGCAATAAAACTTTCTCTTTTCTTGCAATATTTAAAGACTCACCTAAAATTGTTAGACAAAAAAAACATTAACTGCAGCAGCATTTTGCTATTATAATCCTCATCGTCTAACATCGCCATCATCAACGAAATAAATGGAAACATCACCAAAGCGACGATGAAAACAACGAAGCCGAAGCCGCCTTTAGCCATTCGTCGTCGCGTAGCCTTCATCCATCCAGCTTCATGAGCGACCACCGTAATCATTTTTCACCAGTTACACAACTTCTGCATCCACCAGTGCATACAACTCCTGGTCACATCTCAATTAGATAAGAAATTCCAGGGGGGGGGGGGGGGGGGGTAAACAAGAAAACTTACAACACAAAACATAATAACCGTCGAGGAAAATCTGCACGCAGAGTTGACATTTAAAAGGCAAACCTTTTACGCCATCCAATGCCTTCAACAGTCATGTCAGGCGGTCCTTATCTGTCAAATCCATCACTCTTCGCCAATTTGTATTTCAGTCGACCATTTTTTTTTTTTTTTTTTTTTGAATCCGTCGCAGCCATAATCGAATACTCGGATACATGTTTAAGATCGGATGCAATATAAGACGTTGTGCGCTGGTTCTTTATGTCCATCCGATATTTGTCAAGTCTGTGTACATGTTCTGTCACATTTACGTCACAACACATTCATCTGACACATGACAGGCTCCCCATTCGCCATCATCTCAACATCAGTGCAGTGGTTCAAACATACAAAATTAAATAAAACACGCACATCAAAGAAAAGTAAAGAATTAATTGACATCGAACACGCCTCAGGCACTTTTTGACAAAGTGCCTTGTCAAATTAATAACAAATTCGCACTTAATGCGGACGCTTTAGAGCCTAGCACATCAAGTTTCACAAATGTTCAACACAAGTAAGACATTCAGTGGCACACGAGGTAGTAGAGGAGTCGGTGAAAAGCGGTAGACACATTCTTGAAAGTGTTTCGTCTTTCTCGGGACTTCTACTTAATTTTTTTTTTTTTTTTTTTTTTACGTTGAAGCTTTACCCGTTTAGGAATTCGAGTACTTTTGTGCAGAGAATTGAGACGTAGGCGCGTTTGCGTTTGCGCACAGCATTCATCATGACCACTTGGCTTTTTGCGTGATCATTCGATATTGTCTACTGCGCTCTGGCTGCATAATAGTAGTAGATTCTTGAGAGCATAGTTGAACAACAACGTGATGTCCGTCTGTCGTCGTCAAAGTTGACTTCTAGAGCCGAATTCAGTAAGTGCCGATCCTTATAGCAAAGGCAAAAAAGGGTGCATGGGCAGATGGGCGCCTAGCCATACAACAATGCCATTGAATAAGAGGAAAAGATAAATCTATTGTGACTTTGATTCGTAATTTCACTATTCACTGCGTCAGCTAGGTTAGACATGCATAGCGGACACCGCAGTGACGCCTTGCGAACAGTTGGTGGGGAATGTGCTCGTGCTCGTGCCTAAGGGACAAATTTGATGCATAGGCAATAATTGAACGTTAAGGAAAAAGTAGTTTATTAACGTGCCCCACTGTGGTGTGTTGATTGAATAACTGGAGGTGTTACATTGTCAAACACCTTTGAGTCTGTACGTGTAAATGTTACAGAATGACAAGAGATGGAATAGTTGTTTTCTTTATTCAATGGGCACGGGAATAAGAACCTTTATTTGTCATTGGACTTAGTAATTGTTTTAAGAATATAGCAGAGAATTTTGACCTCGAACTTTTGTTGCAGTGAATAGATTTTCATAGTTGAATTTTGTTTTTGTACTATAAATTGCAATGTTTCCAAATTTGTTTAGTGTGCCAATAATAGTCGTTTTTCTTTTTTAGTTCACAGCAGAGCCTGAGTTGTCAAAAAAATAAGTGTTTCTTCTTTGCTTCAGAGACTTCAGAACATAGAATTCGTATTTCTTTTCTCCTTCAGAGTGCGTTCACAGTGCGTTCTACGAGCTCCAAATTAACAGATGGAGCAGGCAGACTGAGCTAAAAGCTGAACAAAAATATAAACGTCAAAACTCAAAAGTGAGACGCTTGCAAATCAATTCAATTAATAAAAAGAACTTTTTAGCGGCGGCTGAAATTAAAAACAATTAAAATGGCCGCCGCGCCGAAGGTATTTTAATTGTTAAAAAAAAAACTTTTTTTTTAAGGTTTTTCAAGTGGTAGGTATATTAAATTCGTTTCATTAATAGTTTAGCGCTCTGAACACAATTGGTTCAGAGGACGTTCAGATCGATCTCGATATACTCGAACTCTGTTCAGAGCTAGTTTTTAAATGAAAAAAGAAAAATGCCTAATTTAAGTAGAACGTGTGGGCTATAATACTCAATTTCGTGTTTAATTTAGGGGGGGGGGGGGGGGGGGGGGGGGGTATTTTCTAACAAAAAAGATTTATTGGAAACATATTATTAAAAAATAACGGTTACTCTTACAATGCCATGCTATAACTTCTTAGAAAGATGGAAATCATTTATTTTATTTTAAATAAAGTTATTTTAGTGAACCATTTTTGAAAAATCACTTTGTAATCTCAAAATTTAAAAAAAAATTAAAATAAATGCTTGAACTTATTTCTTTTTTTTAATGTTACCTACGTATTTAATTACTATTTTTGTAGTCAATGTTATTCCAAATAAAATGCACGACTGACTGGGTCGCACGTACTTGCTCTGTTGGTGTTGGTGTTTTTCGTGTTTTTGTGAAGAAGTAGGTTCGGTTATTTTTGAATACCTTGGCAACAAAAAGTCGTAGAGCCATACGGTTTCCAGCGTTGAATTAAAGATTAATGGAAGCGTTGAATTCTGAGAACAAAAATTATACTTAATTACGTAAAATTTTGAAAAAAATTAGTTTTAAAATTATTTTTTCAAATTTTTTTTCAAAATTTTGAGTTTGAAAATTTATATTTTTTAAACTATTCGTTAAAACAATTTAATTTAAAAACAAAATAAAAGGAAAAGTTTTTGGCTTTTCAAAAAGGTATAACACAGTGTTGTAAACGAACCCGTTGATTTTAAATATTTTTTTTTTACAAAATAAGTCAATTTTTCAGAAAATTGCCCCTCCCGGCTAAACGGAGGGGAATAGACCCCCTCTCCCATACGATTTTTTTCTTGTCTCAACTTAACCTACACGCTCTAGCTTTTTGGCACAACGCTGGTGAATCACCCTGTATATGTTACATTCAAAGTTTCATAAAAATCTGTGGAGCCTTTTTTGAGTAAATTAGAAAAAAAGGAAAAATATGGTCAAAATCTAATGGCTCTTTGTATAGGAGCCACCATTAAAAAAAAAAAGAGACTGAAAAAAATCAATGCCATCTGATAGGAAGCTGAAAGAAACTATACCAAACAAAGTTTGAGTGAATTCGATGCAACCGTTGACAACTTATGAACATTTGAAAAAAGACGTTAAGACCAGATCTCCGTTATTAGCATTTTTTGCCAAAAAATAAAAACGCAGTTCCCTTAAGAACACTAAAAGAATATATCACACAAAGTTTAATCGAATTCGTTAGAGCCATTTTTGAGCAAATTAGAAAAAACTAAAAAAAAGTTGGCTAAAACTGAACGGCTCGTTGTATGGGAGCTACAATTTAGAAAGGCTTCACTGAAAAATTTACAAGGCCATCCTATAAAACGCTATAAAAAACGATGCCAAACGAAGTTTGAGTCTATTCACTCAAGCCGTTGTGAACTTAAGGCCATTTGAAAAAAAAGCCGTTAAGAGCAGATCTCCGTTATTTAAATTTTTAGCCAAAAATTAAGAACGCAGTTCCCTTAAAAACACTAAAAGAATATAACACACAAAGTTTAATCAAAATCGTTAGAGCCATTTTCGAGAAAATTAGAAAAAACCAAAAAAAGTTGGCTAAAACTCAACGGCTCGTTGTATGGAAGCCACCGTTTAGAAAGGCTTCAGTGAAAAGTTTACTAAACCATCCAGTAGAACACTATGAAAAATTATGTCAAACAAAATTTGAGTTGATTCAATCAAGCCGTTGTGAACTTATGGCTATTTGAAAAAAAGCCGTTAAAACCTGATTCTCGTTACGACCATTGGAGCCAAAAACAAAATTTGCAGTTTTGTTAGAAATGCTTAAAGTTAGCTAAATTTTGAGTTTAATCAAAATCGTTAGAGCCGTTTTCGAGAAAATCCAAATTGAAAAAAACCGTTACTTGAAAGGTACAAGTTTGAGCCGGGCTAAGACGAAATAAAAAAAATCTCGACAACCGTCTTTCTTGAAACTGCTATATAACAAGTTTGAAGAAAATCCGTCAAGCCGCTTAGACTGTAGCATGACGTGAAAAAGCAAGTAAAAAACGAAGAACCTTTTTTTTGAGCTAAACCTATTTTTTAGTTCTCACGTGACTGGACTCTTAGGTCACTTAATATGGATAACAGGATAAACTTTAATTTTATTATTTTATATATAGATCATCTTGTTAAACTACACCTACAATAAAGTCACAAAGTACTGGATTAATCCTATTTTACCTTTTTTCATTGGTAACATCTAGAAGCTGACCTGCCATTTTTTACTTGCTCAATAGAGCAAGTATTGGTTTCGTGCAGAAAAAAAAATCGATGTTTTAATCAAACATGACATTACGATGATAAGTGGTTTTCGCCATACCGTCCGTCGGTCTGTCTGTGCGTCTGTGCGGATTTGCGGATGTGCGGATGTGCGCTTTTCAACGTCGTCATTTGAATTAGAATTTAGAATTAGAAGAAAAGTATTTTCTTTATCAGTAATATTAAGAAAAATAAAAAAAAAAGAACTGCAATATTACTATAGATGAGCTTTTAGTTTAGCTAAAACAAAACAAAAGAAAAGGGGATAACGTTGTTGTTAAGATCTCATTTTTAATCTTGGGCTTTTAGTTTAGCTAAAACAAAATTTATAATGTGTGTTGTACTATATTTCTGACATATTCAAATATGATTTTCTATACTTATTTGCATAAGAAATGTAACCAATAAGTAACTTCCAGCCACTTTATCCATTCAAGATACCTACACATTCCTCCCAAGTCAATGAATTCTTATTGAAGTATAGAGTCTGCGTATTTCCTGCAAAATAGGACAAATCGCTAGGAAGTGAACGACGTCTTCACTTTGGTTCAGATTGCATAGTGGGTTAATGTCGTTTCGATATGGTCTAGAATTAAGCTCAAAAGTGTCTGTTCTAATTTTAAAAATGAGACTCATATCTGAGACAGAGAAGTCCTCCCTAAAATAATTGTTTATACCCAAACTCAGGTTAAGCTTGCTGTATGTAGCCCTGGAGGATGACTCCCTCGCCCTTTCGAGATCATCCTGATACATATGTTCATCAACAACTGAAATGCAGTCATAAAATATGTTTTTCCAATCTGAAATATTGTTAACATTTAAGTCAAATGGGATGCGATGAGCCAGTGCAAGTTCTTTCCAGTTTCTAAATGGAGTATACCCACAGCTAAGCGAAATTTCCATTATTCTCTTATGTAAGTTATAACCCGGTCTTTGCATAACTTTTACTAAAAAGTCTGCATTGGCTTTCAAGTTTCTAATAAATATGTGAGGGAGGCCAGACTCAACATGAATCGCATAATTAGGGGTATTCGCCGGTAGTCTAAATACTCTTTTAAAAAAGTACCTCTGTATCCTCTCAAATTCATCCATCTGTTGGTATCCGTAAACTTCATTACCATAGCAGAAACAACTGTTTATTGTGGCGTTGAAGACTTTGAATTTTGAGGCTGGATCCGCAAAACCTTTTGAAAAAAACTGTGACCACATTGTGTTTATTGCTGATTTAGCAAGAGCCATTTTTTCAGAAATGTGACCCCTTATACCCAAATTGGACGATATAACAAAGCCAAGATACTTAAACTCATTAACAACTTCGATAGTGGCACCATCTAAAGTCCAGTTTCGAGTAATATTTGAACGGATTTGGGATTTGAAAATCATGATTTTGGTTTTGGAGGAGTTAATCTTAAGATTCCAAAAGTCACAAAAAGTTTTTAGTTTATTTATTTGGAGTTGAAGCGTCACTGGGTTATCAGCAAAGATGACAAGGTCATCTGCATACAACAAAAGCTTTACATACATATCACCAAAGGAAACTCCTCCCGGTATATGGTGCTCGATGTCGTTGATGTATAAAGCAAACATCAACGGGCTTAACACGCATCCTTGTGGTACACCAGTCTCTGACCTAAATAAACTAGATTGGTTTTCGCCAATGCACACCACCGCAGACATATTTAACAAGAGCTCTTGGTATGTTCGAATGAATTTAGTTGAAACCCCGATAGCTCCAAGCTTATAAAGCAATGATATCCTATTGATGGTATCAAAGGCCGCTTTAAAATCCACAAAGACAGCATACAGTAGTTTCTTTTTCTCAATAAATCGTCTTGCAATGCTGGTCAAAGCGAAAACATGCTCCATTGTAGAAAGGTTTGCCCGGAAACCGGCTTGAGAACAACTGATTATGTTGTTATTTTCCACCCATCTCGACAACCTGAGGTATAATATATGCGCAAAAAGTTTTCTCAGAGAACTTAACACTGAGATGCCTCTATAGTTTTCAGGTTAATTCGGGTTACCTTTCTTAAACACGGCAGAAATACTCGCCAAACGAAAACTACTTGGAAATGCTTCCTCACAGAACATTTTATTTAGGAGGTCTAGAATGTAATTTAGAAATTCAGGAGTTGAGTTTTTGTAGAATTCGATCGGAATCCCATCTGCCCCTGATGCCTTGTTATTTTTCATTTTGTTGAGAGATGTTAGTATTTCAGACATCGTGAAAGAACAATCTAAGTCAGGAATCGAGATGTATTGGAGTGCAAAACTAATTGAATTCTGATTTGGGTCTGGCAATAGGAGTTTTTCGAAATATGCCGCTAACTGGTCAACACCAATGCTTGATGATAAAGACTTTTCCCGGCCTCCTAATATACGAACATTGTACCAGAAAGATCTAGAGTCCTTACAGTCATGTAAATTGTTGGCAACTTTTCTCATGTACAATTGTTTTTTCTGGTTTTTTGTTCTGTTGCAAATAAAGTTGCTTAAACGCACAATTATCTGACTCCCTAAAAAGTTTTAAGAAACTAAAAGATCTTTTTCTACTTTGTCTGCATTCAGCGTCATACCACTTAGAACGCGACCATGCTGAGGTGATATTAGCCCTGCATCCAGCTGATTGCCGAATCATATCAAATGCAATATTGGTTGCCTCTTCTACTGAGTCTGAAAGCTGGACGTTGGTAGACCCCAATTGCTGTCTTAAACTTTGTTTGTATATCAATGCCTTACCCTCAGTCCATTTAAGTTTATTATTTAAGTGAGCTTCTTCGACAAAGTCTTGAGAGCTTTGAGAAGCGTACTCACAAGAGGCTATGATTGGTAAATGATTTGAAAAGTTTGTTGGATATACCTCGAAATCTTTAACAATGTTTAGCCAATCACCTTTCACTAGACAATAATCAATGGCAGAACATCCTTGGGAAGATATAAAAGCATAGTTTCCCTGAACATCTGCTATTGTAATCCCATTTAAAACAAAGAAGCCGAAATCTTCAACCATCTCTATTAGCCGCTTTCCATTTGGATTCAAATTTATATCTAATGAGTTTCTTTCATAGCAAAATTGCCCATTGTTCAAAAGCGGAGAGTTTTGAAAGTTACTTATACGGCCATTTAAATCGCCTATTATCATAAGGTTTTCTTGATTACAATTCAAAAGGAGATCCTGTAGATCCTCAAAATCTGAGTTCCAATTATTAAAATTTAAATAAATTGGAACAATTTGAAAATGTCTTGACGCACACATAGGGGGAGACGGGGAACATTGATACATGAGGCACATAGATACAGTCTACATTATTCGAAAATTGAACGGAACAGGCCACTCAACTAGGCATACTACGCAGCATGCCAATGAGCTCAAACACATATCTTCCTGACATCCGGGTTCAGTAAACGCTTTGCGCACAAAAAGGAAAAATCTGTTTCGCGAGTCCTCAAGTAATTTTTTTTTGTTTTTTTTTTCGAGTGAGTTTTCTTGCCGTATTTGTTCTTATGATTTTAAGTTAATTTATATTGTGAATATAATGTTGTTATTAATGTTATATTTACTTAAGAAATCGTTGTAAAGCGTTGTTTTAATTGCATTTAATATTTTTTTTTCTGTGAGGTAAGTTGGGGCACATAGATACACACGACTTCGGGGTGATTTGATACGTATCAATGTGCCCCACAAAAGAGAAAGGTAGGTCAAGTATATACACATATACTCTAGAAAAGACAAGAATAGAGGTCAAAACATGAAGAAAACATAAAAAAGAACAAATAAAACGCGCAAAAGATCTTAAAAGTGCTCAAATTTGCTGAACATAGTTGCAAATCCCATAATAAACTTAAACAGAAATGCTTATATGACTATGCCAATGTAATTAGAATCTTAACACCCTTCCAGAGAAATTAAGCTACGAGAATCCCTCGACTCCGAAGAATCATTCGATTCCGAGCAACTTTATATGGAACTAGCAGTACCGATAGACGTTGTTCTGCCCTTCCAAGCAGTCTCTGAGTTTAGTCCTTGCAAACAAACTAGTATAGAAGCTTTTGAAGGACCCGAACCCGACTTGTCTTTCTTCATCTTGTGGCCAAACCACATGTTCGGCTTTGACACAGCGTTACAAAACTTGTGCTTTTTGTATGTGATTGGTATTAGTAGCCGAAGAAAGGCTTTATTTTGTTATTTAGTTTTATTTATTTCTTGTTAAAACTAGGTTAAACCAATGTTTACATGAATTAACAAATACTTTAACACAGGTTGTATAAATATATAATGTTAAAAAATAATTGAAACTCGTTTTATTAACAGGTTTTAAATAAATACTGATTATTTGGTTATGATTAAAGGAGCCTCTGTCATGTACCAATGTGCCCCGTGAATGGGGTAGTTTGATACAAAATTCACGACTCAGTAAAAAGGTCCTTAATTCGTTTTGAGAGGATGTTAGATTAAATCCGTTTAAAATAAGTTAGATAAAAAGATAATGTTCCCATAAAATATGTAAATTTGTTATTACTATCAATATGATGCAATTTGTTTGAGTTTAAATGAAAATCGTATCAAGGTGCCCCACCTCCCCCTAATGTCTATTATAATTTGGTTGCCTCTACTCTTAAAACATATGTGGCCAAAAGGCCCATTTTTTTATAACCACAAAGAATCCCACCTCTTGCTCTCCCAAACATATTATTCCTTATAGCTGGGATGCATTTAACTTTAAAGTTATCAAAATATTTCAAATATTGCAATTCGTTTCCCTCTTCCACAAAAGCTTCTAATAAAATAATAATATCATAATTTGAGATAAGTTTAAAAAAATCAGGCATTAATAATTTGTTTTTTAAGCCTGTTATATTATAGCATAAAATATTGAATTGGTAACTACTAATATGGCAGACGTCAACTCTTTCCTACGTGTTTTGATTAAAATTATTGTAGCTGGGGCCTGCCCCATCGTGGGTGATTAAAGTCTGACTGCTAGCTGGCGCTGGTGATGCATGAGGGATATACTTGTTGCTGTCAAAAAAGCACAATGCGCTTTCTCCAAATGTCTGTTTGACAAATGCAATTTCCTCCTTTGTTTTTATTTGTAATCCACGGATTGATTCATAGTAGAAAACAAACTTATCAATTTGCAGTTTAGTTCCTTTCAAATAAATCTTTGCCGACGGGTTCAATGTTAGAAGCTTGCTTTTGATGTCGGTTAGTGCTCTTCTCTTTTTCCGATGCAGAAGTGATTGATCTCTGTGTACAAAGATTCCCGTACCCTTCAATTTTGGTGCGGCGCCAATGATTTTACTCGCAGTTTCCTCATTCTTAAACTGGAGTATCGTAGTGGTTTTTTTATTTTGCCGGTTATAAGATTCGTGTGTGCTTTCACAAAGGATATCATCATTTTCGTTCAGGTTAAGAAGGCCTAGACAAGTTTGTTTCGCAAACTCAACCTTGTTTGTCTTATTATCTGAAGGAAAATGTATCACACCGGATTTCTCATTTGTCTTTTGTGACAAAACTTCAATTTGTTTTTCAAGTGTTTCACAATAATTTTCCATTACAGCTAGGCGCTCTGAGAGTTTAGTATTTTCAGACCGCAAGAGTTGTATATCAACCAATATGGCCGAGACGTCATCTTTTGTGGCAATGTTCTTAAGATGCAAATTTAGACAATCATCAATAATTGTCTTTATTTCGTTGGCTTCTAATGATTTTCCACCCATTGCAGTATAAGTTTTGGACACAGCTTTCTTGGTGATTGGTGAATTAGCCGGCGATATTTCAGAAGCCTTTCTCTTGTGTTGCATAGAGTAGTAGCCGTAACCACAGTATTTGTGGTAAAGGGATTTAAAAAGTTAAAATCTCCTACCTTCTTTATCTGTTTTCAAGATTTTTCACTGTTTTCAAGTAACGACTACTTAACTTAACACTTTGAGCTTTAAAAAAATATTTATTGTAAACTTTTAGCAAAAATAAATAAATAAATACTAGAGCACTCTAATTATATCAACTTTCTTTGTTTTTCTCTCTCTCTCAGTCATTTTTCACGTCATGCTACAGCCTAAGCCGCTTGACGGATTTTCTTCAAACTTGATATATAGTAGTTTGAAGAAAAACATTTTTCGAGGTTTTTTTTATTTCGTTTTAGCCCGGCTCAAACTGGTACCTTTCAAAAAAAGGGTTTTTTTCAATTTGGATTTTCTCGAAAACGGCTCTAACGATTTTGATTAATCTCAAAATTTAGCTTACTTTAAGCATTTCTAACAAAACTGCGTTTTTTTTTTTGGCTCAAATGGTCGTAATGTTTTAACGGCTTTTTTATCAAATAGCCATAAGTTCACAACGGCTTGATTGAATCAACTCAAATTTTGTTTGACATAGTTTTTTATCGTTTTCTATAGGATGGTTCAATAAATTTTTCCCTGAAGCCCTTCTAAACGGTGGCTTCCATACAACGAGCCGTTGAGTTTTAGCCAACTTTTTTTGGTTTTTTCTAATTTGCTCGAAAGTGGCTCTAACGATTTTGATTAAACTTTGTGTGTTATATTCTTTTAGTGTTTTTAAGAGAACTGAGTTTTCAGTTTTTGGCTAAAAATGCAAATAACGGAGATCTGCTCTTAACGGCTTTTTTTCAAATGGCCATAAGTTGTCAACGGTTGCATCGAATTCACTTAAACTTTGTTTGGTATAGTTTCTTTCAGCTTCCTATCAGATGGCATTGATTTTTTTTCATTTTCTTTGTTTTAAATGGTGGCTCCTATACAAAGAGCCATTAGATTTTGGCCAATTTTTTCGTTTTTTCTAATTTACTCAAAAAAGGCTCCCCCATTTTTATGAAACTTTTTATATAACATACATATATAGAATACTTCAAAGTAAACTGCATTTTTAGTTTTTGACTACACATGATAATAGCGGAAATTGGTAATATCAGTGTTATTAATTTAGCCATAAGCGGAAATTTATATCATTTATATCACCCAAAAGACGACATCTAAATTTGATATACTAAAGGTTACTTAACGTTAGCTCCCGTATATCGAGTTTTCCAGTTTTGGCCAATTTTTTTTTAGTTTTTACCAAATTTTTCAAAAATGAGTTGTTCTTATTGATCGAAAAGTTTGTTTTCGTCGTATTTTTGCACCCACAGAGCAAGTACGTGCGACCCAGTCGTGCATTTTATTTATTTTGGCGGGGTGGTGAAACTGCGTCGATGGGTCCAGTTTTTTAAACTCGTGCTTGTTTCAAGTCTATGCTGTGCTCACAAGAAAACGTCTAACAATCGAACGTGATTTCACGATGATGGCAAAGTCGAAAAAAGTGGGTCAGACATTTCTATCCGTCTGTCTGTCTTACATACAATCTAATCGGCTGAACCGATTTCCTTCAAACTATGTACACATAATTTTTAAGATGTCTTAAAGAGGTTTTAGAAATTTTTTTGAATGGTGTTTTTTGTGAGAAGTTTATCTTCAAGAAATTGTTTTTTTAGGAAAAGTCTCATAACGGTAAAATCTATAGAAATAGTTTTTCCACGTCAGATCTTTCCGATGAAACTTTTGATAAGGAATCTCTTTTAACGGGTGATTCATCGTGAGGGTTTTTGACAATTCACGCGTGACTCCTATTATACTGCTTTGTCATTTTTGTTCAGTAGGTATAGTTTGGCAAGTCATCATGAGAAGCCATACGACTTCAACTGCGTCGTATTTTCTCGATGAAAATCCGGTTATTTATAGTGAAATTTTGTAAAGTGATGAAGCTCATTTCTGGCTCAATGGATACGTTAATCATATATATTAATACGGAGTTCAAAAATCCAGTTTCCACCCTTTTTTTCTGTCATAATCAAAACAAATATGCCAAACCTATATATATTCTGAAAGGGGACCATGTAAGGAAACAGCGAATGTATATAGGAAGCAAAAAAAAAAAAAAAAAAAAAAAAAAAAAAAAATGAGAAATGGTCGAATTTCGACCACGGGGCGAACTCTAGTAATCAAAATTGCCGAATTTTGGCTGTTGAGCAACCTGAAGAGTACCAAGAGCTACCATTTCATCCATTGAAAACAACAGAACAGTGTGGTTTATAGGCTGGTGGAATCATTGGTCCATATTTCTTCAAAAATGAGGCAAATCAGAATCTTACCGTTAATGGTCACCATTACTGCGTCATTCTAACGCACTTTGTTCTTCCTGCAATTCAAGCAAGGTCTCGGTGAGCTCTAGTTTCAACAAGAAGGCGCTACGAGCCATACAGCGCGTAAAACAGTGTATTACTTTTTGAGAAATCATTTTGGTTACCACTTGATTTCACGTTTTGCTACATCGCGTGAAACAACGGACTTATTGAGAAATTATTTTGGTGAGCACTTTAATTTACGTTTTGCTGCAGTTATTTGGCCGCCTAGATTGTGTGATATCAAGCCATTGAATTATTTTCTCTAGGGATATGTAAAATTTAAGGTCTGCAGAAATAAGACACTTTGGAAGCCAACATTGCTCGTGTTGTTCGCTCGATATCAGTCACTATTCTCGAACGAGTCGCCCGAAATTGGGCCTTCCGAATGAAGCATTTCCGAAGTAGTCTTTGCCGACTTTTATATGATATCATTTTCAAAACATAAATGCCATGAATTGTTATTTAAACCGATATAGTTAAAAATTTAAGATCACTTTCACATGTATGTGTTTTATTTTACATTATAAATCAAACCTCAAGATAAATCACCCGTTACTAGTTGAAGGAGTTCAGAACTCTCGAATTTCCGTAAGATATTAAAATCTCCAAAATTGTTTGTCTCCAATAAAGCTAAATCGATATTGAATTCAAGAATCAAGCCAATCTGAGCTACTATTGAAGTCTGTCTTGTCTTACTCATTTCTCATTTGAAAATACTTACATATTAAGACTAAACCGACCAGCGACCAAACATCAGATTTACCTATAGTTTTCAAGACGAATTGGCTTGATAAAAATAAATAAAATGCACGACTGGGTCGAACGACCTTGCTCTTATGATAAGCAATTGCTTAGTGGCTGCATAATATGGATATTACAAAAAAATTTAATAATTTCGAAAATTCTTTTATTTTTTACATTATTTCAAGAGTTTTCTCGGGAAAACTAGGCATGCAATAAAATTTCAAAGCTATACGCCAACCTAGGAAAAAAAATATTGAAAATCGTTCGTTTTTTTTTAAAAAAAGGTTATTTTTGAAAAACTTTTCCAAAAAATATTTTGGAATTTATTTGAGTAAGTAAATATATGGCAATCTGTAGTTTACATTTGAAAAAATAATTAAAAAAAAAATCAAAATACCCGTTTCCAACATATTTCGAAAACCAAACATTTTTTTGAAAAAATTATTAGAAATCAAAAAAAAAGTTTTGAAAATTTTGAAATGCCATATTAATAAACTTCCTGTACCCAAAATTTTATTGAAATCGGATGTACAGTTTACGAGAAAATTGGATTTGAAAATACTGGTTCTATGCGAGGTACCGTTTAGGTATAAGAAAAATTTTGAAAAATCTTTTCTAACCAAAAGATAGATTGTCTTACAAAAATAGCATTCTGAAAGTTTTATCAAAATCGTTGGAGCCGTTTTTGAGAAAATCAATTTTTTCTTGACGATTGTATGACAGGTGCCGTTATTTTTGGGCCTAGAGCAAAAATTAAAGAAATCTCCCGAGGGACGGCCAAATAAATCCTTAATACGAAATTTGAAGCAAGTCGGCCCATCCGTTCAGGCTCTACAGGCGCGAACAGACAGACAGACAGACAGACAGACCCACTTTTATCGACTTCTCCATCATCGTAATGTCATGTGTGATTGTTATCTCAAAATTTGTTTTTTGCACGAATCCATAACTTGCCTTATAGTACCTATAATCGCAATTAAAAATATGCTAATTTTTAAGGCAAGTTATGCATTCGTCGAATAAAAAAGTTTTGAGATAACAATCAAACATGACATTACGATGATAGCGAAGACGAGAAAAGTCCGTCTGTATGTCTGTCTGTCTGTATAGACACCTACAGCTACAGCCCAAATGGGTTTGCTGAATTGTTTCAAGCTTAGTATATGGAGTTTTTTAGGTATTGTACAGAGGGGAAATTGAATTTTTTTTTTTAGCTCAAAAAATAACGGTACCTGCCATATAACGGTAACGTTAAAGCTTATTTTTCTCGAAAACGGCTCTAACGACTTTAATTTAAAAAAATCGTTACAGCTTTTTAGGTATGATGACATGATATGGCTAACAAAAAAAGTTTTAAAAAATGTCTAAGAACGGTACCTTCCATAGGACCGCTTTTTTTGCTTTCGACTCTCTCGAAAACGGCTCAACCGATACTTTCAAAATTTCACACATATACAGGGTGTCCCAAAAGTCAACGTCGAAACGAAAACGGGTGATAGGGTAGGTGGTGACAGTTATCAGAAAAATAATAAAAAAAATCTTTGCCATGTATTGTGTGAGTTAGAGGCATTCAAAAAAAAATCGAAAAAATATAGGTGACATATATATACTGCATACCAATATTAAAAAAAAAATATTTTGTTTGTATTTTTAAAAACATTTTTTTTCAAATTTTAAAAACTAATACATATTTTGAAAACTGCTAATTAAATTTTTTTCAAAAAATCTTCTTATATATAAAAATCAATTGCTGTGCGTTTGAAGCGCTAAAACTCGAGAATGGCTGGACCAATTTTGTAAATTTTGATCTTGAAATATTTGTGGAAGTTCAGGGAAGGTGTAAACGGTGAGAAGAATTAATTATAAGTAAAAAAAAATTAAGACGACCTACCTTGCGTGCAAATATAAATAAAATGCACGACTGGGTCGCACGAACTTGCTCTAATGAGTGACAGTGGTTTAGGGGCTTGAGATTTTGATAAAAATAAAATTTTCAAAATTCTTAAATAAATACTTAAACTAATTTGAGCTTAAAAAAAAAGTACGCCATTTTATTTCTTGGATAAATTTGAATTTATGAGATTAAATTTAGTAAAATCTGTGGAGCGGCTTTTGAGAAAAAAAGTTTTTTTTGAAAAACTTTTTGAAAAAAATTTTCAAAAAATATTCAAAAACGCCAGTTCATAGGTATTCAGCAAATACATTTATTTAAAATTTTTAGAAAAAAATTTAATAAGCAGTTTTTAAAATATTAATTTTTTAAATTTTTTTTTAAAAACTGCTTTTAAAAATACAAAAAAATATTTTTCAAAAATATTGGTATGCAATACAAATTGAGCTACCTACAGCTATATGTGTGTGAAGTTTCGAAAGAATCGGTTGGGTCGTTTTCGAGATAGTCGAAAGCAAAAAAAACGGTCCTATGGAAAGTACCGTTCTTAGCCATTTTTTAAAACTTTTTTTTCAGCCATATGATTGGTCGTACCTAAAAAGCAACACTGATTTTTTAATTAAAAATCGTTAGAGCCGTTTTTGAGAAAAATAAGCTTTAAAATAACGGTTGTATGGCAGGTACCGTTATTTTTTGAGCTAAAAAAAAAAATTTCAATTTCCTCTCTGTACAATACCGAAAAAAGTCTATATACCAAGTTTGAAGCAATTCGGCCCACCCGTTTGGGCTGTAGGTCTACATACAGACAGACAGACAGACAGACAGACAGACAGACAGACAGACATACAGACGGACAGAATTTTTAGACCATCTTTTTTCGTCTTCGCTATCATCGTAATGTCATGTTTGATTGTTATCTCAAAACTTTTTTTTTCGACGAATGCATAACTTGCCTTATAGTACCTATAATCGCAAGTAAAAATAAGGAGTGTAAAAGTGGCAATTATTTAAAATATTTATCAGTCAGAATTTGAAATATTAGTGTATTGTCTTTTGTTTTGAAGTACAAAATATAGTTAAATACACAAACAAAATATGTGTTATATTTTTGAACGCTACAAATTTAATTTAAATGATGGTAGATGGGAGAAAATTTAAGATGGTAGATGGTAGCAGATGGTAGACGAAAGTTGATAGAAGAAGGTGGTAGTTGGTAGATGGTAGATGGAAGGAGATGGTATATGGCAGATGGCTGGAGATGGTAGACGATAGAAGATGGTAAATGGTAGATAGAGCAAGATGGTAGATGGGAGAAGATTCTAGATGGAAGAAGGTAAAAGATGCTAGATGGTAGAAGATGGTTGGTGTTAGAAGATGGTAGTTGCTAGAAGATGGTAGAAGATAGCTGATAGTAGAAAAAAGTTGATAGAAGAAGATAGTAGAAGACAGTAGATTGTAGAAGATGATTAATGGTTAAAGATGGTTGAGGGAAGAAGATGGTAGAAAATGGTAGATAAAAGAAGGTCGTAGACGGTAAAAGATGGTAGATGATAGAAGATAGTTGATAGTAAAAGATATGGTAGTTGGTAGATAGCAGGAGATGGTAGATTATATAAGAAGGTTAATGGTAGAAGATACTTGATAGTAAAAGATGGTAGTCGGGTAGGAGATCGTAAATGGTAGAAAGTGGTATATGTTTGAAGATGGAAGATGGCAGGAGATAGTAGATGATATAGAAGAATTTTGATAGTAGCAGATGGTAGATAGAACAAGATGGTAGATGGTAGAAGATTCTAGATAGGTATATAGGTAGAAGGTTGCAGATGATAGATGATAGAAGATGGTTTTTTTTTTACTATGCACTCGCACTCAAGGGAATATGAATACCCTTATAATGATTTAACATGTGCGAATAAGAAGGAATACAAAGACAGGTGGTCGATGGTATATGGTGGAAGGTGGTAAATGGTAGAAGATGGTAGATGGTAGAAGATGGTAAAAGATTGTGGAAGACGGTAGATTGTAGGAGATATTTGGTGGTAAGAGATGGTAGATGGTACATCAAACGCGTCAATTTTTGATAATTCAACTGATATTAATTTTCTAGAAGAGTTTGATTTCTCCAGCGTGGTATTGTACATACGTGTTTAGCTGAGGCGTACCTACATTGTAAATAGTTAAACGAAAAAATTTTAAATTTCGAAAATATTCAAAAAATAAAGTGCACGACTGGGTCGGACAAACTTGCTCTAATGTGAGACAGTGTTCTTGGGATTTGAGATTTAGGAAAAAAAGCAGGTTAAAACCTAAGTGTATGAAATTTTATTGATCACTTAAAAATCAATAGTTAAAACGTTTTTTGGAAAAAATGAAGTAAGCCATATCAAAAAATAAGTTTTTTTTGAAAAACTTTTCCAAAATATATTAAAAAAATTTTTTGAGTATGCCAACTTCTAGCACTTTGTAGTTTTTATCAGAAAAATAAAATTTTTAAAAATAGCTTGAACCGTTTTTGAAAAAAAAAAAAATATACATAAATGATTTTTTAAAAAACAAAAAAAAACTTTTTTTCAAAAGCTTAAAAATTAATATTCCTTTGTCTTTAAAAAGGCTTCTACATTAAAAATTTCATCGAAATCCGTCAAGTGGTTTACGAGAAAATCTTATTTAAAAAAACCTTTACCGGGGAGGTACCGTTATAAGACTTTTCCTGAAAAATCTATTAAAACCAAAACATAAATTTTGCATAGAAAACACTATTCAGAAAGTTTTATCAAAACCGTAGGAGCCGTTTTTGAGAAAAAATAATTTTTCACTAAAAATCGTATGGCAGGTACCGTTAGTTTTAGAGCTGGAATGCTCATTCCAAAAACACCTCTGTAGGACGTCATAATAATACTATGTACCAAGTTTGAAACAAATCGGTTCAGCCGTTTAGGCTGTAGGTAACTATGCAGACAGACAGACACACGGACAGACCGACAGACAGACAGACAGACAGACGGACAGACAGACAGACAGACAGACAGACAGACAGACAGACAGACAGACAGACAGACAGACAGACAGACAGACAGACAGACAGACAGACAGACGGACAGACAGGCAGAATTGTCGGACCCACTTTTTTCGACTTCTCTATCATCGTAATGTCATGTTTGATTGTTAGAATTTTTTTTTGACGTGATATAATAACAAATCGGTTTGGAATATATGGGCAGCACGCACGGAAAAATGTCATAGTCACAGTCACGTTACCTAGCTGCTTTCATAGCCTAGAAAGTCGATAAAGTGGGAGGGGATTGGGTGATTGGTTGGTTGTGGTGGGAGTGTGTGTGGGCCTGGCGGGGGGGAGGTGGGTGGTTGGTTGGCGGTGGGGATGGTTGATTTGATGGGGTGCGATGAAAAAGTTGTCAAAAAATGTGGGTTAGTGGAAGGTGGTGGCAGGTGGGGTATGTGGTTGGATTTGGGGGGTTTGGCGTTGGTAGGGGGTGAGGGAAAAATAATTGTCAAAAATGGTTGGTGGTTGGTTGGTGGCTGTAGGTGTGATGGGTGGTTGGCGGTATTGGGTGAGTGGCAAGTTGTTGTAGGTGTTATGGGTGGTTGGATTTGGGTTGAGGGTGTAGTGAAGGGAATTGTCAAAAATAGTTGTACTGGGGAGGTGGTGGGGGTGAGGAAAAAATTGTCAAAAATGGTGGGTGAGTAGCAGGTGGTTGTATGCGGAGTAGGTGGTTGAATAGTGGGTGGTTGGTTGTTTGTGGTTTGGTGATTGGTAGTGGTTAGGATGGGGGATTTACTGTGTCGGGGAGGAGGAACAAATGTTCAAAAATGGTTTGCTGTTGGTTTGTGGTTGTATGTGGGGGTGGGAGGTTGGTGTTCAAGGGGTGAAAACAATTAAAAAATGGTGGGTGGTTGCAGGTAGGTTGGGTGGTTGGTGATTGGAGAGATACCTATACACATGAAGTTCAAAATAAAAGTTTAGTGACCTTTAGTCCAAATGCGTCCAACAATGCGAACGCATTTGGACTAAAGGTCACTATACTTTTATTTTGAATTTCAATTCAATAAAGTCCACTAAAAACAAAAACTACTTCGTTATACACATGAAGTGTTATGTGAACTGGTTATCACGTAAAATTTCCGTCCGTAAACCGACTTTACAGACAACCATGTTTTTGATTTTTTTACGAATGCATAACTTGCCTTATAGTTCCTATAATCGCAAGTAAAAAAGAGGCGGTACGGAGTTCGCCGGGTCAGCTAGTTATAAATAAATGTACTATCTTAATACCTATGAATTGGTGTTTTTGAATTAAAAAAAAAAAATTTTAAAGTTTTTTCAAAAAAAACTTTTTTTTTCTCAAAAACCGCTCCACAGATTTTTATAAAAATGAAATTTATTCAAGAAACAAAATGGCGTACTTTTTTCAGCTCAAATTAATTTATTTATTTTTTTAAGAATTTTGAAAATTAAATTTTATTTTTTATCAAAATCTCAAGCGCCACGCCACTATCACAAATCAGAGCAAGTTCGTGCGACCCAGTCGTGCATTTTATTTACTTGCTCTATAGTGGAAGTATTGGTTTAGTGCAAAAAAAATCAAACATGACATTACGATGATAAAGAAGCCTAAAAAAGTGGTTTTCGCCATACCATACATATGCGTCGGTCTGTCTGTCTGTTCGGAATTCGGATGTGCGTCTGTGCACTTTTTCACGTCATGCTACAGCCTTAGTCGCTTGATGGATTATCTTCAAACTTCATATATAAAAGTTTAAAGAAAAACGGTTGTCGAGGTTTTCTTATTTCGTTTTAGCCCAGATCAAACTTGTACCTTTCAAATAATGGTTTTTTTCATTTTGAATTTGCTCAAAAACGGCTCTAACGATTTTGATGAAACTCAAAATTTAACACACGTAAGTCATTTTTGATAAAACTGCGTCTTTGTTTTTGGCTTAAATGGTTATAACGAAAATCAGGTTTAAGCGGCTTTTTTCAAATGGCCATAATTTGACAACGACACTCAAATTTTGTAAAACCTTTTTAAACGGTGGCTCCCATACAACGAGCGGTTCAGTTTTAGCCAACTTCTTTTTGGTTTTTTACTTGCGATTATAGGTACTACAAATTTTTTCGGACAGTCAGCCATAACATAAAGATAATAGAGAAGCCGAAAAAAGTGGGTATCGGCACCTACAGCCTAAACGGCTGAACCGATTCGCTTCAAACTTGGTACATAGTATTAATATGATGTCTTACAGAACGATTTTTAGAATTTTGATTAAACTTGTTGAATGGTGGTTTTTGAGTTAACTTCTTTTGGTTGGGATTAATTTTTCAGGAAAAGTCTTGTAACGGTACCTCCCATATTACCAGTATTTTCATTACAGATTTTCTCATAAACCACTCAACGGATTTCGATGAAAGTTTTAATATAAAAGATCTTTAAACAAAATAGTATTTATTCTTTAATTGTTCATAAAAACTTTTTTTCTTTGAGTTTAGTTTTTTTTCAAATTTTTTAAAATTTTTGTTTTCTGATAAAAACTTAAAACTGCTAGAAATTGGAATATGTTTTATCGTGTTTTGAAAAAAAAATTAGTCCAACGATTTTGAATTTTTTCGTTTTTTCTAATTTGATCAAAAAAGGCCATAACAATTTTTTATTAAACTTTGTACGTAATATACCTATACTTATACATAGAAGGCTTCGAAGAAAACTGCATTTTTAGTTATTGGTAACAAATGATAATAACGGTAAACGGTTTTAACGGTTTGATTAAACAAACCATATATGCACAACGACATTAACGAAATAGTTAAGACTTTATATATATATCTTTCCATTTCCAAAGTAGAAACGCAGGCAATGTTAGACATCAGGAGAGGCTACTTGAACCAGTGGCGATGTCAGCCAAGATCGCGTCCAAGACCAAGTTGTACCAGTTAATCTAAATGACGACCATGAGCTACATCCGCCCAACCAAAATGAAATCAAAGTAGTCATCACCAGACTAAAGATGAACAAAGCAGCTGGATGCGACAAGCGGAGCTTTTTAAACACGCTTGAGATAACCTGGTAAGAAGCATGCACAAACTTATCTGCAAAATACTGTCCGAGGAAAGTATGCCCGATGAGTGGAATCTCAGTACCATCTGCCCGATCCACAAATAAGGAGACCGACTAATCTGCACCAACTATAGAGGCATAAGTCCTTTAAACATCGCATATAAGATATTGTCCAGCGTTTCATGTGAACGTCACAAGCCGTTTGCTGATGGCCTTATAGGTCCTTACCAATTCGGCTTCAGACCTGGAAAATCTACCACCGACTAAATTTTCCCATTACGCCAGATCCTGGAGAAAACCCAAGAATATAACATCGACACCCACCACCTGGTCGTCGATTTTATAGCAGAGCCTGCGACAGTGTTAATAAAGTTGAACTGTATCGTGCCATGCCAGCTTAAGAAACCCTGCAAATGCTCACTGTTTTAATGGAAATGTCACACGGAACACCCAGGCCAGCACATCGGGCACCATCTTTAACAGATCGACACAATTACTTGATTTCACGGACACGACACCATTGATGTGATAGGAAGAACAAAGCGAGCAGTAACCGGTGCCTTCACTACCATGGAGTCAGCAGCAAGCAGAATAGGACGACTGAAAATAAACGATTACAAGTCGAAGTATATGCTTTCACCAACAAAAGTCCAATCTCACCACCAACTTGGTCAGAACGTGACCATTAATAGGTATAACTTCGATGTAGTCAGTGAATTCGTCTACATGGGTACTGCTGTAAACACAGGCTTTGGGCTGAATAAGCAATTGAGGAATAAAGCCCTATCGAGACGTACCAAGGAACACTATATAGAACACTCATCATACCATTCCTGCTATATGGTGCAGAAGCATGGACTCTCTCCCAATCGGATGAAAAGTCAGTTCTGCGAACGATCTATCCTGTCCTGTCTGCGTGAAACGAGAAGACAACATTTGGCAGAGAAGATACAACGACAAGCTATACGTGCCAGAAAAGTTCGAATTCAACGACTAAGATGATGGACCATGTAGAGCGAATGGACATCGCCAAACCAGAGGTAGTCAGAAACCAAGGCAGTCCTCATCTCCGATGAAGTGACCAGGTAGAAGGAGACCTCCGACAACTTGGAGTGCAAAATTGGAGACGACAGGCTAGATTTCAAGCCGGCCTTAGGGGCATACTTAGCAAGGCCTACGGGGTTTCCAGTTTTAGGCATTTTTTTTTTTAGTTTTCACCAAATTTTTCAAAAATGAGTTTAAAAATTTGAATTACTTTGTAATTTTTTTTTTTTTTTGAGTATTTAAGTTTTGG
This sequence comes from Platycheirus albimanus, assembly GCA_916050605.2. Classification (NCBI taxonomy): domain Eukaryota; kingdom Metazoa; phylum Arthropoda; class Insecta; order Diptera; family Syrphidae; genus Platycheirus; species Platycheirus albimanus. The sequence continues at coordinate 335,307,095 of OU696696.1, forward strand.
CTTAAAATACAAGTAAATGGACATCTGTTTAGTGTTTATAAACGACTTAACTCATTTGGTCTAAGTATATCAAAATAACGGGAAAAATTAACGTATCTTATATGCGGGCATAAGCACTTCTTAAACAAAGAATTGGAACTTCTTTGCTTATCTTATACAACAAAGGGTATTTGTTATTGCTCGAAAAATTTGTTATTATCATGCTTGCACCCCCACAGAGCAAGTACGTGCGACCCATTCGTGCATTTTTTTTTTTTTTTTTTTTCAAAATCTAAAATAACTTATTCTTGCAAACGAGATTATGTAGGAACACGATTCCGTGAAATAAAATAACTATTATTAAGTAAGAATTATTAAATGAATAAAGTCCACGACTTTTTCGTGCGAACTTGCTCTAATGTGCTACAGTGCTCTTGGAGCTTGAGATTTTGGAAAAAAAGCAATGAAAAAATCATATGAAATTTTATTAATCATTTAAAAATCAATAGTTGAAACGATTTTTGGAAAAATTGAAGTAAGCCATCAGATTGCTTTTGGTTTCCTGAACTTTCAAGCATTTTTTTTTTAAACTTTTCGAAAACATTTTTTTTTCAATCTTTGCCAAGAGAGGACGAAATGGCTGCCCACAAATCATTTCGAATTAAACAAAAATAAGCTTTAAAGCTAAAGCAAAATCGATCACTACCTCAATGGGTCCGTCTTCGTACTGGAAACACCATCCGATACAACGCTAAGAGGCGCCACTGGAGGCGTACATAGTTGAAGCTGTAAGCTGGGAGCTGATGTCTGCAATGTGATTTATCGAAGTTCTGCTATCGAGGGTCTACATTTCAAGTTCAGTTTATTTGTGCAAACTATTTGTATTCTGTTGTGTGTAAGTCTCCATATTGTGTTTTAATACATATTTTTTTGAATTTAAATAAAACAAATGTTTAATCTATTTATTTAAAACTTTTCGACGCGTTTCTAACGAGATGCTCGTCTTCGGGCGTTTGTAATTGACTGCCAATTATGTTGTTGTCTCGTCTATGACTTGTTTTTGTTGTTGGTGATAAATGATTAATATCTAATTAGTACGTGTACGGGGAGTTGGGGCACCTTGATACGATTTTCATTTAAACTCAAAAAAAATGCACCATATTAAAAGTAATAACAAATTTACATATTTTATGGCAACATTATCTTTTTATCTAACTTATTTTAAACGGATTTAATCTAAGATCCACTCAAAACAAATTAAGGACCTTTTTACTGAGTCGTGAATTTTGTATCAAACTACCCCATTCACGGGACACATTGGTACATGACAGAGGCTCCTTTATTCATAAGCAAATAATCAGTATTTATTTAAAACCTGTTAATAAATCGAGTTTTAATTATTTTTTTAACCTATATATTAATACAACCCGTGTAAGTATTTGTTCATTCATGTCAACATTGGTTTAGCCTAGTTTTAACAAGAAATAAATAAAACTAAATAACAAAGTAAAGCCTTTCTTCGCCTACTAATATAAATCACATACAAAAAGCACAAGTTTTGTAAGGCTTTGTCAAAGATGAACATGTGGTTTGGCCAAAAGATGAAGAAAGAAAAGCCGGGTCTTAAAAAGCTTCTTTATTAGTTTGTTTGCAAGGACAAAACTCAGAGACTGCATGGAAGATCAGAACAACGTCTATCGGTGCTGCTAGTTCCATATAAAGTTAATCAGAACCGAATGATTCTTCGGAGTCGAAGGATTCTCGTAGCTTAATTTCTCCGGAACAGCATGAAGAATCTAATTACATAATCATAGTCATATGAGAATTTCTGTTTAAATTTATTATGAGATTTGCAACTATGTCCAGTAAATTTGAGCACTTTTTAGATCTTTTGCGCCTTTTCTTTGTTCATTTGTATGTTTTTTACTTGCGATTATAGGTACTATAAGGCAAGTTATGCATTCGTCGAAAAAAAAAGTTTTGAGATAACAATCAAACATGACATTACGATGATAGCGAAGACGAAAAAAGATGGTCTAAAAATTCTGTCCGTCTGTATGTCTGTCTGTCTGTCTGTCTGTCTGTCTGTCTGTCTGTCTGTCTGTCTGTATGTATAGAGACCTTCAGCCCAAACGGGTGGGCCGAATTGCTTCAAACTTGGTATATAGACTTTTTTAGATATTGTACAGAGGGGAAATTGAAATTTTTTTTTAGCTAAAAAAAAAACGGTACCTGCCATACAACCGTTACGTTAAAGCTTATTTTTCTCAGAAACGGCTCTAACGATTTCGATTTAAAAAAATCAGTGTTGCTTTTTAGGTACGACCAATCGTATGGCTGGAAAAAAAAATTTTAAAAATGGCTAAGAACGGTACTTTCCATAGGACCGGTTTTTTTGCTTTCGACTATCTCGAAAACGACTCAACCGATTCTTTCGAAATTTCACACACATATAGCTGTAGGTAGCTCAATTTGTATTGCATACAAATATTTTTGAAAAATATTTTTTTGTATTTTTAAAAGCATTTTAAAAAAAAAAAATTAAAAAATTAATATTTTGAAAACTGCTTATTAAATTTTTTTTTTAAATTTTAAATAAATGTATTTGCTCAATACCTATGAACTCGCGTTTTTGAATTTTTTTTGAAAATTTTTTTCAAAAAGTTTTTCAAAAAAAACTTTTTTTCTCAAAAACCGCTATACAGATTTTTATAAATTTATTCTCATAAATTTAAATTTATCAAAGAAATAAAATGGCGTACTTTTTTTTCAGCTCATTTTAGTTTAAGTATTTATTTAAGAATTTTGAAAATTTTATTTTTATCAAAATCTCAAGCCCCTAAACCACTGTCACTCATTAGAGCAAGTTCTTGCGACCCAGTCGTGCATTTTATTTTTTCATGTTTAGACCTCTGTCGGTTCTTCTTTTCTTGTCTTTTCTGGAGTATATGTGTATATACTTGATCTACCTTTCTCTTTTGTGGGGCACATTGATACGTATCAAATCACCTTGAAGTCGTGTGTATCTATGTGCCCCAACATACCTCACAGAAAAAAAATATTAAATGCAATTAAAACAACGTTTGACACCGATTTCTTAAGTAAATATAACATTATTAACAACATTATATTCACCATATAAATTAATTTGAAATCATAAGCACAAATACGGCAAGAAAACTCACTCGAAAAAAAAACAAAAAACAAAATTACTTGAGGACTCGCGAAACGGATTTTTCCTTTTTGTGCGAGTTACGTGCTGTACTATACATCATCGATAACAACAGCCCTACACAATATTCGATATCATCATCAAGATCGACAAATTGAAAAGCTTACGTTTTTAACAACACTGCTTTAATTTCAAATGTATACCCTAAAACTATCGGAGGAGAGAGAACCTAATAATAACTGCAATCTCTCATCAAACAACGGACCATTAATGTTATAGCAGAAGAAAGCAGCATTTCATCATCATTCATCACCTTGAACTTTTATTGGAATAACAACTAATTTTGCCTCTCTTAAATTATTTCTCTTTTCTGTAACTGTAATTCACATAAACTCTAGCTTGTTAGTTTTTAGCCAAATGAATAACATTGTACAGTCACTTCATTTTTAAGCTTTGTCGAATAAAGAAGCAACCTTTACGAAATAAATTCTTTAAACGTTTTTCTCTATCATTCGTTCTTATAACTGGCGCAGTCGGTTTTCTAACTAAAGTGAACAAAAGTAGCTTCAGTACTTTATATTAAAATCCAAAAAGATTCGAGAGAATATCGAATAATTTGGTAAAAAGAACCAAAAAAAAAAAAAAAAAAAGGTCCAAAAGAATATTGGATAAGCGAACAGAGAAAAACTACATTTACAACATTGTTTCGCCAGACACACGTGGAACAGACTCTAATCCCAAATTTTCCTCAATTCGTCCCATCCTATCCTCAGGTGAGTCCCAATCTATTGTTGGTTATATTCCCTTTATTCCTATGCCTTCCTTTAAATCCCAATTAAAACATAAGCCGCAATTCCTCTCCTTTTTATCAAGTGGTCATAGCTCTAGATTAAACAGTTATATTAAAACTACTGTTAACGGTTTATTAAATAGGGAAACAGAAATGAATGATCGTACAGCCTCGTTGCAAATCTTTAACTCCCTCAGGATTCCTGATGCTGTTAAGGATTTGCCTAGTTTTGACGGAAATCCTAGACTTCTTTACGATTTTCTTTCAAACGTTGATGAAATCTTGAGTTTTATGCCTGAACCAAATGACTCTGCATACAATAAAATTTTACTTCGCGCAATTCGCAATAAAATAACGGGACAAGCAAACGAAGTGTTAAATATGTACGGTACTCCACTGGTTTGGGATGATATTAAACAGAATCTTATTGTGCACTATTCTGACAAACGCAACGAGACAAGCCTTATACGCGACTTACACCAACTCAGGCAAAACGGTTACACAGTCGACGTGTTTTACTCAAAAATAATTGAAATATTATCAGCCATGATTAATCACGTGAAAGTGCATGAAAAAGAACCTAATGTAATACGATCTAAGCAAGTTTTGTATGAAGAAATGTGCCTCAACACTTTTTTATCTGGACTCAGAGAACCTTTAGGTTCTACAGTTAGATCAATGAGACCAAGTACGCTTGCAGAAGCTTTGAACTTTTGTTTAAAAGAGCAAAACTGCGTCTATTTTCGCGATTCAAACTATGCAAATTATTTACAACAGCCAATTTACCAAAACAGACCCCTAGGTAGAGAATATAAGCAACAGTATTACCCACAAGCTTCTAGAACTCTTACGACTAGCCAACATATTCCTAACCCTAATTTTCATTCTTACAACGGATCTTATGTACCAACTAACAAACAACAGAATCTTACAACAACATATCTTCCACCCAACAACCAGCAGTTTTCAAATAGGCAGCCGATATTTAACAATAATTTTCAAAAACTTAACACACAAATAAATCAGCCATCTACATCCACTCAAAATGTTCCTTTTCTTAGCAATACAAATAATAATAGACAACACTCCAATCAGACTAGATTATCGCGTCCTCAGCAGTATTCAGATCAAACTAAATTCTCACGACCACAACCAATGGATGTTTCAAGCGCAAGTACGAATTTAACTCGCCCGAATCCAATCTCACAAAACTATCTCCATAATGTCGAAATTAATGACTTTTATGAGGATAATAATAATTTATTTCAATTACCGAGCAATAAAACCGATTTTGTCTCCCAAGAAGCTGAAACGTATGTTCAAACTTTATATCCCCCAAACCCACACCAAGAAACAATTTATAGTGAAATAGATGACACAAATTTTCTTACACTTGCCTCGGAAAATCAGTTGGATACGTAAACATAAATAATTATAATACAAACTTATTACCTTACATTACAATAGACAGTTTGCATACATCAAAACTTAAATTTCTTATAGACACAGGAAGCAATAGGTCTTTTATTAGCCCAACGGTTGCAACCAACTTTGACATACAAACGATAGATCCAATCGAAATAAAAACAGTTTTTAACTATCAGTATATTAACAAAGAAGTGATTTTGAATGGTCTTTCCGAATTTAAAACGAAAAAACCCATATCCTTCTTGGTCTTTGATTTTCATAGTTATTTCGATGGTCTCATCGGCATAGATATTATGAGGGACCTTGGAATAAACGTGAATTTGAAAAACAATATATTAGAAAACGAAGAAGTCAAAATACCGTTAAAATTTAAACCTAACATAATTTCAAAAACTTATTTTGCTCCGGGTCTCAGTAAAATTATTTGTCGCCTTCCTGTAGACGTTGAGTGTGGCTGTATTTTCATAAAACCCACACTTATAAAACAAAACCTGCTAATCCCCGAGGGTTTGTATAAGGCAAGTGGATGGTATTCCTTGGTTGAAGTTTTAAATTCGACTGATTCCACCCAGATATTTACAGTAGAACAACCGATTAAAGTAAACAAAATAAATTTAGATAACATTGTAGAAATACATAATATTTCAATCCACAATTTAAAAAATCTAGGTAAGCATAATGTTATTGATATGCTGCGGATTGATCATCTAAATCCAGAAGAACAAAAAGCAATTAAGACGCTTTGCTATAAATATAAACATATTTTTTTCAAGGAAAATGACAACTTAACATTCTCAAGCGAAATCAAACATCACATAAAAACAAAAGATGATATTCCAGTTTATACCAAATCTTACAGGTATCCCTATGCGCTTAAGGAAGAGGTCCAAAGACAGACTTCAAAAATGCTTGAAGAGGGTATCATTCGTCAAAGTTACTCTCCTTGGTCTTTTCCAATTTGGATTGTGCCAAAAAAGAAAGATTCCAGTGGAAAGGAAAAATGGCGATTAGTCATAGACTATCGCAAATTGAATGAGAAAACTATTGACGACAAGTACCCTATACCAAATGTTAATGATATTTTAGACAAATTAGGAAAATCAATATATTTTAGTACCCTTGATTTGGCGTCCGGGTTCCACCAAATACAAGTAGACGAAAAAGACATTCCAAAAACTGCTTTTTCTGTAAACAATGGCCATTACGAGTTTGTTAGAATGCCATTTGGCCTCAAGAACGCGCCATCTACGTTCCAAAGGGTAATGGACCAAGTTCTTAGAGATTTGCAAGGAAAAGTGTGTTTCGTTTACATGGACGATATAATCGTCTTTTCAACATCGCTCCAAGAACACATTCAGAATTTGGAACTCGTCTTTAAAAAGCTTCAAGACGCACATTTTAAAATACAGCTCACAAAATCCGAGTTTCTTCAAAAAGAAGTATCCTTTCTGGGACATTTGGTAACATCCGAAGGTGTAAAACCAAACCCAGATAAAGTTACTGCCATAAAAAAATTCCCTATTCCTCGTACTCCAAAACAAATTAAATCATTTCTGGGACTACTTGGATATTATAGGAAGTTTATTAGGGATTTTGCAAAGATAACTAAACCCATGACCGAATGTCTCAGAAAAGGGAATAACATAATATTGAATTCAAGGTACATAGATTGCTTCGAAACTTGCAAAAATCTCTTATGTAACGAACCAATTTTGCAGTATCCCGATTTTACGAAACCATTCAATCTTACTACTGACGCGAGTAACATTGCAATCGGTGCAGTTTTATCGCAAGGACCAATTGGGTCAGACAAGCCGATTTGCTATGCAAGTCGCACCTTGTCAAAGTCTGAAGAAAGCTACAGTACTATTGAAAAGGAGCTGTTGGCAATTTATTGGTCTACAAAATACTTTCGTCCTTATCTGTATGGTCGACAATTTACAATAGTCACAGATCATAAGCCATTAACCTGGCTCTTCTCACTTAAAGAACAAAATTCTAAATTAGTTCGTTGGCGATTAAATTTAGAAGAATTTAACTATTCTATTGCACATAAAAGTGGAAAATTAAATTCGAATGCCGATGCATTATCCCGAGTTGAAATCCACATAAATGAATATAATCCACCACAGTCAGAAAGTCAAGATTTATTATCTACTGAAAATAACATCGACGAGCTGGAAAATCTAAGTACAATCCATTCTGCTCAAGAACAAGTCGACGATGGTATTCCAATTTCAGAGAGACCTCTTAACGAGTTTTCGAACCAGATTATTCTTATAGAAAATCCAAAAAGACAAAAACTTTATGCGACTCTGAATATCCTCTTTAAAAAAAAGAAAAGGCACCGAATAGAGAGTAACAATATTTGCAACAATGATGTTATGGTTGAAATTTTTAAAAACTATCTTAACACCAAAAGAGTAACTGCCATTCTTGCAGACGACAAAACCTTTAAGGTCGTTCAAGAAGTTTATTCGAAGTTCTTTAACAATGCCCTTTTAAAACTTGTAAGAAGTACTTCCTTATTGCAGGATGTAACACAACATGATGAACAAGAGCAAATTATTAGAAATTACCATGAAAAATCCAATCATAGGGGGATATCAGAAAGTATAGCGCATATAAAAAGAAAATTTTATTTTCCTAATATGAAAAACTTAGTATCAAAAATAATAAACAACTGCATAACCTGCCAAAAGTATAAGTATGAACGCTTAGTAGAACCTCTGAAATTTGAATTAACCGAAACTCCGTCAAGACCCTTAGAAATTCTACATATAGATGTTTATTCTGTACACAATGAAAACTTTTTAACTATAATAGATAAATTTACAAGATATTCAAGCGCTTATTTATTACAATCTAGGGATAGCATTAATATTATTAAATCACTTAAGCACTTCTTTTCACATCATGGAGTTCCTGAGAAAGTAATAACAGATAATGCTCGTGAGTTTTTGTCCTCGCTTTTCAAAGAATTCTTAGATATTTATAATATACATTTACACATAGTATGTGCCAAAAGTTCAACTGGAAATTCACCTGTGGAAAGGGTTCATTCCACCCTAACAGAACTAATTAGAATTATAAAATCAAATTTTCCCCAAAAACCAATAAGTGAAATTGTAGATGAGGCAGTTATAAGTTATAACAGTTCTATTCATTCTGTTACCAAAATGACTCCCTTTGAATTATTAAATGGTCACATCACAAAAAATGATTATTTTCCGAGTAAAACAAAACCTACCACAGCACAAGACTACCTAACACAACATATACAAACATACGAACTATTAAAGGACTTAGCTCACAAACGGAGTTTAGATTTTAAAGAAAAAATCATACAAAACCGTAACAAAACGCGCAAAATACCTCCCACAGTTAAAGTTGGAGATCGAATATTTGAAAAAGATGACAGAAGAAATAAACTGGCACCAAAACAAATAGAACACAGGGTAATCAAAAATAATAAAATAACGATTGAAACAAATAAAAGAAAAGTACACAAACAAAAAGTAAAAAAAAAACGTAAATTTACTTAAATTTTGGTAACGTAAAAAAAAAAAAAAAAAAAAAAAAAAATTGAAGAATCATTTCTGTTATCCTTGAAAAAAAAAAAAAAAAAAAAAAAAAAGCATATACCTAATATAAAGAATGAGCAATGAGCAATGAGCAAACATCCTATATTCCAATTTATCCCTTTCCTTTCCGAATAACCAACATAAGATAGGGCTCACTGTCCAGTTTTCCTTTCCTATAATCCTTTAAAAAGATGCTGTGCTTTGATAAGAACAACATAAGACAGGCGAACTTTAACCTTCCAACCTGTTAAAGCCCACTCCTTGGGGGGACGAGTTACGTGCTGTACTATACATCATCGATAACAACAGCCCTACACAATATTCGATATCATCATCAAGATCGACAAATTGAAAAGCTTACGTTTTTAACAACACTGCTTTAATTTCAAATGTATACCCTAAAACTATCGGAGGAGAGAGAACCTAATAATAACTGCAATCTCTCATCAAACAACGGACCATTAATGTTATAGCAGAAGAAAGCAGCATTTCATCATCATTCATCACCTTGAACTTTTATTGGAATAACAACTAATTTTGCCTCTCTTAAATTATTTCTCTTTTCTGTAACTGTAATTCACATAAACTCTAGCTTGTTAGTTTTTAGCCAAATGAATAACATTGTACAGTCACTTCATTTTTAAGCTTTGTCGAATAAAGAAGCAACCTTTACGAAATAAATTCTTTAAACGTTTTTCTCTATCATTCGTTCTTATAACTTGCGCAAAGCGTTTACTCAACCCGGATGCCAGAAAGATATGTATTTGCGTTCATTGGAATGCTGCGTAGTATGCGTAGTTGAGTGGCCTGTTCCGTTCAATTTTCGAATAATGTAGAATGTATCTATGTGCCTCATGTATCAATGTTCCCCGTCTCCCCCTAATATGATCTGTCTTTGTCTCTTTTTATCTATTGTGTTTGTTTTGATAATCTATTGCTGTGTCATAATAATATGTTTCCTTTAATTGTGAATTTGTCATTTAGAATATTGTCTCTTTCAATTTTACTGGCTTTATATATTTCGTATTCTTCGAGAACGTCCATATTTCTCCCTTTCTTGCAATAATGCAATGGTGTGAGATTGGTTTCAAAATTGGAGTAATTGTGATTGTTTTCTATTAGATGGAGTGCAAAATTCGATTTGGTATTGTGTTTAGGTAGATGTTCAATAAATCCGGTCTGTCCGATATAAAATTTATCACATTAGTTGCAATTTATTTTATAAATAAATATTTTATAAAAAAAACTGTTCAGGTATTCTCAAAAAAACCTTATATTATTTTGATTACTAAAGAGTTTTTATATATTAAAATGTTCATTGAAATCCTTGAAGTAGTTCACGAGAAAATCTGATTTCAAAAAACCGCTCCTATGGTTGGTACCGGTATAAGACTTTTCCTGACAAATCTGTTCCAACCAAAACATAAAGTTTACTCAAAAAACACTATTCAGAAAATTTTCGTGAGAGCCGTTTTGGAGATAAATGAGTTTTTCATAAAAATTTATATGGCAAGTACCGTTAGTTTTGGAGCTAGAATGCTAGTTCCAAAACCCCCTCTGTAAGACATCATAGTTTTTTTTTTTTTTTTATAATGCGCTCGCACTCAAAGGGTTATTAATACCTTTATAATGAATTAACATGTGCGAGCGAGGAAAGAGAAGGAATAGAAAGATAGGAAAGAAAGGTGGTACAGTGGTTTGAGATTTTAGGTGATAATTATCTCATGGAAATTCCACGGGTGGCATCCAGTTGAAACTTGGGAAATAAATAAAAATTGCTGCCCAGGCTGGGTTTGAACTCCAAGCTCTCGGGTTGAGCAACCAAGCACTACATCCACTGTACCATTGCCACCCAAATAGTAATACTATTTATGTACCAAGTTTGAAGCGAATCAGTAGAGCCGTTTAGGCTGTAGGTGCCGATACAGACAGACGGACAGACAGACAGTCAGACAGACAGACAGAATTGTCGGACCCACTTTCTTAAGCTTCTCTATCATCGTTATGTTATGTTTGACTGTCCAATTTTTTTTTTTACGAATTCATAACTTGCCTAATAGTACCTACCTATAATCGCAAGTAAAAAGGAAAGATCACAAGAACAATAAAATGCATTTGCAAACTTACCTACATGTATACTATAGCCACACATAAGTCTTACATAAAGATAAAAATTAAAAATTAATATTAAAATCACAAAAGGATGAAATTTTTCCATCGAAGAACTCTTCGAAGCGAACTACCGACACAGACAGTCATATAAGGACAGGTATTCGTATTATTCCATTCAGTCTAGCACCACTACCCAGACTTCAATTCTGTTTAACCTTTAAAGAACTTTTTTTGCATTCACCCAACAACGAGGCCGCCGCGCAAGGAATATAAAGATTGTCGACATTCTTTCGCCCAAGGCAGAACAATGCGCTGACGTTATCTATGATTGTTCTTAGTATAAATGTCGCACACACACTATAACAGGTGAACGTGTACCTCCAGCGTTGGCTATGTTAAAATATAGATTGAAGTTGTACTTTTTTTAAAAGTTCCTTTACAATACAATGTCCTTTTTCCCTACCTTATATATGTATGTGTTACAAGAGCCCTTAGCTTCCTATAATTTTATGCAAATGTGGCAGAAAAAACTTTATTGCTTTATTGCATATAGATTCTTCCGCTTGCCAAATTAAAATGCACCGTCACGCGTCACGGCTTTAAGAGTAGAGATAATAAGGTATGAGAAGCATTAAATGTAAGGTATGTCCTTAGAATGAACTTTAACACATATAGATGGTGTTAATTTCGTAATTCCGACATGGGTGAAATGTGCAAGATACACCATGATGGGATGTTAGTTAAATTAGCGTTAGAATGCCTTGAATTGCTGTGTTTGAAGCACAAAAAGAACCCTCTGTCGTTGGTTGATTGTAAAGCTAGAGTTCTTTCAAGAATTAAGTGCACCCTCACATCCATGCCAGCCGAAAAACACATCCTGTCATCGTTAATAATATCTTGATACAACCTTTTGCGGTAGAGCTACTTTTATCTTCTTGAATTATACATGTTCATGTTCATAAAATACAGACAAAAGATGTTTGTTCTGGGCGATGGCTGTCCCATATTTCAATGTTGGGCTTAATTGGAATTAATAATAATTAATAATAATTAATAATTTAATCATTAAACTTAGTGGCAAAATGTATATATGCTATTATGTGGATGTAAAGACATCGGCGGGCGTTGGGACCCATTGTTTTGATTAAAGATGTTTTGATTATAATATTGTAGCTGTACAAGCAGTTTTTTACAAGGCATTTTTCAAAATGTTTGTATTTGTGTCACTTAGGTAGAATCAAAACGGTCCTAAACTCCCTTTTTTGAAAATATGGAGTGTGGTATACCAAAATGTTCTTTAAGAAGAGAGCTACAAGTTGGATTTTTTTTTGGTTTTAAATGGATCTATTTTTAAAGTTATAAGCACTTGAATTGCGACTTTAGAATCAAAACGACCTTATATAGTTTTTTTTTGTAATAATCAAAACAGACCTATTTTCACTATACTTATATGATTTTGTTTTGAAAACGGACCTATTTCTTCTGAAAATAACAACAAATATCTATAATATTTCTTCGAAATTGGCCTCTTACATTTTTCACGCCAAAATCCGAAAGAAGAAAGAATTTGTGCAGTTATGAACTTAGTTCACAGTCAGACGTCCTGCTGGAAAGTTCTTTTCGTGAGGTAAAAAGCAAATTAATGGGCAAAATAAATATTAATAATTATAATAAAAATGGAAATCCAAGAGAAAGCACAGGCAGTTGGTAATTTTCTTGCTAGAAAAAAAAAAAATTCGTAAAATTTATAAACGCAAAGCTTCCAGGTTATCAATTTTTTACTTGGTACTATAAGGCAAGTTATGCATTCGTAAAAAAAATTTTTTTTTGACAATCAAACATAACATTACGATGATAGAGAATTCGAAAAAAGTTGGTACGACAATTCTGTCTGTCTGTCTGTCTGTATCGGCACCTGCCTAAACGGATTGAGCTGTAAAACTAGCGGTACCTGCCATACGATTTTTAGTGAAAAATTAATTTTTCTCAAAAAGGGCTTCTACGATTTTGATAAAACTTTTTGAATAGTGTTTTATGTGTAAACTTTATGTTTTGGTTAGAATACATTTTTCAGGAAAAGTCTTAGGTATAACGGTACCTCCCAAAGGACCGGTTTTTTTAAATCTGATTTTCTCTTAAGTCACTTTACGAATTTCGATGAAATTTTAAATATAGAAGCCCTTTTATAAAAGAAATAATATTAATGCTTAAATTTTTCAAAAAAAGTTTTTTTGAGTTTTTTAAAAAAGTTTCAAATTTGTTTTTAAATTTTTGTTTATTCCAAAAACGATTTAATCTATTTTTATTTGTATTTTATTTTTCTTATAAAAACTACAAAGTGCTAGAAGTTGGCATACTCAAAAAAAAATTGGAATATATTTTCGAAAAGTTTTTCAAAAAAAAACTGTTTTATTGAAAAAACTGGTCGAACGATTTTGAAAAAAAATTTCGTACAAATTCAAAAAAAGTAAAAGAAACCTGATGGCTTACTTCATTTTCACCAAAAAACGTTTTAGGTATTGATTTTTAAGTGATTTTTAAAATTTCATATGATTTTTTCAACGCTTTTTTCCCAAAATCTCAAACCACAAGACCATTTTAACACATTACAGCAAGTTCGTACGACCCAGTCGGGCACTTTATTTTATCATTCCGATCTACTAATTTGTATTTTATTGTTTAGATTTCAATTTAGAATGCAACAAGACTACTTTTAAATGCAACAAAACTACCAAATTGAATTACATACTTAACAAAACAAATTTGTCATTGTAAACAAACTTGTTCCTATACAACTGTGTTACTATACTCACTTGTTTTTTTTTTATAAAAAAAATACTTTGATTTATTTAAGTATTTTCTTTTTTTATGTTTTTTTAATTAAAAAAAACCATTTATTACACGTTTTTTTTTATTATGTATGCATTTCAACATCAAAACGGTACTGTTTTTTTGTAAAGTTATGCATTCGTAAAAAATTTTTTTTTTGACAATCAAACATAACATTACGATGATAGAGAAGTCGAAAAAAGTTGGTACGACAATTCTGTCTGTCTGGCTGTATCGGCACCTGCCTAAACGGATTGACCGATTTGCTTCAAACTTGGTAGGTAGTATTATTATGACATCTTACAGAGGGATTTTTGGAATTAGCGTTCTAGCTGTAAAACTAGCGGTACCTGCCATACGATTTTTAGTGAAAAATTAATTTTTCTCAAAAACGGCTTCTACGATTTTGATAAAACTTTCCGAATAGTGTTTTATGTGCACACTTTATGTTTTGGTTAGAATACATTTTTCAGGAAAAGTCTTATAACGGTACCTCCCAAAGGACCGGTTTTTTGAAATCTGATTTTCTCTTAAGTCACTTTACAAATTTCGATGAAATTTTAAATACAGAAGCCCTTTTATAAAAGAAATAATATTAATGCTTAAATTTTTCAAAAAAAGTTTTTTTGAGTTTTTTTAAAAAAGTTTCAAATTTGTTTTTAAATTTTTGTTTATTCCAAAAACGGTTTAATTTATTTTTATTTGTATTTTATTTTTCTTATAAAAACTACAAAGTGCTAGAAGTTGGCATACTCAAAAAAAAAATTTGGAATATATTTTCGAGAAGTTTTTCAAAAAAAAAACTGTTTTATTGAAAAAACTGGTTGAACGATTTTGAAAAAAAATTTCGTACAAATTCAAAAAAAGTAAAAGAAACCTGATGGCTTACTTCATTTTCACAAAAAAACGTTTTAGGTATTGATTTTTAAGTGATTTTTAAAATTACATATGATTTTTTCAACGCTTTTTTCCCAAAATCTCAAACCCCAAGACCATTTTAACACATTACAGCAAGTTCGTACGACCCAGTCGGGCACTTTATTTTATCATTCCGATCTACTAATTTATATTTTATTGTTAAGATTTCAATTTAGAATGCAACAAGACTACTTTTAAATGCAACAAAACTACCAAATTGAATTACTTAACAAAACAAATTTGTAATTGTAAACAAAATTGTTACTATAAAACTGTGTTACTATACTCTTACTTACTTACTTAAGGTGGCCATTGTGGACCACGGCCTCAACCAACAATCCTCGCCAGCTAGGCCGGTCCCTAGCCAGTGGCCTCCAGTGCGCACACCAAGTTGGTTGAGGTCGTTTACCACTTGATCGCGCCACCTTAGATGGAGTCTTCCAGAACTGCGTCGGCCCTCCGGGTTGGAATTGAAGACTCGTCGGGCAGGAGCGTTTTCGTCCATACGCTCCACATGGCCCAGCCATCTAAGCCACTGAATTTTCAGCTTCTTAACCAAGTCAATGTCGCTGTATAGCCCGTACAGTTCGCCATTGAATCTTCTCCTCCATACTCCATTGATACATACAGGCCCGAATATCACCCGAAGAATCTTTCTCTCAAAGCACTCCAGCCTGTATTCATCCGATTGTGTCAGTGTCCACGCTTCTGCCCCATACAGCAGGACTGGGATGATAAGGGTCTTGTATAGTGTCTCCTTGGTCCTTTGAGAGAGGGCTTTACTACTAAGATGCCTTCTTAGCCCGAAGAAACAGCGATTGGCAAGAGTGATTCTTCGACTGATCTCTTCACTGATGTTGTTCTGAGAGGTTATAGTGGAACCCAAATAGACAAAGTCCTTATCAACTTCAAAGTTATATCTGTCCATTGTGACGTTTTGTCCGAGCCTACGGTGATGATCTTCTTCACCCGGGGACAGCATATACTTTGTTTTATCTTCATTTACAGCCAGACCCATTCGAGCCGCTTCCACTTCAATACTTGCGAATGCTCCACTGACAGCGCGCTTCGTTCTTCCAATAATGTCAATATCATCAGCATAGCCAAGTAATTGAACGGATCTAAAAAAAATCGTACCGCTGGTGTTGAAATGCGAGTTGCGTACGATTGCCTCAAGAATGATGTTGAAGAGGTTACATGACAGCGCGTCACCCTGTCGTAAGCCTTTCTCGACATTAAATGAGTCGGTGGTGTTCTTACCAGCCTTGACGGAGCAGCGCGAGTTCTCCATAGTCATCCTGCACAATCGAACGAGTTTTGCAGGAATGCCAAGAAGCGACATGGCTCTGTATAGCTCGTTCCTGTTTACGCTGTCATAGGCGACTTTAAAATCGATAAAGAGGTGGTGAGTATCGATCTGGAATTCTTGGGTCTTTTCCAAAATCTGCCGAAGTGTGAAAATTTGGTCGACGGTTGACTTACCGGGCCTGAAACCACACTGATAGGGGCCAATCAGTTCACGTGCGAAAGGGTTCAGACGTTCACACAGAATGGCCGACAAGATTTTATAGGCGACATTTAGGAGACTTATACCTCTGTAGTTGGCGCAGCTTAGAGTATCTCCTTTTTTGTGGATAGGGCACACAATGCTGAGGTTCCATTCGTCAGGCATACTTTCATCCGACCAGATTGTACAGATGAGTTGGTGTATGCTCCTCACCAAGTCATCTCCCGCTGCGTTGAAGAGTTCAGCCGTGAGGCCATCAGCTGCAGCAGCCTTGTTGGACTTTAGTTTAGATATTGCTATCGGAACTTCTTCTTGGTCGGGAGGACGGAAATTTTGTTCATCATCATCCAAATCGAATGGATCATTCTGCCTGACGGCGCGGCGATTAGTTGGTTGTCTTCGCCGTTTAACAGTCTGCAGAAGTGTTCTTTCCAAATTCTCAGCACCGACTGTGTATCTACAACGACATTCCCACCCTCGTCTCTACAAGCTTCCGCTCGGGCTTTGTTACCCTTGGACGAATGCTTTACCCTTTGGTAGAACTTTCGAACATTGCTTCTGCCGTAGCACCCCTCAATTGATTCAACCATTCGTTTTTCCAGTTCTCTTTTTTTTCTTCTGAAAAGCCGATGTTCCTCTTTCCTCTTTTGCTGGTACACCGCACGGAAAGCGCTCTTGGCAGCTCTAGTTCTGGCATTCAGAACTGCATGATAGGCTTCGTCTTTGGCCAAGTGTGCGAGCCTGCACTCATCATCAAACCAGGTGTTTCGTTGTGGTCGCCTAATGAAACCCAAAATATCCGTGGCAGCGGTTTTGATGGCCATTTTGCAGTGTTGCCACTGGGCCTCTGGGTTTGTCGCAGGCGCCGGGCTTGTCAAGAGATAAGAGGAGACATGATTGGCCAAGGTTGTGGCGGTCTCTTGTGATTGTAACTTCGCAACATCAAACTTTCTCACAGTGGATGTTCGACTCTGCGGTCTGGTGGAGATCCGCATTCGCACTTTAGCTACAACAAGGTAGTGGTCCGAGTCTATGTTGGCCCCTCGGAAAGTGCGGACATCCATGACACTTGACGCATGTCTGCTATCAATCGCAATGTGATCAATTTGGTTGACGGTATTTTGATCAGGAGACCGCCAGGTCCCCTTGTGAATATTGAGATGTGGGAAGTATGTGCTAGCTAAGATGACACTTCGCCCAGCAGCAAAGTCGATTAGCCTGTGTCCGTTACCGGAAGTGTTGTCGTGCAGGCTATGCTTTCCGACTGTCGAGCCAAAGTTACCTTTCCGATTTTGGCGTTGAAGTCACCAAGAATAAACTTAGTGTCGTACTTCGGGCATTCATCATACGTCTTCTCGAGAAGATCGTAGAATTCTTCTTTGGTCGTGTCATCTTTTTCCTCCGTGGGGACGTGAACGCAGATCAGCGAGATGTTGCTGAATTTGGATTTAATGCGGATTGTGACAATGCGTTCGCTTATGCCACATAACCCCAAGACTTCTTGCCTAAGCCTTCCTCTTATCACAAATCCGCATCCAAATAGCCGCTGTTTCCTTGTCCTGTAGCACTTGCCGTAGTAGATGTCACAGTTTTTCATCCTCTTTGTGCCTTCACCATCCCATCGCACTTCTTGGATGGCTGCAGTGTCGGCTTTGACACCATCTAGGGCTTCCACTAATTGTTCGGCTGCACGTGGCCTGTTAAGGGTCCGGACATTTCACGTACAGAACCGAAATTCGTTGTCCTTGTTTCGTTTGCTAGGGTCATCATCAGTAAGGTCATCCATATCCGAGGCAATTGGTTGTTTCGGAACTATTGGTTTTTTTACGTGGTAGGGAAGTTACCCCGACGCACAACCCCCAACCTGGGGGACCAGGCCCTATGCTGCTCTCCTTGGACAAAAGGAGCTGGAGAAATCCAGAGTCAGTAACCCACTACGGGGATGTGAGAGCTACCGTTGGTCCTATATGGGCTCATCCGCCCACCTTCTCTATTTCACTATCCTGACTAATGGTAGTGAAAGGACCCAAAGACCTGAGCTCCGAATATGTCGAAGTAGCTCAATGGGGTGCCTACCATATTGTCTGTAAACGTCGCCGTTGGTTCACTTAATTGGAAGCTCATCCGCCGCTCGCTTGCTTTCTGAGGGGTTCGTACAGAATAAACTGCTACCCAACAAGAGAAACAGAGGAGTTTTATGGCAGGGCAATTATAGTGTTGCTATTTTTCTGTGATCAACACTCGCGCTTATAAGTTCAGCAAGTCAAGTCCGGGTGGACAAGACCAGTACCCGATGGCTACCACTTGGAGGTAAAATAAGCACAATTGATGCGTATGAGACAGTTGCAACGCTGGGCATCGCCAAGTTGATACCAATCAGGGTCTACCCTATTCATACAGCACCCAGCCATCTGTTACTATACCCACTTCTTTTTTTTTTATAAAAAAAATACTTTGATTTATTTAAGTATTTTCTTTTTTTGTTTTTTCAATAAAAAAAAAAACCATTTATTACACGTTTTTTTTATTATGTATGCATTTTAAAATCAAAACGGTACTGTTTTTTTGTATTTGGATTCAAAAAGGCCTATTTTTATATATCAGTATCAAAGAGGCCTAAAAAAATCCTTTTTTTAGGAAGTCCTTTTATTTCATTTATTGTTTTACCTTATTAAAAAATAAATAAAACAAAAAAAAAAAATATTTCGCATAACTATCTAAAATTGTTTAGAAGTTATAGGTTTTTGCCCTTTTTCTCGATTTTCTGTTCACACTTTATAGGTCCATTTTGATTCTAAGCCATACACTTGCATTACACCTACCGTTGAAATCGCCCGAATAAACTCTCACTCAACCACATTACAATACGATGGAAACGATGGTAGGGAAATCGAAAAAGTTGGTCTGAAAAGTTTGTCGCTTAGGTCTGCCTGTCTGTTTAACCTTTAACTATAATGTGCGTAGTAATTTTCAACTCCTGGTAGCAATTTCACTTTTACTTGCGATTATAGGTTTATATGTATAAGGCAAGTTATGCATTCTTCGAAAAAAAAAGTTTTGAGATAACAATCAAACATGACATTACGATGATAGCGAAGACGAAAAAAGATGGTTTAAAAATTCTGTCTGTCTGTATTTCTGTCTGTTGTATAGACACCTACAGCCCAAACGGGTGGGCCGAATTGTTTCAAACTTGGTATATAGAGTTTTTTAGGTATTGTACAGAGGGGAAATTGAAATATTTTTTTAGCTCAAAAAATAACGGTACCTGCCATAAAACCGTTACGTTAAAGTTTATTTTCTCGAAAATGGCTCTTACCACTTTGATTTAAAAAAATGGTTATAGCTTTTTAGGTATGATCAATCATATGGCTGAACAAAAAGTTTAAAAAAATGTCTAAGAACGGTACTTTCCATAGGACGTTTTTTTTGCTTCCGACTTTCTCGAAAACGGCTCAACCGATACAAGCGGTTGACTGTTCGGTTTGTTGATTAAAGATTGGAACTGTTTTAATAGAAAAATCAACATTTTTAAGATTCTTTATGAAAAAGATATTAAAAAACCAATTTTTTTTGGAATATGTCCTCTATTAAACATCCAAATCTGTCAAATTGGGCAAACAAAAATTTATTCTTATTCCAGCCTCTTCCGCTCAAATCGAAAGAGTTTTTTTAAGTATACCAAGAAATCGCTTGACTTTTGAACGATCTTTATTATTCAGTGAGAATTGAGGATAATCAATACAATTGTTTTGATGAAGACGTCGAAGACGAGTATGAATAAGAAATCTTATTGTAAAATTATGAAGTAAGCATTTCCAATAGAAGTGGTTTTTTTTTTAATACATACAAAATGCAGAGTGGAAGACTAAAATAATACAAATTTGTTTTGTATCATGATTTAGAAGACAAAAAAAATTTAGAAAATTGAAACAAAATTGATTGTCTACATTGTCTACATTGACATGTAGACAATGATGAATTGTGTACGTTGAATTGTCTACACGTAGACAATTGTGTAGTCTACATGTTTTGTCTACATGGAACAACACTGCAAATAAGTTAAAGAAACGCACTGTGAAATTTGGTACCTAGCTACTTCCTACGTGAATTAAGTCTTATTGGTACTCACAGGATTCCTAGAGGCATTGTCAATTGTACATTCTATACCTACATTCTACGGGGAAAAAACAAAGTCAACTTCATCTAAAAGAAATTATTATTTCGGCAATCACCTAATCTTTTGAATTTCTTTTTTATATCGATTTTAAAAAAATATTTTTTTTACGTCTCTCACCAATTGATAATAGGTAAACGTGCAAGAAAAAGAGCTTCCATCCTGCTTTCCATCACTTTATTAAGACTTTGAAAATAAAGTGCACGACTGGGTCATACAAACTTGCTCTAATGTGAGACAGTGGTCTTGCGGTTTGAGATTTTGGAAAAAAAGCAGGGACAAAACTAAGCATATGAAATTTTATTGATCACTTAAAAATCAATAGTTAAAACGTTTTTTGGAAAAAATAAAGTAAGCCATATGATTTTGTTTATTGTGAAAAATTTTAAGAATTTTTTTTTTGCAAAATCGTTCGACCAGTTTTTTCAAAAAAACAGTTTTTTTGAAAAACTTCCAAAATACATTCCAATTTTTTTAAAGTATGCCAACTTCTAGCACTTTATAATTTTATCAGAACAATAAAATTTAAAAAAAAATAGCTTGAACCGTTTTTGAAAAAAAAAAACAAAAAGTAAAAGGAAATAAAATTTTTTTAAAAAACTCAAAAAAAACTTTTTTTCAAAAATTTAAAAATTGATATTATTTCGTCTTGAAAAGGGCTTCTACATTAAAAATTTCATCGAAATCCGTCAAGTGGCTTAAGAGAAAATCTGATTTTGAAAAAAACGGTACTACGGGAGGTACCGTTATAAGACTTTCTGAAAAATCTATTCCAACCAAAACATAGAGTTTGCACAGAAAACACTATTCAGAAAGTTTTATCAAATCCGAAAGAGCCGTTTTTGAGAAAAATTAATTTTTCACTAAAAATCGTATGGCAGGTACCGTTAGTTTTGGAGCTAGAACGCTAATTCCAAAAATCCCTCTGTAGGACGTCATAATAATACTATGTACCAAGTTTGAAGCAAATCGGTGTAGCCGTTTAGGCTGTAGTAACTATACAGACAGACAGACACACGGACAGACAGACAGACAGAATTGTCGGACCCACTCTTTTCGACTTCTGTATCATCGTAATGTCATGTTTGATTGTTACATTTTTTTTTACGAATGCATAACTTGCGAACTAGATCCACCCCCTCCCCCCCCCCATAGTGAAAAGCTATCTACACAACTGATTTCTATTACAAGTGCTGTCTTTCAAACATCAAAATCAGAATAATCGCAGTAGATTCAGCGATTCTAGTGATTGTTTGGAACACAATTTTAGAACGTTTTAATGCTGTTAATAAAAAACTTCAACAATCGCAAATTGACTTATCACTTCACTTTCTCCGTTTCTTCAAGATATGAGAAATAAACAATTTTCCCACTATGAGAAAAATTGAAATTGCTACCAGGAGTTGAAAATTACTACGCACATGATACTTGGCTTAACAAAATTCGAAAGCTACTATCAGATGAGTCAAGAGTAAATGAAAGGGAACCTTACCTATGGACATTTTCATACGAATATTTTTTACCGCATTCTGGATATTTTAAGTATAGAACTAACTAGAAGTAAAGAAGTGTACAAACAGCTTCATGATAATTCAGTTTCTTCGACAATTTACCTGTAATTAATATAAATAAATTAACGGAGCTAACAGCAAAGACAGTCCCAAAATATTCTGACGATTTAGAAGAAGCATCAGGTAATGAGTGCATTCATCTGCAGTGTTTCTTAAAACAACTATTAGACGAGGATGAAGATAACACGTTCTGCATCAAATATAAGTGCGTTTTTGCAATCACGTGAATTCTACTATATCTATACAAGTATAGGTATTGCGTTGCATATTTATCTAAGTATTCCTGCAACTAATTGTTCTGGAGAAAGATCATTTTCCATTTGAGTGCAAGTATGAAGCAAGAAAGACTCAATGCACTTGCATTACTAACCATTGAAGCACAATTGGTTCAAGAGGCATCAACCCAACCTGTCAAATCGCAACTCACCATTTCTCAACTCATAATTTCGCAACTCATCAAATTTGTTCATTTTCGCAAATCATCACAAGACAACCCACCACATCTCAACTCATAAGAATTCATTCTTTGATTAAAACTTAAAGATGCCCTTTTTTACATGTGTGTGTTTTTGGAAATATAAACTTGACCATTTAATAGCTGACTATTATTATTAGTTCAAGAAGTTAATTATGAGGGGGTCATTGATATATGATATTTTCGCATGGACGAATTCATAATAATATAATTAACCAGATACAAATAATTAACTGATTAAAATTGGTTCAGAGTACGTTCAGAGCGAGCTCGATATACTCGACCTTTGTTCAGAACTCTTTTCTAAATGAAATAAAATGCACGAACTTGCTCTGAAAAAAAAATGTAATTTTGTATTTTTCAAAATTCTTAAATAAATACTCAAACTAATTTGAGTAGAAAAAAGTACTCAATTTTATTTCTTGGGTAAATTTGATTTTATGAGAATACATTTATAAAAATCTGTGGAGCTTTTTTTGAGCGAAAAATTTTCTTTTGAAAAACTTTTTGAAAACATTTTTCAAATATTATTGAAAAACGCTTGTTCATAGGTATTCAGCAAATACATTTATTTACAATTTTTGAAACAAAATGTATATGCAGTTTTCAAAATCCTATTCAAAACTTGGTACGCAGTATTATTATAACGTCCTACAGAGGGATTTTTGGAATTAGCATTCTAGCTATAAAACTAACGGTACCTGCCATATGATTTTTAATGAAAAACTCATTTATCTCAAAAACGGCTCCTACGATTTCGGTAAAACTTTCTGAATAATATTTTTTTAGGAAACTTTATGTTTTGGCTGGAACAGATTTTTCAGGAAAAGTCTTATAACGGTACCTCCCATAGGACCGGTTTTTTTAAATCAGATTTTCTCGTAAACCACTTCACGGATTTCGATGAAAATTTTAATATAAAAGCTCCGTTATAAACGAAATATGTAATATAAATTCTTTAATTTTCAAAAAAAAAAAAAATTTGAGTTTTTTAAAAAAAGGTTAAATTTTTTTTTTGAATTTTGGTTTTTTCGAAAACGGTTTGTTCAAAATTTTTAAAATTTTTGTTTTCTGATTAGAATTTTAAACCGCTAGATTTTGACATACTCAAAATAAATTTGGAATATGTTTCCGAAAAGTTTAAAAAAAAAACCGTTTTTTGAAAAAACGGCTCCAAACGATTTTGAAAAAAAAATTCCTTAAAATTCAAAAAAGTAAAGGAAATCTAATGGCTTACTTCATTTTCTCCAAAAAACGATTTTACGTTGATTTTTAAATGATTAATAAAATTTCATATGATTTTTTTATTGCTTTTTTTCTAAAATCTCAAGCCCCAAGACTACTGTAACACATTAGAGCAAGTTCGTGCGACCCAGTCGTGCACTTTATTCGTCTTCGCATCGTAATGTCATGGTTGATTGTTATCGTAAAACTTTTTTTTTTTGACGAATGCATAACTTGGCTATAGTACCTAAAATCGCAAGTAAAAAAAGAAGAACGCCTTTTGACATAAGGGAAAAAATAGGTCAGGGCTTTCTATGGACTCCGAAGCTGTCAATCCAATTTATTATTCCTATTATGTTGCCTGGCTTCTTGAAGTCGTGCAATTTAAGAGTAAAGACCACCAATATCTATATCGTTGCATCATTTGACTTTAAAGTCAATTGACACTGTTATTGATGAGATCATAGCTTTTCCGACTGAAAATTGGTTCACCGGTCATTCTTTTGCGTAACATAATTCCTCCAAAATTATGCAACGGTATAAATGGTTAGTCATCAGAAGAATAACCGGAAACGTACTTGAAGCAACGATATCGAAAATTTAAAGGAGAAGTCATCCTATAACCTCGAATACCTATGATTCCATCAGAATCAACAAAACCTTTTAAAAGGCTACATTCACGATACGTTTGGCTTTCGCACGACGATTAATAAGTCGCAAGGGCAGACAATGGCAGTTTGTGGCTTGGACTTCGAGAATCGGTGTTTCTCCTATGGGCAGCTGGGTGTTGCATACTCACGCGTTGGAAAACCATCAAATTTAATTGTTTTAAAGAAGGACAGATATTAACAAGAAATATTGTTCATCATTTTGTTCTTATTTAATGGAAAGCACTGATTGCTACTAATTAGAATTAATGTTCCTTATTTATTAAATTATAAAATTAGTAATAAATTACACATTTTCTGTTCATTCAAACTTATTTTGAAATTGTTATCATTCTTTACCAATCATACTTCCTTAACAATACCAATTTTAATATCTTAATAATTGAACGCAATAGAATAAAGCCGCAGCAAAGGGCGGCCGGGTCTGCTAGTATATACATAATGCTTCAAAGATAACTGCATTTTTAGTTTTAGGCTACACATGATAACAGCGGAAATGGGTTTTAACAGTTTTATTAATTTGGCCGTAAGTGGACATTTATATCATTTAAAGCACCCAAAAGATGACATCTTAATTTTAAATATTAAAGGTTTCTTAACTTCAGCTCTCGTATATCGGATCTTCAAGTTTTAGCCTATTTTTTTAGTGTTTAGCAAATTTTTAAAAAATGAGTTGTTCTTACTGCTCGAAAAATTTGTTGTAATCGTACTATTGCACCAACATAGCAAGTACGTACGACCCGGTTACCCTTTTTAAATGGTGGCTCCGATACAATGAGACACTAGGTATTGGCCAAATTTTTTCGTTTTTTTTATTTGCTGGCTCTAACGATTTATATTAAACTTTGTATGTAATATACATAGAATACTTCAAAGAAAACTGCATTTATAGTTTTCGGCTACAAATGATAATAACGGAAATCAATTTTAACATTTGTATTAATAAATTGACATTCATAGCATCCAAGGATATGACATCTTAATTTTAATATCCGTTTGAACCTCAACAAACAACAAGTGAAGTCGCATTTTCTTTTCGCTCCGCAATAATATTTCGTGTTTCCCAATTATTTAATTGATTTTCCATATCTCTTTTTTTCCTTGACCCCGTTTAAGTTATGTTTAATAATAAAGAAAAAAGAAAGAACCAAAAAAAAAAAATACCTTTAATTAAACGTGTGCTCGCTCACTTCCCTGTGTCATCAAAAACCACGCTCATTTGCCGATTTTTACTTGCGATTATAGGTACTATGTATAAGGCAAGTTATGGATTCGTGCAGAAAAAAAAATTTGAGATAACAATCACACATGACATTACGATGATGGAGAAGTCGAAAAAAGTGGGTCTGGAAATTCCGTCCGTCTGTCTGTCTGTCTGTTCGAGCCTCTGGAGGCTGAACGGGTGGGCCGATTTGCTTAAAATTTGGTACTTAGGATTTATTTGGCCGTCCCTCGGAAAAATTTCTTTATTTTTGCTCTAGGTCCAAAAATAACGGCACCTGCCATACAATCGCTTGAAGACAAAAATGATTTGAAATGAAATGATTTTCTCAAAAACGGCTCTAACGATTTTGATAAAACTTTCAGAATGCTATTTTTGCAAGACAATCTATCTTTTAGTTAAAAATTTGTTTTCAAAATTAGTCTAATAACGGTACTTCTCATAGAACCAGTATTTTCAAATCAAATTTTCTCGTTAACTGTACATTTGATTTCAATAAAATTTTGGCCACAGGAAGTCATTCATAATTTTATTAATATGGCATTTCAAAATTTTTAAAAACATTTTTTTTTTTTGATTTTTTATAATTTTTTCAACAAAATTTTTGGTTGCCGAAATATGTTGGAAACGGGTATATTGATTATTTTAAATTATTTTTCAAATGTAAACTACAGATTGCCATATACTTGCATACTCAAATAAATTTCAAAATATTTTTTGAAAAAGTTTTTCAAAAATAATATTTTTAAAAAAAAACTGGTCGAACGATTTTCAAATTTTTTTTTTTTCCTAGATTGACGTATAGCTTTGAAATTTTATTGCATACTTAGTTTTTCCGAGAAAACTCTTCAACTAATTTAAAAAATAAAAGAATTTTCGAAATTATTTAATTTTTTATTTATATCCATATATGCACTATGCAATTGCTTATCATAAGAGCAAGTTCGTGCGACCCAGTCGTGCATTTTATTTGTATTTTCTTTCGTTTCCCTCGTTCCCTAAAAAAGCTTACACTTCCCTTCTTACGCCTTTGCTTTTGTTTTGTTTGTGATCTACATTAATAACTATGGATACTAATCGTTGTGATATTGCCCCCTGTGACCTTGATAGCAAAACCGCTGACATGTTCTTTTGCAACGGAATTTGTAGCAAATCATTCCACCCACTTTGTATTGGACTCAGCAAAAGATCTTCTACGTACTTTAAATAAAATGCACGACTGGGTCGCACGAACTTGCTCTAATGTGTGACAGTGGTCTTGGGGCTTGAGATTTTGATAAAAATAAATTTTTCAAAATTCTTAAATAAATACTTAAACTAATTTGAGCTGAAAAAAAAGTACGCCATTTTATTTCTTTTATAAATTTGAATTTATGAGAATAAATTTATAAAAATCTGTGGAGCGGTTTTTGAGAAAAAAAGTTTTTTTTTAAAAACTTTTTGAAAAAAATTTTCAAAAAAAATTCAAAAATGCCAGTTCATAGGTATTCAGCAAATACATTTATTTAAAATTTTAAGAAAACAATTTAATAAGCAGTTTTCAAAATATTAATTTAAAATTTGTTTTTTTTAAATGCTTTTAAAAACACAAAAAAATATTTTTCAAAAATATTGGTATGCAATACAAATTGAGCTACCTACAGCTTTATGTGTGTGAAATTTCGAAAGAATCGGTTTAGTCGTTTTCGAGTTAGTCGAAAGTAAAAAAAACGGTCCTATGGAATGTACCGTTCTTAGCCATTTTTTAAAACTTTTTTTTCAGCCATATGATTGGTCGTGCCTAAAAAGCAACACTGATTTTTTTAAATAGAAATCGTTAGAGCCGTTTTTGAGAAAAAAAAAGCTTTAAAATAACGGTTGAATGGTAGGTACCGTTATTTTTTGAGCTAAAACAAAAATTTCAATTTCCCCTCTGTACAATACCTAAAAAAGTGTATATACCAAGTTTGAAGCAATTCGGCCCACCCGTTTGGGCTGTAGGTCTACATACAGACAGACAGACGGACAGAATTTTTAGACCATCTTTTTTCGTCTTCGCTATCATCGTAATGTCATGTTTGATTGTTATCTCAAAACTTTTTTTTTCGACGAATGCATAACTTGCCTTATAGTACCTATAATCGCAAGTAAAAATACGCTAGTCATTTTGTTCATGTGATCAGTGTGCAAAAAATCCCTTTCGGACGTTTTTCTCGCGATAAAGTGCAACAGTGAAAACATTAACTCGGTCGAAGCAATGCTTAACTCCCTTGAGTTTCAATTGACTGCGATAACCAATTTAATTAACAATATTAATGACAGTTCTCAGGTGAATTCACCCTCTGAAAGCATAAGCGTTAAATTGAAACGAGCCTTCAATCCTATCCTCGCTGACAATAATTCCTACCACAAAAGTACAATTGATCAGCTTCATAAAATTGATGATTTTTTTGTTAAGGCCTTCGACGATTTTAACAACACTATTGACAATTCAAATAAGCGTTGTGTTTTAAAATTATCTTCAATTAATAAGCAACTTTCTGTTATAACAGACTTGATAACGAACGACCCTCGCGTTAACAATTTTGACAACCGTTGTAAATCACTAAAACTAGAAATTTCGTCTATGCTTGAATCTTTTTGTGATGCCAATTCCCTTAAATCCATTAACGTTAGCTTTATCCGCTCTGATCTTGACAGTCATCTCCAAAGTACATCCAATATTGTCATCCCCGGGCTTCGCCAACCCCTCGCACTGCTAGAAAACGCCGTTGGTACAATTAACTCAATTAGTATCGAACTCATCGAAACCCGTTTATACATTGGACTACTTGCAGACGACATCCAGACAGCCACTTGCAAAATCGATGGAATCCACCTTCAACAAAATGCCTCTGTTTACAACACATCTTTAATGGCTGAAAATATGGATACTTCTACTTGTACACCTCTACCTATTTGCCAACCAGCTCCCTTACTAGCTATTGAAGATGCTACACCACCTCCACCTGCTTGCCTACAACCTTTGTTTCCTCCCATCACCACTGCAGTGCCATCAACTCCCCCTGCATCAATTCACCCTCACTCAGCACTTAATTTAACACCTACTCACCAACCAACACTTTCACCTAGCTCAACACCACCTGCTTTACCTACCTTAAACCGCTTTGACACAACGTGGACTCTAACCGAATGGAACAACAGACTAAGGAAGTTAAACAACAATGCCGAGAGTGTGACTTTCTTTATCACAAATGTTCCTGTCAGTGTTAGCAAGTAAGTTACATGAAGTAAGTTACTCGTTTAGTTACGCGTAACTAATATGAATTAGTTACGCCCAATATATGGCGTAACTAATGTAACTAATGTAACTAAATGTAACTAACTGTAACTAAATAAAACTAACTCTAACTTAATAATAAAAAAATAAAAAATTCACATTCTACCTACACTTGTACAATAATTGAACAAGGTTTCATCCTGAATCCCGATCGACTATTGACGAAATTGTTTTATTAGTAAGGGCAACGGCAACCTGGCAAGGAATACATATCGAAATTACTATATATTCTCGATGAAAAGGAAATCTAATAAAATATTATATATTCTTGGAGCATACAATAGATTTTTACTTACATTTAAAGTTTTCCTTTCTTTCTTGAGATTCTTGGACATTTATTTGTTTATGTGTTTTTTGTTTGGCAAATTCAGATTTGATCTCAGACTTGATCTCAAATTTTAGATTTATCACACCACAGTATTTGACATTATGCTTTTTAAAGTGTTGTTTCATTTTGAATAAATATTTGTAGAAAATAAATTCTTAGGAACAAAAAATGGTTAATTATCAGCGAATGTTTAAATAATTGAAATTCGTGAATTTAGTGAATATTGTAATAACATAATAACATTTTTTGTATGTACATTAATTATCAAAAAGCACACATACAAAAAAATAAAAATAAATAGATCTCGTTTGAATTCCTTAGGGCGAGCAAAATCTAAAATTTGAGATCAAATCTGAATTTACAAAAAAAAAAAAAAAAAAACAAATAAATGTCCAAGAATCTCAAGAAAGAAAGGAAAACTTTAAATGTAAGTAAAAATCTATTGTATGCTTCAAGAATATAATATTTTATTAGATTTCTTTTTTATCACGAACATATATTATTATATTATTAGATTTTTGTTTGCAGAAATACAGTAATTTAAAAATGTATTCCTTGCCAGGTTGCCGTTGCCACAGCTGGCAGCGGGCCCGACGGCAATTCATCAATCATCCAGCTTTGCCTTAAAACAGTGTAGTCAATCGTCATTCGATTAGGTGTGGATTTCAATTTAACATAAATGTGAGTTTTTGGATATTAAAATGATGGAGAATCATGATAAAATGAGAGAATGAGGGGAGGATGATAGTTGTCGATGGTAGATAGGTGTAGAGGAGATAGTGATACAGAGGAGTTATCAGGATCGGTGGTGAAAATAAGATCAAGTTGGCTATCTATACAGTTTCGGATACCGCTAGCTTGGTAAAGGCTGGAATCAGCTAGGCGATCTATAAATAGACATTCCTTGGCAGAGGTGGGATTGGAAGCAATGAAATGAGATTGATCTTCTGATGGAGTCCATTTAAGATAAGGAAAGTTAAAGTCCCCAAACAAAATGATATCATCATTGGGGTCACATAGAGACGCCAGGGGGCATCAGCATCTACAGGAGCATTAAGAAGACTATTTAGCCGTACTTTTGCAATAACCCTTAACGAATGTCAGAAGATTTCGCCACCTCGCTCCAGACATCATAGCAACTTCAAAATTAATTTTTCATCTAAATACGAATGGTTTTCTTGCTCCCATACTGATGATGTTTTCCGACTGGGAAAGATGATCATAACTAAATGGGAACATAAGCTAGATTATCTTAGACCTAAAAATGCTAATGCAAATCCCATCCCTGTATCCTCCAACCGGAAGAACTTAAAAAATTAAACTTAGCCTAAACCAAAACCTATAAATAAAGTTCACCCAAAACCTACACCAAAGTCCTCTCTTCCTCGATCTAACTCTAACTGGAGTTATAAAACTAACCTTTTCCCTACCTTCAATCGACACACTTTCATTTCTAACCCTGTTAAGCGTGTATCTTTCAACCTCAATCCTAATATGTCCATCAATCAAAACCGCACACAAGTCTCACAAACCATTCCACATCACTCCCCGCCCGCTTCTCAGACTGCGAACCCCAATCAATTCTATCCCAACTTTATTCATTCACATACCCTTAACCCTGAATCCAATGCACAAACCAAATCCTATCCGTATCCTCCGACTCCTTCCCCCCCTATTGATTCTCAGCCCCCTTCCGTTCCCTCTAAGATAAACATCTTTTTTGATCCACTTTTCCCTCCTACCGTTAAGCTAACAAAACGTCTTATCGATCAAAATGATGATGGCCGTTACGTTCTTTCTCGCCTTAGAGAACATCGAATATATTCTAATGTTCGACTTTACCTTGCATACCTTCACACTTAAGAAGATAATGTCTGCATAAATGGTGTTACAAGGACAAACCTTATAGTTTCAATTTTTCAAGAAGGCCTCCCCACTAATCTAATTGATCTCAAAGAAATCTCCGTCCGTTTCCATGAAACATTAAACCTCACCCCTTCCCATGTCGAAAATGACCTTTCGTTGAATTTTTGAACAACAACAACAACTTAAAGATGCCTTTAAGTTGTTGTTGTTGTTCAAAAATTAAATAAAAATTGACGGAATAAAGAACGGTCAAGCCTAATAAGCTGACATTCTAGTACAAAGAGGACAATTAAAAAACCAAAATGACCTTTCTACCTATGCGTCTTTTGTACATTCAAACAGAATATCTCACCTTCAAAGAAGCAGGGCGGACCATAATAACTATTTTCGTTCCTAGTTTAGTTTCAACTTCTCCCTCAAGCCCAATATCTCAAATCTTTCCTAAGCCAACCTCTCACTTCACCTCAAATCGGATAACAACAACTCCTAAAACTAATCCTTACCAACACCTAAATAGTGAAATCGTCCCACTCACCTACTATCAGAACGTGCGAGGCCTTCGCTCCAAAACTCATGGTGTTTTGCAACAAACTCATGCTCTACCCTCTGAAATCCATGCCCTGACGGAAACTAATCTAGTCCCTAGTATAGAGAATCAAGAATTGTTTCCTTCTTCATTCAATGTCTATCGCGACGATGAGCTAAGAGATCCTTCTGACAAATGCCCTAACCGCGGTGTTCTACTAGCTATCCAAAACACGCTAGATTCCTCCCACATCGGAACCTCTTCTTCCTCGAATCTCGACTATGTATCAATAAAAATATCGCTACCTCACAAATCACTTTTTGTGATGTGTTGTTATATTCTACCGTCACAACCTAATGAATCTTACCAGCTCGCCATTGATACAATCGACCACATAATGTCTCTATGTGACCCCAATGATGATATCATTTTGTTTGGGGACTTTAACTTTCCTTATCTTAAATGAACTCCATCAGAAGATCAATCTCATTTCATTGCTTCCAATCCCACCTCTGCCAAGGAATGTCTATTTATAGATCGCCTAGCTGATTCCAGCCTTTACCAAGCTAGCGGTATCCGAAACTGTATAGATAGCCAACTTGATCTTATTTTCATCACCGATCCTGATAACTCCTCTGTATCACTATCTCCTCTACACCTATCTACCATCGACAACTATTATCCTCCCCTCATTCTCTCATTTTATCATGATTCTCCACTACCAAATCATCCCCCTACAAATCAGTACTCTTATGATTTTCATAAGCAAACTGCCGCCTTATTAATGAATATCTCAATAGAGTTTCTTTTAACTTCGATAACCTTAGTGTCAAAGATGTCACAGAAATATTTTACTGGGAAATATTTAATTCAATTTCTAACAATGTTCCCTTGAGTCACCATAAAACATCGATCGCATCCCCTCCTTGGTATAACCGAAAACTTCGCTCTTTGCGTAACAAGAGAAACAAGTTATGGACAGTTTTCCTTCGCACTGGATCTCCCACCAATTATTCTAACTACCTTGGTTCTTATTTACACTTTACCGAGCTTTACAACTCTCTTTATCAAGGTTACTTAATAGAAACACAAACCAACCTTATAAACGATCCCAAGTCGTTCTTCCAGTTCGTCAATTATAAAAGAAAATCCGATGGTTATCCTACCTCTCTCTCTTTCAATACCGAAACCTCGAATAGTCCGGAAGCTATAGCCAACTTCTTTGCTACCTTTTTCAAGGAATCTTTTACCGGCGATTCTTTCGTACCTGACCAAGGTTATTTCGATTATTTGCCAAATTTCTCACTTGCTTCATTCTTTCCTCTTACTGTCGACCCCAATATCGTTGAGAACAAGTTAAATCAACTCAATGATGAATTTCTATCCGGCCCTGATGGTCTCCCCGCGATTTTCCTGAAAAAATGCTCCTCAGCTCTCTCTACCCCTCTCTCCAAAATCTTCAGCCTTTCCCTTTATCAAGGAGAATTTCCTGAGATATGGAAAACCTGTTATATAACTCCTATACACAAAAAGGGCCAAAAGAGCGATTGTTAGAATTCATACTACACTACCAAAAGATAGAAGTAAAGCGACAGGAAATGTGTTCAGGGGTTAAGAGCCGAAAGGCTCACATACTTTTAGGATAACAGTCCACTGAGCGAATATGGGAATAATATGAAAGATGTTTTACGTTTGGGCAAACACACACAACAGATAACGTGCGACTGAGACAGCGCGTATGAAGTAACCACAGAGCGAAGAAACCAGAATGACCAAGGCAGGCTAGCGAGCGACATGAACAACAGCAAGTAAGTTGTTACACATACACGAGCGACATGAACAACAGCAAGTAAGTTGTTACACACACACGAGCGACATGAACAACAGCAAGTAAGTTGTTACACATACACGAGCGACAAAACCACTGTGCGAAGGAAACAAAAATCAGCCAAAGCGCTCTGACTACTGAAGAGCGACGGCGACAGCGACTGCGCGACATCTGCTTGGTTTGAACGAACGCAATGGAATGAAGGAAGCCGTCCCTATTGTATGCTGAGCGAACAGAAGAGAATGAAGGAAGCCGACCCTTCTTCATAGCAGACGCAGCTGCAACTTTTCAACTTTATGAACTATTGTAAGATTTTGTAGGAACATTATGATTGAATAAAAATTATTTCATCACTTCTGGTCTGAGCGTCATCGAGTGAAGTTGTTTATTTTTAACCTTGAATACATTTGTGGTCCTTCGAGCCGGATAGAAAAAAGCATTAATTGAGCGAGAGAGCGATTTTATATTTTGATTCAAAGATTTCTGGAGCGTTTAGAAAAAGTAGAAGTTTTAGCCATGAATAGCTTTTCTTTTAAGCAAACAGCATTGCAAATTAATAAAGAGATAAATTCGATTTCTTTTTGTTGAGCGATAAGATTTTGTGGTGCGTTGCATTTTTTTTATCTATAAAAGATATAAATTCGATTTCTTTTGAGCGTCAGGATTTTGTGGTGTGTTGCATTTTATATTATATACAAGAGATAAATTCGATTTCTTTTTGTTGAGCGATAAGATTTTGTGGTGCGTTGCATTTTTTTTATCTATACAAGATATAAATTCGATTTCTTTTAAGCGTCAGGATTTTGTGGTGCGTTGCATTTTATATATATATACAAGAGATAAATTCGTTTTCTTTTTGTTAAGCGATAAGATTTTGTGGTGCGTTGCATTTTTTTTATCTATACAAGATATAAATTCGATTTCTTTTGAGCGTCAGGACTTTGTGGTGCGTAGCCAATTTAGTTTCTCTATACGAGAGTATTTTTTGAATTTTGAGCGAATATAAGTTACAATAGAAATTGTATTGCACATTTTACATTAAAGTACGGACGGTACTTGCGTTATTGGGCGTTGTTGATTTTTTTAAAAAATCATTTTTTAAGCCCTTCATTCAAGATGGAATTAAATCTTTGCACGGTGCAGCGTACGAACATTTTGAGAGCGTTGGAATTCGGGAAAAGTGCGCAATTGGCAGAAGCAAATATTTTTCAGCTTCGTGAGCGTTTGATACTGCTTGAGAATTATTTTGAGCGATTTAATACGGAACACTCCAATCTATTGGATGTGGAAGAAAAACAACAAGACGAAGAGCAATATAACCAGCTAGCAAAAGAAGTTGAGGGTTCTTACCTAGAAGCGATGGAGTTATTGGTGACGCGACTAACAGAGTTGGAGTTGATGCAACAGAGCGAAGAGCGTGAGCGTACCGAAAGACCAGTGAAAACCCTTGGGCCACCAGTAGAAGGGACCGTTGAACAGGAACAAAGCCAGCCGGGTGCAGAAACGACCAGCATAATAACGGCCATGTCACCACTCACATTTGTGGCGGCACCGGCGGAAATTCGTTTAGAGCGCATATCTCCAGTCATTTTAAATGGAGAATATTCCAAATGGAGCGAATGGCGAGCGATGTACGATAGCTTGGTCCATAAAAATATGGCCTTATCAGATACACAAAAAATTCATTATCTGAAGAAAGCGTTATTTGGGGCGGCAGAAAGAGTTCTTTGTGGTTGGCGAACCATTGGAGAAAACTACCAAGCGGCATATGATCAGCTGGTAGAGGTCTATGAGAATCATTATCGAATCATCATGGCACATCCAGATGAGCTAATGAAAATTGAGAAGAGCGCGAAAAAAACATACGAATCATTGAGGAAACTGATTGATACAACTAATCGAGTAATGCGACAATTAGCGGTGGTGGGCTGCCCCGTTACAGAATGGAACCATGTATTTGCGCACATATTAATAACTCGGATGGCTCCACGTACGCTTGAGATGTGGGAGACGAGTCAGGATTTGCGCCTAAAGCGAGCGATGTATTAAAATTTCTAGAGCGACGAGCGAGAGGTACGGCGAATCTGTCTCAAAGTCAGAATCAGCAGCTGCAATCAGAGCGACAGCAGACATCGAGAGCGTATGAAAAACTGCCTAGCAGTACAATGGCGACATCAAGCCAGTTTAATCAAAAACAGAATGCGATATTACCAGGACAAGGAATTGAATTGATATGCTTTCATTGCAAGGGAAGGCATACACTTTACAAATGCGATGCGTTTAAGAAAATGAGCATAAATGAGCGGCGTGAGCGTGTGAGGAATTTACAATTGTGCTACAATTGTTTAATGCCGAATCATCGATCGGGATCTTTGAGCTGTAAGGGAGGACCTTGTAGAAGATGCCCACATGAGCGACATAATAGTTTGTTGTGCGACAAATCGTCTATGTATAGTGCCGTGGGTGTTTTAAGTAATCGACGAGAAGGTGTTCAGTTAAACGTAGCGGCTCCATCGTATCAACCGGCTATAGTCTCACAAAAAGCACCAGCGCGTCAGAATTTTCAGTAGAGCAGCATAACCAGCCAAATCCAGTGCTCGCAACTGGTTACGTACAGCTGCAAACTGAACAGGGCATTAAATATCAATTACGAGCGATATTCGATACCGGCTCCGATGTTAATCTAATTACGGAGAAAGCAGTGCGGACGATGAAATTTAAAAGAGAGCGTTTTTCGGTGCAAATTATTGGGATCTCAGGCAAAAATTGGTGCAATGGAGGTTTGATTTACGCATTAATCAAGCCTTGGTTTAATTCGACAAACGAACAATGGACAGATTTGGTCATTCCATTATTGATCGTAGAGAGCATACCCCAGCCAAAAGGGTTATTGAGCATACACAAGATACCAGAATTTGAGGGCATTATTCTTGCAGACCCAGAATTCAACAGAGCGATGCCAGTAAATCTGTTACTAGGAGTTTCGATTTGGGCAAAAGTAATTAGAGGCCACATCATTCAATGCCAGAGCGGGCTAGTGGCACAATCATCGTTGTTCGGTTACATTATCTTCGGTGCGGTAACCATGGGCGACACAAATTTGAAGAAAACTCATTCACTAATGATGAGCATGGGCGAAGAAGAAATTGACACTATCGATCAGTTAATCCATCGATTTTGGGAGCTACGAGATTCTTCTTCCAAGGATCTAACACCGTTGGAAGAAAGTGCAGAGCGACAATATGCAAATTCAGTGGGGCTTAACAAAGAGGGAAGATTTATAGTCCGAATTCTATGGATGGATGGCGATAAGGAACTAGGAGATTCAAGAGGGATTGCGTTTCACCGATTGACGCAACTAGAGCGGCGATTGGCTAAGGATTCAGAGCTAAGAGAAAAGTACAACGAATTTATGAGCGAGTACTTGGAATTGGGACACATGCGTAGAGCGATTGGGCAAGAATTAGTGGGTGGATACTACATTCCACACCATGCCGTGATTAAGAAGTTTAGAGTTTTGTTTGACGCCAGCTGCCTCACAATGAACGGGCGTTCTGTAAACGACATCCAGTTAGCAGGAGCGAATCTTCAAGAGCATCTTGATGTAATTATTATGCGTTTTCGATTTCATCGATTTGTGTTGGCGACAGATGTGCGTGAAATGTTCAGACAATTTCTCATTCATCCTGAGGATGTGAAATACCAGAAGATCTTGTGGCGTTTCAACGAGATGGAGCGGCCTATAGATTATGTGCTGTTGACGGTGACATACGGCCAAAGTCAAGTCCGTTTTTGGCCATTCGGACTATGATAGAAATAGCCACGAGATACAAGCATAAGTATCCGTTGGCATCGAGAGCAACGGTGCGTGAGCGTTATGTAGACGACTATTTTTCTCGTGCAGATAACATACAAGAGGCGATGCAACTGTATCACGAAAGGAGCGACATGCTAGGCCAAGCTGGTCTTGAGCTAAGTAAATGGCGAACAAATTCGATAGAGCTGAATGAACACATTCAACAGGAAACCTCAGACGTGAGTAACTTGGTTGAATTAAACGATGAATATACATCCGTGTTGGGTTTGAAATGGGATCCAAAGAGCGACCAATTTTTGTTTTGCGTACACATTGACTTAGATGGAGATGACAAAATAACAAAGCGCGTAGTAGCAAGCGAAGTAGCGAAATTATATGATCCAAATGGTTATTTGGCTCCAGTCATCGTTAGAGCGAAACTCTTCATACAAAAGCAACAAAAGTTAGACTGGGATAAAGAGCCGCCATTCGAACTCAGAAAAGAATGGAAAGAATTCTACAAGCAATTAGAAATTTTAAACGACGTACGAATTTCCCGTTGGCTGCAGACATCGGTAGGAAGAACGATTGATTGTTGGCTTTGCTGATGCTTCACAGAAAGCTTATGGTGCGGTGATTTACGTGAAGGTATGCGATGGGGCGGTGAGCAATTGTCATCTCTTGACATCACGTTCAAGAGTGGCACCAGTTAAAACAGTATCTATTCCGCGTTTAGAATTGTGTGCGGCTGAAACATTAGCAACCCTAATGGAACTTTTGAGTAAGAATTGCAACGTCGAGTATGCACGTTATCATTGCTTCTCTGACTCAACGATAACATTATCTTGGATCAGGAAGGAATCTACACTGTTTAAAACCTTTGTCTCAAATCGTGTGGCGACTATTCAGCGAAGTACCGAAATAAAATGTTGGAAGCACGTTCCGACCAACCAGAATCCTGTGGATTTATTGTCACGAGGATTACCAGCGAGCGAATTGTCAAGAAGTGTTTTTTGGTGGAGCGGGCCAGAATTTCTAAGGCAACCGTACGAGTGTTGGCCTAAGGACGAAACAGAAGTATCAACGAATCAACTAGAAGAATTCCACAGTGAATTTAAGCCTGTTGTATGTGCGCGAGCGTCTGTGAAAAGCTTTTATTGGCTTAAAATCAAGGACCAATATCTAATAGAGCGTTATTCATCGTTGAACAAAGTGATACGCATCACTGCATGCGTATTCTCATGGTTACATAATCATCGAGAAGGTTATGATAGAGAAGATATGGGATACTCCAACGAGCTGCTCAATAAGACTCTGGAATATTGGATAAGATTCACTCAACTGAGCGCCTTTGCGAAGGAAATCGATTTAGTGCGACAGGAGAAATCATTAAGATTCAATGCATTTCTCGATGAGCGATCTATACTGAGACTTCGTGGGAGAATAGCGAATGCCAATGTGAGCTATGATATGCAGCATCCGATTATCATACCGGCTCATTCACATTTTGTGCGTTTATTGATGCGTGAGGCGCATGAAAGAACACAACATGGCCATACTCAAGTCATGTTATATTATGTGCGTTCAAAGTATTGGGTAATATAAGCGAAACGAGCGGCTTTAAGAGCGATCAAGACATGAATGTGTAACTTGTCTTCGTTATGCGCATGAAGAAGAGTGCAGCTAATGGCAGATCTGCCAAAAGAGCGTTTGACATTCGCACCAGCTTTTACTTATTGCGGTGTGGATTATTTTGGACCCATTTCATTGCAGAAATGGGAAGGGCGCTGCAACACTACGATAGTAGCCTACGTAGCTATTTTTGTCTGCATGACTACTAAGATTGTGCACATGGAATGCTGCACAGTTTTAACGGCAGAGCGTTTTCTTTGGGCATTGTCCAGAATATAATCAATTTACCGAACACCAATTAAGATGTTCAGCAATAACGGGCGACCATTTGTGGGTGCAAATAATGAACTCCATCGAATATTTGAATCATGGAATTCAAATGAAGTGCGAAACTATCTTTTGATGAACCATATACAGTGGTCATTCATTACTCCAAGAGCGGCTTTCCATGGGGGATTATGGGAAGCAGTCGTCAAGTCTGCTAAGTTCCACCCTAAGAAAGTCATTAATGGACAACGTTT
This sequence comes from Platycheirus albimanus, assembly GCA_916050605.2. NCBI lineage: Eukaryota > Metazoa > Arthropoda > Insecta > Diptera > Syrphidae > Platycheirus > Platycheirus albimanus. Next base: position 335,346,567 of record OU696696.1, read on the forward strand.
TACATTTGAGCGGTATCAAACGATTTTAATGTGAGTTTCAGGTACATTAAATAGCAGACCATTAGTGCGATTATCAGATGACCCAATGGATCTGAATTATCTTACACCATCTGGCATTCACCATGGTGGCAGAGCAGTACAACCACTAACTAGAGAGATGAGCGACGGAAAATTGAAACTACTAAATTATAATAAGCGGATGGAACTTATTCATCAAGATTTTTGGAACGGCTTCAGGAAGGATTACTTGAGCACTCTTCAGACTCGATATAAATGGAATACGAATGAAGAGAATTTAAAAACGGGCGATTTAGTGTTGATTAAAGAAGACGGCACCCCACCCAACGCTTGGTGTGTGGGACGGAAAAGATGGACTTGTGCATTCAGTGAATCTGAAAACTGCGACTACTGAATTAAAACGACCGGTTCAGAAGCTGGTGCGATTACCAATTTTGAATGAAGATCAAGATAACTAAGCTAATTGAGAGCGATATTTTTTCACTCCGTGCAGGGGGGGGAGGATAATTTTAAAAGCCAACTCAACACTTGGTTTTGTGAAACGATGGGCCAAAGAATATTCCGACCCATACGTCACCCGATCTCTCTACATAACCTTCGTACGCCCGCTCCTTGAATACGCCTGTCAAGTATGGTCATCATACCAACAAATTCATATCTCTAGAATCGAGAGCATTCAGCGTCGTTTCCTAAGGTTTTCTCTTCGTGGTCTCTCTTGGAATGATCCTTTGATCCTGCCCCCTTATCAAAATCGTCTTCAATTAATCAACCTGAACTCGCTGCAAGAACGAAGGGAAATATCCGAGATTCTCTTTATTCATCGACTCCTCTTCGGTTCCGTTGACTGTGAAACCCTTTACAATTCTATTTTCTTCAACATGAACCCTCGTAACCTAAGAAATCCTCGCCTTTTCTATCTTCCTCCACACACGGAGAGAATTGAAAAATCACCAATTGCGAAATATTCAGTTGCAATTTACAAAACATGTTTTTTTTGTAAATCACGGCGCTTTGATTCGAAACTGATATAAAAATTGGCAATTTAACTTTCAATTCATCTCAAATTACAACAATTCCTAAGTTGAGATTTACAATTAAAAGTTATAATTCAAGCTTGTGCCCTTCAAAGTAAATTACAACCTTTTTGTCGCAATTTACTACTTCAAGGCAATAATTCCATTTCTACTTTTTACCAATCTGGATTTGCTACAATTTTTTCGTGATTTACATTCACTGAGTGTTAAAATCAACTCAAGTGTGTCTGACGGCTACGTCGAAGGTCCGGAGTTCGATCCCTGCCTCCAACTAATAATTATCTTTTTTTTTTTTTTGTACTGTCTCTTTTGAGGAAATGTAAAATCCTCGAAAAATAAATCTGGTTAATATTAAAAGTGGAACTTTGTAAGCCATTCGGATTCAGCGGGAAATGATATTCCACCAGAATATAAACGCACATACAGGAATCGTTCAGAATATAAGTCATTAGGCCCTGGCATCGCTTGTCTCCAATAAATGCCTTTTTGTAGTTCTATTATGTACATAGGGAGTACAAGGTTGAATTTCAACTACACATAATATACATTTTCTTACCTTTACTCAAATGATCATCACAAAAAATTGTACATTAGACGTCTAAAATAAGACGACTAGGTATATTTTTCTCGCCAATAAAACATAATCTTAATTCAAAACACCCCTAAAATGTTACTCATATTCAGGTTGCTTCTTATTATTAATTTTGATATCCGACTTGGATGCATCACCATGGCCTAGTAGATGTGTGCTTGGTTGGTATGCAGAGGGTCTCGAGTTCGATTCCTAGAATCAGCCAAGTAAGTAAAAGTTACATCTTTCAATAAATAATAATAAATGCTTTCCAATAAATAGAAAACGTTGCTTCTCTCAAAGCGATATAATTTGTTACAAATTGAGTAAAATGGGGTTGCAATTTACGACTTTACCACTCATTTTTTCAAAAACATATTTTTGATTCAAAACAAAAAGATGGAAATCTACGACTCGCTTTTTGCAATTTACAATCGAGTAAATATAAAATTGATACAAATTTGGATCAATTTTCGATTCGCGATGGCAATGTTTTATTTCTGAGGATCGAATTATTGACCCAAAAAAGTGGTAATTTGCTATTTTTGAGTGTCAATATCTTCATTTCGTTCAATTTTGAAAATTGCGAACAAGGAGTCGTAATTTACAAAACCCCGAGCTAGGGTGAGAAACTGCATAAGATTTTCGTGATTTGCAGCTCATTTTTCTTGATCTGATCTAAAAATTCTCTCCGTGCACCGTACCTCATATGGCTCCAACGAACCCTTAACTCGAATGCTTTTCGACTTCAACCTCAGTACTACATGCCTTAAACTCCTACTCCGGAATCACTCTCCCAATTAGTTTTAAGTTTTACCTGTATAGTTTTTAAGTTAGAGTGTAGTAGTAAAAAGAAGAAAACGAAAAACGAATGTAATGCGTGTAGTTGTATGATTGGAATTTGTAAAAGGGGAAACTGACTGCCGGTAGGTAGGGATATATTAAATAAAAGATGAAGAGTCAGTTAGATCCTGACCGAAGAAGAAACTTGACACATTTTAATTTAACTCGGATTTAAATAATTTTATTCTAACTCGATTAAAATTCAGAAGTGCGATAAATTACCCGGTATTACGAAAAAAAAAGAAATTAAAAAAGTGAACCAGAAAAAAAAACAAGAACAACCCTAACAACGCCGATATACTAAAACCAAAACGAGAGTGCCTGTCGCGTTGTGATTTTTTTTGGTGTGCATTGTACATCGTATAGTACATATATATATATATATATATATAACTATATATAATATCTGTCTGTCCTTCGCGGAAAAATACACACCACATTAATTGATTAATTGTGGTTGATAAAATAAAAAAAAAATTAAAAAAAGAGAAAAAACTCCTAAACGACCGTTGCCATTACCAGTGCGCGTCGCTAATTTAAAAAAAAATTCGAGTGTCGAAAAAAAAAACACATAATCAACGACAATGGCAGATGTGAAATTTTTTAAGAAATATACAGTTCCACAATTGAAGGCATGGCTGGGTGCCAAGGCCGTCTTTACCCTTTTGGGGGCCCTGGGCACTTTTTGAAAATGGGGCCCCTGTATGATCATATGAAAATGTTATATTGTGCAGTAAAAATATACAGAAAAAATCACATAACTTTGAATTAATATTTATTCTTTTAATTTTTTAAATAAACAATATTTATTATTAATTTGTTTATGCCATTTCGTTTGTTGTTGTTTTGCAGCGCAGCACGTTCATGAAGTTGGAGTGGAGTTGACTTGTTGTTGACTGCAACTTCAAATTGTAAGTGCAACGTACTACTGCTGCAGCTACAGAATAGTGTAGCTAAGACAGTTAGAAAATGTCATGGAAGTAAAACAAAAGAAACTTAAGCCTGCCATATGGTCATTATATTTAAGTTACCGACCAGCAAGTAAATTCGAATATTATGTTAATGCATCAAATTCTCTTTTGTATTTGCCACATACGTGCCTTGCACCGGGGTTAGATGTTGGTGTACAGTAATTTGTATCTGAAAGCATTTTTATTTTTAAAAAATCTATGTGCTTTTTTGATCAAAGTCTTCAAATCACACACATTGAAAACTAGGGGTCAGTTGTTGTTGAAATTAGCAAATAAAAGTCAATCAGAATTGCTTTCAAACGCACAATGTGTTATGCATATACAGGTTGATTCACGCATGTTCTGTAGCGTGTAGGTTAGGTTGAGACAAGAAAAAGAATCGTATGGGAGATTTGTCTATTCCCTTCCGTTTAGCCGGGAGGGGCAATTTTCTAAAAACATGACTTAAATTTGAAAAAAAATATTAAAAAATAATGGTAACTCCTACAATGCCACGCTATACCTTTTTGTTAAGCCAAAAACTTATTATTTTAATTGTAATTTTAAACGAAGTTATTCTATTGAACCGTTTTCAAAATATTAATTTTCAAACTCTAAATTTTGAAATAAAAAATTTAAAAAAATAATTTTAAAATTTTAACTATGAATGAACGTTTACTAAATCAATTTTTATAAAAATTCTTTTCAAAATAAAAATGCCAATAATCGAAATTCAATACGTTTATTTTGTGTGGTCTTCTTTGTCACTAAAAACGAAAATTTTGGTGTCAATAAGAAAACAAATGTCAAAATAAACAAAGCCCACAATCAGTGATATTCAAAATGTGTGTGTGTTTTTTTGTTTCTGTCAGAAAGCAATCTGCATTGCCACTCAGTTAGTTATCCACAGCGGAGCATTGTTTATAAGTGCTTCATATTTCTGTTTTAATTTGAATATAATTTCGTAGGCAATGCGATTTAAAATGTTCAGCAAAGGTTGTTGTTCAACAAAGAAAGTACGAATTCTGATCATTCTTTATGCATCTAAAATTGTATCGAAATATTTTTTTTATTGATAGAGGTTAATTGATATTTCAGCAATTTGGGGGCCCCTGGTGATTGCGGGGCCCTGGGCCCGGGCCCAGTGGGCCCAGTGGTAAAGACTGGTCTGCTGGGTGCCCTTGGGTTGAGGACAAGCGGCAACAAGGCAGAACTTGTATTAAGATTGCTGGAAGTTCCACAGCAGCTGCGTAATAACACGGGGTCAGTCACTAATACTGATGAAGATGATGGGGAAAATAATGGAACGGAGAATGAGGGAGATGATGAAAATAATGATGACGAGAATGGGGCGGACGATGATAGCAATGTCGATGACAGTGATGAAGAAGACGAACTGGAAGATGAAAATGAAATAGCCACAGACAAGAATGAGGAGAAAAATACAGATGGAGTGGTTGCAGACAAAAATAAGAAAAAGAGCGTATACGAGCAAAAACGAATGAAAAAAGAGATCGAATTGCTAAAAAGAGAGATGGATTAAAAAAAAACGAGAAAATGAAATGCTGAAGAAAGAAAATGAATCCCTAAAGAAAAATGATCGACAAACGAGTGTGGAGAAAAAAGGAGAGAATATAGGTCAAATTAAAGACCTAATTGGCAGTTTTGGAGGGACCGGAGATTCATTTGAACACTTCGAGAAGCTGTTGAGGAACATTCGTGCTGCATACGAATTAAATGACAGCAGTATGAGAATACTTATTTCACTCAAACTCAAAGACAAAGCACTCAAGTGGTTCCATTCTAAAGAGAATATAATGATAGTGGTGTTTGACGAACTGATGGCGGATATGAAACAAATATTTGACGACCGTTTATCTCAATTACAACAAAAACGAGTGTCTGAGTCAAGGAAGTGGCTACAAAACGAAACATTCCAGGATTATTTTCAGGAGAAAATAATTCTTGGCAACCGACTTCAAATGAGAGAGGAGGAAATGATCGAATATATCATCGAAGGCATACCGGATGAGAGGCTGATATCGAGTGCGAAGTTACAATGTTTTACCAAAAAGGCAAAGCTGTTGGAAGCCTTTAAGTCAATCAGACATCCAGTAAAAGCAAAGATAGTTACAGCAACACCATCAACATCGCGACAATGGACAGCGAATGTCAGCGGAAAGCAAATCCGTTGTTACAATTGTAACTCAATTGAACATATGGCGAATGAGTGTAAGAAGGAGAAACGCAAGCCAGGTGCGTGTCATGTTTGTGCTGAGATGGGGCATTTTGCAGCCCAGTGCCCAAAAAGGAAGAAGGTTCCAGCGATTGGATATATTAACTCTGACTCTGAGGAGGAATATGTAAGAAATATAACATTTATATTTATCGACCATATAAATAACGTAAATTTATCATTAGATTCACTCTTAGACACCGGCAGTCCAGTCAGCCTTATAAAGATTAGTTATTTAAGAATGTATTTAAACCAAAATGTTATTCAGAATTTGTCAAGCTTTGGTTCTTATTGCGGAATAAATAAAAGTCCACTATCCATAATTGGGAAAATAGATGTATTTATCTTATTTGATGAAGAAGTTATATTGATGGAATTATTGGTAGTTTCAGAGGATACCATGCAATATCCTGTTATTCTGGGACGGGATTTTGTATGGAAAGCAAATTTAAGGTTACAAAAAATTATGATTAATAATGAAGATGAAGAAAATAGTACGTATGACAATGAATGCAAAAGACTTTTTAATATAATGATACATAATGAAATTGATCTCGAAAAAGATTTTAATATTAAGATTAGAAAATGTAATTTAAATGAGGAAAAGTCTGAAGAGGAAGACATTCCTTTTAAAAATAATGAATTGCCTATCAAAATAAAAGAAAGTTTCTTTAAGATCATTAGAGAATTTTATTTGTACTGTTCTCGCCCCAAAGTACCAGAAGTTAAATATGAGATGAAACTTCGGCTCAGTGATGAAAAGCCCTTCCATTATCCCCCAAGGAGAATGTCATATTTTGAAAAAGAGCAGGTACAGGTTATTTTTGGATGACCTGATGGAACAAGGAGTGATTCGAGAAAGTAGGTCAGAATATTCTTCACCGGTAGTATTAGTAAAAAAAAAAACAGGAGATATAAGGTTGTGTGTAGACTATCGGACCTTGAATAAAGTTACACAAAAAGATGATTATCCCATTCCACTTATAGACGACTTATTGGATAGGTTAGTTAACAAAAAGATTTTCACGTTAATAGACTTAAAAAGTGCTTTTCACCACGTTCAAATGAACGAAGAGCCTATCAAATATACTGCTTTCGTAACTCCAATGGGTCAGTACGAATATCTAAAAATGCCATTTGGGTTACGAAATACACCAAGTGAATTTCAAAGATATATAAATAGAGTGTTTGAGAATTTAATTAGAGAGGGTAAGGTGAATATTTACATAGACGATATAATGATAGCTCCGGAGTCAGCAGAGGAGCATTTAGAAATACTAACGGACGTTTTCAAAAGATTGGTAAAAACTAGATTGCAATTGAGGTTAGATAAGTGTCAGCTTATGGTATCACAGATACGATATTTAGGTTACTTTATTACAGATGAGGGTATCAAACCAGATGAAAAAAGAGTAGAATCTATAAAGACTCTTCCGATACCGCAAAATGTGAAAGCAGTTCACAGCTTTTTAGGTTTATGCTCATATTTTAGGAGATTTATCAAAGATTTTCCGTTGATTGCTCAACCACTGTATAGATTGATCCGGAAAGATACTATTTTTAAACTTGATAAAGAAGAGCTCGATTGCTTTGAGGAATTGAAACAAAAAATGAGCGAGTCCCCTGTGTTAGCATTGTTCAATCCTCAGGACGAGACTGAGTTGCATTGTGATGCAAGTGCCTTAGGTTTCGGTGCGATATTGATGCAAAAGAAAAAAAGATGGGAAATTTCATCCTATCTTTTATTTTTCGAAACGTACCACAGATAATGAGTCGAAGTACCACAGTTTCGAACTCGAAACCTTGGCAATTATTTATGCTCTAAGGAGATTTAGGGTTTATCTCCACGGATATAGATTCAAGATAATTACTGATTGTAATTCCTTAACTTTGACCCTAAACAAGAAAGAAGTAAATCCAAGGATTGCTCGGTGGGCGCTTGAATTGCAAAATTTTGACTATGTATTGGAACATCGGAATGGTTCAAGAATGCAACATGTAGATGCACTGAGTCGAATTCTGAATATTTTGGTTCTTGAAGAGAATAGTTTTGAACAAAATCTGTCAATTCAACAGAATAAAGATGAAAGGATAAAGAAAATCAAACGAGAGCTTGAAGAAAGAGAGGATAAGTTGTATGAGATGAGAAATGGTTTAGTGTATAGAAAAGTAGGAAAGCAAATTTTGTTTTATGTACCTGAAACTATGGAGACTAATGTTATACGCTTATATCATGATGAAATGGGGCATGTTGGTCGAGACAAAGTTTTGAGTAGTATACTCCGAACCTATTGGTTCCCGAAAATGAGTCCAAAGGTTAAAGAACATATAAGCAATTGTTTGAAATGCATAGCATTTTCACCCAAATTTGGAAAGCATGAAGGGTTACTCCACAGTATACCAAAAGGAAATGTACCCTTCGAAACGATTCCTATCGACCATTTCGGCCCAATATCGCTTAATAATGCAAAAAAGAAGTATGTTTTCCTGGTAATTGATGCTTTTACTAAGTTCACCCGACTATATGCAGTAAGGTCTACAAATACTAACGAGGCCATATCATGTTTAAGGAGCTATTTCAATTCATATTGCCGTCCCAAAATTATTATTTCTGATCGAGGTAGTTCGCTTACATCCGAGGAATTTAAACAATACCTAAGCTCAAATAATATTTCACATCAGGTAGAAATATTGAACAAGAAACTAGCTCCGATGATTGCGAAATTAACTAGTGCAGGTACCGTGTCGTCATTGGACGGAGTGCTACCGAGTAGTGATTTATTTTCTAAAAGAGTGTCTTGATAATAAAGATAAACGAGAGGTTGTTAGGGATTTAGAAAAAATGAGAGAAGATGCAAAACAAAATATAGAAAAGAGTCAAGATTATAATAAAATGATAAAAGATAAAAATAGAGTTAATAAAGAGTACAAAGAAGGACATCATGTAATGGTCACGAATTATATCTCACATCCTGGTGCATGTAAGAAAATCGCTCTTAAGTTCAAGGGTCCATACAGAGTAACAAAAGTGCTGCCAAATGACAGGTATCTCTTAAAAGATGTAGAAGGTTTCCAACTAACACAAATTCCCTATGAGGGAGTATGGGAAGCAGCAAGTATTAAACCTTGGATAAATAATGAAATAATAACTAGGCGTAAATCGGGGCGATTACAATGTCAGGATGGCCGAACTGTAGTAGTAAAAAGAAGAAAACGAAAAACGAATGTAACGCGTGTAGTTGTATGATTGGAATTTGTAAAAGGGGAAACTGACTGCCGGTAGGTAGGGAATAGGGATATATTAAATAAAAGATGAAAAGTCAGTTAGATCCTGACCGAAGAAGAAACTTGACGCATTTTAATTTAGCTCGGATTTAAATAATTTGATTCTAACTCGATTAAAAGATTAAGATATTTGAAGATTGTATACTAAGCTAAATAAATGGGGGTATTGCCCTCACCAAAATTAAAATTAAAAAAATTAAATATTAAAGTTTTCTTAACGTAAGCTCCCGTATAAATCTGAAACCTGTGAACCATCTTTAATTCTTTTTAATTTTTCATAATCCTACCTGTCGATTTGTGCTGTGCTGCTATTCTTATCTTATAAAAATAAAAGTTATTCAAACATTGCTTATAACTAGGTATACCAAGTTTCTTTTAAACCATATTGGCATTTTTTGATTTACTTAACAGAACAGTCAACATACCTATTGTTCTTACCCCGCCCACCAGCTCATCTGCTCCCTGGTGTTCCCATATGCTCACTACTCTGTGCTTAAAAGTAACCATCATCTCTTTTCATCTAATAGAATTTGAGAAAATATGTAAAAACGCATACAATACCATCACCATTGCAAAAATGCATTGCCAAATTATTCATTCAAATGAATTAAAAATTGTTTCTATTAAGAAAAAACTTAATTCTTACCTTCTTCCAGAGAAATGTATTTTTTTTTCTTTTCCAACCAATATCAACATTTAAATACTATCCCGCTCTCTTTGGTTGAAGCTTGAACCTTGAAGGTTCTTTATTCACCATTATTATTATTCACAAGTGATTTGGCATACAGAATAATAATAATAATCAGCCATTAAAAGGTCAAGTTTATATTTCCAAACACACACACTTGTAAAAAAGGGCGTCTCCAAGTTTTAATCAAAGAATTAATTTTTATGAGTTGCGAAATGGGTGAGTTGCGATTTGATAGGTTGGGTTGACGCCAAAATAAGGTCACAAATAAAGGTAACAAAACAGCATTCGTGCATAGCTATTTAAAAGAATTATGGGAATTCGATTGAATTATCAATTTGTGTATACACTGCTCGTCATCAGGTTAGCACACCCCTCATAAACTTAATATAATTAAACGTGTTGTTGTTGTTGTTAAAATTTAGCTACTTTTTGGAATTCTATTTTTCTCACCTTTGTATAAACTATCATTGGCAATTGAAACCTGCAACGAAAAGACCCCGTCAGATAGTTTTTGCTATTTTTTTTAATTTTCGTTGGAAAACTGTGCTCTATTTTTAGGTCATCAGGTTAGCACAAGCAAATTCTAATTAGTTTTTCTTCAAGAGTTAAATGCTTATGACAACTATTTTTTTGTGTGTGTTCCAGTAGTGTGTTTAAAACAATATGGGTAAAGGAAAATCGTTATCTGTGGAAGAAAAATCGAAAATTGAAGCTTATAAAGAAGTAGGGCTATCAATAAGTGGAATAGCTCGAAAAATCGATAGGAGTCGAAAGGTAATATCCGCATTTCTGTGCAATAAATCGGGATACGGTAAAAATAATAAAGGCGGCCATAACAAAATAATTTCTAATACTGATAAGAGAGCTATACTTAGAGAAGCATCGAACTCTCATAACTCTGCGGCAAAGATCAGGGCAAATGTAGGTGTCCAAGCAAGAGAGGCTTAATCGAATCATATTTACATTTACAAAAATAAAAAGAAAACGGTAAGTTATTTACATGGACTATATTTTCGAAGTAGCATGATGCATGTTTTCTTAAATAACATCACCTAGATTGTCATCAATATAAATGTTGTTTATCGGGCTTAAAGTAAGTAATAAATAATACATGTTTTGCTATTTTTGGTTAAGAAATTATAAAAAATAACGATAAACAAAAAAGTGCATAGCTTATAGTGCATGTAAATATGCTTTTTAGTGTAAGTTAGTTCAAAACTAAGTTTGTATTTAATAAAGGGCACTAAATTATATATCAAATTAAAGGTAAATAAATAATCTTTATAATGATGTTAAAAAATTAGGAATCACTGCCGATCTTTTTAAGATATTGACGTTTAAAAAGTAAGAACAAAAAACTTGATTTCTAAGAACTTAAAACAAAATATTGGAGAATATAGGATATGTACAAAAATAATTTTTAATACGATGAAAAGGTTAACAAAATACCTTTCATTTGATACCAGATTTATTTCTCTATGTATCTTACATCGGAAAATATAAGCAGTTTTGTCGGAAAAATAAGTGAAATTCTGCTTCTGAATTAGTCAACTTCAAGCTCAAATATCTCAAAAACCCCACGAACGATTTTAAAAATATTTCACCCACATAATGTCCTTAATATCACCTTTCATTTGATACTAGATTCATTAGTGGACGCACTGGGCCCAGGTTCCCTAGGAAAATGGGCCATCTCCTTTTCAAAACAAAGCATTTTGAAATTTAAACAACTGTTCACAAATTGGAACAGATGGATATAGTTCTTCGGTCCTATGAGTGGTAAGAACCTACAAAAAGGGATAGACCTATTAAAGAAATATTTATGAATTATTCATATTTTCAAAGAAATTATTGTATTATAGAATGCACTGAAACTGCATTAGCAGCGAAATTAATTAAAACCAAATGTTTGCAAAATTCGCGCGAATTTTTAACTAAAACTAAAGTTAATCTTTGCATGTCTTTGCAATAACGATAACTATATCATTTACTGTAATAAGAAGTGAAGTTATCTCCCACCCACCGTGGGAAATAACTTCACACAAAAGTGAACATCAGTATAGCTTCTTGTGTTTGTGTATTTAAAAACTCGAAATCATGGTGAAACTATTTTTACTTTGATTATAGGAACTATAAGGCAAGTTATGCATTCGTAAAAAAAAAATTTTTTTTGGGCAGTCAAACATAACATTACTATATGATAGAGAAGCCTAAAAAAATGGAATTTTTAAGGCTGGGTTTCCCTGACTGACGAACTCAGACTTCATGTAAATGAACTTGCATGTGTTAGTGAACTCTCTTCATTATAAAACTTTCAACTCTACTTGCAGTATTTGTATTTGCATTGCTCTTTCTCTCTCTCTGTCTATTTCTTGAAAAACCGAAAGACATAAAGTAACACAAAAAATATATACACATGCTAAACGGCGTATGCGAAAAAAAAAAACAAAAATAGAAGAGCCAAATATGTGATACCTTTCCTATGTATATACCTAGAGTTATGTAATGTTTGGGTATGGTGTGGATTGTGCACTGTGCAGTGGACAAAGGATAAAGGAAAGAAAGCTAGACGAGACAATTGTTTTGCGCAGTCGACTTTGGCTGTGTATCCTTTTTACTTGCGATTATAGGTACTATAAGGCAAGTTATGGATTCGTGCAGAAAAAAAAATTTGAGATAACAATCACACATAACATTACGATGATGGAGAAGTCGAAAAAAGTGGGTCTGGGAATTCCGTCCGTCTGTCTGTCTGTCTGTCTGTCTGTATGTCTGTTCGCGCCTCTGGAGGCTGAACGGGTGGTCCGATTTGCTTCAAATTTGGTATTTATGATTAATTTGGCCGTCCCTCGGAACAAATTTTTTATTTTTGCTCTAGGTCCAAAAATAACGGCACCTGCCATACAATCATGAAGACAAAAATTGATTTTCTCAAAAACGGCTCTAACGATTTTGATAAAACTTTCAGAATGCTATTTTTGCAAGAAAATCTATCTTTTGGTTTGAAATTTTTTTTCAAAATTTGTCTAATAACGGTACCTCTCATAGAACCAGTATTTTCAAATCAAATTTTCTCGTAAACTATACATTCGATTTCAATAGAATTTTGGCCACAGGAAGTCATTCATAATTTTATTAATATGGAATTTCAAAATTTTCAAAAACTTTTTTTTTTGATTTTTTATAATTTTTTCAAAAAAAATTTTGGTTTTCGAAATATGTTGGAAACGGGTACATTGATTTTTTTTCTAAATTATTTTTCAAATGTAAATTATAGATTGCCATATATTTGCATACTCAAATAAATTTTAAAATATTTTTTGAAAAAGTTTTTCAAAAATAACCTTTTAAAAAAAAAACTGCTCCAACGATTTTCAATATTTTTTTTTCCTAGATTGACGTATAGTTTGAAATTTTATTGCATACTTAGTTTTTCCGAGAAAACTCTTAAACTAATTTAAAAAATAAAAGAATTTTCGAAATTATTTAATTTTTTTTTAATATCCATATATGCAGCCACTGCGCAATTGCTTATCATAAGAGCAAGTTCGTGCGACCCAGTCGTGCATTTTATTTGTTTTTGTATCCCTCTATATGCAAAAGGTTGGGAAGGAAGTAGGAAGTGGGAAGAAGGAACCATATCTACTTTATTTTTCTTGCTTATGTTGTGGGAAGGACAAGGTTAAAACTTCGAAGAACGATAAAATATGATTTGTTCTGTCGTTTTCTCATTTCGATAAACAAAACCAATTTGAATAGGTACCTAATCAAACCACTTAATTTTTAGTATTTCGAGAAACACAAACAGACACACTTTACAGCAATGGATGGATTTTGATAAGGAATGGTTAATTTTTTAGTCCAGTCGTAGTTTCACGTTACAAGAAATATGCAAATGGATTTTTTTCGAATCCTATGTTTTTTTGGTCGCTGAATCCGAATCTGAAGAAATCCAATAAAATTTGTTGGTGCGTTTTGAGATATCCGCGAAAATTCGCTAAATTTTCGCACTTTTTTGCTTATATCTCGGAAACTATTCATCTTAACTGAAATTTCACCCGCAACAAAATGAAAGACCATTAAATTTCCTACAAAATTTATAAATATTGTTTATCTGAGGCGAACCCATTAACCAGTTGGTGATTTTATAACTGGAATTTTCAGGCTTTTTTGCTTGAAGATCACCAAACTCGGTAGATGGAAAATTATTATGGATTTCAATTGTTGTCGTTTGAGTAAAGAAAAACAATAGGTAATAGGTAGGTACTCGTAAGATGCAGTTTACAATATGTATAAGGAAAAAAGAAACAATTTAAACAAATACAAATTAGATTTTATTTCATTGTATTATAAAAACTAAACTATTAAAAAAATTATAAAGATGACAAATTCTTCATAACTTAATAAATACTAAATAAATAATATATTAACATGCTTTAAATATTTTTTTAATGATTAAATCTTTTTTTTTTTAAACTAAATTGATTATAAATATGAAGGTACGGAACGAATAAGAAAAACCTATTCAAAATATATTAAGCTTTATCAAGTTATATTAAAAAAAATAGGAGTGGGTCGCTAGTAGGCATTTTACTTGTTCCATACCCTCATGTGTCTTGGAATGCGTGGATCACATAATTCTAAAAGAAAATGTTCATTGTAAAATTTTTGTAAAAAGTTTTTCATTTTGACATCCCAAAAACTGTCGTCTTTTGTTATTTTTAAGAAAACAAAATCGCAAGTAGTCCATACAGCGAAAAAACAATATGAACGTTTTGTAACGTGCAGTTGTCCTTGGACTTGATAAAAATAATCGTGGTTTTTTTTCAGTATAAAAGTGTCTCCACTTTTCTGAAGATATGTCAGTTTTTTATTTTCTACTGCATCGCTTATGGTAAGACTTTTAATCGATGAAGGGCATTTGACTTCACAGATGCCATCTTCACCTATCAACCCATCAGGTGTTGCTCCAAGGTAGTGGAATTCATCATCTATAAAAAGTCCGCATTTTTGTATTTGCATTTTTGTCACTTCTAGTTTTTTGATTGCTTTTTTTTCATTTTGTAGGCCCCATAACATATTAGAATTAGAAACAGGGCAATACAACAAGTTTTTTATTATGTTGTGGTAGCTGGATACACTTTTTACCTTACAAATTTTTCCAAAATTGGAAGCAGTCACCATCTGATTCCTTATCTCAAACCAATTCTCATCGAGGGACTGATTTCGCGTTTGGATTTCGATTTCTTTTTTTCTTGAATAATTGTCTGCAATCACTTTCATTTTTCTTTCTTTTTCTAAAAGCATTTCCTGGTCTGTTTTATCGGGAATTTCGGATGTTTCAATAATATTTCCATAATATGAGTCGGCGCTGTCATTTATTTTTCGTTTTCTGTTAGAGCTCACATTAGGAAAAAGATTTCTTTTGTTCAAAAAAGTCTTATTTTAGCTTCAGTTTTTACCAAAAGTTTGTTCCTGGGAGTATTGGTGTTATGATTTTGTGTTTTCGTGAATTCTGTGAAGGCCCTTTTAGTGTTAAATTGCACAACGGCCGCAGCACACCTATTAGAATATGCAGGGCCGGACAAGCTATACGTGCAAGCGGTGCAAATGCACAGGGCGCTGAAACCAATGGGCGCCTTGGGCGAGCGTTTAAATAGTCACCTCGTAACCACTACCTTCTTTTTTAATTCTCATTTATTTTTGTAGCTCACACCAATATTGATATTCATTATATAACTAACAGCTAATTTGAATTTAATGACAGATATACAATTATGTATTTATATAATATCAACTATTCCAAAAATTAATCCATATTTACCTTTTTATTCACACCCACCCCACAGTCCCACAGTAAAAACAAAACTTTATCTACCAAGTTAGCTTCAATAGATACCTACCTACCTAGCTATATGCTATTTTTCTCTTTATAAGGCATCACCACGTATGAGAAATTTTATTTTATTTTCATAACCCACCCCTATGCAGTGTATTATAAAAAAAATGTCAACAGCATAAATACAGATAATTAACAGTGTGCATGTTGGTAACATGCACACGATGTCAGTGCTTCTATATGAAATCAAAGTGAGCAAAGTTACTCAACAGAAATTCTGAGGTACAAAATTCATACTCATGTACACAACAGTGTGCAAAATTAAAAACTGCACCTATGAATTTTAACTCTTTCGGTTGAGTGTTTTTTGTACTATGTTTAAATTTGTCATTGGCTTCTCTTTATGAGTGTAATCTTATCACTCGTCTGGAGAGATGAGAGATGACAAAGGGTTAAGTTGGAATTTAAATATGGAAATAATGAGTGATGACTGATGATGATGCGATGACTAAAAATGATGAGGTTTGTCGTTTGTCGTTATTGAGTGAATCTTTTTTGTTCAATTTTCTTTTTCTCTTTTTTTGTTCTTGTCTGCCGCTCCCAGTCATTGTTTCCATTAAAAAAAAAAGAATTTTTTGACTAATACAGGGTAATCGGTGTTAGCAAAGATACCTAATATAACACAAAATACTTGTTGTATTATTTTTGGTGTGAGGTTGTTTAATGAGCTAGAGCGAGTAGGTTGAGTTGAGACAAGAAAAACATCGTATGGAAGGGGGGTCTATTTATCACCGTTTAGCCAGGAGGCGCAATTTTCTAAAAATATGACTTAAATTGGAACAAAAATAATCAAAAAATAACGGTAACTCCTACAATGCCATGTCATATCTTTTTGTAAAGCCAGAAATTTCCTCCTTTTTAGTGTTTTTAAATAAAGCTATTTTAGTGATCAGTTTTCAAAATATTAACTTTCAAACTCAAAATTATAGCAACAAAAAATAGAAAACAATTTCAAACTTTTTTTTTTCAAAATTTGATGTATTCAAGTATTATTTTTGTTGTCAAAACTCAATGCTCTTATTAGTTTTGGGTCAGACACTGAAAACCGTATGGCTCTATGACTTTGTTGCTAAGCTATTCAAAAATATCCGAACCTTCTTGTTCATAAGAAACACACAAAAATTTGCATTACTTGTGCCATCTCGTAAGGCTAGATTTTCGTGTTTTTTTTGCAGAGATAGGTTCTTTTATTTTTGAATAGCTTGGCTGGCAACAAGAAATCCTATAGACATACGGTTTTTAATGTTGGACTTGAATCAAATAAGAGCACTGAATTTTGGCAAAAAATACTAAATAAGGTAAAATTTTGAAATAAAATTAGTTTGAAAATTTGATTTTAACTTTTTTTTTTTTAATTTTGAGTTTGAAAATTAATATTTTGAAAAAATTTCACTAAAATAAATATTTTTCAAAACAAAATAGGTAAAAGAAAGAGGTTTTTGGCCTTAAAAAATGGCATAGCATGGCGTTGTAGAAGGTATTTTTTTATTTTTTAATAATTTTTGTTTCCAATTTAAGTCATTTTTTAAGAAAATTGCCCCTCTCGGCTAAACGGAAGGGAATAGACCCCCCTCCCACATGAGTTTTTTTTTGTCCCAACCCAACCTACTTGCTCTAGCAGTTTGGCACACCTTAAGTGAATTACCCTTCATAAGCTTTCGCCTATGAAAATTTACAAACTGTACGTTACACAACCTACCTCAAATATATCTTGTATATCTCATATACTTTTGTGATATATTTGTTGACTTAAATTTACAATTATTTTTGTATTCTTCAGTTACAATTATTACTCGTTAAAAAAACGCATTGCAAAGAATACCCCTTGGGTAATGAGGAAATGACTTCTTCCAAAAATCACCGCAATTGAGGGCGCCAATGATAAAGCTTGCACAGAGCGCTAATTTAGCTCGGGCCGGCCCTGAGAATATGACTGCCCAGAGAAAAGTTAATTCGTTTGCCACCGACATATTGGCACACAACACTGTTAAATTGTTCACAAATGTTAGAATTATATCCATGAATTGAACTTTTCGCGTTTCGAGCCATTCTTTGAATATGTATATTAATATAGTCTAAAATACCGTGATTCTTCAATAATTCAGTCACATCGGAGCCAACCACTGCAAAAATAGTTTGCGCAATTTTTATGACTCCCAAAAACATAGAAAGGGACGTTTGTAATGTCTTTTTGGAGTAATTTCACTTTTTCTTCAAAGGGGATTTCACTGTTTTTTCTGAACCGCACTGCACTTTTAATACCTTTAAAAATATTATCGGCTTTCGAGCCTAGAGTTTTTCTTGAAACAATATTATATTTAGTGTTTTTCGTCAAGTCAATAATTTTTTTTCTAAAATTTCTGTATAAATGGTTAACACATTCTATTTTTTCTATGGTATGGTTTGGATATGGCTTGGCTTCGAGAAGTTTTTTATATACATTACTATCACCGTCAGCAATAAATTTTTTAAAAACTATACCATATTTTGCAAAGCAATACTTGAAACCTTCAATTAGAATATCTGACTCCATTTTTGTGGAAGGCCCAATATGATTTTTATTGCACACATGATCTTTTATTGGGGTGATTTTCGATTCGTTCAGGCGACAAGTATGACAATACTTGTTTTTAACGTTGTAATACAAGACTTTTTTAGTGTTAAAACCAATAATTGTTGCTACTCCAGATAAAGATGAATATTTACTGCCGTATGATCTGTGTGACCACGCCCCATCTGTAACTACCGTAACCAACGCGTTGCCGTGTTCGTCAATATTTGCATTTTCATATGCAATTTTCTTTTCTTCTTCGATTGCATCCTTCATTTGGTTCTCGGCAGATTGGAACCATACTTCTTTCGTTTTATTTTCAAATTTTCTGAATGTTTTATAGCTCATAAACGGAACGTTTATAGCTTCAAGAACTCGTTTAGATTGTGTATATCCATTTCCTGCTAAAACTGTTCCTAAAACGATGTCCTTATTGATTTCATCACTTAATTTTTCTTCCAGATCGCAAGTAAACATATTGAAAACCATGTTACACATGTTGCACTTTAATATTAGTTTAGAACTTAAACCTAGTATAAAATAAAGCAACATTAACTTGACGTATGCATTTTTACTAAATATATATAAGTACCTTGTCGAATTTCTTGAATAAGATTTAAATTATTCAAAGTGCAACCAAAGTTAATTCCATGCATGGAAATACGTTTGAGGCCGTTAAAAAAACAGCTAAAATCTATTATCCGTCTACCCTCAGGGACGAAAGTATTTTCACCTATATTATTTTCGGTTTCGATAGGTACTTCAAAGTCTTCAACGCCCTGTTGGTTTACGTCAGTTGATATTGTAGCCGTTGCAGAAAGCCTTCCAGTAAAATGTTTGTTTGTACTATTTCTGCAATAAATTGGTTGATTTTTTTTAGCAACAATGGCAAAAATTCCATAACAAACAAAAGGAAGCTTTTCGAAGCGATTAAAAAAAAAACTCAAAAATACACAATCATTGAAATAAAAAATCCGGACACAAATTTCTTTGGCCACAAGTGATCTTTATATGACATTTTTGATGTTTTCGGAAGGCTTCAGTTTGGAATAAAAAAAGGAAAGCTGTTTATGGACTTTTTCAACGTAAAAGGTGCCTTACGTTTTTATTGATTGATTAGATTCACGACACCAACAGGTCCGTGTGAACAAACAAATATTTAAAAACAACATTCAAGATTATGTGCATAGCCCAGGAAGGATAGGTTGGGTCGAAACAAGAAAACATTTTTATTGGAATTGTGAATTTCTTTTCAAGATGATTTTTTTTAATTCTGCCAGTGCTAATATCAATTCATAGTCAAATACTGAAAACCAGATATACTAATATTTCGTTATTTTTTAAAAAGTAAAAAATAAAATTAAAATTAAAGTCAGTCTTTTTTTAAACACTTTGTTTTTTTTTTCTATGCATGCACTTGGACATACATATTCATTGGGAAAATTGTCGCTTTTGTTGTTCTGTTGTCTTAACTCAACCTATCCGCCCTGGGCTTTTGCCGCATCTTATGCAAATCTTCATAAGTTTACACAACATATTATAAAAACCTCAAAAACAAACTAAAAACATTTAATAAAAGGAACGAAGTAAAACATACCTCTTTCCTTTTTTTCTCTTTCTTGCTCCGAAGATTTTTGAAATATTTTTGGGATAAGAAGTCATTTTCAATCAAATATAAATAAACGAGATACGCAAAATATTGTCTGTATCAATAAAATCTACACTTAGATTGATCGGTAAAACTGTTTTCACAATGGATATTTTTTATTAAAACAGGTAGGCACTAGTTATTTGGAATTAATTAGAACTAATCAGATAAAACAAATCACAAAATCTTTTAACTTCTGAAATACATCCGAATCACAAACAAACACAACTAATAATGATCGTTTTTCCAAACCAACATTTTTGTTTGCATAGAAAACGAAATGCACCTACACAAACTTGTCAAAAGAAACATCCTTGAAACAATAGAGTTTGCATCATCACTTATTTTATGTACCTACCTATGTATCTATTTTACCCCTTTCTCTTTTCCGCGAAAAAAGTACAACAATTCCTTGCATGCGCGGTCGGTTAGTCTAGCGCCACACTTTTTTTTTAAAAAAAGGAAAAAAACCTATGTGAGAAAGGAACACACACAAAAAAACCAATCATCCTACCAACAGCCACGGTTGCCGTTCTCCGAAAAAAAATTCTACCACAAAATTTTCCAAAATCTACCAATTCAAAGAAAAATCTACCAAAGTTCAATTTTATAAAACATCACATTTATTTTAGATAAAATAAAAATTTCAAAAAAGTAATAATAACAACCATAAATAAAAATTGTTGAACGGTCAGAAACCGTCAACCTTTGATATCTATTAATTTCCTTTTATGAAGGATAGAATTATCCTGGTTGATGCGTTAACCGAATGTCAACGGTAGCGAGAAAAGCGAAATAATTCTATTGCAAAGCGTAACTAGTTTTTCCGAGAAACCTTATCTAGGTATAGATTATTAGCGAAAAGGACTTTTAATGGCTACCGAACGAGACCATAAAAGCTAGCGAAACGACAACGAAATTTGTTTTAGAAAAAAAAGGCAAGGATTTCCCCCTAAGGGTTATGATACAATCTGGTGATTTTATTTAGCAAAGTTGTATTTATACAAGATCAATCCAATTTCGAAAGAGAGATTACGTTATATTTTTAAGTTTAACTTCAAAGGCGAATTCAAAATATTTAAAAAATATGGCGAATGGTATAAACTGCGCGCCAGATTCAAAGTTAAAAATTAAAGTTTTCAAATTATAACTTGTGAATGTTTACTTGTTAATGATAAATTATTTATATAATGTTAATACAATTTCAATTGTTTTATGAATAAAAAGGATTATGCTTATTTAGATGAATTTCGGATCCAACAATTGTATTTAAATAACGAAAAATGTAATCCAAAAACATAAAAAACGAAAAACGTACTTAAAAATATAAAAATAAAGTCTCTTCATTTAAATTAAATAATATTATGATAATAACAAAAAAATAAGTAATAAAAGAAAAACAAAACTAAAATAAAGTCTGTTCATTTACTTAAAAAAACAAAAATAAGACTTTTCATTTATCATTATGTATCACAAAATATTTTTATAACATTTTAGATTTAGCACAAATTATTTTAAAAAATGTTTTGCGGACCAGACAAAATGGGAATCGTTTTTATTTTCACCGGATAATTCTTTTGCTAGCATAATGCTGTTTATGACATTAAAACCCAATTTGTTTCTTAATTTTTGTTTTTATTAATGACAAATCAAAAAATTTTCGTTCAGCTGCTGCTGAACTATGAGGTAGCGATAGTAAATTGAATACGAAATTGACTTAATCTTTAAAACAAGGTTCGTCCATTCCGTTTCGAAATTGCCCAACTTTTTCCCAAAATTGATTTATGTCCAACGAAGAACTGATATTGTGTTTAGAAAATCTTAAGAGTTTCCATTGCATTCCAATTTCCTCAGGATCACAATCAATAAGGTATGGGTAATTAGACATCAACGACTCGATTGCAATTTCTTCATCGGATAAAACTTTTTGTGGTGTGACAATAGCCAAATTTTTCAAACCTATGTCATCTAAATCGAATCTTGCTAGGATTTGATCTAGTAGTTCGGTAATAGGCTTATACAAAACAGTAGATTCAATTGAAAATGTAAGACCACGTTTGATTGTTTAAAATAATCTAATTTGAAAAGTAAATTTAGGGCAGGTTTGTTAATATTTTCATAAGCATTCGCATTCGAAAGTGGAAAGGACTAAAATCTACCAAATTAAACATGAATCTACCAACCTACCAGAGCAATTAAAATCTACCAAATTTGGTAGAATTCTACCAAAACGGCAACCGTGCCAACAGCACATGTGTACCTACGGCAAAAATGAAAAATAAGAGAAAACAAGAAAGAGAGGAAAACAGCGCCAATCTATGCTGCGGAATTTGCTTGGACTACAATATTCCTTGTGTGCGTGTGCAATGAAATTTCTGAAGAAAAAACGCAAAATAGACCCTTTTTCTAAAATTGATTTTAAAAAAACTGCTGTTTCAATTTTTGTTTTCTAATTTGGTATCGATAGAAAAAATGTTTAAGAAAATAAAAAAAAATAAGAAAGAATTCTCAAAATATTACTTTCTTATTAAACTCGATTGATATTTGGGCTTTTTTAATTTGCGATCGTAGTGTTAACAAACAACATTTTCAAAAAACTATAGCTTTACTCCCAAGCTTAAAACCATATCTTTTGAATCAGTTAAAAAAGATAATTAAAGTTGTAAGCTATAAGGAACTATCGGCAAAGATTTAAAAAATATCAAAAAATTCAATTTTTTTGAGATTTTTTGTTAAAAACTTAAAAAAAAACAAAAACAAATTTTTAAGATAAACGAAAATGTAAGGATTTGAGTTGAGGTTCTTATTTCTTTTCATTTCAATAAATTACATTAGTAATTGAAGAAGTTACACCTGATCAAACATTACGAGGTCAATGAAAATAGCATCAGATTCGTTACATTTTGTTTGATACAAAATTTTTTTTTTTATTTTTAAAAATAGTTTTACTCCTGACTTTGACTCTATCTCAATCTAAAACAAAAATAAAATAAATAAAAAAGTTTATTTTACTAACAAATAAACCATTAGGTTTTGAAGATTGCCAAAAAAACCACAAATTAATTTTTGTTTGAACTCCTCCACCTACAATTGTACAAAACGAGAAATTATTATGATGACCGTTTTTAGCCTTGTTTATTACCTTTATATTTAAATTTATTTTATGGACATATCTTTTAAAATGTAAAAGTTATACATTAATTTGTAAACATCCAACCAATTTCTACCCGGGAAACCCAGCCTTAACTAAAACTAAAGTTAATCTTTGCAAACATTTTGTTTTTTTTTTTTTTTTTTTTTTAACTTATTTTATTTATAAGCAATTATTGTTGTATTGCAAACTTCATTTCCAAAAAAATGGTATTTCGTTTTAGCATACATATCGCGCGAGTTTTTTTTTTACTAAAAGGAAATACCAGTTTTGTGGAAATGAAGTTTGCATTAAGATAATAACTTCTAAATAAAACAAGTCGTAAAAGAAAAACAAAATGTTTGCAAAGATTAACTTTAGTTTCAGTTAAAAATGCGCGCGAATTTTTAACAAAATTAAAGTTAATTCCCATGTGAAGGTAGTGCCCCTAAAGTTAGTTCCCTGCAGCCTTTTGAATTGAAGACCGTGTTCAAGTTGATTGCACCTTTACTGATTTTAGTAAAGCATTCGATAAGCTGTGTCATAATACCTTTATTAATAAATTAAATAGCTTTGGATTCAACAATAATTTTCTTAAGTGGATTAAATCTTATTTACTTAACAGACAATAAAGTGTTGTTTTTCGCAATGTATGTTCGCATCATTTTACTGTTAACTCCGGTGTACCTCAGGGCAGCCATCTTGGACCTATTTTGTTTATCCCTCAACTTATAGTACCTATAATCAATCGCAAGTAAAAATAGTTTTACCATGATTTCGAGTCTTTAAATATAGAAAGAAAACACAAGAAGCTACTGATGTTCGTTTTAAACTACATGCAATGATTCGTTAAGGATGTGATTGTGTATTATGCACGGTGTTGTTATGTACAATCCTGTTCAGGGCGATACGTCTGTCTGGCTAATTTACAAGAGCAGTGTTGTTTATGTTAAAATAATGCTATATGCACAGTGAATGAATAAAACAACCTTGTTTTTAGTGTCATTTCATGTTGCAACTAATTAAGAGCATTCATAAAATATCTGCCAAGAACATGTCCTTGTTCGTAAACATTAAATGAACTGACTATAAATGTTGCTCTTCGCGAATTGACAATGAGCATCAGAGCGTAGAATTAAGGTCATTTCACAGATAAACCCAACGCTTGCTCTTAATTGCACACCAAGCTTCTGAAGTTGAATCTGAATTTAAAATCTGAAATTCGAATGCCACTGACGATGAAGACGACTCCGCATCGCCGTCGTCGATGCAAAGTAAAAGAGAATTCAATTCAGAATTTTAAATGTCAGTGATGTGTAAGGATAATAGCATTATAAGTGTAGTTACGAGTTTTAATGAAATACAAAAAAAAAGAAATTATAATGAAGCACGCATAAGACCAAAGTACTTAAAGTAATTCTGTGTGACTATGCGCGCATCTCCTTGGGCAGACAGAAGGAATAAAAGAAAAATATATACCTTGTTGGTGCAGTTGGTACTGGAGGTACATTTATAACTTCGTCAGGTCTAATCCTGGCGATAAGCCGTTTGTCGTGATGATTACGGTTGTAAATTGACATTTTTTATATGCGCCACCGCTGACATTGTTATTATTGACTCGTGAGATGGGATAAAAGTCAAGATTACTTTTTTTTTTTGCATAAATGAAAAGTGTTATTGCCGTTTTTTAACTTTTAATATTTTGAATTTATAAAAAAAGTCACATACAGTGTTTCTCGTGGTGGCACGAAATTTCTTTTGTGGATTTGGTAAAATTTACTACTGAGAAGAATTGCTTTGGTATTGGTATTTGCAAAATCGAATATAGAAAACAAGTTGGAACAATGAAAGCATTTCCTATTTTCATTTTGAATTTGATTCAAGCATATTGAACTTAAACCCAAAAAATATATAACTTATACCTACACGGAATGTTTTGTCATCAACTCTGTATTTGTGGGAGATTGACGATGTGATGGGTGTCGTGACATAAGGCCATGTGTCATAAGGCCATATTTCGAATTATGGCCTAATGACGCTTTTGTAAAGCGTCATAAGACCATATTCGAACATATGGCCTTATGACGCTCTACCAAAGTGTCATAAGGCCATATACTTTTGTGACATAGGGGCATATTAAAAAAACCAATTGAGAACAACAAGAACCTGTTCCTATCGTTGTAATATTAAAAAAGGAATGATCATTTTTCAATGATCCGAAGAAACAAATTGCCCGTTTTTCATTGTTAAGTTTGATTTCGAGTGGAACGCGTTGTTTAGTGTGCAAAATGGAAAATTCAAGTGACGTGATATATAATTTTGAATTTTGTGAAAGTTTAAGTAGAAGCAGTTATATTCTTTATATTCCTGAAATCAAACATCTCTATCGTTTCAAATATAGTTCTTAAATAAGTAGACATTACATCTGCTACAATAAAACGTGTAATGCTAGTGCTATTGTTGACTTTCAAAACCAAACTCTTGTGCGCATACCAAAATCTAGTGCTCCACATAAGCATCCAAACAGTGAAGAACTTATGAAAAAAATGTTATTGCAAATTCTTTTAACTTTAATTATCATATTGACATGACTTTGATTAAAAAAAAATAATAGCTTAAAATTCGCGCGAATAAAACAAAGTTATCTTTTTCAACACCACCAAGAGGTAAGATAAAAAGTGCGTTTTGACCTAAGTAGGTCATATCCCTTATAAACAAAATTAAAAAAAAAAACAAAAATTTTATTATTAAGATTAATATACACAGTTTATAATTATTAAATAACAAAAACAACAAAAATAAACTTTAATTCATCTTTTAATTAAAAGTATTAACAAAATAAGAAATACATATGTATGTAGATTCAGTTATTAAGTATCAATAATAACACAATATTTTGTTAGTAAGTCAGTCAGTGGCGTAGATAGGGGGGGATCAGGGGGATATATCCCCCATTGGGATCGATAATTGTTCAACATAACCAGTCATGCCAAATAAGTTAAACAAACGCACTCTGAAATTAAGTACCTATACATCCTACGTGAATTAAGTCTTATTAGTACTCACGGGATTCCTAGAGGCATTGTCAATTGTACATTCTATACCTACATTCTACGGGGAAAATACAAAGTCAACTTCATCTAAAAGAAATTATTATTTCGGCAATCACCTAATCTTTTGAATTTCTTTTTTATATCGATTTTAAAAAAATATTTTTTTTACGTCTCTCACCAATTATTATTGATAATAGGTAAACGCACAAGAAAAAGAGCTTCCATCCTGCTTTCCATCACTTTATTAAAACTTTAAAAATAAAGTGCACGACTGGGTCAGACAAACTTGCTCTAAAGTGAGACAGTGGTCTTGGGGTTTGAGATTTTGGAAAAAAAGCTGGGACAAAACTAAGTATATGAAATTTTATTGATCACTTAAAATTCAATAGTTAAAAGGTTTTTTTGCAAAAAATTAAGTAAGCCATATGATTTTGTTTATTGTGAAAAATTTTAAGAATTTTTTTTTTCAAAATCGTTCGACCAGTTTTCTCAAAAAACAGTTTTTTTTTGAAAAACTTTTCCAAAATAAATTCCAATTTTGTTAAAGTATGCCAACTTGTAGCAAAAAAATGAGCGAACTAGATCCATCCCCCCCATAGCGAAAAGCTATCTACGCCACTGAAGTCAGTTAATAAGTTGTCGCGTCAACAATTTTTTTTTTATTGGCACTAAAGTATATTGATTATTTGGAAGCCATTTGGAAGCACACAAATACACACGACTTAAAAATATAAATAACTTGAAATTAAAATAAATACACCTCTTCCAATTCTAAAATAAAATGCACGACTGGGTCGCACGAACTTGCTCTTATGATAAGCAATTGCTTATTGTGGCTGCATATATGGCTATTAAAAAAATTTAAATAATTTCGAAAATTCTTTGATTTTTTAAATTAGTTTAAGAGTTTTCTCGGAAAAACAAAGTATGCAATAAAATTTCGAAGCTATACGTAAATCTAGGAAACAAAAATATTGAAAATCGTTCGACCAGTTTTTTTTTAAAAAGGTTATTTTTGAAAAACTTTTCCAAAAAATATTTTGAAATTTATTTGGGTATGCAAATATATGGCAATCTGTAGTTTACATTTAAAAAAATAATTTAAAAAAAATCAATATACCCGTTTCCAACATATTTCGAAAACCAAAAATTTTTTTGAAAAAATTATAAAAAATCAAAAAAAAAAGTTTTTGAAAAAGTTGAAATGCCATATTAATAAAATTATAAATGACTTCCTGTGGCCAAAATTTTATTGAAATCGAATGTATAGTTTACGAGAAAATTTGATTTGAAAATACTGGTTCTATGAGAGGTACCGTTATAAGACAAATTTTGAAAAATATTTTCCAACCAAAAGATAGATTGTCTTACAAAAATAGCATCCTGAAAGTTTTATCAAAATCGTTAGACCTGTTTTTGAGAAAATCAATTTTTTTCTTCACGATTGTATGGCAGGTGCCGTTATTTTTGGGCCTAGAGCAAAAATAAATAAAATGCACGACTGGGTCGCGCGAACTTGCTCGAATGTGTGACAGTGGTTTAGGGGCTTGAGATTTTGATAAAAATACAATTTTCAAAATTCTTAAATAAATACTTAAACTAATTTGAGCTGAAAAAAAAGTACGCCATTTTATTTCTTGGATGAATTTGAATTTATGAGAATAAATATATAAAAATCTGTGGAGCGGTTGTTGAGAAAAAAAGTTGTTTTTGAAAAACTTTTTGAAAAAAATTAAAAAAAAAAATTCAAAAACGCCAGTTTATAGATATTCAGCAAATATATTTATTTAAAATTTTTAGAAAAAATTTAATAACCAGTTTTCAAAATATTAATTTTTTAAATTTTTTTTTTTTAAATGCTTTTAAAAATTCAAAAAAATATTTTGCAAAAATATTGGTATGCAATACAAATTGAGCTACCTACAGCTATATGTGTGTAAAATTTCGAAAGAATCGGTTGAGTCGTTTTCGAGTTAGTCGAAAGCAAAAAAAAAACGGTCCTATGGAAAGTACCGTTCTTAGCCATTTAAAAAAAAATTTTTTTCAGCCATATGATTGGTCGTACCTAAAAAGCAACACTGATTTTTTTTAATAGAAATCGTTAGAGCCGTTTTTGAGAAAAATAAGCTTTAACGTAACGGTTGTATGGCAGGTACCGTTATTTTTTGAGCTAAAAAAAAAAAAATTTCAATATCACCTCTGTACACTACCTAAAAAAGTCTATTTACCAAGTTTGAAGCAATTCGGCCCACCCGTTTGGGCTGTAGGTCTCTATACATACAGACAGACAGACATACAGACGCTAAAACTTTGCTAAAACTGAACGGCTCGTTGTATTGGAGCCACCATTTGGAAAGGCTTCACTGAAAAATGTGTATAACCATCCTATAGAACACTATAAAGAACTATGCCAAACGAAATTTGAGTCAATTCAATCAAGCCGTTGCGAACTTATGGCCATGTGAAAAAAAGCCCTTTAAACCTGATTTTCGTTACGATCATTTAAGCCAAAAACAAATAACGCTATATTATTAGAAATATCTTACGTAAGTTAAATTTTGAGTTTAATCAAAATCGTTAGAGCCGTTTTCGAGCAATTCCAAAATGAAAAAAAACCGTTACTTGAAAGGTACCAGTTTGAGCCGGGCTAAAACAAAATAAAAAAAACCTCGACAATGGTTTTTCTTCAAACTGCTATAAACCAAGTTTGAAGAAAATCCGTCAAGCCGTTTAGGCTGTAGCATGACGTAAAAAAGCGCACATCCGCACATCCGCACAGACGCACAGACGGACCGACGGACGGTATGGCGAAAACCACTTTTTTGGGCTTCTCTATCATCGTAATGTCATGTTTGATTAAAACCTCGATTTTTTTTTCTGCACGAAACCAATACTTGCCCTATAGAGCAAGTAAAAATTAGATAGGGGTTTTTTTTCTTTTGATCTTTAGTGGGGTTCATAAGGAGCATATGTACCGGTTTTCGACCTCGTAACTCTATTGCGTTGGCCGCCATCTTGAATTTAATTAAAACTAGTTTTTCTTAAATAACTCGCTTATTTTCAATTTTTCACTAAAAATTCTTTTGACAAAAGTTGTTAAGAATTGTATTTCCTACGACTTTGTTAATGACAATTTTTTGCCTACGACTGATATTTTTCGATTTAATTGGAAAAAACAAAAAATAAAAAATAAATTCAAATTTTTTTTTAAACTCAAAAAAACTTTTTTTGAAAAATTTAAGAATTAATATTATTTCTTCTATAAAGTCTCCTATATTAAAAATTTCATCGAAATCCGACAAGTGGTTTACGAGAAAATCTGATTTCTTCTGCACCCGAGGACATCATAAACTGTTGTTTTATCTTCATTTGCAACCAGACCCATTTTCGCAGCCTCCACTTCAATACTTTTGTGTATGCTCCACTGACTGCGTGTATCGTTCTTCCAATAATGTCAATATCATAAGCATTAGCCAAGTAATTGAACGGGTTTAAAAATAAAATTCACAACTGGGTCGCATGAATAACTTGCTCTAATGCGTGACAGTGGTCTAGGTCAGTGTCGATAAAGTACTCCTCGTGTGCGGTCGCGTTGCTTCTGTGCGCGTGTGTCACCAAAAAAAAAAATCAAAAAAAAAAAAAAAAAAACAAATTCACATATCATTTACGTATACATAGTGCAATAAATTTAAAATCATAAATTAAATTCAGCCAAAAAATCCAAAAAAATAAATAGAATTAACAAGTGCCAATTAAAAAGAAAAAGAAAAAATACACCAAACCTCGTTCGCATTCGCAGCGCAGCATCCAACAATACCTATCCTCTCCACCCGCGCCACCCATAACTGTTGCTTTCTATGCAACGCAAGCCTCTTGTGAGGCTTATCGCAAGAGCTTTGCACTGGATAGGTGAGCAGCATTTGATGTATAGTTCAATCGTGTTTTTTAGTTTATATTAATTCCCGTTTGCAAATTGTTTTATGGGCATAACACCTAGGACAATTTGTTTATAATTGGAATTAATATGGGCCTATACTTCACGGCTGAACTTAGTTTCGTCAAAGTTGATTTTTTTGTGTTAAGTTTTTCAAAATGGTAAGTGATTTTTGTGTTGTCTATTCAAATGAGCGTGGGCTAAGAAAGAATTTATTTTCTGTGTACGCCCATACTGTGCATCACAGGCCAGCTGTTTTGGCATTAAGTGAAACCCAAGTTTTACAGAATACTGATTTATCAGAATTTTGTTTGTTTGGATATAACTTAGTGCCATTACTTTTTTCCCACCATGGTCTTGTCGTTTATGTTAGGAATGATATTGCTTGCCAATTGCTTGTTCTAATACGAATTTTAATTTCCTTTGGCTCAAATTCACTGTCCGCAAGCATATCATTCATTATTATTTTCTTTACAGGAGTCCGAATCTTGACAACATGTCTACTTGTGATGAGTTAGATGTTTTGTCAGATTCAATTTCCCGAATTGTTTCCCATTGTCCTTACACCGAAGTCGAGATTACCGGCGACTTCAATGTACACAATTCAAGTTGGCTCCGCTATTCTGGCCAGACAATACTCGAAGGAAGGTAGGTATAACGAGATCTTTGCTGAGTATAACCATCTTAACCAGCTTGTCGATGATCCTACTCGTATACCGGATGTTGATGGAGCGGAGACATAGCTGGCAAAGGTTCTGGCGGTCTCTGGCAAATGCAAAATGCAGCTTCGCAACATCAAACTTTCTCACAGTGGATGCTTCTGATGGAAATCCGCATTTGCACTTTAGCTACCACAAGATTGTGGTCCGAGCCTATGTTGGCCCCTCGGAAAGTGTGGGCATCCATAATATTGGAGGCATGTCTGGTATCAATCGCAATATGATTAATTTGGTTTACTTTATATTGACCAGGAGACCGCCAGGTCCCCTCGTGTACATATATTGAGGTTGGGAAGTACCTGCTACTTATGATGACACTCGATCGATCCGTATTTAAATTATTCTTAAAAAACAATTACTAAGATTTCTTCATACAAAATACACAGTAGGTACAGTAAAAAAATGTTGAGGATTGCAAATATCAAAGTTTGTTTGTTAGTAATTTTTCTGTGCAAAATTCTTCAGATTTCATATCACTTTACATACATTTTTCCAATGTGATGTTACTCTAAGTTTTTGGCAAAGCGTACCTACTTTGGTATCAAATTCAGCAGGGATAGAAGCATTTAAAAATAATTCCTATATTATGTACATTCCTTTTTGATATTTCAAGCAGGATTGATTTTGAAACGAAAGTTCAGTATTAAAAAATACACACCACCATTATTAACCTATTGAAAGCTTAATTAAAAGTCTCTGGTATTCCACGTTTCAGACCAATTATTATCACTAAAAATTTCTAATTAGCATATTATTCCGACTCGCAAACGTTACAGATTCAACGGCTTTAAACAAGACATGCAGAACTTATAGATCTAAACATAAATGTGCCAGCTTAAACTATTAGCGTAGGTACTTATAAATTGGTAACACCTTCTTTAATTTAACTGTATTTATTTCCATCTTGTTGGAAGCAAATAATATAGATATGGATAAAATGTATGTGCATTTTGGGAAAATTATTTATTTATTTGTTAGTAGATTGCTCAAGAAAAACTACTGGCAATTAAAAAAGTTTTCGGTCTTTTACCATTGAAATAATAATCTAGCTATAACTATAAAAATGAGTTTTGTTTTTGTGCGTGTCCTTATTTCTAGAGTCAGGCTGGGTGGATTTATATTTTTTTTAATGAAAGGGGACTATTTGTAGATGGTTTAGAAAAATTTAAATCCGTTAAATCGGATTATGACAAAAAGCATTTTTAGTGCATTTTGCCAAATAAGAAAGTAATCTTTTGGTAAAGGCAACTAAGGGTGCCTACGAAGGTTTCTGTGAAGTTTGATAACATTCCGATTAATCGATTTTCCACAAATGCATTTTTAGGGCATTTTGTCGAGTTATTAAGAAATCTTTTAGTATAGTCTTCTAAGGATGCTAAAAATGAAAGGGGACCATTCGTAGATGGTTTACAAAGTTTTTTTTAATCATTCCAGCAGCAGTTTTTGTAGCCCAGTTTTTATAATTATTATAAAAGTCGTTCCACTGTATAGCAATATGTAGTCGTAGTTTTTATTGGAATTTATTTCAATATACTTGATTTGTTTTTGAATATTTCATTGATTTTATGTCCGATGAACTTGCGTCTGAAAAATAAATAAATGCAATCAACTACTCTATATCTTTAAAAATAGTGTATTCTGTATTT
This sequence comes from Platycheirus albimanus, assembly GCA_916050605.2. Lineage (NCBI taxonomy): Eukaryota > Metazoa > Arthropoda > Insecta > Diptera > Syrphidae > Platycheirus > Platycheirus albimanus. The sequence continues at coordinate 335,378,775 of OU696696.1, forward strand.
TTTATATGTATATTAGAGCGTAAGTAAAATGGTTTCTTAAATTATCTTTAAAAATTGACAGGTGTCAGAAATGTGTGTAGTTAAATGCAATTAATTTCTGTTTTTGCTAAAGTATAATGGTTTCACTTTTATGTGTGACCTCTGATATCAAGAATTTGGTAGAATTTTATAAAGCTTTAAAAATAAAATGGGAACAATTATAAGATGGTTTTAGTAGCCCATTTAAAAATAAAATGCACGACTGGGCTTGAGATTTTGAAAAAAAAAAATTTTTCGAAATTCTTAAATAAATACTTAAACTAATTTGAGTTCAAAAAAATACGCCATTTTATTTCTTGGATAAATTTGAATTTGTGAAAATAAATTTATAAAAATATGTGGAGCAGGGATTGAGAACAAAAGTCTTTTTTGAAAAACATTTTGGCCAATTTGTTAGGTGCACTTTACCGCGAATTTACTTTATATTTAGGATGATTAATATTTATTATAAAAAGGCGAACTTAAAAAACCGCGAACTTGGATTATTCGAATCCAAACAAAATTAAAATAAACAAAACAAGACAAATTAGAAATTTGCGCAACCGGCGCACCGAAAATTGAAATCGATAATGATAACGAAATGGAAATGTCAAATTAATAGAGAATGGGAGAGAATGAAAAGTCAAAGTGCATCAACACACGTTTTGTATTTTTTTAATACAACCACCTTCCGACTGCTCAGCGAGGGGTGGGTTCGAATAGATTTAAACGCGATAAAATCGATATTAAAAAGAAATATGTGGAAGGCAATAAGAAAAAAGTTGATTCGAATTAAATCAGAGTACAGGGTGTACTCGGTTATAAGTGGGCGCCAGGAAACTTTAATGGTAAATATATCTGAAAAATTTCTTCAATTGTAAAGAATTGAACTACAGAATTATTATTCCCAACGGGAAGTTGAATTATTTTATTGATTGGTAGTTATTGGTCTGGGAAACCTTGGCAGAAGGCCTGGACGAAAACCCAGAGTCTTTTCAACAAAAAGAAAAAGCAAGAACAATAGTTTTTCGAGGTTAGCAGAAGGCTAATTCTCGAAAATAAAAATAGGAGCAAATGAAAAAAAAAAGAAGCAAACAAGGGTTTGTGCCAAATGGACACAAAGAAAGGTCACAATGGTAATTGAAGGTAAGAATAAAACAAGGTCACGAGTCCCACAATCTTGGGAGGAAAACGAATATTCAGCGAAGGTCTACTTTATATAAATTTGCTTGCCCCACATAGGGTCACAAACAGAACGAATTAAAAACCAATTAAACAAACAATTAACAAGCTAAAATTTCTGGACACCACCAGACACAGAAATACTTAGCTTTTCTCAAAAATTCTCCAGCAAAGATATTCTCCTCAAGGCTCTTCTAATTTTAAAATCTCGATTTATATTCTAAGTTTTATTTAAAATTTCGCTTAAAACCACGATAGATTTTTCACTTTCCTTTTTCTTTCTCAAAAATTTCTTCTTTTTTTTATCAAATCCAAAATTGAATTGTCATTCAAAATGGAGGCTTGGCTTGTCCACTTTGCCCCGACCATATAGATGAAATTTAAAAAGGGGAAAACACATCATTGCGATCTTTCCTTGATATCCGACACTTTACGGTGGGCACTCGGCCATTCTAAATTTATGTAGGTGTGATTATAATTCACACATTGTTGTGATGTTGTGGGCTCCTCTTTCGAACTCGTTGGAAACCTTCATCACTTTCTTTACTATGCGTGCGAGTCTCCAGCCCGTCCGCTGGCTCAACACGATAGACTGATGCGTGTGAGTCTCCAGCTCATCCGCTGGCTCAGCACGATTAAATTAGAATACGTTGCGGGCAAGTCTCCAGCTCGTCCGCTGGCTCAACCCGATGAAAAATAACCTACTTTGTTATCCAAGTAATTCAAAAACGCCTATTTATAGGTACTATTCAGCAAATACATTTAGGTATGTACTTATAATGTTTGAAAAAAAATTAATGAGCAGTTTTCAAAGTATTAATTTTTTTGAAACGCTTTAAAAAAAATAAATAAATACTGGTACCTATGCAGTATAAATTAAACTATCTAGGTACCTAAAGATACATGTGTGAAATTTTGGAAGAATCGGTTAAGCCGTTTTCGAGATAGTCGAAAGCAAACAACAACGGTTGAATGGAAAGTACCGTTCTTGGACATTTTATAATTTTGTTTTCAGTCATATAATTAGTCGTACCTAAAAAGCACCACTGATTTTTACTTGCGATTATAGGTTTCTACTGTAAGCCAAGTTTGCATACGTAAAAAAAATTCTAACAATCAAACATGGCATTTCGATAATAGAGAAGTCGAAAAAAAAGTGGGTCCGACAATTCTGTCTGTCTGTCTGTTCGTATGTCTGTCTGTCTGTATAGTTACATACAGCCTAAACGGCTGGACCGATTTGCTTCAAACTTGGTACATAGTGTTATTATGACGTCCTACAGAGGAGTTTTTGGAATTAGCAATCTAGCTCTAAAACTAACGGTACCTGCCGTAAGAATTTTAGTGAAAAATAAATTTTTCTTAAAAACAGCTCCTACGATTTTGATAAATCTTTCTGAATAGTGTTTTCTGTGCAAACTTTATGTTTTGGTTGGAATATATTTTTCAGGAAAAGTCTTATATAACGGTACATCCCATAGGAACAGTTTTCTTAAATCAGATTTTCTCGTAAGCCACGTGACGTATATCGATGAAATTTTAATTATAAAAGCCCTTTTAAAGACGATATAGGTAATATAAATTTTTAAATTTTTGAAAAAATAGTTGTTTTGGGTTTTAAAAAATAAATTAATTTTTTTTTATTTTTTGTTTTTTTGTTTCAATTTCATTTCTCTGATCAAAAGCACAAAGTGCTAGAAGTTGGCATACTCAAAAAAAATTTGGAATATATTTTGGAAAAGTTCTTCAAAAAAAAAACTGTTTTTTGAAAAAACTGGTCGAACGATTTTGAAAAAAAAAATTTCTTAAAATTCTTAGCAATAAACGAAATCAGATCGTTCTCTTCATTTTTTCCAGAAACGCTTAAACTATTGATATTTAAGTGATCAATAAAATTTTATATCATTTTTTCCCTGCTTTTTTTCAAAATCTCAAACCCCAAAACCAGTGCCTCACATTAGAGCAAGTTTGTCCGACCCAGTCGTGTACTTTATCTTAAATCAAAATCGTTAGAGCCGTTTTCGAGAAAAATAAGATTTAACGTAAAGCGGCCCACAGACACCACACTTGTGGGCGCGCATGTGTCGGTGCGCGGAAATGTGAGCTGTGTGGGCTGGTGCACACACCGATTTTCGGTGTCAGACACGGCGGCGCGAGTAAAAATGAAATTTTTTTGATTTTTGGTGTCGGTGTGATGTTTATGGGGATGCGCGCACAAATTTTATATTCAGTTGCATCGTATTGTGATTGAGTAAGGAGTGCGGAAGATTTATTTTAAATGTTTTTTTTTCTTTTGAAATCTCTTTCACAACAAAAGTGTGTACGATTTGGTGTGCAGTGCAGGGTTGCCATGTTTTGAACTAGTTTCATAGCCCAATTTAAAAATTTTTGTAGCCCAAAATCGGAGCCGAAAAAGTAGCCCAAATAGTAGCCCAACACCAATAAAAAACAGAACATTTCTTATAACTTCAATCACAATAATTAATTTTTATTAAAAAAAAAAAAATTACAAAAAAATATATAATACATTTAATTAATCATTTCATTCGAGGGTGAAAAATCTTTACAACAAATTTTTTTAACTGTAGCATCAATACGTAAGCGCATAATTGCATCGAGCGATGCTGTAGTCAATCGATTTCTTGGTTTTGATTTTACACAATTTATGAAAGAAAATTGTGCAATGCATTAAGGGTATGTTTAGAGGCAGAAAAGTGGTTTATATAAATGATTTATATGTACGGAAAATAAAATCGTCAAAGATTAGATTTGGGCTGTTTATAGCCCAATTATGATTGGGCTATCATACTGAAATTGCTGTCGGCAATTTTGGAAAAAGATAGCCCAATTTCCGATAAATAGCCCAATCTGGCAAGCCTGGTGCAGTGTGTGGCGGAATCACGCACCAGTGTCGGTACACATGTGCTCGCACAAGTGTGGTGTCAAGTTCCCCTCTGGACAATACATACCCTCAAAACTTTTTACATATACCAAGCTTGAAGCAATTCGGCGATTCGGCCCATCCGTTTGTGCTGTAGGTGTATATATGTATATACAGACAGGCAGAAAGACATACAGATGGACAGACATTTTAAGCCATCTTTTTCGTCTTCTCTTTCTATTCATCGTAAAGTCATGTTTGATTGTTATCTCCAATTTTTTTTTTTCGACGAATGCATAACTTGCCTTATAGTATTTGCCTTATATAGCGAGTAAAAAAGATAATCCAAAAAAGTGGGAATGTTGAATAGATGTAAATAATTTGTGTATATAAATGTAATAAATTTATCATTTTGATTTCTTATAGAGAAGAATGGAAGGAAAAAGAAATTATGAAAAAAAGATCAAAGAAGAATCAGATAGGTTTTTATGCAATGGGAATGTTAAAAGGAAAAATAATTTCAAATGGAAATGAAGGATCAAAATGAAAAAATCGAGAAGAAACGAATCGAATAGAAAGAAATATTTGAAGATGAAAAGAAGCAATTATTAAAAATTGAAAAAAAGTGCGTGCGTACAAAGTACACATGTCAGAAGTAAAACTTCTTTGGCAAACTAATTTTTATTTTTTTGCACTGCATCAACACACCAGTGCAGCTTCTTAAGGCCCCTCACCCGCCTAACACATTTAATATTACACACATCACCTTTTTCATATCAATCTTCCAGCGCTCATTTAACCACATACCAAGTCACATTATCTACTGCTACCCGCCAATCTATTTAAAACCATCAACCATCTGACTGCCAATGATGCCAGATGAAATATATGAAATCCCACCAGATTCGAAATAAAATCCCACTAATTTTGTACTGTAGGGGAAAAAAACCACAAGGTTTAAAAAATAAAATGCACGACTGGGTTGCACGTACTTGCTCTGTTGGTGCAATAGCACAATGAAAACAAACTTTTCGATCAATAAGAAATATTCATTTTTGAAAAATTTGGTAAAAACATTGTATATGAAATCTATAGTAATATGGATAGCAAGGTTTAAATATGTGATAATTATCAGCGACATCTATGTGTCTCCAAACCCCGTTATCTCTTACTCGTTCCCCAGACTACTATAGATTTCATATACAATGGTAAAAACCAAAAAAATTTGGCTAAAAGTGGAAAACTCGATATACTGGAGCTAACGTTAAGAAACCTTTAATATTTAAAATTAAGACGTTATCTTTTGGGTGTTATAAATGATACAAATGTCCACTTATGGCCAAATTAATAATACTTTTAAAAGAAATTTCCGCTATTATCATGTATAGCCAAAAACTAAAAATGCAGTTTTGTTTGAAGTATTCTATATATGTTACATACAAAGTTTCATAAAAATCGGGGGAGCCTTTTTTGAGTAAATTAGAAAAAATGAAAAAATTTGAGAAAATCTAGTGGCTCTTTGTATAGGAGCCACCATTTAAAAAAGAGAAACTAAAAAAAAATCAATTCCATATGATAGGAAGCTGTAAGGAACTATACCAAACAAAGTTTGAGTGAATTCGATGCAACCGTTGACAACTTATGGCCATTTGAAAAAAAGCCGTTAAGAGCAGATGTCCGTCATTTGCATTTTTAGCCAAAAACTAAAAACGCAGTTCTCTTAAAAATACTAAAAGAATATAACACACAAAGTGTTATCAAAATCGTTAGAGCCATTTTAGAGAAAATTAGAAAAAACCAAAAAAAGTTGGCTTAGACTCAACGGCTCGTTGTATGGAAGCCACCGTTTAGAAAGGCTTCAGTGAAAAATTTACTAAGCCATCCTATAGAACACTATAAAAAACTATGTCAAACAAAGTTTGAGTTGATTCAATCAAGCCGTTGTGAACTTATGGCTATTTTAAAAAAAAGCCGTTAAAACCTGATTTTCGTTACGACCATTTGAGGCAAAAACAAAAAACGCAGTTTTGTTAGAAATGCTTAAAGTTAGCTAAATTTTAAATTTAATCAAAATCGTTAGAGCCGTTTTCGAGAAAATCCAAATTGAAAAACCGTTACTTGAAAGGTACCAGTTTGAGCCGGGCTAAAACAAAATAAAATAAAATGCACGACTGGGTCGCACGAACTTGCTCTAATGAGTGACAGTGGTTTATGGGCTTGAGATTTTGATAAAAATAAAATTTTCAAAATTCTTAAATAAATACTTAAACTAATTTGAGCTGAAAAAAATTACGCCATTTTATTTCTTGGATAAATTTGAATTTATAAGAATAAATTTAGAAAAATCTGTGGAGCGGTTTCTGAGAAAAAAAGTTTTTTTTGAAAAACTTTTTGAAAAAATTTTTCAAAAAAAAATTCAAAAACGCCAGTTCATAGGTATTCAGCAAATAAATTTATTTAAAATTTTTAAAAAAAAATTTAATAAGCAGTTTTCAAAATATTAATTTTTTAAATTTTTTTTTAAAAAATGCTTTTAAAAATAAAAAAAATATTTTTCAAAAATATTGGTATGCAATACAAATTGAGCTACCTACAGCTTTATGTGTGTGAAATTTCGGAAGAATCGGTTGAGTCGTTTTCGAGATAGTCGAAAGCAAAAAAAACGGTCCTATGGAAAGTACCGTTCTTAGCCATTTTTTAAAACTTTTTTTTCAGCCATATGATTGGTCGTACCTAAAAAGCAACACTGATTTTTTTAATTAAAAATCGTTAGAGCCGTTTTTGAGAAAAATAAGCTTTAACGTAACGGTTGTATGGCAGGTACCGTTATTTTTTGAGCTAAAAAAAAAATTTCAATTTCCTTTCTGTACAATACCTAAAAAAGTCTATATACCAAGTTTGAAGCAATTCGGCCTACCCGTTTGGGCTGTAGGTCTACACACAGACAGACAGACAGACAGACAGACATACAGACGGACAGAATTTTTAGACCATCTTTTTTCGTCTTCGCTATCATCGTAATGTCATGTTTGATTGTTATCTCAAAACTTTTTTTTTCGACGAATGCATAACTTGCCTTATAGTACCTATTATCGCAAGTAAAAAATGCACGACTGGGTCGCACGAACTTGCTCGAATGTGTGACAGTGGTTTAGGGGCTTGAGATTTTGAAAAAAATAAAATTTTCAAAATTCTTAAATAAATACTTAAACTAACTTGAGCTGAAAAAAAAGTACGCCATTTTATTTCTTGGATAAATTTGAGTTTATGGGAATAAATTTATAAAAATCTGTGGAGCGGTTTTTGAGAAAAAAAGTTTTTTTTGAAAAACTTTTTGAAAAAAAAATTCAAAAAAGCCAGTTTATAGGTATTCAGCAAACACATGTATTTAAAATTTTTAGAAAAAAATTTAATAAGCAGTTTTCAAAATATTAATTTTTAAATTTTTTTTTTTTTAAATGCTTTTAAAAATACAAAAAAATATTTTTCAAAAATATTGGTATGCAGTACAAATTGAGCTACTTACAGCTGTATGTGTGTGAAATTTCGAAAGAATCGCTTGAGTCGTTTTCGAGTTAGTCGAAAGCAAAAAAAACGGTCCTAAATAAATGTTCTTGGCGTCATATTAGATCGAAAGCTTGAATTTATTCAGCACATCAACTCCATATCAAATAGAGCCAATTCACTTCTAGGCTGGATTAAGAGAGAGTCACGGCAATTTTCAGATCCTTTTGTTACAAAACAGCTTTTTATAACATTTGTTCGTCCCATTCTTGAATATGCTTGCCAGGTTTGGTCACCCCATTACGAATGCCATATATTAAGGTTAGAACGTGTACAAAAACGATTTCTGCGATTTGCCTTGCGGGGCTTAGGTTGGGAAAATCCTTACGAGCCTCCCGCATACATCAGTCGACTGAAACTAATTGATTTGCCATCCCTTGTGAATAGACGTTCTTATTTAAGTTTTGTTTTTATCGTTAAATTAATAAATGGTAACATAGACTCTTTGTACCTTTTGTCTCGAATAAATTTTAATATTCCTCAAAGAAACTTAAGAAATCTACCTAGCTGCATAAATGTCCCAAACTGTCGTACTAATTATGAACGATTTTCTACCTTAAACAAAATGTTTGAATTATTTAATCTTCTTAATAAAAGATGCAATAACTTATTTGACCAATCGTTAAATTTTTCATCTAAATTTCAGTCAAATGTGTATTCAATTATATAATTGTAGCTACTCTTATTATAGACATAAGTACTTATATCTGAAGCTAGTCTTTAGCTATGTAAATAAATAAATAAATAAATAAAAAATTTACAAAATGGACTTGTTGAGTTTTGCGAAAACGGCCCTCATATGTAACCCTATCTTTATATAACTCTCTTGTTCGTCCCCATCTAGAATACGCATCACAGGTATGGTCTCCTTTCTATGATGTTCATAAGTTTAGGATAGAGGCAGTTCAGCGTAATTTCATTCGATTTGCTTTAAAAGGTCTCATACAACCTCCCACCTTACGAACACCGGATTCAACTTCTACAGATTCAAACTTTGTCACAAAGACGTATCAACAATGATATAATTTTTATTCACCAACTCTTAACGGGATTTTTAGATGCACCCGATCTACTATCTTTTATCGGTTTTAACTATCGCGGAGGGGCTCATTATCTTCGTAGCTTAGAGTTATTGCATTTTCCCCAACACCGTACTAATTATGGCATGAATGAACCTCTTACCCGCATGTGCAAGCTTTTTAACTCAAATAAAAGTATAGTTGATTTTAACATTAGTAAAACTTGCTTAAATAAAACATTCAAAACCAGTGCACCACGCTCATAGTTTATGTTTAGTACGTTCTCGATGTTTTTGTATCTATTTTGTATAATGTATTTGTTTATTTATCTCTTTATTTTTTGTGCTTGTGTTACGCTTTTTGTATAATTACTAACAACTAACACCTGCACAAAATGATGTAGCCAGTGAGCACATAATATGTGTTGGCTAATCTTTGATTGTAAGTAAATGCTTGACACAAGCTTCTTACTTTCGAGAACTGATAGTATAAAAAAAAAAAAAATTTTATTTTTGTTTTTTTTTTTTCAAAAACAGTTAGTTAAAATTTTTTAAAGGTTTTGATTTCTGATAAGCACTTTAAACTGCTAGATGTTGGCATACTAAAAAAAAATTGGATTGTGTTATCGAAAAGTTTTTCAAAAAAAAAACTTAAAAAAAAAAAAAAACTGGTCGAACGATTTTGAAAAAAATTTCCTCAAAATTCTAAAAAGTAAAAGAAATCTAATGGCGTACTTCATTTTCTCCAAAAAACGTTTTAGCTATTGATTTTTAAGTGATTTATTAAATTTCATTTGATTTTTTTAATGCTTTTTCCCCAGAATCTCAAGCCCCAAGACCATTTAAACACATTAGAGCAAGTTCGTACGACCCAGTCGTGCACTTTATTTCTTTTTGTTTAGTTTAATGCTGCCATTTTATTTCAATTTTTTTATTTTGTTTTGTTTACTTCTGCCGTTGCCTTGCATTTTGTTTTGTTGACTTTTGAAGTTGCCTTGGATTTAGTTTTGTACATGCAATTAAAACATAATATTTAATATTTTCTACTTTATACTGATTATTTCCATTATTATTTTAAGAACAATATACAAAAGCAAAACCATACCATATCTTATTGTATATAATGTATGTATGTACATCATACAAATTAAACCAAAAATTATGGTTCTTTTTCTCACATGAGTGATCAAAAATACAACAACAAAATGAAAAAAGTTAAATGGTTATTCTTTTCTTAATGCGTTTCAAAATGTGTCGCAATGACGTGGCAGCGTTATCACAAGATGAAGCAGCTTTATTCTACGTTTTCATAAGGTCCGAAATGCGGTAATTTCGACGAAGTGTTTTCATCTATGTATGTAGGTTTGTGAATTTGGTTTGACACCAAGCTATCTTCTTTCTTTTTTTACTTGCTCTATAGGTACGGTGACCATTTTTTCAGATGCAAAAAAGAGGACAACCTTTAATTTACTTAAACAAGTTTAGGAACAAACCATATTTATTCAAAATATTTGTACATATACTTCAAATTACAATTCAGTTCGGTTTGAAAAACAAAAATTCTTATAACAGACAAACAAAATCCAAAAATAATAAATACTTAAGTATACTTTATTTTAGAGTTCAACTCAATGGAACTGTTACCTAGTTTTTGTATTTCACAGTGAATTTTTTTTAAGACGTCATCCCGACTTCTTAGAAAATTTCACAATTATAGTCATAATTGCACTTTGTTATCAGCATTGCCTCTGGTGTATCAACTTTTAATTGCGATTTTTCAGGTGTCCAAATGTTATTAGAAATTGAAAAGACTCTTTCCGTAGGGGCATTTGAAGCTGGAAGCGACATCGAAAACTCTACGAGTCTTATAGCGAGTTTCATTCAAATTTGGAAGATTTGTTCTCAAAATCGAGAATTGCACTTTTCAATGAAACTTGTTTTGGCAATTTGACTTTTTGTCATTTGGTTTTTGTCTTTTGTCATTGGAATTGCTGACTTTGGATTATTGCTAATTGATAATTAATTGGATAATTAAAGTACATATCAAGTCCTTCGTTCATTATTTGTTTATTTTTGTTTTATTTATCACAGACTGGCACAATTTCACGACAAACGACAAAAAATAACAAATTATTTCTCATTTGACGTTTGACAGAAAAGTATTCAGATCGATTCACCCAACTCATCAGAGATGCATTCTTTCGTGTTGAGAAGCAATTTAGAATTGCACTTTTTGAATGAATGAAACTCTTAAAAGTGAAAAAGATCGAATCTTTTGACAGAAAGAGCAATTAGTATATATATAAAAAGCCAAAAGAACGTTATGAAAACTTGACAATTGGATTTGGGTGACAGTTTGCGATTCATTCACAATAGCAAAAACCAGATGACAGATCTGAATTGTTCAAACCAGTGCTGTCTTCATCTTGTGTTTAAGTAATTTAGTTCTGAAGAAAGTACTATACTGTGTAGGAAAAAGTTTTCAAAGAAAAAAGAGGACATTAAGAGGACAATTGAGTAAAAAGAGGACAAATTACTGTCCTCTTTAAGAAGAACAAAAAAAAAGGACACGATACCAAAAAAAAGGACTGTCCTCTAAAAAAGAGGACGGATGGTCACCGTATCTATAGGGCAAGTATTGGTTTCGTGCAGAAAAAAAAATCGAGGTTTTAATCAAACATGACATTACGATGATAGAGAAGCCCAACAAATTGGTTTTCGCCATACCGTCCGTCGGTCTGTCTGTGCGTCTGTGCGGATGTGCGGATGTGCGCTTTTTCACGTCATGCTACAGCCTAAACGGCTTGACGGATTTTCTTCAAACTTGGTATTTAGCAGTTTGAAGAAAAACCGTTGTCGAGGTTTTTACTTGCGATTATAGGTACTATAAGGCAAGTTATGCATTCTTCGAAAAAAAAAGTTTTGAGATAACAATCAAACATGACATTACGATGATAGCGAAGACGAAAAAAGATGGTCTAAAAATTCTGTCCGTCTGTATGTCTGTCTGTCTGTCTGTATGTATAGAGACCTACAGCCCAAACGGGTGGGCCGAATTGCTTCAAAAAAATAACGGTACCTGCCATACAACCGTTACGTTAAAGCTTATTTTTCTCAAAAACGGCTCTAACGATTTCTATTTAAAAAAATCAGTGTTGCTTTTTAGGTACGACCAATCATATGGCTGAAAAAAAAGTTTTAAAAAATGGCTAAGAACGGTACTTTCCATAGGACCGTTTTTTTTGCTTTCGACTAACTCGAAAACGACTCAAGCGATTCTTTCGAAATTTCACACACATACAGCTGTAGGTAGCTCAATTTGTACTGCATACCAATATTTTTGAAAAATATTTATTTGTATTTTTAAAAGCATTTTAAAAAAAAAAATTTTTGAAATTAATATTTTGAAAACTGCTTATTAAATTTTTTTCTAAAAATTTTAAATACATGTGTTTGCTGAATACCTATAAACTGGCTTTTTTGAATTTTTTTTTTAAATTAAAAAAAAAAATTCAAAAAAGCCAGTTTATAGGTATTCAGCAAACACATGTATTTAAAATTTTTAGAAAAAAATTTAATAAGCAGTTTTCAAAATATTAATTTCAAATTTTTTTTTTTTTTTAAATGCTTTTAAAAATACAAATAAATATTTTTCAAAAATATTGGTATGCAGTACAAATTGAGCTACCTACAGCTGTATGTGTGTGAAATTTCGAAAGAATCGCTTGAGTCGTTTTCGAGTTAGTCGAAAGCAAAAAAAACGGTCCTATGGAAAGTACCGTTCTTAGCCATTTTTTAAAATTTTTTGTTCAGCCATATGATTGGTCGTACCTAAAAAGCAACACTGATTTTTTTAAATAGAAATCGTTAGAGCCGTTTTTGAGAAAAATAAGCTTTAACGTAACGGTTGTATGGCAGGTACCGTTATTTTTTTGAAGCAATTCGGCCCACCCGTTTGGGCTGTAGGTCTCTATACATACAGACAGACAGACAGACATACAGACGGACAGAATTTTTAGACCATCTTTTTTCGTCTTCGCTATCATCGTAATGTCATGTTTGATTGTTATCTCAAAACTTTTTTTTTCGAAGAATGCATAACTTGCCTTATAGTACCTATAATCGCAAGTAAAAACCTCGACAACGGTTTTTCTTCAAACTGCTAAATACCAAGTTTGAAGAAAATCCGTCAAGCCGTTTAGGCTGTAGCATGACGTGAAAAAGCGTACATCCGCACATCCGCACAGACGCACAGACAGACCGACGGACGGTATGGCGAAAACCAATTTGTTGGGCTTCTCTATCATCGTAATGTCATGTTTGATTAAAACCTCGATTTTTTTTTCTGCACGAAACCAATACTTGCCCTATAGATACGGTGACCATCCGTCCTCTTTTTTAGAGGACAGTCCTTTTTTTTGGTATCGTGTCCTTTTTTTTTGTTCTTCTTAAAGAGGACAGTAATTTGTCCTCTTTTTACTCAATTGTCCTCTTAATGTCCTCTTTTTTCTTTGAAAACTTTTTCCTACACAGTATAGTACTTTCTTCAGAACTAAATTACTTAAACACAAGATGAAGACAGCACTGGTTTGAACAATTCAGATCTGTCATCTGGTTTTTGCTATTGTGAATGAATCGCAAACTGTCACCCAAATCCAATTGTCAAGTTTTCATTACATTCTTTTGGCTTTTTATATATATACTAATAGCGAGTTTCATTCACGAAAAGAATTGCTCTTTCTGTCAAAAGATTCGATCTTTTTCACTTTTAAGAGTTTCATTCATTCAAAAAGTGCAATTCTAGATCGATTCTCAACACGAAAGAATGCATCTCTGATGAGTTGGGAGAATCGATCTGAATACTTTTCTGTCAAACGTCAAATGAGAAATAATTTGTTATTTTTTGTCGTTTGTCGTGAGATTGTGCCAGTCTGTGATAAATAAAACAAAAATAAACAAATAATGAACGAAGGACTTGATATGTACTTTAATTATCCAATTAATTATCAATTAGCAATAATCCAAAGTCAGCAATTCCAATGACAAAAGACAAAAACCAAATGACAAAAAGTCAAATTGCCAAAACAAGTTTCATTGAAAAGTGCAATTCTCGATTTTGAAAACAAATTTTCCAAATTTGAATGAAACTCGCTATAAGACTCGTAGAGTTTTCGATGTCGCTTCCAGCTTCAAATGAAAGAGTCTTTTCAATTTCTAATAACATTTGGACACCTGAAAAATCGCAATTAAAAGTTGATACACTAGAGGCAATGCTGATAACAAAGTGCAATTATGACTATAATTGTGGACTTTTCTAAGAAGTCGGGATGACGTCTTAAAAAAATTCACTGTGAAATACAAAAACTAGGTAACAGTTCCTTTGAGTTAAACTCTAAAGTAAAGTATACTTAAGTATTTATTATTTTTGGATTTTGTTTGTCTGTTATAAGAATTTTTGTTTTTCAAACCGAACTGAATTGTAATTTGAAGTATATGTACAAATATTTTGAATAAATATGGTTTGTTCCTAAACTTGTTTAAGTAAATTAAAGGTTGTCCTCTTTTTTGCATCTGAAAAAATGGTCACCGTACCTATAGAGCAAGTAAAAAAAGAAAGAAGATAGCTTGGTGTCAAACCAAATTCACAAACCTACATACATAGATGAAAACACTTCGTCGAAATTACCGCATTTCGGACCTTATGAAAACGTAGAATAAAGCTGCTTCATCTTGTGATAACGCTGCCACGTCATTGCGACACATTTTGAAACGCATTAAGAAAAGAATAACCATTTTACTTTTTTCATTTTGTTGTTGTATTTTTGATCACTCATGTGAGAAAAAGAACCATAATTTTTGGTTTAATTTGTATGATGTACATACATACATTATATACAATAAGATATGGTATGGTTTTGCTTTTGTATATTGTACTTAAAATAATAATGGAAATAATCAGTATAAAGTAGAAAATATTAAATATTATGTTTTAATTGCATGTACAAAACTAAATCCAAGGCAACTCCAAAAGTCAACAAAACAAAATGCAAGGCAACGGCAGAAGTAAACAAAACAAAATAAAAAAATTGAAATAAAATGGCAGCATTAAACTAAACAAAAAGAAATAAAGTGCACGACTGGGTCGTACGAACTTGCTCTAATGTGTTTAAATGGTCTTGGGACTTGAGATTCTGGGGAAAAAGCATTCAAAAAATCAAATGAAATTTAATAAATCACTTAAAAATCAATAGCTAAAACGTTTTTTGGAGAAAATGAAGTACGCCATTAGATTTCTTTTACTTTTTAGAATTTTGAGGAAATTTTTTTCAAAATCGTTCGACCAGTTTTTTTTTTTTTTAAAGTTTTTTTTTTGAAAAACTTTTCGATAACACAATCCAATTTTTTTTAGTATGCCAACATCTAGCAGTTTAAAGTGCTTATCAGAAATCAAAACCTTTAAAAAATTTAAAAAAAAAATTAAAAAAAAAAAAAACAAAACTAAAAATTTTTTTTTTTTTTATACTATCAGTTCTCGAAAGTAAGAAGCTTGTGTCAAGCATTAACTTACAATCAAAGATTAGCCAACACATATTATGTGCTCACTGGCTACATCATTTTGTGCAGGTGTTAGTTGTTAGTAATTATACAAAAAGCGTAACACAAGCACAAAAAATAAAGAGATAAATAAACAAATACATTATACAAAATAGATACAAAAACATTGAGAACGTACTAAACATAAACTATGAGCGTGGTGCACTGGTTTTGAATGTTTTATTTAAGCAAGTTTTACTAATGTTAAAATCAACTATACTTTTATTTGAGTTAAAAAGCTTGCACATGCGGGTAAGAGGTTCATTCATGCCATAATTAGTACGGTGTTGGGGAAAATGCAATAACTCTAAGCTACGAAGATAATGAGCCCCTCCGCGATAGTTAAAACCGATAAAAGATAGTAGATCGGGTGCATCTAAAATCCCGTTAAGAGTTGGTGAATAAAAATTATATCATTGTTGATACGTCTTTGTGACAAAGTTTGAACCTGTAGAAGTTGAATCCGGTGTTCGTAAGGTGGGAGGTTGTATGAGACCTTTTAAAGCAAATCGAATGAAATTACGCTGAACTGCCTCTATCCTAAACTTATGAACATCATAGAAAGGAGACCATACCTGTGATGCGTATTCTAGATGGGGACGAACAAGAGAGTTATTTAAAGATAGGGTTACATATGAGGGCCGTTTTCGCAAAACTCAACAAGTCCATTTTGTAAATTTTTTATTTATTTATTTATTTACTAGCTGACCCGGCGAACTCTGTACCGCCTCTTTTTTACTTGCGATTATAGGTACTATAAGGCAAGTTATGCATTCGTAAAAAATCAAAAACATGGTTGTCAAAGTCGGTTTACGGACGATAATTTTACGTGATAACCAGTTTTCAAAACACTTCATGTGTATAGGTATCTCTCCAACCACCAACCACCCAATCTACCTACAACCACCCACCATTTTTTAATTTTTGTCACCCCTTGAACACCAACCTCCCACCCCCACATACATCAACTTACCAACAGCCCACCATTTTTAAACATTTTTTCCTCCTCCCCTACACAGTACATCCACCCTTCCTAACCACTACCAATCACTCACACCAACTACAACCAACCACCCACTACTTTTGAAAACTCCATCCCCGCCCCTACACAAAATTCAACTACCCACTCCACCTAAAACCACCGGCTACTCACCCACCACTGTTGGCAGTTCCCCCCAACCACCGCCGCCAACCACCCACCACAACTATTTTTGATAATTCCTTCCACTACCCCCAACCCAAACATAACTACCCATTCCAATACAACCACTGGCCACTCACCCACAAATTTTAACATTCCCCCCCAACACCAAATCACCCCCCAACATTACCAACCACCCATCCCACCTACAGCCACCAACCAACCACCAAAAATTTTTGACAATTCCCCTTACCAATAATCACCCTCCCCCTTCCTCCTCAACCATCACCGCCAACCACCCACCCCACCTACAACAGCCAATTAACCACCCACCATTTGTGACATTTTTTGTTCACCCCTTAACCCAAACACCAACCTACCACCTCCACATACAACCAACAGCCCACCATTTTTCAAAATTTGTTTCCTCCTCTCCCGCACAATAAAGACAGCCCTTCCTAACCACCACCAATCACCCACCCACTATTTTTGACAATTCCCCCATGCACCAAATTCAACCACCTACTCCACTTACAACCACCTGCTACTCACCCAATATTTTTGACAATTCTTTACTCACCCCCACCCCCTCCCCAGTACAACTATTTTTGACAATTCCCTTCACTACAACCTCAACCCAAATCCAACCACCCATAACAAATACAACAACTTGCCACTCACCCAACACCGCCAACCACCCATCACACCTACAGCCACCAACCAACCACCAACCATTTTTGACAATTATTTTTCCCTCACCCCCTCCCAACACCAAATCCCCCAAATCCAACCACCTACGCCACCCTGCCACACCCCTTCCACTCACCCCTTCAAATCAACCATCCCCACCACCAAAACTGCCAACCAATCAACCCACCTACAACCGCCAACCAACCACCCACCATATTTGACAATTCACCCCCCTCCCCCAACCATACCAAATCCCCCCAACACCAAACACACATCCCACCTACAGCCACCAAGGAACCACCCATTAGCTTTGACAGTATTTCTCACCACCCAAACCAGCTACAACCACCCACCATTTTTGACAATTTTTCCTCTTCCCGATACTACTCTCCCCCCCCCCCCCCCCCCCCCGCCTGGCCCACACACACTCCCACCACAACCAACTAACCGCCCAACATCCTCCCCTCCCACTTTATCGACTTTATAGGCTATGAAAGCAGCTAGGTAACGTGACTGTGACTGTGACATTTTTCCGTGCGTGCTGCCCATATATTCCAAACCGATTTATTAGACGTTATCACATCAAAAAAAAAATTCTAACAATCAAACATGACATTACGATGATAGAGAAGTCGAAAAAAGTGGGTCCGACTATTCTGTCTGTCTGTATGTCTGTCTGTCTGTCTGTCTGTCTGTCTGTATGTCTGTCTGTCCGTCTGTCTGTCTGTCTGTCTGTCTGTATGTCTGTCTGTCCGTGTGTCTGTCTGTCTTCATAGTTACCTACAGCCTAAACGGCTGAACCGATTTGTTTCAAACTTGGTACATAGTATTATTATGACTTCCTACAGAGGTGTTTTTGGAATTAGCATTCCAGCTTTAAAACTAACGGTACCTGCCATACGATTTTTAGTGAAAAATTAATTTTTCTCAAAAACGGCTCCTACGGTTTTGATAAAACTTTCTGAATAGTGTTTTCTGTGCAAAATGTATGTTTTGGTTTTAATAGATTTTTCAGGAAAAGTCTTATAACGGTACCTCAAATAGGACCGGTTTTTTAAAATCAGATTTTCTCGTAAACCACTTGACGGATTTCGATGAAATTTTTAATGTAGAAGCCTTTTTAAAGACAAAAGAATATTAATTTTTAAGCTTTTGAAAAAAAGTTTTTTTAATCATTTAATTTTTTTTTTTTTCAAAAACGGTTCAAGCTTTTTTTTTTATTTTATTTTTCTGATAAAAACTACAGAGTGCTAGAAGTTGGGATACTCAAAAAAAATTTTAATATATTTTGGAAAAGTTTTTCAAAAAAAAACTGTTTCTTGATATGGCTTACTTCATTTTTTCCAAAAAACGTTTTAACTATTGATTTTTAAGTGATCAATAAAATTTCATACACTTAGGTTTTACCCTGCTTTTTTTCCAAAATCTCAAACGCCAAGAACACTGTTTCACATTAGAGCAAGTTTGTCCGACCCAGTCGTGCACTTTAGTTTTTTGAATATTTTCGAAATTTAAAATTTTTTCGTTTAACTATTTACAATGTAAGTACGCCTCAGCTAAACACGTATGTACAATACCACGCTGGAGAAATCAAACTCTTCTAGAAAATTAATATCAGTTGAATTATCAAAAATTGACGCGTTTGATGTACCATCTATCACCTCTTACTACCAACCATCTTCTACAATCTACCGTCTTCCACATCTTTTACCATCTTCTACCATCTACCATCTTCTACCATTTACCACCTTCCACCATATACCATCGACCACCTGTCTTTGTATTCCTTCTTGTTCGCACATGTTAAATCATTATAAGGGTATTCATATTCCCTTGAGTGCGAGTGCATAGTAAAAAAAAACCATCTTCTATCATCTATCATCTACAACCTTCTACCTATATACCTATCTAGAATCTTCTACCATCTACCATCTTGTTCTATATACCATCTGCTACTATCAAAATTCTTCTATATCATCTACTATCTCCTGCCATCTTCCATCTTCAAACATATACCATCTTCTACCTTTTACCACTTTCTACCATTTACGATCTCCTACCCGACTACCATCTTCTACTATCAACTATCTTCTACCATCTACCTTCTTATATAATCTACCATCTCCTGCTATCTACCAACTACCATAGCTTTTACTATCAACTATCTTCTATCATCTACCATCTTCTACCGTCTACGACCTTCTTTTATCTACCATTTTCTACCATCGACCATTTTCTTCCCTCAACCATCTTTAACCATTAATCATCTTCTACAATCTACTGTCTTCTACCATCTTCTTCTATCAACTTTTTTCTACTATCAACTATCTTCTACCATCTTCTACCAACTACCATCTTCTAATTTTTAGTATATTTGTGGTTGGAGGACTATGTGACTAGTAATTATGTATAAATTGAAAAAAGAATCGAACACCTTTTTGTCACATACAAATAATTTATTTATTTTAATAAAACAGAACAATTGTTTCAACGCTCAATGCGTCATCATCAGCTGTTAGAATTCGACTAATTATAATAAAAACAATTTCTTTAAAATCGAAATCTCAAAAAATATTTTCTATAAAATGTTAAAAAGAGATGACCAATGTGGTCCTTCATCTCTATTAATATGGTTTTCTTTATTAAGATGAATATGAATAGATTCTAATATATTAAGCCGCATATATTGGTTTTCACACTCCAATAACTTAAAGCTGTCGAGGTTAAAAGTGTGATGACAATCAAGTGCGTGTTCAGCTATTGCACTTCTTTGTGGTTCCTTATTTTTAATGCAGTTCAGATGCTCTTTTGCTCTCGTACGAAGCTCCCGCTTAGTTTGTCCGATGTATATATAACTGCATTGCTCACACTTAGCTGAATATACACCAGGTTTCTCAATTGTAGGTGTCACTTCTTTCGTTGTTTTTGTTAAATTTTTAATTTTGTTGTTGCTTTTCCACGCAGTAGAGAAACCGAACTTAGAAAAGCATTTGTTAAGCTCATTTTGGATGGGTGCATAAAAAATCATTGAAACTCTTTTTGGGTTTTCTTTTATAGGGGATAAAGATGTGATATTTTTCTTCCATTTTTTATTGATGTGTTTCTTAATTAGGGCGTCCATGAGCAATTTCGGATAACCATTCTTATTCGCTATATCATGTATTCGGTTAGTTTCAATTTTGAATTGTTCATCTGAAAGAGGAACGTTGCACATTCTATGTATCATTGAGTTAAATGCTGCATGTTTGTGTGGAGCGCAATGGTTGGACTCAATGGTTATGAAACGATCCGTTGAAGTTGGTTTTCTATAAATGTCGAATTTAAATATTCCATTTTCATCATGTGAAAGGAAGAGATCTAAGAATGCCAGTCCATTTTCTTTTTCTTGTTCCAAAGTGAACTGAATATTAGCGTTAACACTGTTAATGAGGTTAAGAGTTTCTTGGACCTTCGTATTGTGGACAATTGCTAATACATCATCAACATACCTTAACCACGTTTTAGGAAACAAATCATCTTTTGCTAAAGATTCCTCAATACTGTTCACAAATAAATTGCATAAGAACGGAGATAAACTATTTCCCATAGCCATGCCTTCAGTTTGTTGATAATAACTCCCTCTAAACTGAAAATAACTTTGTTCAACACAAACATCAGTCAAATCATACAGGGCGTCAGCTATGATTGGATTTATGTGTTGTTTGTCCAACCATGTTCTCAAACATTTTAATGCATCTTTTACTGGAACGCTGGTAAAGAAAGAAGAAATATCGAACGAGACTAAGATTTCCCCCTCAGCAAGAGTTACATTTTTCAATTTTTGGGTTAATTGAATGCTATTCTTGATAGAAAATCTATCAAATTGATTTAGAGGTGTAAATTGCTTACAAAGCCATTTTGATAATTCGTAACATGGAGCATTTATATTGCTTACTATCGGTCTATATTTTTCCCCTGGCTTGTGGATTTTTGGGAGGCCGTAAATAGAAGGGACTTTTGAGAAGCTGGGTACCATACGTCTCTTCCAGTTTAAACCAAAATGTTCGATATATTTATTGACAACAGTTGAGCATGCTTTTTTCATTTTATTTAAAGGATTTTTTACCTTTTTATATGGGCCGTCACTTATTAATTTATGAATGGCATTATCATAGTCTTTACAATCTACCACGACTACACTGTTGCCTTTGTCAGCTTTCATAACAAACACTTCTTTTTTGTTTAAAGATTTTATCGTATCATACATAGTTTGGACTTCGGTATCAGGTTTCTTGTAAGTCGTCTTTAAGAGAATGTCTTTAACGGAGGAACGAAGAGCAACGGCTTTTTCCCGTTCACATGACTTTAAAGCTACTTCTGTATTTACGATTAATTCTTTCTTAGGGGTGCGATTTACAGGTAAAGCGAAATTCAAGCCTCTGTTTAACAAATTAATTTCATTTGTACTTAGGTTACATGAAGATTTATTTATGACGAAATCGGGAATAAACGCACTTTTTTGTCTATGACTCTCAGTGGTTGTTTGTCTCCTAATCAATAAATTTAACTTTTGACGTTTTTTCATGAAGATATCACGGGAAAATTTGTTTAATTCTAAAAATAAACTGGATATAAACTCAGTAAATTGGTAATGATGTAATTTTTCAGATAGCGATTGGTGCAAAAAATACGCTCGCGCTTCTATCTTTGCCATTTTTGCGTATTGATGTTTAAGCTCGTTAATAAGCCAAAAACGCCTCGCCATCTTTACAGCTAAACGACCCGATGAACTTTTGGTTTTACATTTTATAGTTGTAAACGAAGGAGCAACACCAAGACGTTTACATCGTTGAAGGAAAAATATGTCTGATTTTAAATGGCAAATTTTTATCTTCACGGGAAAATTTGTTTAATTCTAAAAATAAACTGGATATAAACTCAGTAAATTGGTAATGATGTAATTTTTCAGATAGCGATTGGTGCAAAAAATACGCTCGCGCTTCTATCTTTGCCATTTTTGCGTATTGATGTTTAAGCTCGTTAATAAGCCAAAAACGCCTCGCCATCTTTACAGCTAAACGACCCGATGAACTTTTGGTTTTACATTTTATAGTTGTAAACGAAGGAGCAACACCAAGACGTTTACATCGTTGAAGGAAAAATATGTCTGATATGTCCAAGAAACTCTTAACCTCATTAACAGTGTTAACGCTAATATTCAGTTCACTTTGGAACAAGAAAAAGAAAATGGACTGGCATTCTTAGATCTCTTCCTTTCACATGATGAAAATGGAATATTTAAATTCGACATTTATAGAAAACCAACTTCAACGGATCGTTTCATAACCATTGAGTCCAACCATTGCGCTCCACACAAACATGCAGCATTTAACTCAATGATACATAGAATGTGCAACGTTCCTCTTTCAGATGAACAATTCAAAATTGAAACTAACCGAATACATGATATAGCGAATAAGAATGGTTATCCGAAATTGCTCATGGACGCCCTAATTAAGAAACACATCAATAAAAAATGGAAGAAAAATATCACATCTTTATCCCCTATAAAAGAAAACCCAAAAAGAGTTTCAATGATTTTTTATGCACCCATCCAAAATGAGCTTAACAAATGCTTTTCTAAGTTCGGTTTCTCTACTGCGTGGAAAAGCAACAACAAAATTAAAAATTTAACAAAAACAACGAAAGAAGTGACACCTACAATTGAGAAACCTGGTGTATATTCAGCTAAGTGTGAGCAATGCAGTTGTATATACATCGGACAAACTAAGCGGGAGCTTCGTACGAGAGCAAAAGAGCATCTAAACTGCATTAAAAATAAGGAACCACAAAGAAGTGCAATAGCTGAACACGCACTTGATTGTCATCACACTTTTAACCTCGACAGCTTTAAGTTATTGGAGTGTGAAAACCAATATATGCGGCTTAATATATTAGAATCTATTCATATTCATCTTAATAAAGAAAACCATATTAATAGAGATGAAGGACCACATTGGTCATCTCTTTTTAACATTTTATAGAAAATATTTTTTGAGATTTCGATTTTAAAGAAATTGTTTTTATTATAATTAGTCGAATTCTAACAGCTGATGATGACGCATTGAGCGTTGAAACAATTGTTCTGTTTTATTAAAATAAATAAATTATTTGTATGTGACAAAAAGGTGTTCGATTCTTTTTTCAATTTATACATACCATCTTCTAACACCAGCCATCTTCTACCATGTAGCATCTTTTACCTTCTTCCATCTAGAATCTTCTCCCATCTACCACCTTGCTATATCTACCATTTACCATCTTCTAGCATCTACAATCTACTGAAATCTACGATATACTGTCTTCTAACATCTACCATCTTCTACCATTTACCATCTCCTACCATTACCATCTTCTATCGTCTACCATCTCCAGCCATCTGCCATATACCATCTTCTTCCATCTACCAACTACCACCTTCTTCTATAAACTTTCTTCTACCATCTGCTACCATCTACCATCTTAAATTTTCTCCCATCTACCATCATTTAAATGAAATTTGTAGCGTTCAAAAATATAACACATATTTTGTTTGTGTATTTTATTTATTTTGTACTTCAAAACAAAAAACAATACACTTATATTTCAAATTCTGACTGATAAATATTTCAAATAATTGACACTTTTACACTCCTTATTTTTACTTGCGATTATAGGTACTATAAGGCAAGTTATTGATTCGTGCAGAAAAAAAAATTTGAGATAACAATCACACATGACACTACGATGATGGAGAAGTCGAAAAAAGTGGGTCTGGGAATTCCGTCCGTCTGTCTGTCTGTCTGTCTGTCTGTCTGTCTGTCTGTCTGTCTGTCTGTCTGTTCGCGCCTCTGGAGGCTGAATGGTTGGGCCGATTTGCTTCAAATTTGGTATTTAGGATTTATTTGGCCGTCCCTCGGAACATATTTTTACTTGCGATTATAGGTACTATAAGGCAAGTTATGCATTCGTCGAAAAAAAAAGTTTTGAGATAACAATCAAACATGATATTACGATGATAGCGAAGACGAAAAAAGATGGTCTAAAAATTCTGTCCGTCTGTCTGTCTGTCTGTATGTATAGACACCTACAGCCCAAACGGGTGGGCCGAATTGCTTCAAACTTGGTGTATAGACTTTTTTAGGTATTGTACAGAGGGGAAATTGAAATTTTTTTTTTTAGCTCAAAAACTAACGGTACCTGCCATACAACCGTTACGTTAAAGCTTATTTTTCTCAAAAACGGCTCTAACGATTTCGATTTAAAAAAATCAGTGTTACTTTTTAGGTACGACCAATCATATGGCTGAAAAAAAAGTTTTAAAAAATGGCTAAGAACGGTACTTTCCATAGGACCGTTTTTTTTGCTTTCGACTATCTCGAAAACGACTCAACCGATTCTTCCGAAATTTCACACACATAAAGCTGTAGGTAGCTCAATTTGTATTGCATACCAATATTTTTGAAAAATATTTTTTTTATTTTTAAAAGCATTTTTTAAAAAAAAATTTAAAAAATTAATATTTTGAAAACTGCTTATTAAATTTTTTTTTAAAAATTTTAAATAAATTTATTTGCTGAATACCTATGAACTGGCGTTTTTGAATTTTTTTTGAAAAAATTTTTCAAAAAGTTTTTCAAAAAAAACTTTTTTTCTCAGAAACCGCTCCACAGATTTTTCTAAATTTATTCTTATAAATTCAAATTTATCCAAGAAATAAAATGGCGTAATTTTTTTCAGCTCAAATTAGTTTAAGTATTTATTTAAGAATTTTGAAAATTTTATTTTTATCAAAATCTCAAGCCCATAAACCACTGTCACTCATTAGAGCAAGTTCGTGCGACCCAGTCGTGCATTTTATTTTATTTTGTTTTAGCCCGGCTCAAACTGGTACCTTTCAAGTAACGGTTTTTCAATTTGGATTTTCTCGAAAACGGCTCTAACGATTTTGATTAAATTTAAAATTTAGCTAACTTTAAGCATTTCTAACAAAACTGCGTTTTTTTGTTTTTGCCTCAAATGGTCGTAACGAAAATCAGGTTTTAACGGCTTTTTTTAAAATAGCCATAAGTTCACAACGGCTTGATTGAATCAACTCAAACTTTGTTTGACATAGCTTTTTATAGTGTTCTATAGGATGGCTTAGTAAATTTTTCACTGAAGCCTTTCTAAACGGTGGCTTCCATACAACGAGCCGTTGAGTCTAAGCCAACTTTTTTTGGTTTTTTCTAATTTTCTCTAAAATGGCTCTAACGATTTTGATAACACTTTGTGTGTTATATTCTTTTAGTATTTTTAAGAGAACTGCGTTTTTAGTTTTTGGCTAAAAATGCAAATGACGGACATCTGCTCTTAACGGCTTTTTTTCAAATGGCCATAAGTTGTCAACGGTTGCATCGAATTCACTCAAACTTTGTTTGGTATAGTTCCTTACAGCTTCCTATCATATGGAATTGATTTTTTTTTAGTTTCTCTTTTTTAAATGGTGGCTCCTATACAAAGAGCCACTAGATTTTCTCAAATTTTTTCATTTTTTCTAATTTACTCAAAAAAGGCTCCCTCGATTTTTATGAAACTTTGTATGTAACATATATAGAATACTTCAAACAAAACTGCATTTTTAGTTTTTGGCTATACATGATAATAGCGGAAATTTCTTTTAAAAGTATTATTAATTTGGCCATAAGTGGACATTTGTATCATTTATAACACCCAAAAGATAACGTCTTAATTTTAAATATTAAAGGTTTCTTAACGTTAGCTCCAGTATATCGAGTTTTCCACTTTTAGCCAAATTTTTTTGGTTTTTACCATTGTATATGAAATCTATAGTAGTCTGGGGAACGAGTAAGAGATAACGGGGTTTGGAGACACATAGATGTCGCTGATAATTATCACATATTTAAACCTTGCTATCCATATTACTATAGATTTCATATACAATGTTTTTACCAAATTTTTCAAAAATGAATATTTCTTATTGATCGAAAAGTTTGTTTTCATTGTGCTATTGCACCAACAGAGCAAGTACGTGCAACCCAGTCGTGCATTTTATTTTTTAAACCTTGTGGTTTTTTTCCCCTACAGTACAAAATTAGTGGGATTTTATTTCGAATCTGGTGGGATTTCATATATTTCATCTGGCATCATTGGCAGTCAGATGGTTGATGGTTTTAAATAGATTGGCGGGTAGCAGTAGATAATGTGACTTGGTATGTGGTTAAATGAGCGCTGGAAGATTGATATGAAAAAGGTGATGTGTGTAATATTAAATGTGTTAGGCGGGTGAGGGGCCTTAAGAAGCTGCACTGGTGTGTTCCATTGCATAAAAACCTATCTGATTCTTCTTTGAAATTGTCACATCATCCGCGTAAATGAGGCATTTAGAATACTTCAAGATAGATGGTAAGTCATTAATAAATAAAATAAAAAGCAGAGGTCCTAAATGGATACCTTGTGGTATTCCAGAGTTAACTGTAAAATAATTTGATGGACAATCGCTAAACAACACTGCATAAGATCTGTTTAATAAATAAGATTGAAGCCACATAACAAAATTTTCGCTAAAGCCAAGATTTCTTAGCTTTTTTAGCAAGATCTTATGGGAGAGTTTATCAAATGCCTTACTAAAGTCCGTAAAGACGCAGTCAATTATTTTCTTTTTCTTAAATGCATCAATGCAAAGTTCGGTTAGCTCCATAAGAAACGTTACAGTAGAGCGACCTTTTGTAAAGCCATGTTGATTCGGAACAATGACTGATTTGACATAGAAACACAGAGATTCACAAATTATAGCTTCAAAAAGCTTCGGAATAACCGATAATTTGGCTATAGGCCTATAGTTTTGAATTTCGTCTTTTTTACCTTTTTTGTGTAAAGGGATTATGAAGGATTTTTTCCAAATACACGGAAATTGACAAGAAAACAGACAACAATTAAAGACAGTGGATAAGGGTAAAAGCAAATTATTTGCGCATTTTTTTAGAATAATAGAAGGTATCCGGACTTGGTTTACAATTCTCGTCAAGATTAAATATGAACTTAGCAATGTTATCAGAATTAATATTGAAGTTTATATCAGTCAAGTAAGAGAATGATTTCAAAAAGCCAAAATTTTGGCTATTTTCGTCAAGTATATCACAGTTCGAAGTATCACAGTTTAAAGTATCACAGATGTTAGTATCACAGTTAAAGGCACTTTGAAAAAAGTCTGCAACCAATTGTGTGATAACACGAGGGTCATGACTAGATATATCGTTTGACTTAAGAACAGACGGATATGGACAAGACTTCCTTTTACTATTTATAAAGTTCCAAAAATATTTTGGATTCATTTTAAGATCTCTTTGTACCTTCTGCAGATAATTCAAATATTTTAAACTTGAAGATCTATTGAAATTTTCACGAGCACGGCAAAAGTTTTCAAAGTCGGCTTCACTTCGAGATAATTTATATACTGACCAAAACTTGTTTCTGAGGTTCTTAAGGATTTTAATTTCACTATCATACCAATCTGGAACGGATGATCTCGATTTTACAGAAGTTAGAGGTACAGATTTTAAAAAACAATCAAACAAGACATTATAAAATTCAAAGACCATAGTGTTCACAGTTAAACAATTATTGAGATATGACCAATCAACTTGTGACAGCAGCATATTTAATTTGTTAAAATCTGTCTTTTTAAAATTAAAAGTGTAAAAGTTTTCATTAAGGTCAGAATGAAATATTAAATCAAAAGAAAGAGAAAATGATAAAGATGGATGATGGTTATCTTCAACTACTAAAGGATCTGTTGATTTTTCCACAACAATATCTTCATTACAGCTTGCGAAAATTAGATCCAAAATTCTTCCATTGCAATTAGAAACATCGTGAATTTGGTGTAGTCCAAGTGAGTTTAAATCGTCAATTAGTTTTGAGTCACCAGATTTGAGGTGTCCAGTTGGCAACATTAAGTTCGATTCAGGACATCGTAACCAAGCAATATTGCTAAGATTAAAATCGCCGAGGCAAATCAGCTCGTCGTTATATTCTAATAATTCATTGATATAGTTAATGCTTTATCATAAACGTCACATCGACTTCCCGGAACTATATATACAGTAACAAGGTAAATGTTTTTGTTACTTAAAGATATTTTAACGCAGAGAAACTCATTGTCAAGGGCTACAGGAACATGTACTGGCGTAGATATGAAAGACGATCTTACAGCAATCAAGATTCCACCTCCCACGGTATCTATATTCGGATCTGAATACCGGTCACGTCTAAAAACATTAAATGTGCTATCAAAAAGTTCGCAGTCTTTGATACCAGCATACAGCCATGTTTCGGTGAGGGAAATAACGTCATAAGAGCAGGTGATTGTTGAAAAGTAGACCTTATTGGTCTTTGTCCAAAGTCCTCTCACATTTTGATAGAAAAAATTTATTAGTGGCGACGATTTACATGTCTTGGTAGTGTGTTTTGAAAAGGGCGAATATTATTCCTTTTGTTTACAAATTCATGAATAATTATATTATCCGGCCATAATGATTTTTCAAGTAATTGATTGAAAATTTCCTGAGTAACATACAGTTTAAAGGATGTGTAGTCATTACTTTTTGTTTGAAGTCGTTCAATTTTTATTTTAGCATTTGAGAACAGGGAAGTGACGAATTTACAAATATTTTCGCAGCTTGTCTCTGGATCAAAGTTGGATAAAAATAAGCATTTAAATCTTTGTGCTGCCTTAAGTTTGACTTCATTAATCGAGCTTGAATTTGAAGACGATGATATCAAAGACTTAGTTGGTAAGTTTGTTGAAATTAGATGTGTTTGTGATGATGGATTAACTGATAGCAAAGCAGTTGCGATATCTGTTGTTTTTGTTGTATTAGTAGGTAAGGTAAACGAAGATGGAGCTGTTTCAGTTGAACTTGAATTGGCAAGTTTTGGAGCTGATGTCGATGGAAGAAGAGTTTGAGGAAGAAGAGTTTGAGGAATTGCAGAATTCTCATTAAAATTAAAATTAGTCAATTTACGAGTAAGTGCATGAGAATCAAATATTGACTTAGCCGTTTTTTTCATCGAAGGATTTTGGAGAGAGCTTTCTGCATCTAATTCGTCACTTTTTCGTTTCGATGATTTTTTTGGTTTTATGATGGTCGTGGTATTTTTGATTTTTGTATTATTTCTGGTTTGTCTTTTAACGCTTTGTGGTTGTGTATCGTGCGTTTGAGAAACAGAGGTTAATGTTTCAACTTGTTTAGCCAAATTCAGCAACTGGTCATGTAGATTTTCAAGATTTGTTCTGTTTTCTAGCACGTCACGAGAGATATTTGTGAGAACAAACGGGTCACATTCGTTGCAGAAATAGTAAAATGATTTTCTGTCCTTAAATAGCTTAATTGTGCTGAAAGGAGCGTCGATACATGTGACGTGAAAAAGTTTTCTGCAATTTCCCTGACACATAATTGAGTCAATCAAATAGTCAGTGACATTTTTACATAAAGCGCAAGAAGCCATTGTTTAATATATCAATTTGTTTATCTATGTTTAATTTTCGTTTTTTTTTTTTTTTTTTTTTTTTTTTTTCTTTTTTACTTTTTTGTTGTTCCGTATAAATTTTAATTTATTTTATTTTATTTGTGTTCTTTATGATCACCCTGTTCAGAAATGCATAAGTGGGCAATGTAGATTTTTACTTTGGTAACGGTTTGTGTATGAGATTATGAGATGTAGTGTCGGTAATGTAGAGCAGCTTGATAGATGACGTTTATATGCAAAATAAATAACCAAAAAGGTATTTTCTGTAGTCTCAATTATGCTTACGGCAGAACATGTACTAAAAATGTACTCACCAAGAGGAGAGACAAAGTTGTCATGGAGATGAAGATAAAGATGAAACGTAGAGAGAATTACCACTATGATGTATGAGAACAATTCAATAAAAAAAAAAAACAATTTTCGTTTTCATTTATCCACATTAAAAATTAATTATTTTAGGTGACACTCAAATAGAATAAGGCATACACAAGTTAAAAAGTTTAATGCCAAGAACTTGTTAAAAGGTTTAAGCACAAATTTTGTTTGATAGATAACACAGTTAAATGAAAACAAAACAAAATTAAGCAGAGGTACTCGTAGATCCAAACACAACCGCTTTGGTTTCAGGAGAAGGTTTTTTGTATGTGTATCAAAACAATAAAAAGTATATTTAAAAATATAAAAACGCCTTTCCCCTTTAAGACAACTTTGTCATATTAAACCGGAAGAATAGCAATAATGAAGTATTGAACTTAGAAAATATTGAGTCCCAAAAATCAACAGTTTTTTTCAAAATAAAAAAAACCTCATAGATTTCAAAGTTTTTTTTTTATAGTACCAGTTAAGTTTTGCAATTTTTTTTTTAGCTTAGTCGATGCGCCTTGAAATAACGAAAATTTCGACACCCATATCTCATTTTTCGATTTTTGGCGCTCGTTGAGTTTTGCGAAAACGGTCCTCATATGGGTTTTGAAATTCCTTCGACCATCTTTTAACAAATCCTAACATGGAGTTAGCTTTTTTGACAATGAAGTTAATATGTTCGGTAAAACTCAAGTCTGGGCTAAAGTTTACTCCCAGGTCTTTAAAAATAAAAACGCGATGTAAATCTTGCTGTGAAATATAATAGTCATATGAACTTGGTTCCCGTTTCCTAGAAAAGGTCATTGTCTGACATTTTGCCGGATTCAGGTTTAAGCCATTCTTGCCAGTGTTGGATAGTTACGCGTAACTTTGAAATTTTAATTAGTTACACGTAACTAATGTAACTTATGTAACTAATGCAACTAATGTAACTAATGTAACTAATGTAACTTATGTAACTAATGTAACTAATGTAACTAAATGTAACTAATTGTAACTAAATGTAACTAACTATAACTAATAGAATTTTTCAAATACAAAAACTCACATTTTATGTGAAATTGAAATTTATAAGTTCCGTCCACAAACGATGAATTACGATTGACTACACTGTTTTAGGGCAAAGCTGGATGATTGATATTGCCGTCGGGAAAGATGCCAGCTGTGGCAACGGCAAACTGGCAACGAATACATTTTTCAATTACTATAATTCTGCAAAAAAAAAAAAATTTAAAATAATAAAACAAAATCGATCTCTTTTGATTTCCTTTGGGCGAGCAAAATCTGAAACTGGAGACCAAGTCGGAGATCAAATCTGAATTTACCATACAAAAATAAATCAAAATAAACAAAGAAATGTCCAGCAATCTCAAGAAAGAGGGGAAAACTTTAAATGTAAGTGAAATTCTATTGTATGCTCCAAGAATATAATATTTTATTAGATTTCCTTTTTATCAGGAACATAGTAATTTCAATATGTGTTCCTTGACAGGTTGCCGTTGCACATGCTAATAAAAGAATTTTGTCAATAGTCGACTGGGATTCAGGATGAAATGCGATTTTTTGTATTTTGTATTATTAAGTTAGAGTTAGTTTTATTTAGTTACAGCTAGTTACATTTAGTTACATTAGTTACATTAGTAACGCCAAATATCGGGCGTAACTAATTCATATTAGTTACGCGTAACTAAACGAGTAACTTACTTCATGTAACTTACTTGCCAACACTGTCTTGCTGCACCAAATAGCAAAACTTTCAATGTCGGCTTGCAGATTAAAGCAATTATTAGCTGAGTTAATAGTTTTGAAAATTTTCATATATTCGGCGAACACGAGAATCTCACTAGAGTGAATGCACGAAGTGACGTCATTGATAGCGAGTATAAACAGTAACGGACCAAGATGGCTGCCTTGTGGGACTCATGATTCTGCAGTGAAAGGATTAGAAACCGAATTTCTGAACTTAACTATGTATGATCTATTTTGAAGGTAAGAATATATCCAGTTAATAAGACCAACTGGGAAACCTAAGGCTTTTAATATAAAAATAATTATTTCGTGTGAGAGTTGGTCAAAAACTTTTGAGAAGTCTGTGTAGATACAATCCAGCTCATGTCCACTCTCTAATGTCCTTGAGCACTTGTGCATTAAGGTTAGTAAGTTAGACACAGTAGACTGCTTCTGCATGAAGCCATGTTGTTGATGGCAGATTAAGTTTTTGCAGAAAAAAGTTAAACTATCACAAGCTACTTGTTCGAAAAGCTTTGGAATGGAAGAAAGTTTAGAAATTTGTCTATAGCTGTCAGATTTAATACCCTTTTTAAAGACAGGAGTAATGAATGATTCTTTCCATATCCGAGGAAATTTACCGCACGTAAGGGACAGCTTGAAAAGAAATTGAAGCGGAGAAGCTAAAATGGATGAACATTTTTTTAATATAATGGGAGGAATACCATCAGGTTCAGGAGAGTAATCATCTTTCAGTAACGAAAGATAATGCGAAACTTTATCCTTATCGATAGGAATGTTGTTAAAAGTGGCTTGGGGGAAATCACGGCAATATTGAAAGTAATTTTCGTCTATATTGACAGGAATTAAAATAAAAGACTTGCTGAAATGTTTTGTCAACGCATTACATATCTCAGGTGAGCTGGTTAAAGGGGCGTCTTTGTGAACGAAGTTGACTGGATACCCATCAGACTTCTTTTTTGAATTTACAAACTTCCAGAATCTCTTCGGATCAAGCTTCAACGATATTTCCATTTCCTTTACATATGCTGCGTAAAGGTTTTTGGAAAGTAAATTGAATTCTTCATATAGTGCACGAAACACATTAAGGTCATAAATTGAGAGATTTTTAATATAAGACTTCCAAGCCTTATTTCGTCTATTACGTAAAGATTTGAGTTCTTTTGTGTACCACGGATGGCCAGAGTTCATATTTTTAGATAGCTTAAGAG
Source organism: Platycheirus albimanus (assembly GCA_916050605.2). Classification (NCBI taxonomy): domain Eukaryota; kingdom Metazoa; phylum Arthropoda; class Insecta; order Diptera; family Syrphidae; genus Platycheirus; species Platycheirus albimanus. The sequence goes on from OU696696.1 coordinate 335,411,735, forward strand.
GAATTGAATTAATCCAGCAGCTGTTTTAAATTTCGTAAAATTGAGTAACTGCATCGTCAATGTAAGAGCAATCATGCATATTAGAAATATTAGAAGCACTTAATTCTTCGTGAAGTAATTGAAAGTCTGCTTTACGAAAATCAAGTGAATAGGAACAGTCTTGAGCATAACTGTTATTGAGTAAATGGCTACTCATGTCAAAAAATATATTAAGTGGAGGATGGTAGGAGTCTACGTTAGAAATGGCAGAGGTGGATTCTACCACTACCGTACTAACAGCGTCAGAGGAAAAGACTAAATCGAGAGTTCGATATTTAAAATTTTGAATACAGCTTACTTGCTGTAAGTCAGTAGAAGTTATATTGTCCAAAAGAAGAAGCTCCTGTTGGGACGAAGTTAAGGATGCTTCTAAATAGGAGGGTCCAGATGATATTGGGGAAATTGAAGTCGCCCAACAGTAGAATATTGCTATTTAAGCCAGCCATCGATCATATAATCTAGGATAAAAGATAGCTCGGTAAAAACTGATGCAGAACTTTTCGGGGGAATGTAAACATTAATAACAAAGAGAGCATTTGTTTGAATGGTAACCTTAACACAAATGAGTTCAATTGAAACATTGAAGGGAAAAGAGACAAGGGAAGATGAAAAGCAATTACGAACAGCAATCAACACACCACCCCCCAGTTCTGTGTCCCAAAATGAACTATTGAGCCATGTTTCTGTAAAAGCAAAAATATCATGCGGGATTGCTTGAGAGTTTTTAAAAACTTCAGCAGTTTTGCTGCGTAGCCCTCTTACATTTTGATAGAAGAGGGTAATCCTTTTTAGTTTTTGGAGCCGGAACTTAAGCGATTCGATTATTAAGATTCTTAGATCGAACTGCAAATTCTTTCACAAGTGTTCCAGGAGGCCAAAATTGACTGTCGCAGACAGAACCGAATAATTAATGTGACTAAAGTTGGCCCCGCCATTTTTTTTTTTTATATAAAGTTTATTGTGCTGCTTTGTGCTAGACTTGTGCTACTATGTGCCGTAAATATAAAAGCTGTACCTTTAAAGCTCTAGCTTTTATAGCCAAAAAACGATTTTATGACTAAAGTTAGCCCCGCCATTTTTTTTTTTTTAATTTGTTGTGCTGCATTGTGCTAAACTTGTGCTGCTATGTGCCGTTAATATAAAATTTTTTATCTCTAAAGCTCTAGTTTTTATAGCCAAAAAACGATTTTTACACTAAAGTTAGCCCCGCCATTTTTTTTTTTTTTTTAAGATTTCTTGTGCTGTATTGTGCTCCGTTTGTGCTGCCATGTGCCGTAAATATTATTTTTTTATTTTATAAGCTCTCCGTTTTATAACCAAAAAACTTTTGTATGAAAAATACGACAAAAACCACAGCCATTTTTTTACTTGCGCTGAGTTGTGCTCCTCTTGTGCTATCATGTGCCGTTAAAATACAAAATTTATCTCAAAAGCTCTGGTTTTTATAGCCAAACACCGATTTTATGGCTAAAGTTAGCCCCGCCATTTTTTTTTTTTTTTTAATTTGTTGTGCTGCGTTGTGCTAAACTTGTGCTACTATGAGCCGTAAATATAAACTTTGTATTTTTAAACCTCTCGTTTATATCAGCAAGAAACGATTTTATGACTCAAGTTAGCCCCGCCATTTTTTATTTTTTTTTAAGATTTGTTGTTGTGTGTGGGAGGGGTTGAGGAAAAAATTGTCAAAAAAGTGGGGGGTTATTTTCCAGTGGGAGCGGGGAGTTGAGGAGTAGTTGGGGGGTGTTTGGATGGTGGTGGGCCTGGTGAGTTATTTTTGCGCAAATAATTTTTTAACTGAACGATTAGAATCACAACAATTTTATATGATAAGGTTCCAATAAATGCGAAGAGTTGCCGATTAATGCAGAGTGCTATAATTCCCTTTTTCTTAAAGAATGAAGGAGGCGTAAGGTGTTTACATAACAATTTTTTTTATTTTTCCTGCTATGAATTAGAAAACACCCTGTATGTGTAGCAGGTGCAAGATTATGACATGTCTATTGTTCTGAAATTAATTTTCTAAACAATTTAACTAGGCCAGGAGTTTGTTTTACCCCCCACCAAATATAAGTTAAGTACCTGCTTTTAGTAAAACAAGAATGAATAGGTATCTACTCATTCATATTTTTTTTCCTGAACTACCTTAAAAAATCATTTTCTAACCAACACATAACCAAAAAAGGAAATATATTTCACAATTAAAATGCAAATGCAATCGCATATACACTGTAGATACATTGTACAATGTACCGACAGAGTATATCTTACCTACCTACAGAATGTCCAATAGTTCATCAGTGGATAAAGCAATTTTTTTTCTCCTATCTAGGTACATGGATTCAATTCACACACAATAATAGATCCATATATTCGTACCAACCATTTTTTTTAAATATAAAAGTCAAAAGCACTCCTAATTATCATTCATGCAACCTATTAAAGTTCATTGGACACCTTCTTTACCTCCATATTCGTACATATTGTACATAGGTACATAATGTATATATATTTTGTGTAGGTATTTAAAAACATATTATATTGCGTGCGAAAATTTAATAGGTATGTATGTATGTAGGTACCTAAATCTTTAAAATTGCAATTTTTCCCTTCGATTTGAAAGAATCAGATTTGGGTATAAGGAAATATGGAGTCCTGTGAAGTTAACCAAACAATTGTTTAAAATTTAATAAAAAATAGGAGTTCCCGGTAGCAAACAAAGAGTTCTAGAGTTCCTCATACTTTTTTTCAATAGTTCTGGCGAATAAAGTGTTGAAATTCGAAAAAAATAGTTTTTGTTGCTAACTTCACGCAGCAAGGACTTTTTTGAGAAAAAGAGTTCTGAGCATGTTTTTCAACATAAAACCAAGAGTTCTAGAGTTCCTGATGGGTTTTAGAAAGAGTTCTGCAAAATTTGGAAAAGTTAGGGCTATTAATGTGCCCGTTGACTTAGTACCAAAAATTTTCAAAATCCAAAAAAATCAAAAAAAAGGAGTTCTGATTAGAGTTCCCTATAGCAAACAAAGAGTTCTAAACATTTCCCTAATAACTTTTTTTTCTAAAACTAATATTTCAAAAGTTATTCCAAAATTTAAGTTCCCATTGACTGAACAAAAAATTTTCAAATCCAAAAAAATCAAAAAAAAAGGAGTTCTGATTAGAGTTCCCTATAGCAAACAAAGAGTTCTAAACATTTCCCTAATAACTTTTTTTTCTAAAACTAATATTTCAAAAGTTATTCCAAAATTTAAGTTCCCATTGACTTTGAACAAACAATTTTCAAAATTTCAAATATTATAAGTTACACGAAAAGCAGACTTACTAAAAAAAAGAAAAGAAAAATACAAATAAAAAACAAAAACAACTAAAAAAAAACAAAAAAAAAAACAAAAAAACATGAATTCGTCTTATTTATTTTTCATTTTTTAATTATTATAAGTTACACGAAAAGCAGACTTACTAAAAAAAAAACAAAAGAAAAATACAAAAAAAAAAAAAACAACTAAAAAATACAAACAAAATTAAATCGTCATATTTCTTTTTACCAGACCCATGAAGAAATAAAATAAAGTGCACGACTGGGTCGTACGAACTTGCTCTAATGTGTTAAAATGATCTGGGTGCTTGAGATTTTGGGAAAAAAGGTTGAAAAAATCATATGAAATTTTATAAATCACTTAAAAATCAATACCTAAAACGTTTTTTGTAGAAAATGAAGAAAGCCATCAGGTTTCTTTTCCGATTTTAAATTTTTATGAAATTTTTTTTTCAAAATCGTTCGACCAGTTTTTTCAAAAAACAGTTTTTTTTGGAAAAACTTTTCGAAAATATATTCCAAATTTTTTTTTGAGTATGCCAAATTCTAGTACCTTGTACTTTTTATCTGAAAAATAAAATTAAAAAAATGTAGATTAAACCGTTTTTGGAAAAAACAAAAATTAAAAAAAAATTTGAAACTTTTTTAAAAAACTCAAAAAAACTTCTTTTGAAAAATGTAAGAAAATAAATTATTCTTTTATAAAAGGGCTTCTACATTTAAAATTTCATCGAAATCCGTCAAGTGGCTTACGAGAAAATCGGATTTCAAAAAACCGGTCCTATGGGAGGTACCGTTATAAGACCTTTTCCGAAAAATCTATTTCAACCAAAACTTAAAGTTTGCACAGAAAACACAATTCAGAAAGTTTTATCAAAATCGTAGGAGCCGTTTTTGAGTAAAATTAATTTTTCACAAAAAATCGTATGGCAGGTATACCGTTAGTTTTGGAGCTAGAATGCTAATTCCAAAAGCCCATCTGTAGGACGTCATAATAATACTATGTACCAAGTTTGAAGCAAATCGGTCCAGCCGTTTATCGTGATCCTCTTCCTCATTTCCTATTCTCCTCCTCATCACTCATCATCATCAGAGAAAAGAGATACTCATCAGACAGAAATACACACAACACACTACACAAATACACAAATACACATAGTGTAGTGTATTTCCGATCCTCAACCAGTATTTCTTTTTCTATTCCTAATTAGCTTCAATTCCGTTAGCCTAGTGGAGTGGAATTGTATTGTGGAAATATAAATGTGGATGTGGAATATAAGATAATTATGTAGGTGAAGAAGAGTTAGAGCCCAGCAAACATTTTTCTTCACTTAAAATGAAGGTTCACTTTATGTTCAGCAAAAATGAAGAATCAAAATTGTGTTCGAATTAAAAAGAGATCTACATTGGATTTTCATTCACATATATGAACAAAAATGATTGTGATCAAGAAATATACAAAAATCTAATAAATCTATCTAAATTTCCTTCACTCTTATGAATAAAAGTGAATGTTAACATACAATTGTAAAGAAAAAGCGCTTAAATACATTCATTTTGGTGAATGTTTCTCTAATCATTTATATATCATTTTTAAAGATTCATAAATGAATGCCCATTTCTCAGGAGATTTGATTGGAATTGAATCGTTAGTGAATTCATATCTGAAGGTTTTCTTCATTTAAATGAATCATAATGATTCATTTTTGAAGGAAAATGTTTGCTGGGAGAGTACATGTAGTACATACACCTATATTTTTATTTATTTGGCCACAGAATATTGTTAGGTACCTACATACATACATATATGTATTTATTTTCTCTTGTTTTATATTGTTATGTTCCTGTGAGCGCGATGATTGGGACGATCACGTCCCGTGGTGGTTGTTTTCATTTCATCATCTTATTTTTGGGACATATTCATAACGGGAATATTTATTTGATGCATAAATATACACTTACGCAGGTATATTCTTACGGCAACGGTGACGATCACGGTGGGGGTATTTTTTTTTTTGCATAGCTATTCCATAATCTTTGATGATATATTCTTATCTTTATTGTCTTTTGAATGCGAAAATGATTTCTTACACAAATCGGTGGGCGAGATGTTGTTGTTCCGGTGATGGTGGGAACTCTAATCAGAACTCTTTTTTTTTTTTTTATTTTTGGATTTTGAATTTGTTTTGTTCAAAGTCAATGGGAACTTAAATTTTGGAATAACTTTTGAAATATTAGTTTTAGAAAAAAAAGTTATTAGGGAAATGTTTAGAACTCTTTGTTTGCTATAGGGAACTCTAATCAGAACTCCTTTTTTTGATTTTTTTGGATTTTGAAAATTTTTTGTTCAGTCAATGGGAACTTAAATTTTGGAATAACTTTTGAAATATTAGTTTTAGAAAAAAAAGTTATTAGGGAAATGTTTAGAACTCTTTGTTTGCTATAGGGAACTCTAATCAGAACTCCTTTTTTTTTTGATTTTTTTGGATTTTGAAAATTTTTTGTTCAAAGTCAATGGGAACTTAAATTTTGGAATAACTTTTGAAATATTAGTTTTAGAAAAAAGAGTTATTAGGGTAATGTTTAGAACTCTTTGTTTGCTATAGGGAACTCTAATCAGAACTCCTTTTTTTTTATTTTTTTGGATTTTGAAAATTTTTTGTTCAAAGTCAATGGGAACTTAAATTTTGGAATAACTTTTGAAATATTAGTTTTAGAAAAAAAAGTTATTAGGGAAATGCTTAGAACTCTTTGTTTGCTATAGGGAACTCTAATCAGAACTCCTTTTTTTTTTGATTTTTTTGGATTTTGAAAATTTTTTGTTCAAAAAGTCAATGGGAACTTAAATTTTGGAATAACTTTTGAAATATTAGTTTTAGAAAAAAAAGTTATTAGGGAAATGTTTAGAACTCTTTGTTTGCTATAGGGAACTCTAATCAGAACTCCTTTTTTTTGATTTTTTTGGATTTTGAAAATTTTTTGTTCAGTCAATGGGAACTTAAATTTTGGAATAACTTTTGAAATATTAGTTTTAGAAAAAAAAATTATTAGGGAAATGTTTAGAACTCTTTGTTTGCTATAGGGAACTCTAATCAGAACTCCTTTTTTTTGATTTTTTTGGATTTTGAAAATTTTTTGTTCAGTCAATGGGAACTTAAATTTCGGAATAACTTTTGAAATATTAGTTTTAGAAAAAAAAGTTATTAGGGAAATGTTTAGAACTCTTTGTTTGCTATAGGGAACTCTAATCAGAACTCCTTTTTTTTTTGATTTTTTTGGATTTTGAAAATTTTTTGTTCAAAAAGTCAATGGGAACTTAAATTTTGGAATAACTTTTGAAATATTAGTTTTAAAAAAAAAAGTTATTAGGGAAATGTTTAGAACTCTTTGTTTGCTATAGGGAACTCTAATCAGAACTCCTTTTTTTTTTTTGATTTTTTTGGATTTTGAAAATTTTTTGTTCAAAAAGTCAATGGGAACTTAAATTTTGGAATAACTTTTGAAATATTAGTTTTAAAAAAAAAGTTATTAGGGAAATGTTTAGAACTCTTTGTTTGCTATAGGGAACTCTAATCAGAACTCCTTTTTTTGATTTTTCTGGATTTTGAAAATTTTTTGTTCAGTCAATGGGAACATAAATTTTGGAATAACTTTTGAAATATTAGTTTTAAAAAAAAAAGTTATTAGGGAAATGCTTAGAACTCTTTGTTTGCTATAGGGAACTCTAATCAGAACTCCTTTTTTTTGATTTTTTTGGATTTTGAAAATTTTTTGTTCAGTCAATGGGAACTTAAATTTTGGAATAACTTTTGAAATACCTATTAGTTTTAGAAAAAAAAGTTATTAGGGAAATGTTTAAAACTCTTTGTTTGCTATAGGGAACTCTAATCAGAACTCCTTTTTTTTGATTTTTTTGGATTTTGAAAATTTTTGGTACTAAGTCAACGGGCACATTAATGTGCCCTAACTTTTCCAATTTTGCAGAACTCTTTCTAAAACCCATCAGGAACTTTAGAACTCTTGGTTTTATGTTGAAAAACATGCTCAGAACTCTTTTTCTCAAAAAAGTCCTTGCTGCGTGAAGTTAGCAAAAAAAAACTATTTTTTCGAATTTCAACACTTTATTCGCCAGAACTATTGAAAAAAAGTATGAGGAACTCTAGAACTCTTTGTTTGCTACCGGGAACTCCAATTTTTTATTAAATTTTAAACAATTGTTTTGCTAACTTCACAGGACTGAAATATGGCAGGTAAGAAAAATAACAAACCAATCAGAACATTTGTTGCCATATCATCATCAAACAACCACGTTTCTTAGTTAGTTGAAGTTGTTGTTGGTTAAATGTATAAATTTCCAATTGGGAAAATCCACAGTTTGCTAGTGTGAACAACTATAAAAAAAAAAACTCAGCTTTTGTAAGTTGTAGAAAAATAAACCAATCAGAACATTTTTGTTATCATTATCATTTAACTTGTAGGTAGTTTCGTGGTTACCAACTTGGTTTTTTTTTTAAATCTTAGGAATAACAAATAAAGTCAATTCCAATAAATTTACAGAAAGATATCTTTTTTTGCATTATTTTCTATTTTTTGTTTTGCAAATGGAACAATAATGCTTGTTGCTAAACTGTTAAGGTTGTTTTGCATGTGTAATGGTCATGAGTGGAAATAGATCAAAATTACTTCTCTTTCTATTTCTCGTTCACTACTATGACGGCGCGCGGTGTTTTGCAACGAAACTGGTACCGCCGACCAAGAAGGGTTGCTCATGTGTTTGTTGTTGGTTGTTATGATGGTCAAAGATGAATAATATTATGCCGCCGCTCGCGGATACCGTTGATTGTGACCTAGAATCGATAATTGTATTGGTCACCATTACGGTGCGGCGGTGTTTTGTATCGAAACTGGTACCGCGGACCAAAAAGGGTTGCTCATGTGGTTGTTGTTGGTTGTTATGAAGGTCAAAGATGAACAATATCCTGCCGCCGCCGCTCGCGGATACAAATGGTTGTTACCTAAGATCAATCTTTTAAATGGTCACCCGCTATTTTGTTGTTGCGCTTGTTGATTTTTTTGCGCTCTGATGATGGTTTTGCATCGGAATTATGGCTGGTCCGTAAAAAGGGACAGAAGGGATTACGAATATCCTGGCGCCGCGCCGCTCGCGGATACCGTTGGTTGTGAAATAAGACCGATATTTTTAATGGTCACCCGCTCTTTTTTTTTGAACTTGTTGACAAATCTGACAATTAGTCGGAATTATTCACTCTCATTCTAATCTAAATTCAGGCTAAGCTCATCCATATCTTGATCGATAATTTGTACCCCGCATCAGATGGTTTTTTTTTTTATGTGTAAAATACTTTCGCCAGATGGAAAATAATGTAATTGCAGATAAGGTTTTACAAGCCAATGTTTAACAAAATGCCGATCACTACATTTTTTCTTTGAGAAATGAGAAAAAATTAAATTAATATTCACCTAAAATTCCTACATATATTAGGAAAGTGAATGCAAATTTTGATATGTAATCAGCAGTTTCTATAGTAAAAAGCTTTTAAATGAATTAAACATTTTTTGAACAAATAAAATTCCAAAATGTAAGAAATTTGGTTTTTCGACTCGGATTGTTTTTTAAACTAGCTGTTACCTACATGCAAACAGTTAAATATTAGCGTTCCTAAAATGGCAGTTGTAAACATCATATTTAAACACAAGTAGTTAAGGTGGGTACTGCACGCATTGTGTTAATTGGTACCTACCAAAAAGTATAAGCCCGCCGCAGATTTGCTGTCTGCAGTATTTCAGCCATCATAATTGATGCAATATTTATTGGTTATTTACTAAATTTTTTTAGAACCCCAGACAGCTATGGAAAATCTTAAATTTGAAAGCTCTCAACGATGGTTTTTTTCATTTAAATAAACCAGAAGTTTGTTTATGTAACGGGTGATTTTTTAGCTGGTTTGGTTTTGGCAACACTGGTTTTGACAGCTGACGTGTGTTTAGTACCTTGTGTCACTGTCAAACAGCTTCAGTTTGGTTTGCAATTTAACCATGGATCGACTTACAAATGAACAACGCTTGCAAATTATTGAATTTTACTATCAAAATTCGTGCTCGGTTCGAAATGTTCATTTCCGCTTTTTTATCGAAAAATTGTGTTCAGCGATGAGGCTCATTTTTGGTTGAATGGGTACGTAAATAAGCAAAATTGCCGCATTTGGAGTGAAGATCAGCCAGAAGCATTGCAACAGCTAGCAATGCATCCCGAAAAAGCCACTGTTTGGTGCGGTTTATGGGCCGGCGGCATTATTGGGCCATATTTCTTCAAAGATGATGCGAATCGCAGCGTTACTGTCAATGGTGAACGCTACCGAGCGATGATAACAAACTTTTTTTTGCCCGAAATGGAAGTTCTTGACTTGCATGATATGTGGTTTCAACAAGACGGTGCCACATGCCACACAGCACGCAAAACAATGGCGCAATTGCGAGGCGAGTTTGGTGAACAGTTAATTTCACGTTTCGGGCCGGTCAATTGGCCGCCTAGATCGTGCGATTTGACACCATTAGACTATTTTTTGTGAGGGTATGTCAAGGCTAATGCCTATAGGGACAAGCCCGCTTCGATTGACGCACTGGAAGCCAACATCCATGCATTCATTCGTGAGATACCGGCCGATATGTGTGAAAGAGTATGCCAAAATTGGACTCAGCGGATGGGCTACCTAAGACGCAGCCGCGGTCAACATTTGCATGAAATTATCTTTAAACATTAAATTGCAAGGTTCAAACTATCGAATCAAATAAATATTTCATTCATTTTTTCGAATTTTGTGTGTTTTTTTTTTTAAAAAAAGTTCTAAGCCTCTTAAAAAATCACCCGTTATTTTCAGCCCATTCACGCAATTTTTACTTGCGATTATAGGTAGGGAAAGTTATGGATTCGTGCAAAAAAAAAAATTGAGATAACAATCACACATGACATAACGATGATGGAGAAGTCGAAAAAAGTGGGTCTGGAAATTCCGTCCGTCTGTCTGTCTGTCTGTCTATATGTCTGTTCGCGCCTCTAGAGCCTGAATGGATGGGCCGATTTGCTTCAAATTTGATATTTATAAAAAATTCAAAAACACATTGAACCTTTTTTTCGTTGAATAAAAAAAAATAAAAAAAACAGGAGCGGCTTACTTACTTTGCACCTTTACAAAATTAAAAGCTAGTAAATATGAACTAACAGTAACTAATTATTATTATTATCAATTTAAACGTAAAAGTAGAAATGAAATTAAACTTATTGAAATTATTATTTTAAGGAAAATAAATTAAAAATTATTCAAATCAAAGCACTTTGAATACATTAACATAATGCAACAGTCTTACCAATAAGAACTTGTATTTGTTTACTATGGACAGTAGATTTATTTTATAATGCATGCCTTGAAATTAATAAATACATTTAACGACGACAATTAGAATATTAAAATAAAATGCTTATTTAAGGTCACGACATATACGCATAAATGTGCAAAAATGCTGCAATCAGGGTTGATTTGGCGAACAGATCCTTTTCTCTGCATATCGTCGAATTGCATCCAATGTTCCAACATTTTAACATATGCAGCAGACGCAAAGCTCTAGCCGGGGAATAGTTGCTTGTAAAGATGTCTTTGTTTTCTTTGATGGTGCTACTCTTGATTTAGCGCAAAGCAGTCGCACCGTTATGACGTTGTCACTACTGATGGAACGAACGTAGGCCGCAGCACCATAAGCCTTTTCTGAAGCATCGGCAAATACGTGATACTGAATCCTTTTTGGTGTTTTGTGTGAAAATATATGCCTAGCAATCTTTATATTGTTTGGTGACTGCAGTCCTTCGCGAAATTTTATCCAAGTTGTTTGCATTTCCTGAGGTAATGCAGCATCCCAATCAAGCTTCAATTCCCACAACCTTTGTAAGAATATTTTTGCCACTACAACGACAGGTGCCATGATACCGAGGGGGTCAAATAGATGTGCTATGTCACTGTAAGCTGTTCGTTTGGTCACTCGATCTCTTTTTAGCCAAGATGTTTTAACGCAGAGTTGGTCAGATTTTGGCATCCACGTAAGACCAATTGTTTTCACATGATCTTCAATATTGGTGTTGAAGTCCAATTCTGTTTCTCGGTCCTCGAGTGGTACTCCTTTTAATAAGGATTCATGATTAGCGCACCATTTCCTTAGCTTGAAGCCGCTATTGTGAAGGATAGTCCGGAGTTCAGTTTGGGTATTCAAAAGTTCAGTCAACTTATCAGCACCGGTTAAAACATCATCTACGTAGAAGTCACGAGATAATACCTTCGACCCCGATGGGTAACGATCCTCGTTATTTTGCGCCAAAACTTGGAGGCACTTTGTTGCCAAGTACGATGCAAATGTTGTGCCGTAGGTGACGGTGTTGAGCTGGAAGCACTTTAACGGGTCATTTGGGCTGTTCCTCAACGTCATCTTGTATTGTTGGGCCCGTGGACAGGATGTCGTTCAGTGATATATTTGATGAGGATTTTGCGGAACCATCAAAAACTACCCTTAGCCTTGTAGTGCTACTATCGGGCTTTTGGACGCAATGATGGGACAAGAAATAGTAGGGCTTTGTTATTTGTTGGAAATTAACTTCCTGCATGTGGCCCAATTTCTGGTACTCCACCATGAACTTTGTGTAGAGTTTTTTCAGTTCTTTTGAATTGGCTAACCTTCGTTCAAGAGATATGAACCTCCGGAAAGCAATGTCTTTTGATTCACCTAAGCAAGTTGGGGCTTCCTTGAATGGAAAGCGAACCACAAATCGGCCATTCGAGTCCTTTGTTGATGTTTGGACAAAATGAGTTTCACAACGTCTTTCTGCTTGGGTGAAATTATCTGGAGAGGGGGTGGTTTCTTCTAAGCTCCAAAATTTCTCAATCTGCTGATCAAGGGCTTCATCCTCAGTGCATATTCCGCACGATGCTAAAAGTCCATCATTAGTAAAGGGCACCTTGCCTGCTACTGTCCATCCAAACACAGTATTTTGAAGTGTTGGTAGATCTTCACCTAAGCTGATTTGACCAACAGCTAAGGTAGCATAGAAAATTTCCGCACCAATGAGAAGATCGATTGGCCCTGGCTGATTAAATTGCGAATCAGCCAAAACGATATTCCTCGGAATCGACCAATTCGAAGTTATTATTGCCCGTGATGGTTGCGGTGAGACAATTTTTGACAATACGTGTGCTTCAATTCTTGTGGAGAATCCATTTGTTTTAGAACCAATCTCCAAATTGATTCTTCGATGGGATGACCTCTTGCTTTGACCGATCCCTTCAACAAGCAGCGTCTCGTGCATTTGTCTTAGTCCCAAGGTTTTGGCCAGCTTTTCAGTTATTAAATTAACCTGCGATCCAGAATCCAATAAAGCTCGACATGATATTTGTTCTCCCGATTGATTTTTCAGGTGAACAATAGCTGTACTTAACAGCACACTTTTAGTTTTGATTGCAGTGTTTGTGCTAGGAGGTGTGGGCTCTGTCGCCGAAGTGCAGATCTTTGGCGAGTCAGCGACAGAAGTTGGGGTACCTGCTAGCGTTGATGTTTTTGAACCCTCTGGTTTTTCGGGGTAATCCAAGTGAAGGAGTGTATTGTGCCCCCTTTGGCACTTGGCGCACCCTCCGACCGAGCAGTCTTTAGTGAAGTGCCCTGATTTCAGACAATTTGCACAGTGTCTTGATCTTTGAACTAGGCGCAATCGGTGTTTTGGACTTAACTGTAGAAATTTCTGGCAGGCGTACAGCTGATGATTGCCCTTGCAGGAAATACATTTGGGTCCCGCTGCAGCGACCGTGGTTAAGGCCATATTGGGTCTTAATCTTCTTCGTTGTTCATCCGAACCTTCCCTTGTGGTTGTTGATAATGCCTCCAACGATTGGAACCGCAGCTCCAAGAATGATAGGAACTCCTTAAATGTGGGCATGAGTTTTGGGGTTTTTAATGATTGTTCCCAAAGAGTGAGAGAATTTCGATCCAACCGCTTGATGAGAATGTGCAAGAGTATTGGATCCCAATTGGTTGTCTCTATGCCAAGGTTTTGCAGGCTGCGGAGGCATTCTTGCGTAGTGTCATGCAGTGACTTTATGGCTGAAGAACTTTCGTTTTGACTTTTAGGTTGTGCCATTAATTTGTTTAGTAAGGCTGTTACCATAAGTCGAGTGTTTTCATAACGGCTTGTGATCGTTTCCCAAGCAGCAATGTAGTTGGCGTCAGATATGGAGAAGTGCTGAATCAGCCTTTCAGCTTCTCCTGTGATTGTGGTCTTCAGATACCACATCTTCTGGCATGGTGAAATGGGTTGATTGTGGATAAGCTCCGTATATAGATCGCGAAACTGTATCCACTTTGAGTAGTCACCATCGAATTTTGGCAATACTACTCTTGGTAATTTCGTCCCTTGGTTTGGGGTTATAGTTGTCCCGGATCCAGAATTCGATCTTGATCGGTTATAAAGTGTCGTAAGTGCAGTATGCACTTCATCTTCTATGGAGAGAAATTGTTCGACATCATAGACTGAAGAATTCGGTTCATCTAGTAGTTCCCATATTTTATGATGGAAGCCTCGTATTGCCGCCCAGTCCTGTTCAATTGATTTAAGCCTTATCAAATAGAACTCCTCAGAATGTTGTTCTTGGCCTTGAATCAGGCGCTTAATTGAGTTTTCGACCATTACGATCATTGATGACTGTTTTTTAATCAGCCTTAATAATTCCACAGAGGCAACAGGCATGTCGGATGACCATTTTGTCTTTTCCGTATGCTCAGGCAATGTGGGCTTCAATTGAGCTGGAGCTGGAGCCTTAGGAATGGTTCCACTGCTTGTCGGGATTGCACCACCAGTTGTTCCATTGCCATCATCTTCAGTTGGCTCAGGCAAAATTAAATGGAGACTTTGTTTTAATTCGAGGTAAATTCTTTGGAAATTTTCATACGTTTTTCCTTGAATATATGGCGTATCCGCCTTAACAAAATTCTTTACAGATTCATGGTTTTGGTGGAATTCCACCCATAGTGCTTCCAGAATTTGCAATCTTTTTTGTTTGTATTGCAGTGTTTTGCGGTCAGCACTGTCTTTGCTCATGTTTGTTTTTAGTTTCTGAAGTTCCTCAGCGATAGCCTTCTGCCGGGCTATTATTTTGAAAACCTGCATCTCATCCATGGTACTTTTTACGGTGGTTCAAATGGTTGGTTCAAATAATTAGCTGTGAATCAATGCACTGCTGTGGACCCTGGCCACTTGGTAGGTGTAGTGAATGTTTGGTACTGGAACGCTGCTTCCTGGAGCACTGCAACCTGGAACTCTGCGACCTGGAACGCTGCTACACTTCAAGCTGGAACTCTGCAACTCAGGAACCTTGATCGCTTATACCAGTGTTAAAAAGCCCTGGTAAACGCTTCGCTGACAGCCAGTGTTAAAGCCCTGGCAACGCACTCACGATTCACTTCCTCGAAGTTTGACGTAGAAATCACGTCGGGGTCACCAATGTTTAAAGATAGTACTCTTTTGTATTATCTTGCTGGACAGGGTACATAAACCTTGACCAGCCGTAGTAATAAATACACCCGGTTCTGTGTACCGGTGTATTATCGTCGAATATGTTCTTTATTTTATACCAATGCCCCTTACCTCTGGTGGGGGGAAGCAATAGCAGAAATAATTTTAAACCAATGCCCCTTACCTCTGGTGGGGGGAAGCAATAGCAGAAATAATCGAAGAGAGTTTGATCGTGAATGATAATTTTTATTTCCTTACAATACTATTTATACACAGTTTTTGCAAACTAAGCTAAAATTAATTAACAATAACAATAGTCGCTTAATGCTGACTTCTAAAAAAATAAACAAAAAAACTCATAAAGTTCAATAACCATATCCAATATTCGAATGCAATAATTTTGCTGACAGATGCACAAAATTATTCATTCTATGGGAATTGGCTATTGAATGATACAAGATACACACATTGGCTACGAAAATGAAAGCAATGCAAAAGGCGTTAAATGAAATAACATGCAGAGAAGCTACATGACTAATGTTGATATGCAAATGCGTTAAATGACATGCAGAGAAGCTACATGACCTATGTTGATATAATAATATCAACAAGTGTAGTGGCCTATGCAACTACTCCTGCCAATTGGTACAATTTCGTGTCACATGTAATGACTTCCGGAAAGGTATTCAGTGTTGTCGAAAATTCTTCTCCAAGGTCTGTTTCCACAAAAATGTGCGGACCATATTTTTTTTTCATAAACGGTTTTTCCTTACAACATTGTTTTTTTTTCGAAGAAGGACATATCAATCGCGTTTTCCATTGCACTGAATCCTTTTTCAAGTACTTTTATATTGGCAGGAATGGTTGAACAACTTCTGTCACTCCTTGTATCGCACAAGTTGCAATGAAATGATGTTATGCAACTTGGACTATTTGAAAATACTGCATTTGCAAAACTGCCAATATTAATTGCTGCGTCTATTTTGATAATATTAGCTCGACTAATGTCCGGGGAATATTTATTTAAATTAAAAAGAACTTTAGCTCTTTCGGTGTAAAAGTCTGCTGTTAATCCTTTTTCTTTTAATATAAACGCAGCTTTAATTATTGGGACATCAAGATCGCAAGCATTGTCCTTATATGCCTCCCAGTTTAGAAGTGCTATGGCCAATATTTGGCATAGACTATCGAAGGCACACGTGTTTGAAACAACAAACGTTTTGCCATTATGACGAACATTTTTACAATATATCCCATTTACTATTGTCGGTATTTTAAAATTGGTTTTAAGTGTTGGATCGAACTGAACCATAGGATCGGAGTACTTTACTCGTTTGAAAGTGTTGTTTTTATTTCTCCAATTTTCTTCTTCTCTAAGTTCAAATAAATCGTTAAAATACTTATCATTAAAACTGCTGTCTGGGCTGTTTGGGTTCGATTTGCTGTCGTCGTTCAAAAAACGTTTCTTTGAATGTTCTCCTTTAATAGATTCTTGTTGTCGGGAGCAAGTGGGTTCGGGAATTTCACCAGCCAAACCTAGTTTTAGTTTGCCTGGAAAACTCGACAGGTGATGGGTGATAAACTTATCGATTCTCATAGGCTTGGAAATATCTTTTAACACTCTGTTTTTTAGATCGTTAAATTCTGACTCAACTGCTGCAGAAGTTGGTCGTATACTGCCATATCCAATTTTATGAGGCATGACAGAGAGAAGTAAGCAAGAAGGGACTTGTTTTACACTTCCGGATAGTAATATGGGTTCAAATCTTCAGTCTCTTCTTTTTGATTGATTTTCCGCTTACACATATCTAATAGATTCTTTGACCAGTCAAAAATATCACATCGTTCTGATGAATCTTCTTCTTGGTTGTCTGAATCTTCTTCATATTCTCTAAACAGCAAATATTTTTCATCAACGTTGACTCCTTTTATTGAATTTTTCAAATAATTCTGTGCATGAGCAGTGCAGTTATTACTATCGATATTGGTATTGAGGGCCATACAAAAGATTGAAACTGCGTGCTTTGCAATACTTTTAAAGGTGTTTTGATTCCGCAAAGCTGCTAGGCTACGGATGTAAAACTCTCTTACTCTTTTTGACTTTTAATCCCAGCATTTCCATTTGCAAATCATGTGCATAAAATGGCAAATATCAAGACGAAGTAAGGTAGGTGGTATAGAAGAGTTTTTGTCCAATAGAAGATTAAAGCAGTGAGATAAATACTCAGCCAAACTATTTTTTTTTTGCAAAAGCTCGGGCAGCAGCACCTAGTAATGCTTTGCTAAAGTCAGTAACAACTTCTTTAGGTACTGGAAATGAGCGAACATGATGTGAGCCAATCCTCAGAAATTCGAATAACCAATATGCTATTGCATTTGTATTTTGTGCAGTTGAGACCATTTGACAAAAAGGCAGGTGGTTGTTATCGTCAATTTTTGTGATGCATTGGTATAGGAAAATATGTGGGCATAGCTCTCCATTTGGTAATTTGACTTTTTTTATTAAGGAACCAGTTGAGTCAATGATTATTGTTTTATGATGTTGATGGTATACCGCGATTTGTTCATTTGTGAAGTAATGCACAAATAGCGGATTCAAACCAATACCTCTAATAGAGCCTTCCAATCTGGCATCGTACTTCAACAGCTGCAAATTTTCATATATGTTGGAAGATTTTACCCCGAGCATACGATTTTGTCTTTCTTGCTTTAAGGTATGCAGCGTTGAAGCTCAGTATAACTGCGGAGGTTCTTCGTCAAAATAGTCCATTAGTTTGTCTGCTTCCTTTCGTCGCCAAATTGAAGGAAACATGTTTCCATCTACTTACTCTTTTCCGATTTCACATCTTTTTGATCCTTTGAGTTGTCTTTTCTTAGAATGTTGGAAAGATGGATCATATTTGTCTAGGCGACACTCCATTATAACGGGCTGTTCTTCGACAGGTTTATTGACGATGGAACCAAAAAATTCACTACCGCATTCCAAACAATATGCTGTAACTGTCACGGCATACCCAATTTCAGATGCCTTTGATCTCTTAAACGTCAAATGACAGTTTAATTTAATATTTTTGTAAATTTCTTCAAATAAGAAAGAAGTCCAGGCTCTCCGCTTAAGGTATTGCGCTTTTCGAGCCCCACGATTTTTGAAATCATATGTGACTTCTTCAAGCTCTATTTCTTTCCATATTCTTGAAACGTCAATATAAAATTCACTGTTGCCATTATAGGAGTCCTCGAAACTTGCGTTATTTGGTATTTTCTCCGGATTAGGTATATTATACAAGTTTAAAATGTATGAATACATTTCATAGCGATTTAGTTTAAAATCGTATAAATGTTTTTAGCACTCAGAGGATCTGCTGTTCCAATTGCTTCTGACAAATCAGAAAACACTTTAGATTTTGGAGCTGCTATGGATCTATCGTCATTAATTACTCGCCTATATTTTTCGAACTTCAGCAGGACACGCAAGTCTTGAACACATTGACGTGTAGACATGGTATTATCAAATCTGAAAAAAGTTACTCTAAAATGAACAACAACTTTCAAAAAATTTTAGGAGGTTTGCTTATACATAAATACTATGGAAGGCATGATCTATTTGAAATTGAAAAAAAGTCCTGGATTACACTGCTTTAAGGGAATTTAAGCTTAAGACAACTTGGGAAATGATTAAAGAACATGTTTTAGGAAAAAATTGTTCGACAATGAGTGGAAGGCCTATCGCCAATTTTGATATCAATTGTCGGGGATTCAAGAAAAGGCTTGCTTTAGAATATTCTGAACCATGTTAACGGTAATTGCGCTGTTAGTACTAATGATAAAAAGATAGGTTTTTGGATTTCACTGCGAATATTTATGGATACCAACTGCGTTTTTCTTAGATCTTATGGTGATCGGAAAAAGCGCAGCAGGTAAATAAAAGGAATAATAAGATTTGTTACGTACGCGTTTCTAAAAACAGTCAGCTATAAAATTTTTTTTCAAAAAAATATGAATTGACAAAAATGGTGGGTGGTTGGTTGTAGGTGTGGTGGGTAGTTTCTGGTGGGGGGATTAGGTGCGTGTGAGGTTGAAGAAATTGCCAAAAATTGTGAGTGGGTGATTTGGTGTGTGTGGGGGGGGGGTGAATAAACTGTCAAAAATAGTGGGTGGGGTGTTGGGAGTATGGTAGGGGTTGAGGGTTGGTTAGGGGAAATTGAAAAAATTGTTGGTGGTTGAATGTAGGTGGGGTGTGTGTATGGTGGTGGTGGAGAGATTACTTGTGAGGAGGGAGGGGTTGAGGAAAAAATTGTCAAAAAAGTGGGGGGTTATTTTCGAGTGGGGGCGGGGAGTTGAGGGGTAGTTGGGGGGTGTTTGGATGGTGGTGGGCCTGCTGAGTTATTTTTGCGCAAATAATTTTTTTTTTGGTTGAGGCCGCGGTCCACAATGGACTGTCTGCGCCACCTTAAGTAAGTAAGTAAGTAAATAATTTTTTAGCTGAACGATTAGCATACACAACAATTTTATATGATAAGGTTCCAATAAATGCGAAGAGTTGCCGATTAATGCAGAGTGCTATAATTCTCTTTTTCGTTAAGCATGAAGGAGGTATCACGTAAGGTGTTTACATAACAATTTTTTTTATTTTTCCTGCTATGAATTAGAAAACACGCTGTATATGTATACCCTTGGAATTTAAATTATAGTCTCCTGAAATAATTTCTTTCTGAAGTATTTTCGAGTAATATAAAAGTAAGAGAAAAAACAAGAACAAAGAAAATAAGCAATGTCAATCTTTTTTCTTTGAGTAAGAGCTAAGACATATATTTGTGATGCACATTTAAAAAAAAAACAAATAACAGCACTATCTTCTCACAAAAAAAAAACTACTTGTTTCATAACTACACACCTTCCTCTAAAATTATTATACCTAATGTTAATATTATTCCAATACTTACTAGAAGAATATCTTATATCAGATTACACAATTACTTATAACGCACTTTTATTGTCTTATTTAAATTACTATTACCTTTCTCTTCAAAGTGTCGCAAGCGAATGAAGCATGACACAGAAGAATCTTTATAAGATCAACAAGATCATGACAAACACGGAAACAACAACAAGGGCAACATCCATGCATCGTAATAGCAAAAAAATAAAGCGGTATCCGCGAGCGGCGCGGCGCCAGGATATTCGTAATCCCTTCTGTCCCTTTTTGCGGACCAGCCATAATTCCGATGCAAAACCATCATCAGAGCGCAAAAAAATCAACAAGTGCAACAACAAAATAGCGGGTGACCATTTAAAAGATTGATCTTAGGTCACAACCATTTGTATCCGCGAGCGGCGGCGGCAGGATATTGTTCATCTTTGACCTTCATAACAACCAACAACAACCACATGAGCAACCCTTTTTGGTCCGCGGTACCAGTTTTGATACAAAACACCGCCGCACCGTAATGGTGACCAATACAAGGATCGATTCTAGGTCACAATCAACGGTATCCGCGAGCGGCGGCATAATATTATTCATCTTTGACCATCATAACAACCAACAACAAACACATGAGCAACCCTTCTTGGTCGGCGGTACCAGTTTCGTTGCAAAACACCGCGCGCCGTCATAGTAGTGAACGAGAAATAGAAAGAGAAGTAATTTTGAACTATTTCCACTCATGACCATTACACATGCAAAACAACCTTAACAGTTTAGCAACAAGCATTATTGTTCCATTTGCAAAACAAAAAATAGAAAATAATGCAAAAAAAGATATCTTTCTGTAAATTTATTGGAATTGACTTTATTTGTTATTCCTAAGATTTAAAAAAAAAAAACCAAGTTGGTAACCACGAAACTACCTACAAGTTAAATGATAATGATAACAAAAATGTTCTGATTGGTTTATTTTTATACAACTTACATAAAGCTGAGTTTTTTTTTTATAGTTGTTCACACTAGCAAACTGTGGATTTTCCCAATTGGAAATTTATACATTTAACCAACAACAACTTCAACTAACTAAAAAACGTGGTTGTTTGATGATGATATGGCAACAAATGTTCTGATTGGTTTGTTATTTTTCTTACCTGCCATATTTCCTTATACCCAAATCTGATTCTTTCAAATCGAAGGGAAAAATTGCAATTTTAAAGATTTAGGTACCTACATACATACATACCTATTAAATTTTCGCACGCAATATAATATGTTTTTAAATACCTACACAAAATATATATACATTATGTACCTATGTACAATATGTTCGAATATGGAGGTAAAGAAGGTGTCCAATGAACTTTAATAGGTTGCATGAATGATAATTAGGAGTGCTTTTGACTTTTATATTTAAAAAAATGGTAGGTACGAGTATATGGATCTATTATAGTGTGTGACTTGAATCCATGTACCTAGATAGGAGAAAAAAAATTGCTTTATCCTCTGATGAACTATTGGAAATTCTGTAGGTAGATAAGATATACTATGTCGGTACATTGTACAATGTATCTACAGTATACAGGGTGTCCCGAAACTCAACGTCAAGCGGGCACCGGGTGAAAGGGTAGGTTATGTCCATTCTGGAAAAAGTAAGGAAAAAAATCCATCTCGCTTTGTTTAGTAAAAATAGTAATATGTATTTATAAAAATTATAAAAATCGTTACACTAGACCACACTTTTAGGTACTGTGGTCACAAATTTTCATATTTTGCGGTGTTTATTTTTTTATGTAATCCTTACTAACTATGCTATTATTCCCAATTAAAAATCCAAAAATAAATATCGTAGTTTTCGTAAGAAAAATAAAATTTGACTGAGTCATGGTGAAATTTTTTTTTTAAACTTAACTTTGATACTTCATACTTTAAAAAAAATGTACCGCACTACCCTCGGCAAGTTATTTAAAAAGTTGGCCCATTTTACCAAGATTTCAAAATGGTACAACACTTGCTAATTATTCACCCATAAAAAATATTATCAAAATTTAAACCGCTGTGAGCATTATAAATTAGGACTAAAAAATTGGAAAGTATTGTATTGTTCCCTATTAATGTATTACTGAAAACTTTATCTATTCATAAATCTTAATGAAACAAATGAAAAAAATTTAATACATTTATTTTATCTTAAAGCACTTTACACTAAAGCAAATGTTCAAATTGTTTACCCTCGGTACGAATACAGACTCTGCATCGCCGCAGAAAAGATCTTTTTTTTTTTTTTTTTATAAGCACTCGCACTCAAAGGAATATTAATACCTTTATAATGAATTAACATGTGCGAGCGAGGAAAGAGAAGGAATAGAAAGATAGGAAAGAAAGGTGGTACAGTGGTTTGAGATTTTAGGTGATAATTATCTCATGGAAATTTCACGGGTGGCATCCAGTTGAAACTTGGGAAATAAATAAAAATTGCTGCCCTGGCTGGGTTTGAACGCACAGCTCTCAGGTTGAGCAACCAAGCACTACATCCACTATACCATTGCCACCCGCAATTGGACGTCTGTTCATCAGACGTCCAAATCTCCTTGCATTAATATCTTCTCCTGCTTCAAGAATTTTTTGGCGTAGTTCGTCTCTATTTAGAATTGGTTTATCATAAACTTTTTCTTTTATGCAGCCCCAGTAAAAGAAATCGAGCGGGTTTAGGTCCGGAGAACGAGGAGGCCACAAAATTGATCCAAGGCGCCCAATCCACCTATCGGGATACTCAGTACTCAGGTTATCCCGTACTAGACGAGCATAATGTGCTGGGCAACCATCTTGTTGAAACCAAATGTCTCGATAGATGTTCAATGGTACATTTTCTAACAAATTCGGCAGTTCATTTTGTAAAAAATGCAGGTAGTTTTCGCCATTTAGATTTTCTGGCAGCTCATATGGTCCCATTATTTGTCCATTTAAAATTCCGGTCCAAATATTTATTTTAAATTGATATTGAGAGCGGTCTTCACGCATAAAATGTGGATTCTCTCTGTGCCACTCATGTAAATTATGCAAATTCAAATAACCGTCTTTCAATAACCGTCTTCAGTATTTTTGGCCAACATTGTTGTGCAAAAATTGACTCTAGGAGCGTAGTCACGAGGTAACAAACTTTGTACTCGTTGTACATGGTACGGGTGGTAGCTGTTTTCTTTTAAGATTCTATGAGCAATGCTCTTCGGAATTCCAGTTGACTTTTCAATTGCACGTGCTGAAGTGCTGGGATCATTTATAATTTCACTCATAACTACGTCGTCGTTGTGTCCTCGAGGTCTCCAGCCTGCGGCGCCGGCCATACAAGTACTAGGCAATCGTCCTTGGGAATATGAAATGTGTACATAGATGAACACACGGTGGTCTGGGTGACGCGCCACATTTGGGTACCTTTCGCGATACAATCTGGCGGCAGCAGAGGCATTACAACCGCATTCACCGTAAATAATGTGCATGTTTGCATATTCCTCAGCTGTGTAGGAATACGGCATTTCACGTAAGGTTTTTATTCTCTATTACTAGATTATAATTATAACACAAATTTTAGATAATAATTAAGACAACACTAATCGAATCCAGGGGAAAACAAAAGCAAACGATTATGCTAATAAAAAAGCCAACGATTATTAGAAATTGCGAACAAAAGTAAGAGCGTTCTGTACTGAAAGCAAAACGTGTAAACAGAAATTTTTAGTCTGCTGCTTTTTTGTGATTTTCACTTTAGAATGATCTGTATGCAGCTGCAATCCGTTAGTTTGTTCTGTTTTCAGGAATTTGATGGATATTGCCAGGAAGTTGCATCTTTTGTTGTTGTGTTGGCCAGTGTTTTTCTTAACAAGGGTAGAATTTTCCAATTTTTTAGTCCTAATTTATAATGCTCTACAGCGGTTTAAATTTTAATAATATTTTTTATGGGTGAATAATTAGCAAGTGTTGTACCATTTTGAAATCTTGGTAAAATAGGCCAACTTTTTAAATAACTTGCCGAGGGTAGTGCGGTACATTTTTTTTAAAGTATGAAGTATCAAAGTTAAGTTTAAAAAAAAAATTTCACCATGACTCAGTCAAATTTTATTTTTCTTACGAAAACTACGATATTTATTTCTGGATTTTTAATTGGGAATAATAGCATAGTTAGTAAGGATTACATAAAAAATAAACACCGCAAAATATGAAAATTTGTGACCACAGTACCTAAAAGTGTAGTCTAGTGTAACGATTTTTATAATTTTTATAAATATTACTATTTTTACTAAACAAAGCGAGATGGATTTTTTTCCTTACTTTTTCCAGAACGGACATAACCTACCCTTTTACCCGGTGCCCGCTTGACGTTGAGTTTCGGGACACCCTGTATATGCGATTGCATTTGCATTTTAATTGTGAGATATTTTTCCTTTTTTGGTTGGGTGTTGGTTAGAAAATGATTTATTAGGGTAGTTCAGGAAAAAATATGAATGAGTAAGATATTCATCTTTGTTTTACTAAAAGCAGGTAACTAAAGTTATATATGGTGGGGGGTAAAACGAACTCCTGGCATAGTAAAATTGTTTAGAAAATTAATTTCAGAACAATAGACATGTCATATTCTTACACCTACTACGTGATCCACAAAATTAAGGAATACATACCAGTACATATTGGTACGATTAATGAATCCGTTATAAATAAAATGCACGACTGGGTCGCACGAACTTGCTCTTATGATAAGCAATTGCGTAGTGGCTGCATATATGGATATTAAAAAAAAATAAATAATTTCGAAAATTCTTTTATTTTTTAAATTAGTTTAAGAGTTTTCTCGGAAAAACTAAGTATGCAATAAAATTTCAAAGCTATACGTCAATCTAGGAAAAAAAAATATTGAAAATCGTTGGACTAGTTTTTTTTTTTAAAGGTTATTTTTGAAAAACTTTTTCAAAAAATATTTTGAAATTTATTTGAGTATGCAAATATATGGCAATCTGTAGTTTACATTTGAAAAATAATTTAAAAAAATCAATGTACCCGTTTCCAACATATTTCGAAAACCAAAATTTTTTTTGAAAAAATTATAAAAAATCAAAAAAAAAAAGTTTTTGAAAATTTTGAAATGCCATATTAATAAAATTATGAATGACTTCCTGTGGCCAAAATTTTATTGAAATCGAATGTATAGTTTACGAGAAAATTTGATTTGAAAATACTGGTTCTATGAGAGGTACCGTTATTAGACAAATTTTGAAAAAAAATTTCAAACCAAAAGATAGATTGTCTTGCAAAAATAGCATTCTGAAAGTTTTATCAAAATCATTAGAGCCGTTTTTGAGAAAATCAGTTTTTGTCTTCAAGATTGTATGGCAGGTGCCGTTATTTTTGGACCTAGAGCAAAAATAAATAAAATGCAAGACTGGGTCGAACGAACTTGCTCTAATGAGTCACAGTGGTTTATGGGCTTGAGATTTTGATAAAAATAAAATTTTCAAAATTCTTAAATAAATACTTAAACTAATTTGAGCTGAAAAAAAAGTACGCCATTTTATTTCTTGGATAAATTTGAATTTATGAGAATAAATTTAGAAAAATCTGTGGAGCGGTTTTTGAGAAAAAAAGTTTTTTTTGAAAAACTTTTTGAAAAAAATTTAAAAAAAAAATTCAAAAGTGCCAGTTTATAGGTATTCAGCAAATACATTTATTTAAAATTTTTAGAAAAAAATTTAAAAAGCTGTTTTCAAAATATTAATTTTTTTTTTTTTTTTTTTTTTTAAATGCTTTTAAAAATACAAAAAAATATTTTTCAAAAATAATGGTATGCCATACAAATTGAGCTACCTACAGCTATATGTGTGTGAAATTTCAAAAGAATCGGTTGAGTCGTTTTCGAGATAGTCGAAAGCAAAAAAAAACGGTCCTATGGAAAGTACCGTTCTTAGCCATTTTTTGAAACTTTTTTTTCAGCCATATGATTGGTCGTACCTAAAAAGCAACACTGATTTTTTTAAATAAAAATCGTTACAGCCGTTTTTGAGAAAAATAAGCTTTAAAATAACGGTTGTATGGCAGGTACCGTTATTTTTTGAGCTAAAAAAAAAATTTCAATTTCCTTTCTGTACAATACCTAAAAAAGTCTATATACCAAGTTTGAAGCAATTCGGCCCACCCGTTTGGGCTGTAGGTCTCTATACATACAGACAGACAGACAGACAGACAGACAGACAGACATACAGACGGACAGAATTTTTAGACCATCTTTTTTCGTCTTCGCTATCATCGTAATGTCATGTTTGATTGTTATCTCAAAACTTTTTTTTTCGACGAATGCATACCTTGCCTTATAGTACCTATAATCGCAAGTAAAAATCTGTTCCGAGGGACGGCCAAATAAATCCTAAATACCAAATTTGAAGCAAATCGGCCTACCCGTTCAGCCTCCAGAGGCGCGAACAGACAGACAGAAAGACAGACAGACGGACAGAATTTCCAGACCCACTTTTTTCGACTTCTCCATCATCGTAATGTCATGTGTGATTGTTATCTCAAATTTTTTTTTCTGCACGAATCCATAACTTGCCTCATAGTACCTATAATCGCAAGTAAAAATGTGCAGACTTTCATATAAACTATATTATATGATGGTAATATAAAGGCTATTTTATATATAGTTACATATATAACCATATAATATATATAGAAAGATAGGTAGGCACAGCCGGTGGCGGGCTAGCTTTCTTTTCAAAGATCATTTCATGAGTTACAAAAACATAAACTTTGAAGATACGACTTTATCTTAATGGCACATGACAGCACAAGTCTAGCACAACGCAGCACAACAATTAAAAAAAAAAATTAGAAATGGCGGAGCTACCTTGAGTCATAAAATCGTTTCTTGCTTATATAAACGAGAGGTTTAAATATATAAAGTTTATATTTACGGCACATAGTAGCACAAGTTTAGCACAACGCAGCACAACAAATTAAAAAAAAAAAAAAAAAAATGGCGGGGCTAACTTTAGCCATAAAATCGGTTTTTGGCTATAAAAACCAGAGCTTTTAAGATAAATTTTGTATTTTAACGGCACATGATAGCACAAGAGGAGCACAATTCAGCACAAGTAAAAAAAAAAAATGGCTGTGGTTTTTGTCGTATTTTTCATACAAAAGTTTTTTGGTTATAAAACGGAGAGCTTATAAAATAAAAAAATATATTTACGGCACATGGCAGCACAAACGGAGCACAATACAGCACAACAAATTAAAAAAAAAAAAAAAAAAATGGCGGGGCTAACTTTAGTGTAAAAATCGTTTTTTGGCTATAAAAACTAGAGCTTTAGAGATAAAAAGTTTATATTAACGGCACATAGCAGCACAAGTTTAGCACAATGCAGCACAACAAATTAAAAAAAAAAAAAAAATAGCGGGGCTAACTTTAGTCATAAAATCGTTTCTTGGCTATAAAAGCTAGAGCTTTAAAGGTACAGCTTTTATATTTACGGCACATAGTAGCACAAGTCTAGCACAAAGCAGCACAATAAATTTTATATAAAAAATAAAAAATGGCGGGGCCAAATTTCACATTTCACATAATAATTAAGGAGGAGTGGTTATCCTAAAAGATGACAAAAAACTGTCAGGCTTGCTGATTTTAGTGCATTTTAAAGGTGACGCACTTGTAATGCAGTTACTGACAACAAGATGTTGAATTATGTCATTTACTTGAAGTTCAGGGTAAAGTCGGGATATAAATACTAATTTAGGCTTTGGAACGGACTCTATTTTTTGGGAGGTTCAGAACCGCTGCTGTTATTGTTATTGGAACTACTCGATACAGATTTCGGTTCAGAACAGGACGGGGATGTGCTTGTTAATACACTGGGAACTGCCGGTGGATTTATATCGGAGGGTGCAATGATATTAGTGGCTATATTTTCTTCCTGAAGAGAAGCAATTGACATTTCGTTTAAAGTTGTACTATCATTTCGTGAGTTATTGAAGTGAGTTGTTGAAGATGATATCCCTTCTCGCCCCCTTTTGATACCTTTTTAGGATTTGATGCTGTTTAAGTGAGCTTAGTAGAAGAAGTAGTGGCGTTTCTCGGGGAAGGGGGTGAAGGATGTGTAAAATCAAAATCAGAATCAGAAAGCTCTATCGACGTTGATTTGTTCGCAGTTTCAATTGGGGAAGAAATATTAGCCACATTAGCTGCAATTGAATTAAAATTTTTGGTCAAAACCTCGAGGTTCTTAGCGATTTTAAGAATTTCACCCTTAAGAGACGACATTTTAAAAGTAACTTGGGAAAGAGATACTTTAGTACAGATTGTACAGTACCAAAAAGCAATTTTTGAAGACTTGATCTTTTCGATAAAGCGATTAGTTGATCTTAAACCTTTGGCATGGAACAATTTCCCACAAGGACCAAAACATAGGAAAAGGGGAGCTGAATTCGAATTCGAGCATTAATGCTCTATACATTTCTCCGCTGAACAGTCCATTACAACAGAAAAATAAAAATAAAAATATATATACGTACCAAAATTCAAAAGTGCAACCGGAAATTAAAGAACAGATTCGAAATCAGGTCTTATAGCAATTAAAAAAAAAAGAGAGAGGAAAAAAAAAAGAGAAAAAATTTGGGCGCGGCTAAGATTCGAACCAGGAACAACACGACGGATAGATCGCGCACAGACAGTACCGACTATTGGGTTAATAATTTGCGAGGCAGCTAATTACAGTACGCTCTCGATTAACGCAACTCTCGATTCACGCAACTCCTCGATTTTCGCAACAGCTGAATTTATATCATTGTTGACGCAGTAATCGCAACTCTTCAAAAAAAAAAATTGACTCAATAAGTGCAACTTTTGTTTTTATATGCATATGAAAGCCCGAGGTTGAGATTCCTCTTCTTAAAATAAAGACTGAAACTGCAATACAAGCTTTCACCAGAGCACTTCGTCCCTATTGAACAAATATTAAGTCTTCAAAAACTGCACAAGAAATGGCGATTTTAAAAAATCTAAAAATCCAAAAAATCCAAACAAAAATGTCCATTTTTTTTCCAAAGAAAATAATTATTGCTATAAAGAGAATTAAAGATAATCCCCCCTATCATGATATCTGTTCGGAGAAAAGTTCAGATCGGAGAATTAATTGTGTTCATGGTATCCGAATCCGAAGAGCAATAAAAATATACATAACATAAGACAAACAAAAAATAATATCTTAATATCTTAATTAAGATAACTTTGCATTTAGCGTTTAACTTAAAAATAGTTTACTCGGTAATTGCAACAACCTCGGTCATTGCAACCACCCTTGTTTTAATTAGTTGCGATAATCGAGAATTGTACTTATTTAAGACGCAAAACCGTACAAATGCTATGATGGTGTAATAGAAAAAAGAGCTTATTGCAGGATTAAAAGCTTTAAAATACTGGAGGAAAAAAAAGTCAAATGGAGGGGAAGTAAATAACTTTTCGGAAAGCTAAGCAACTGCAATTAAGAAACCAATGCTAATGATACTCTTACCACAGCACAAAACAAAAAGAATCCATGAAGTTGTGATGTATTACACTAATATTACACAAAACTAAAACACAACACTGCTTTTAAATTTAACAATGCAAAATGAAATTTTTACATGCAAAATAAAAAAAAATATGGGAGCTTGAACAAAACACGACTACTAAGATTACAACCAGTGCTGCCACTCAAAAAAAGTTTTTTTTGGAAAACTTAAGAAATAATATTATTTCGTTTATAAAAGAGCTTTCACATTAAAATTTTCATCAAATATCGTTGAGTAGCTTACGAGAAAATCTTTTATGAAAAAACTGGTCCTATGGGAAGAACCTTTACAAGACTTTTCCTGAAAATTTAATTCAACCAAAACATAAAGCTTACTCAAAAAACACAATTCAAAAAGTTTTATCAAAATCGTACGAGCCGTTTTTGAGAAAAAATAAATGTTTCGCAAAAAATTATATGGTACCGTTACCGAGAGTCCGTTGGCCAACGGTCGGTTGCGCAGAGAGAGGATTTAAGAGAACAAATGAGTAAAGATAATTCCTTAAATTTTACAATGGCTAACTCAACTTTTTTTTTTTTTAACTTAAATGAGATTGAATGTTTGATATTAATTTTTATTTGGGGTCATTTATTTAGTTTCAGTGGACTCATAATAAAAAAAATTTTGCACAATGCAATGGGGTTACCTCAACATAAAAAAGTACCTGTGACTTAGGATTGATTGATAAATAGTTAAGGGATTATTGTTTGCTTCTAAGTTTTATGATTTGTGGCTTTGCAAGATATATACGGGGGGTGATGTGTTTGGATTTATTTTATAGCTTTAGTGTTTACTTGATATATTTTTTGGAGTGTGGGATTTTGGGAAAAATTAATAGATTAGCGTTTCCGAGTTTTAATAATTTGTACCTACGAGTTTTAGGAATGAATTTTTTCATCAGAGGGAATTTAAGTATTTAAGTAATATTTTCTTTGGTTTGGAATTCAGCTTTCAGAAACAATTAGAAGTTATACAACGACACTGAAAAGAAATTTTCATGGATCCCTTAAGAAAAGGAAAACCTGTTGTGGAAACCATGCGCGTATGATAGTTGTTAAGGTATGCATATAATAATAAATTAGAAGAAGCCAAGATTTTGTTATTTGAGAATCCTGTGGGTTCCGCAACCTTGTATACCGAGGAATTTACTGAAATTTCTAAACGATCAATCAGAAGGATCATTAAAGAATACGAAGAGACAGGAGTTGTGAAATCACCAAATAAAAAAAACTACATACAAAGTGGAAAACTGGACTAGATGAATTTGACATCACATCTATTCGGAGTATAATACACAACTTCCACCAGGAGGAAAAAATGATGATATCTTTAAAAATGTAGAGAGGACGAGTCCAGGAAGATTTGGGGCTTAACTTAATTATTACATCGTTCCCCAGGATTATCAGAAGAAACGGATTTATCCTCAAGAAAACGCAAAACAACCGCAAACTTCTTTGTGAAAGAAATGATATCCAACTCATGCTAATGAAATATCTGAGAAAAATCCGGGAGTAGGTATAGACGAAAACGATATGTCATCATTTATTTGGACGAAAGTTATATTCATAGCTCACATACAAGGCCAAGAGCATGGACTGATGATAGTAGCAGTGGATTGAAGATGGTAATTTCAAAGGGACAGAGGTTGATAATGGCGCATGCAGGTGGTGAAAAACGCCTTACTTTTATTCAAATCTGGAAAGAAAACGGGAGATTATCACGACGATATGAATTTCGAAAATTTCTGCAAATGATAGCAAGAAAAAGTTTTGAATAAGGGGCCTTAAAATTGCAACGAAAAACTTTTTATGACAGAATTGCAACGAAAAAAATGTTTTGACAACTCACCTTCCAATGGAATGCGGAAAAAATTGGATCGAAACAGGAAAAACTATTTGTTCCATTTTGGTGGAATTGTCAATCAGCTGGTGCGAAAAACGAAATTTAACCATAAAAATAAATAAATACACTTTTAACAAAAAATATTAGTTCAATTGAAACTTTTCTTAGCAAAACAAAATTCTCTGAGTTGGTTGCCATCGATCAGTGCAGCATTTGTGTTTAAAATCGATTCATAACATACAAAATTTTCCATCTGAAAATGTTTCCGGTTTGATTTTCTGTATCTCTTTAACTGGCCCCTTACTTGGATGAACCTTCAGTTATTGTGATGGAAAACGCCTCGTACCACAATAAATTGACTGAAAAACAAATTACTTCTGCGAGCAAAAAATCCGAGATGGTACAAAAATGGCTGACCGAAAACAATATTCCGTATATCTACTGTGCAGATGTTGAAGCTTGAACTATGTATATATGAGGTAGTAAAACGACACCAAGCTTTACACAACCCAAAGCATAAGATTGACGATATCATTCACGTTGTGGGACATGAGGTCTTACGTTTACTACCCTACCACCCACACCTCAATCCCATTGAAAATATAAAAGTCGGCAATGTTTTAACAGTTTTGAGTACGTGAAAACCAAACAAATCAAGTGCTTAACTTTGATTGGTATTTAACGGAAATTAAATTTTGTTTTGTGAAGCCTCAATCTATGAAAAATGGGCGTTAGCCACGCCCGAACTGAAATATTTGTATTTAATTAGAAAAAGATTTACCTAAAACTTACGTGTGAGAAATTTTAGCGTTATGTTTTTATCGTAACTGTACAAAAAAACATAATTTAATTTTAGCAAATTGAGGTTGTTCACAAAAATGGCGATTGTGGGCGTGTTTGTGGGTCGATTTTACCAGTTCAAGAACTTAACCTTACTCTTGAACCAAAGATTATATATATAGCAAATTTCAGCTTTCTAGCTCAAAAATTGCGACCTCTAGAGAGTATACATACGGACGGACGGACATGGCTAAATCGACTAGGCTCTCGATTCTGAGTCAGAATATGTTTACCTTTCTATACCTAACGGTATTATTTCTCTTTGTTAGAAAATCCAGACTAAATACAATATACCCATTCTATGGAATAGGGTATAAATAAAAAAAAAATTAATTGTGAAACTAATGATGATCATGCAAAAATATGTTTTTCTAAAAGAAAAAAACTGGCAATTCTTTACAAAATGGGATTTTGCTCGACGAAAGAAAGAAAAAATCACGCCATGTTTTAATTGCCAATTTTACGGACATGGTGAAAAAAATTGGCATGTAAAGATTCATTGTGCGATTTGCTTTGAATGTCATGAAAAAAGTAAATGCAACTCAAAAAACATCAAATGTGCCAACTGCAGCGAAGCCCACGAATCAACTGACTTATCTTGCCCATAAGTAGAAAATATTTTTTAGAACTAAGAGAAAAGATCTCTTCCAGAAAAAGAAGACAACCAACCGAAAATTCTAGAAGACCTCATGCTTACAACAATGGTACAAGCACAAATGCTCCGACTACACCTGATTTTCCCCCACTCCAACAGCATCATAAACCTCAGCGCGTGCCTTGCCGGCCACTTCGTATGTGAATGCAAATTCACCTAAAGCCAACGCGTGGGCTACCAACGACACCAACAACTGTGGAGCGGGACCATCTCCATCAGAAAGATGTAATGATCTCTTTTCTATGGACGAAATAAATGCTCTTACTGCTGGAATGATTACGCTCCTTGGAAATTGTAAAAGCAAGACCGAACAATTTAATACAATTTCACAATTAGGTATTAAGTATTTATATGAGAAATAATGAATAACACATCTCTGAAAATAATTTGTTGGAATGCTAGAAGCATTCGATGTAAATCTGTTGAATTGTTTGCTTTTTTAAGCAAGCACAAAGTAGATGTAGGTCTTATATCTGAAACATGGCTTAGCTTTGATGACAGACTGTCAAACGCAGATTATGTTTGCTATAGACCAGGTAGGGAAGCGAGAAATGGAGGTGGTGTTGTCGTATTAATTAAGAGAACTATCCAACACAAGTTAATACCTCTTGTTAGAACAAAAATTATCGAAAATCTTGGAATTGTTTATTTTGCTTTCCGCTCAGCATCGAATCAGAAATAACAATCAACAACGATCTACGAAAACTAATAAGTACGAATGACATTTTTCTTTTGGGGGCGATTTAAACAGCAGATATAGAAATTGGGGATGTATTCGAGCGAACTCTTGGGGAAATATTCTTGCCAATCTTAATTCGAGGCATCCTTTTGAAATTTGTTTTCCTCCTGAACCAACTTCTTATCATGCAAACAATAGATCCAATCCTTCTACCCTCGATTTATTTATAACCAACATGCAGGATTTATTAATCAGCCAATGGTTATTAACGAATTAAGTTCAGATCATTTGCATGTTGTAATCAGTTTTTGGATAGTTACGCGTAACTTTGAAATTTTAATTAGTTACACGTAACTAATGTAACTTTTGTAACTAATGTAACTATTGTAACTAAATGTAACTAATTGTAACTAAATGTAACTAACTATAACTAATAGAATTTTTCAAAAACAAAAACTCACATTTTATGTTCAATTGAAATTTAGAAGTTCCGTCCACAAACCCGATCGAATGACGATTGACTACACTGTTTTAGGGCAAAGCTGGGCCAGCTGCCAGCTGTGGCAACGCCAACCTAGCAAGGAATACATTTTTAAATTACTATATTTCTGCAAAAAAAAATTTCAAAATAATAAAACAAAATAGATCTCGTTTGATTTCCTTTGGGCGAGCTAAATCTGAAATTTGAGACCAAATCTGAGATTAAATCTGAATTTACCATACAAAAATAAATCACAATAAACAAAGAAATGTCCAGGAGTCTCAAGAAAGAAGGGAAAACTTCAAATGTAAGAAAAAATCTATTGTATGCTCCAAGAATATAATATTTTATTAGATTTCCTTTTCATCAGTGACATAGTAATTTCAAAATGTATTCCCTGCCAGGTTGCCGTTGCCCTTGCTAATAAAAGAATTTTGTCAATAGTCGATTGGGATTCAGGATGAAATGTGATTTTTTTTATTTTTTATTATTAAGTTGGAGTTAGTTTTATTTAGTTACATTTAGTTACATTAGTTACTCCAAATATTGGGCGTAACTAATTCATATTAGTTACGCGTAACTAAACGAGTAACTTACTTCATGTAACTTACTTGCCAACACTGGTTGTAATGAGTGTTTTCTCATTACCGCTGAACAGAACATCTGAATTTTTAGATTTCAAAAATGCAAACTGGATACTGAATTGAAATGTCGTTTACGTAACAAATTAGTTAATGTACCAGGCTTATCAGTTCGATTAGTTAATGAAAGACAAATCAAACAAAATGTTGCTTTATTCACATCTTCGGTAATGGAAATTATTCAAGAGTCTATTCCAAAAAAATCAATTAATTTAAGCTGTACGAGCTCCTTGTCCTCTTACATAACTGACTTAATTAAGTTAAGAAATAGGTACAGATTGAGATGGACGCTTCCTTTTTCTAACTGGGACTGAAAAAGGAAATGCTTTAGCGCATTCTTTTGCAGAAAATTTTTCAGTTTTTTCAAGTAACAGTATCAACAGCAACGTTGAATCCTTATAGTTATACAATCTGTGAATGCTATTAACGCAAGTGCAGTCAATGGCAAAGCTGGGTTTATTTCAACTAAAGATGTTAGATTAGTTATACAAACAATACAAATGCTCAAGGCTGTAGGCTTCGACAGCATACGGAATTTATACTTCTTCGCTTATCACGGCCTAGCTGTATACGTAAGAGATGATGTTGCTTACCAGCTTCTACCACAATATGGTCAGTGTTCAAACACTGACCATAAGCCCGGGTCTGGACAGTGTCTCGACTTTTAACGAATTTGATGCGCTGTCGGACTCAATCCAAAGAATTGTTTCCCATTATCCTCGCACTGAAATCGTTGTTACGGGCGATTTCATTTTTCACTTGAACATCGCAATGTTTCTTGTCTAACCTTGTTTTATCGCTACTTCCACAAACAGTGCTCCAGCGAAATAGCCAGATGCATTCCTTAAACAATTTCCCCGTAACACTCGCATCGCTAGGAATGCCCATCAATTTAACCTCGAACCTAACTTCGGACGTACTGTCAAGTATAGAGACTCTTTTTTAGCCGCACTACAAGAATGTGGAATGCTTTGCCCGGCTCAATTTTTCCCTCCCATTGTAATATACGGACATTCAAAACCAATGTGCATCGATATCTCCTTTTATCTCCTATCCTTCTTTCCTAACCGCTCGCAATGTGTTAATTTATGTTAAGGGTATTAATAACCCCTTGAGTGCGCGTAAATTATAAAAAAAAAAATACTTGAAAAATC
Source organism: Platycheirus albimanus (assembly GCA_916050605.2). Classification (NCBI taxonomy): domain Eukaryota; kingdom Metazoa; phylum Arthropoda; class Insecta; order Diptera; family Syrphidae; genus Platycheirus; species Platycheirus albimanus. Next base: position 335,447,451 of record OU696696.1, read on the forward strand.
TTCCAAGGTCAGGTTTCAAATTCCTGCAGCTACAGTTGAACAGTTGTATACAAATAGGCTATTTTCCAACTGAATGGAAAATTGCACAAATTATTCCGATACTAAAACCAGGAAAGAACGTAAGTTTGCCAGGAAGTTATAGACCTATATCTTTGTTCAGCTCTCTGAGTAAATGTTGTGAAAAAATAATAAAACAAAAACTTCTAGGACACATTCACCACATTCATCGGATAACTGACCACGTTAAAACAAATTTTGCGCTTGGTAAAAGCACAGGTATGGTTTTGCTTGACATAGAAAAGGCTTTTGATTCTGTTTGGTGCATAAGCTTTTGGTCCTTAACTTTCCCATTTATGTTATAAAGATCGTTCAATTGTCTAGAAAATCGATAGTATCCTTTAACAACTTTTTGTATGAAATCTCTGTTTGCACTGCGGGAGTTTCCCAAAGATCTGTCCTTGGCCCAATCGTTTATATAATTTTTACGTCAGATTTTAAACATTTACCCAACTGCGAGAAAGCTATATTCGCTGACGATACTAGTATCTTTTCTTCTAATTCAATTGGTTTCACTATTGAAACCAACCTGCATTTATCTTTGAATACGGTACAGCTTTATTTCAATGACTGGAAGATTAAAATTAACGCCTCCAAGACCCAAGCAATCTTTTTTACTCGTAAAAAAAACTTATTTCTTGCTAAGCAACTCTCTTCATATTGACGGTATAAGGGCTGATTGGAAAAGCAGTGTAAAATATCTTGGATTACATCTAGATACAAAATCAACATTTGGTCTGCACATAAAAAAGGCAATACTACCATCAAAATTCTTTGTCCATTTAATAACCGAAAATCCAAGTTAAATATGGAAAACAAACTTTTAATTTACAAAGGGATTTTATAGTCGATTATGTTGTATGGTTCTTCTGCGTGGGGTAATTGTGCAAAAAGCCATATACGGCCATATACGAAGGCTTCAGGTATCACACAACACACTTTTGAAAATGAGGTTAAGGCTGCCTTGGCATTTTTCAACGGTCGAATTGCATATTCTTGCTAATATTGAATCTATTTCGAGTCGAATTTCAAAACTTAAAGATAAATACAATCTCTCCTGTAGTTCTTCTGACAATGCTCTAATCTCAAGATTATCTTATTGATGTCTAATGTCTGTATTTAGTGATTCACATACATATTTATACACAATATTATATATTTTTTTTATATATAAATATTAATATACGAAAAGTGTGATTTCTTATAAATTAAATTATTTATTCATCTCATGAAAATGTGTATTTGTCTATTATTTTGTCTTATTTATCTGTTCATCATCTAGTTTGTTTCTCTATTTTTGTAATTTTGTTCTGTTTTGAGTAATAAAAATAATTTAAAATATTTTGCTTTTATCTCTAATATTTACTTATTTATTTATTTATTTATTTATTAATTCATTTATGTATTTATTTTTTTATTTATTTATTTATATATTTATTTATTTATTTATTTACTAGCAAAAAGTGCCCGGCGTTGTCCAGGCACCCGAGGTAAGTCTTTTTATGAAATATCTTCCAAATGAAATGAAAAACCCAATTAATAATACGGGCAAGTGCGAGTCGGACTCGCGCACGAAGGGTCCCGTACCATTATCTATAAAAACGGCAAAAAAATCACGTTTGTTGTATGGGAGCCCCCTTAAATATTTACTTTATTCAATAAACACTTGCTTAAATTTCTCATTGTAACAGGCGATTAGGATTTGCAGAAGACAACGAACTGATGGCAGTTTGATTCGGAAAGATCGCGCCAAAAATGATCTTGTTTGTGTGAGTGAAAGAAAACTGGCAAATCAGCAAAAAGAAGAAGAAACAGAGACAGCTATGCATGTAAATTCAAGAATTCCAGAAATCCGCAAAGAAGAAAAAAGCCAACCTATATATGCTTTTAAATCTCAGTTTTCTTTTATTCGTGTTCGAATTCGAATGGAAAATAAAATAGAAAAGAAAACAAATGTCAAACAAAGAACAAGAAGTCAGTATTAAATTTGCAATTAATTTTAACGTCTCAAAAATAAATATGTATAGTCCGGTCAAAATAGACAAAAAAATAGTGCTAGGTTTGCAAAAATTCACATAAAGCTGAAAATTGGTACAGATGTTGGGAACACCATTTCAAATAAACTTAGCAACATCCCCATCGATCCGACTGGTGCGTTAGAAGTTATTCAAGGTCAAAAGGTCAAATGAACGGTTTTTACAATTTTTCTTGTAAACGGTAGGTTTTATCATAAAAATACATGAGACAATGTTGTAGACCATGAAATTATCTACAAAACTTGTTAATATCATTTTTTTGTTAGAATACCCATTTCGGAGATATCGTGATTTTTAAACTTGAAGGAGTCACGTTCTATATGATATGCACATAATATGCCACATGCATACATTTAGTCCAGTCGACAGGTTGGAAAAAGTGGGTGAAAGGTGGAAAAAGGACGGAAGCTAATGAAACTATCAGATATTGTTGAAGGATAGTTAATAAATATTTTACGAAGTTTTGGACCTCGAGGGCCCTATGGAAAAAGAGAAATTTGCAAAATTTTCGACCTTGCAACGGTTTTTCCTCAGGAACATTTTTTCCTTACGTTCTATAGCAAAAGCATTTCCATTTTGTAGTAGAACGTCAAATTTCCTACAATTTTGTTGGTACCAAAGTTGTTTTATGTTGATTCTTTACCGAGATATAGCTTTTGGAAAACAGGTAATTTTTCAGAATTTGCTAAAAAAAATTCAGAGATTTTAAAACGACATTTTTTAGAAACTATTAAACAGCACAAATCGTAGTAAGAAAATCTCGTCGTACAAAAACCTCACACTAGTTTTCGTCTATTAGAAGAAATAAGCTGAATTTTTTGGAATTTTTTTTAGGAAATTCTGAAAAATTACCTGTTTTTCAAAGAGCTAAATCTCGGTAAAGAATTAACATACAACAACTTTGGTACCAACAAAATTGTAGGAAATTTGACGTTCTACTATCAAATGGAAATGCTTTAGCTATAGAACGTAAGGAAAAAAAAGTTACTGAGGAAAAACCATTGCAAGGTCGAAAATTTTGCAGTTACCCCTTCTCCCACCCCCTTCTCTTTTTCCATAGGGCCCCTGAGGTCCAAAACTTCGTAAGATATTTATTATCTACCCTTCAACAATATCTGATAGTTTCATTAGCTTCCGACCTTTTTCCACCTTCCACCCACTTTTTCCAACCTGTCGACTAGACTAAATGTATGCATGTGGCATATTTATGTGCATGTGCATATCATATAGAACGTGACTCCTTCAAGTTTTAAAATGACGATATCTCCGAAATGGTTATTCTAACAAAAAAATGATAATAACAAGTTTTGTAGATAATTTCATGGTCTACAACATTGTCTCATGTATTTTTATGATAAAACCTACCGTTTACCAGAAAAATTGTAAAAACCGTTTATTTGACCTTTTGACCTTGAATAACTTCTAACGCACCAGTCGGATCGATGGGGATGTTGCTTAGTTTATTTGAAATGGTGTTCCCAACGTCTGTACCAATTTTCAGCTTTATGCGAGTTTTTGCAAACCGATATGTCTATTTTGACCGGACTATGTATGTATGTATAAATGAATAATAACTTCTTTAAAATCGGATCGAGACCTCCCATATTTATATTTATTTTTAAGATTTTAAAATTTGGTCGGTAAGAAAATCTAATACCGATTTCTTGATCTTTATTTGACATTCGTTTTTTTTTTCTTATTTTCTTTTCTATTCGAATTCGAATTCGAACACGAATAGAAGAAAACTGAGCTTTAAAAGCATACATAGGTTGGCTCTTTTCTGCTAAAAGAATTTCTGGAATTTATATGTAGGTAAAACTGTTTCTCACTCACACAAACGAGAGCAGTTTTGGCGCGATCTTTCCTAAACAAACTGTCACCAAGATGTCTTTTGCCAATCCTGCTCAAATATTTCACTGAGAAATTTCAGTAATTGTTTTTTCTCAGCATAGTGTTTTTTTTTACAATAAAATAAAGAAGAAAGTCGTACTTACGTTTAAAAACCCTTAATCCTGATTTTATATTATTTTATGAGAGAATCTAATACCGACTTGTTGATTTTGGTTTCACATTTGTTTTTTTTTCTATTTTTTTTCTATTTGAATTCGAATTCAAATTTCTGGAATTTTGTTTTCTATTCGAATTCGAATTTCTGGAATTTACATGTAGATAAAGCCTTTTCTCACTCACACAAACGAGAAAATGTTTGGCGCGATCTTTCCTAAACAAACTGTCACTAAGATGTCTTTTGCCAATCCTGCTCAAATATTTCACTGAGAAATTTCAGTAATTTTTTTTTTCAGCATAGCTAGTGTTTTTTTCACAATAAAATAAAGAAGAAAGGCGTACTTACGTTTAAAAACCCTAAATCCTGATTTAATATTATTTTATGAGAGAATCTAATACCGACTTGTTGATTGTGGTTTGACATTTGTTTTTTTTTTTTTTTCTATTCGAATTCGAATTCGATTTTCTGGAATTTACATGTAGATAAAGCTGTTTCTCACTCACACAAACAAACATTTGTACGCGATCTTTCCTAAACAAACTGTCACCAAGATGTCTTTTGCCAATCCTGCTCAAATATTTCACTGAGAAATTTCATTTTTTTTTTTCTCAGCATAGTGTTTTTTTTAACAATAAAATAAAGAAGAAAGTCGTACTTACGTTTAAAAACCCTTAATCCTGATTTTATATTATTTTATGAGAGAATCTAATACTGACTTGTTGATTTTGGTTTGACATTTGTTTTTTTTTTTTTCTATTTTTTTTTCTATTCGAATTCGAATTCGAATTTCTGGAATTTACATGTAGATAAAGCTTTTTCTCACTCACACAAACGAGAACATTTTTGGCGTGATCTTTCCTAAACAAACTGTCACCAAGATGTCTTTTGCCAATCCTGCTCAAATATTTTACTGCGAAATTTCAGTAATTTTTTTCTCAGCATAGTGTTTTTTTTTACTATTTCTAGAAATCACTCAAATCACCTCTAATGACAATAAAATAAAGAAGAACTTACGTTTGAAAACAATTAATCCTGATTTTATATTATTTTATGAGAGAATCTAATACAGACTTGTTGATTGTGGTTTGACATTTGTTTTTTTTTTTCTATTTTGTTTTCTATTCGAATTCGAATTCGAACACGAATAGAAGAAAACTTAGCTTTAAAAGCATACATAGGTTGCCTCTTTTCTTCTAAAAGAATTTCTGGAATTTACATGTAGGTAAAGCTGTTTGTGTGAGTGAAGGAAAAGTCGCAAATCAGCAAAAAGAAGAACTAACGGAGACAGATATATTTGTGAATTCCAGACTTCAAGAAATTACTAAAGAAGAAAAGAGACAACCCGGTGATGGACGGACAAACATAGCAAAAACGAGCAAAAAATTACGTTTGTTGTATGGGAGCCCCAATAAATATTTTATTTTATTTAGTTTTTAGTATTTGTTGTTATAGGGAACACAATAATACATCATCTGTCCAAATTTCAAGTGTCTAGGTTTTACGGTTCATGAGATACAGCCTTGTGAAGGACGGACAGACGGACAGACGGACAGACGGACAGACGGACAGACGGACAGACGGACAGACGGACAGACGGACAGACGGACAGACGGACAGACGGACAGCGAAGTCTCAGTAATAGGGTTCCGTTTTCACCCTTTGGGTACGGAACCCTAAAAAGGAATTTTTGTATTTATTTTATCGTATTAAACGTATTTTTAAATAATTTTTAGAATATCTTTTATTGGCGCAGTTAGTTTCGTGGACTATCTATAATTCCTTAAAAAAACAAAATCCAATTTGATTTTGCTTGACACACCCGCTTTGAATTACCAGACTTTCTTTTCTTTAACTGCCAGTTAGTCGGCATGTTTATAAAGTTTGTGTGTGTGAATGGAAAATATGCGTGTGTTGCAATTTTCGTGCCAGTAGCTGGCTGTGGGCAACGCTATATTGTATTCCTGCCCTAAACGCAGCCGCTGTATCGAAGAGCAAATACGAAAAAAAGGAAATTAGCTAAAAAAGTGTTTTTGTTTACTTCTTTCGTTGCCTTGGATTTATTTCCAAATTGGTGTTTTGTTTTGTTTACTTCTGCAGTTGCCTTTTGTTTAGTTTTGCTTATTTCTGCCGTTGCCTTGGATTTATTTCCAAATTGATTTTTCCTCTAGACATGTTCACAATCATTTTGAAATAAGGGATGTTCGATAGAAGGTACCCGAAATTAAAAACAATAGCATCTCAACGAACATAATTTGACAAAATTAAAATGAAAAACCTTTTTTCTTACAAAAATTATTTCTTGGTTTTTAATTTCATTTAAAAGATATTGTATGAAAAGACTTGCCTCGGGCGCCCGGGCAACGCCGGGTATTACTTGCTAGTTACTTATAATGGTGTTATTTATGAAAATTTTATTTTTTGGTTTGATTTTTTTTGAAGATCTAACTACGGTATACTTCCTATAGAACCGGTCATTTCAAATCAGACTGTCTCTTTAAAAACTGGGCGGATTCAAATGAAATCTTTAATGTGGAAACTCGTTTCTAAACAAAATATAAAGTTGTTTTTATAAAACAAAACTTTTTTTATTTTTAAATATTTGATCTTTTTATAAACTTTCTTTTCCTGACAAAGACTACAAATTTCTAGATTCACATGCTTATTAAAGAAAAGGGCAACAAATTGGGCAAAAACTGTCCTCCATATTTCATTGTGTGCAGCAATATACTTCAACTGCAACCAGCTATTTCTCTTTGACTCTACCTCATCAAGGATTGTTGATTGCTATGTCGTTTGTTTGTTTGCCAGCTGATTATCAAGTGGCAGGCTGATGAAAAGTTGGGAACCACCCAACTTTGTTTCAGTTTCTCATGAGCTTACACTTGCAAGTTCATTTTTATTTTTGCCATCCACTGACGTTTGTAAGTTTTCCAATAGACTCATTTCAAAACTCTCAACAAAACTATTAATTTCTAACATATGGCAAACACGCCCCTTCAGCTGAAATGCAAGGAATAATGGCGGGTTTACACATGCATAAATTCACCGGCGAACGCCTGTAACCATGAGAGTACAAAATTTTCGCGTTTGTAAAGGCTTACACACGAAACTTAATTTTCCTTGCAAACTTTCCATGTGTGCATGAAAAGTTGGTGAGCAACAGACTCTTATTATACTTTCATGCATGTTCCCAACCAACGCGTAAGTGTATGTTTACACATGCTTTTTGCTTTCATAAATTCATTCATGTGTAAACCGCACAAATCACAGAAAAGGAACACGTTTAATGTTGAATTTCTTTCGTCGAATTCTTCAACATTCTTCGTTCTGGGGTTCTCTATCATACGGGCGTATTTTTCATCAATGTATCTTTCTCAGTCATTTCATTACAAAAGCAAGATTTGGATAAAAGAATTACCGCACTATACGGAACTACATTTTACTGCAATACGTTATTTAATTGATGTGAGTTTTACATAGTGTTGTTCCTCTACACGTCGAATTTGATTGTCTACCTTTCTACGTAGACAATTGCGTCACAACAACAATGTAGACAATGTCGACAATGTAGACAATGAAAACGACAAAGTCGACAATGTAGAAAATGAAGACATTCCATTCCAATCTGTCATTCTTGATTGTTCTGTCGCATGGTTTATTTCGAATTAGAAAAGGTGCGTGTTTCATTTAAATTGAATATCTAATAATTCAGTCCTTTGTTGTTCAAATATGCTTTGATGACCTGGATTTATTTTAATAAAATCAAACAACAAATATGTAGCATATTGCAGTTATATCTTCTTCTTGATCCAGTCTGCACCTTAATAAACAGGTGTCAATCGGTTGACTGTTTCGTTTGTTGATTAAAGATTCGGACTGTTCTAATAGAAAAATCAACATTTTTAAAATTCTTTATGAAAAAGATATTAAAAAACCAATTTTGTTTGGAATAAGCCCTCTATAAAACATCCAAATCCTTCAAATTTGGCAAAAAAAAAAACTTATTCTTATTAGAGCCTCTTCCGCTCAAATCGAAAGAGTTTTTTCAAGTATACCAAGAAATCGCTTGACTTTTGAACGATCTTTAATATTCAGTGAGAATTGAGGATAATCAATACAGTTGTTTTGATGGAGACGTCGAAGACGAGTATGAATAAGACATCTTATTGTATAATTATGAAGTAAGCATTTCCAATAGAAGTGGTTTTTTTTTTAATAAATACAAAATGCAGAGTGGAAGACTAAAATAATACAAATTTGTTTTGTATCATGATTTAGAAGACACAAAAAAGTTGGAAAATTGAAACAAAATTGATTGTCTACATTGTCTACATTGACATGTAGACAATGATGAATTGTCTACGTTGAATTGTCTACACGTAGACAATTGTGTAGTCTACATTTTTTGTCTACATGGAACAACACTGGTTTTACACATGCACGAAGTAGCTGGTTCCAGTAAACGTGAAAGTGAAAATTTCGGCAAAAAAAGAACAGCAGCGGTTTGACACTAAATGTCATTTTTTATGTATATTTTTGCTTCAGTCCGAATAGTCATGTATATGAAAAAAGAATATACAAATCGAAATTCTTCTTGTTTTGAAAATGTCATATTCCTATTATTATATCGGATACAAATTGACCGTCCTCGTTTAAAAGTTATGTGATTGTGACCATCTACCATTACCCATTTACCACTTGCCATTTACTATTTACCATTTACCACTTGCCATCGTATCCATTCACAATCCTGCATCCTATTCATATACCATCGTACCCATCTACCAACCTATCCATTCACCACAACTACAGCTGGTATTATGTGGCGTCTGGATAGCGACTACATTGTGTTCCTGCTTTATATATATATATATATATATATATATATATATATATATATATATATATATATATAGAGCAGCCGCTGTACAAACAGCGAATAAGAAAAAAGGAAAAGGAGAAACGTCAAAAATATCTGAGAAATATATAATTTCTCATGATAAATCTAAGAGGTAAGTTCAAATATTATTATATTAAACCTATTTAAAACAATTTATTTTTTAATTTAAATAGCCTATAACCTGGCCAGTGAATGGAGGAAGATTTAAGAATCCACTGTATTGCGAGGTAAGTGGTGTGTCGTCAGTTTATCTGCCATATACAGACAAACGGACACACAAACAAAATTACTCTTTTATATATAGTAGAGATACATATGTATATTTGTTAATTTTTTTTTTATTTGATTTATATTTATCCATATACATTTAATCAATATTATATATGTTTTTCTATTTTCTGTAATTAACTAAGACCAAATCTGTAAACTTATTATGTTCATTCAACCATGTAAAAGAAATTTTGAATTATGGCATTGTAATTTTAAAGTTGCGCACCACCGTCAATCTCTTTTTTTTTTTTTTTATTTAATGAAGGTTTTTTGGTGTAGCTTTCCTTCAATCTGCCCACTTAAGAAAATGCTTTTAAAATTAGGGACTTAATATAACTTGGCAGAAGTAAGGTAGTTTATATACCAATCTCTGTAAATTGTGCAATATGTAAAATGTAATAATGTTAAAAATTTCGTTCAAGAATATGTAAGAAAAAACTTGTGGCCAATAGATTCAATATACTTTCTTTAGAAGCAATTGCTGGGTTATCTATCTATACATATCTATTCATATAATAAAATTAAAACGGATCGATGTCTGTACATTGAAGATATAGATGCAAAACTAATATGGGAAGTCTCTATTAGACCCACAGAAGCCAAAGCAACCACTTTTTTAATTTGTGACTGTCTGTATGTTTGTACTCGCATCACGCAAAAACTACTGCATGGAATTGAATGCGGTTTTCGCAGATTTATATAGATATAGGCTATCTTTTATTGCACCAAAATAACTAATTCTGGTTTTTTTTTTCAATGTTGCTCCAATCGCAAGTTATTCAATGAACTTAACGCAAAATTAAAAGATTCTTAGAAAGTAAGCGTCTCACTTACATAATGGTGCTGTAAATCATAAAACGAGCCACCTATATATACATGAATAGAAATAAGTTAGTCGTTCCGAATAATTGTTATATTAAAAACATCTTTTAACCTTAAATAAACTTTAAAGACTCATCTCATTCAGCGAAACTAGAAATCGAGAAATAATGTAAACATAGAACGGAATAGAGGGACGCACGAAGAACAGTGTAAACGTCACGACAATATTTGGTTTGGTGAACGAGAAATACCTACGCCCAAAACTGATGAAGCAGAGCTGCCATAATTCACAGTAATTTGGAAAAAGTTGAAGGAGATATACCAGTCCTTAAACATATTTCTATACGGAACTGATGCTACACCTTATTCGGTAGAGTTTCTTAACTCTATTTCTCCATGCGCGTAATATCGTTTTGAAAGAGGGCATTCCGATTATTTATATTGCTTCCGAATTTGACCCATACCAACTATGCCGCCTTAAAGTTATGTTACTTTGAAATAAAATTATACAGGAGCCAAAAATCATACCGGATGTGGAGCTGGTAGTTTTCATACCACTAATACCTCCCATTTCCAGCAATTGCACGTTTTGCGAGTATGATTTACAACAACCATCTCAGGACGAACTATTGCTCTCACGGACAACTATAAGTTGCTGGCTCTAGACTCTATGGTCACAAGCTCAGTTTATTTGTTTATGGCTCCTATGGGTAGAACATAAAACATGTTTTAAATAAACAAATTCTGTAATTTTTGGTGTTTCATTTTCCATTAAAAAAAAAAGCACTGCTTATCTACCCGTCCGCAGTTATAAGTCCATTTTATTGGTTTTCAATTTTGAACTGGATATTGCTGTGCAAAAATAAAAACATGCCTAGATACTTGATTCTAAAATTCACGCGCACGAAGTAGCGGGCAAAAGCTAGTCCAAGATAAAAACAAAAGTCTTACAGCTTATATCTATATACTCTATACATATAATAAAATTGTAACGGGTCGATGTCTGTACATTGAAGATATAGATGCAAAACTAATATGGGGAGTCTCTATTAGACCCACAGAAGCCAAAACAACCGTTTTTAGAATTTTTTTCTGTCTGTCTGTATGTTTGTACGAGCATCACGCAAAAACTACTGCATGGAATTGAATGCGGTTTTCGCAGATATATTGGTAGTACGCCAACTTAAAATATAGGCTATATTTTATCGTAGGAAAATATATAATTCTGGTTGTTTTTTAACATAGCTGCAATCGAACGTTATTCAATGAACTTAACGCAAAATTAAAAGATTTTAAGGAAGTTAGCGTCTCACTTACATAATAAAATGGCGCCACACTTACCTACATATACATGAATAGAAATAAGTTAGTCGTTCTGAATAGAAGGTATACATCAAAAACATCATAGATGGCGATATGCCTCATTCAGCGAAAGCAGGAATCGAAAAATAATGTAACCATAAAGAACGGTGAACGAGCAATACTTACGCCCAAAACTGATGAAGCGGAGCTGCAATAAATAGCAGTATCGGCGCGCAGCATCGTTTTGAAAGTGGGCATTCCAATTAGGTATATTCGTATGTTGCTTCAGAACTTAAACCGTTATGATACTTTGAAATAATATTATACAGAAGCCAAAAATCTTACGGCTGTAGAGCTGGTAAAGTATGTAGCTTCCATACCACGCATACCCCCCATTTTGAACCGGTTGTGCAAAATCAAAAATATACTGAGATGCCTACTTTATTCTAAAATTCACGCGTACGAAGTAGCGGGCAAAAGCTAGTTAGAGATAAAAATCAACGACTCAGGTCAATGAATCGACCAAACAATTTAGTTTTTAAATTTATATATTATATCAAAATTTCATACTCACATCGTATTTATTTGGCCTCATTGTACCCATTTATTTTGCATGTGTATTCGCATTCGGTTACGGTGTTTCGTAAGCGTCCATTTATTCAAAAAAAAATTAAGGTGTTATTATATAAATTTGTTCTTATAACATCAATGGAGTCTTATCTTAATTTCTTTATTTATATTTAGAAATAGTATATCAACTAAACACTTTTTTACGTTTCGTATCATATGTACATATATATTTTTATCGATAACCACTTATCCTTTTATATTAATTGTCCGTAGGATGTTAATTAAATTACGATTATTTCAATAACACAAAAAATGAAAACTATCGATCTTGCGCACACATTCAATAAGTTATTATAAATCAAATTGCATTTTCCACTAGGAATTTAAATAATTATTTCTTAAATTTTTGTTTATTTTTTGAGCGTTAGAGTACCTATTTGTAGTTTAAGAAGTTATTTGTCAGGAAATGTTTTTTCTATGAAAATAAGCAAGTACATTTTTTTTTTGAATAATAAAATCTTTTACTATGAATTATTACTACTTGGATAAGAAATCTTTTAAAAGTTTAGTGAATTGATTTTTTAAACAAAGAAAAGGTACCTATAATCACGATTGCCTTACATGAATAAATTGAAGAATATAACTTTCATCTACTATATGATATTAATTTTAATAATTAAAACTAAAAAAAAATGACTGCAAAGTCTTCAAATCATTAAAATTAAAGAGTCAAAATGCGTCCCTTAAAACTATTAAATAAATTAAATTTAAATTGGTAATGTCATTTAAGGTGTTTTAACTCTTTAATTTGAATGATATAATGATTTTAATTTTGGAAATATATTGGAGTCACTTCCGAAATGGAGGTTAAACTGGAAATCTAGTCTATAGACAATATTACTTGAAATTCAAAAAATGTTTGTGAAAACTTTTCTTGAAACTATGTATTTAGAAAAGTGTTTTATGACAATATCCATATTTATTTTATTAATTTTCTTAGCTATATGTATTATTTTTTGGGTGGACATCAATGTACAACTAAAATGTTAACAGCAAAGACCAAGGCTTACAGCTGAATTTTCATGATTATGTTCTGCTATTCTTAAGGATTAAAACATTTATTTTGCTTTTTCGTTATCTTGTGTTCCTATTATCAAAAGTTAGTTATACTGTTTAAATAAATCTAAATTATGTTTAATTTCAAAACATTTTTAAATGTCAAATTCAACATTAGGTACTGTTCAGGCAAAGATTGATTCTTCCGAACTGCATTTCGTGAAGAACCAGCATAATTTGTGTTTTTGAAAGAATATCAACTCTTGATAATGCTTTAAGTCATCAACAAAGGTTTGATTATTCAATACTTAACATACCTACAGTAGCCAAACGTATCGGTCGAATACTTTGACATCTAAATAATGATCTAGGTTATGATGACCAAATTTTCCGTTATGCCACAACACAAATAAGAAAACCGATGTGTACCTTATACATTTATGTTTAAAGACCCTCTTTTTGGCAGCGGTCTTCATGTTTTCGATTAATTAAATATGTACAAGATATATCGAATTCGCTAAATTCAATATTATGTATGTAAATTAAATTATATTCCAAAGTATCTACAGTAAGCACGTAGCCAGAGGGGGCTAGAGAGGCTCAAGCCCCTCCCGAAATTATTTAAAAAAAATATTTGAATTAAGTTCAGTCCATTTCTTTATTTTGTTTATTTTTACAAATAATATAAACATTTATTAAAGTAACAATAAACATACACATAAGTTATGAGGCACTAATAAATGAACATGTATAGGTAAGTTTAAATAATAGTAGGCAAGCTCAAATTTCGTCAAAAAATAACTCTTGGGACTAGGAACAATTATTGTACAATCGTGGTTCATCCTCGGATCAACATTTAAAAAGACCTCGGTTCGTGTTTGCAAAATCAAATTTTAGATTAGACTGTGGTCCAAGAGTGGTTTATGAGTTAACCCACCGATTTCCACGGATCAAATAAAGTTGATCCAAGTATCAAGAATTTAAAAACGAGGTTCGGTGATATAAATAAATTATCCCACGCCACTTTCCCCCCCAGATCCCGCCCGCGCTGGGGTCCATTTACACCGAGCACGACAGCAAATACGGTTGCAGGTCGTATCGGCACTTAATTAAAAAGAAAGAACGTAGGTTCTGCTTAATGCAAGCAGTAAAAATGTAAGATAAAAAGCAAAAAAATTAAAAAATCGAAAATATAAACATTCGTGCAGATAGCAGATGTCAAAATTTAAAAGATAAGAGAAAATAAAATAAAATTAAAATTTATTTAATAACAAAAAAAAAAAAAAAATAAATAAATAAATAATTATAAATAAGCATGCTAAGGCAATTGTTAATATTAAATAAATAAAAGAAGTTTCAGTTTCTCTCTTGTTGGTTTAGTAGGGAACTACCGATACATGAGCTTTCTTTGTGTAATCTTGCTAAGGTGAAAATCGAAAATAGTAGAATTAGAATTTACTTCCCGCAACATTCTTGTCACAGGTTCATTTCTGCCATAATCAGTTCTGTGTGATTCTAGATGGAATTGGGGTACTGAACGTAGAGAACGGGAGTTGATGTTGATATTCATTAACTCAAGGAGGACGGAAGAATCTGTTTCGCCAGATAGAACTTGATGCACGAAAATAACGTCAGCTACTTCACGACGTTTTTCAAGTAATTGCAAATTAATCAGCCGCAACCGATCATGATATGGTGGTAGATTGTAGGTGTCAACCCAGGGAAGTCCCCTTAGAGCAAAACGGAGGAATCTACGTTGCACTCCTTCAATTCTTTTAATATGGGTCATGTGATAAGGGGACCATACTTGGCTAGCATATTCGAGCAAAAGTCGGACAAAGGTAGTATAAAGAGATTTCGTAACGTAGGGATCCGAAAACTCTTTGGACCACCGTTTAACAAAACCAAGAGTTGAGTTGGCTCTTCCGATTATGTTATCATAATGGGATCTAAAGTTGAGTTCAGTATCACAAATAACACCTAAATCTCGAATGGTTGTTACTCTGGAAACAAGAGCATCGTTGATGAAGTAGTCTCGCGGTTGTAATTGGAAACGTTTGCGGGAATAAGTGATCGATTGGCATTTGCCCACATTAAGTGATGCTGAACCACTATTGTACAACTGTTTGAAATCTGGTTGCCAAACCATTTTTTTTTTTTTTTATCGAAAGGAGACTTTTTAAGTTTTATCTCTATATCTATATCTCTACTATTATAATAAAGTCGTAAACATTATGTTGTTTGTCACGCAGGATCTTAGAAAGTACTCGACCGATTTATTCGAAACGAATTTTGTAATATTCTTTATTATTATAAGATTGTTTACGGCTACTTTGTTTTTGATTAATTTGTTTTTTAAAACATGAATAAGTATATTTTTTAAACTGCCCATTTTTGTATAGGCTGTCTTACTTAATTACTTATTTTTCATCTGGTTGATACTACTTTATAAAAATGAAAATTGTTTTATGAAGTCAATGCAATAGCACACATTTAAAGTTATAAATTGTATATTCTTAGGAAATTCAAAACACAAACGGTTATGCCAATTTTGTCCATTGTCCGTAACATTTAAAGTTAAAAAGTTATTCAAAGAATAGTAGGTATACTCATCGAGCTAATATTATGAACCTTGAAAATGTAATACGGAGCACCCATGCCAGTACATCAGGCTCCATTTTCAATAAATCGACACAATTACTTGGGTTTGCTGACGACATTGACGTGATAGGAAGAACAAAGCGAGCAGTAACCGGTAATTTCACTACTATGGAGTCAGCAGCAAGTAGAATGGGGCTGAAAATAAACGAGGAGAAGACGAAGTTTATGCTTTCATCAACAAAAGTCCAATCCCACCACCGACTTGGTCAAAACGTAACCATTGATGGGTATAACTTCGAAGTAGTCAGTGTTTTTCACTACCTGGACACTGCTGTAAACACAGACAACAACATCAGCGCTGAAATCAAAAGCAGACTAACTCTTGCTAATCGCTGTTTCTTTGGGCTGAGTAAGCAATCGAGGAATAAAGCCCTATCGAGAAACACCAAGGTGACACTGTATAGAACACTCATCATCCCGGTTTTAATTAATTGTCATTTTCTTTTGGTTGGTAATAGACAAAAAGCAATACAAGTAAAGTAATTTTAGATGTTTTGGTTGTGATTGTTGCTAAAAAAAGTCAGTATTGCGTTCCATTTGTGCATAATTCTGTTCCGAAATCGCAACAATTTGCAGCAGATGTACCTATTGCCAAATTAATGTTTTCAAAAAACTCCTTTTGATTTCATATTTAAGATTTGTGTAAGTTTACGACTCCTTTTGCAAGCCCAAATCATCGCAGAAATTTATCAGGCCTAAGTATTTATTTAGGTACATACATAGCTACATACGAATTTCCATTTAAATTTTGATATTTGAAATACGAGGTTGCAAACTTACGCCTTCTAAGAAGTTTTTGTGTTTTATGACAAATTTTAAGTTGGAAACTAACTTTTACTGGCTTAAGCCCCCAAACTGACCTACAGGAAAAGTAAATCTGATTTTATTACGTAAGAATATCATTGAAAAAACAATACATTATCACATAAAATTGGACTACAAACTAATAGGTGATTATAAAAGAAAAATGTATCCATGTGCAAGGAGTAATCGAATTGTATTCTTTGATCACAAATAAGTAGATACTATAGGTACCTATATCCTATTTTATTTTTATTCAAAGTTAAACTATCCAACTAATAACTTTTTTGATATTCCTCTTCGATTCGATAAATAGGATAATATGTTTGAAAAAAAAAAAATCATAAATCTAACGACATTGAATATTTTTATATTTACATTGGTATTTATTAAACAAGCACACACACATGTAAAAACACCACCTGAAGATTAAAAGTTAGAAAAAGAATGTAAATGTGAAAATAACAAAAAAAAAAAAAAAAAAAAAACACTAAAGTATGTTCGACCCGAGTATACAAAATTGTCACGGAACAATTAACTTTTCGCGTAATGTATGATTTACGGTATATAGGTACGACCTACAAATTTAAAAATGGAATATTCGGCAAATTATGCACGTAGCCATTCACGATGGAAACTAGGCACCTATTTGCCTATGTTGTGAAACACACTAACCACACTAACAGACATACACATTATACGAGTACATATATTAGAGGGTGGTTCGTCCAAAAGGAAGTATATTTTATCGGTTAATATACACGAATTGTGTCACTTCACTCTGCCAACAAAACCGAAATCCGACATAAAATGATCAACTAAATTCAACCCCGGCACTGTGTGATGGTGACACACGACAAAATATGAATAAAACTGGAATCATTCGTTTGCCGTGGTGCTACCTGCAGCAGTACCTACAAAGAAAAAACGGTCCGAGAATTGAGAAACAAGACCCAAAATAACTCACAAATCCATTCGATTCACGTAATTGACCCACAAAATAACCAGCACAAACACTCTGGCTCTATTGCCCAAGAACACCGGCCACAATTGGAAATTATGCACAAGTTCTGGACCTGTGACCGGTTCCGCATAGTTTATGTGTCATAATCACTTAACGAATCGCCCCGAACCCGAACCGAATCATAAACCAACCCCACTCGTAACAAATAGGTACCCATACATTTTTTTTATTTGTTTGTTTCGGAAAAATCTAGAAAAACTACCAAAAAATCAACCCTTAGCTGTGAGAGAAGGTTAAAGGGGTCGTATGTGGGATTTTATTAATTCCGATTTAAACCGAGTTCACACTACTTTCTGGGCCGTCATTGATTTTTCTCGTTTTTTTCTTCTCAAAAAAAAAAAAAAGAAATCTAAAAAGGAAAGAAGAAAATTCTTGTTGAAAGAAGACAAGAAAAAAATTGAGAAAAGGAAATTATCATCGTCGTCCCCCCTTGCCCGAAAATGAAGTTATATTTTTTCTGTTACTCTACTCTTGATTGATCCCTTTCCGTTAGTCTTAGTATTTCGATACGAATTCTGCACGATGTGAACCCAACTAAATGCGATACGAAACTGAAGGAAACGTGAAACTAAACTTCTCCGTATCATGCTTCGTGCAACCGCACAGAGCACAGAAGAAGAACGAACCACTCGATAAAAAAAAAAAACAATAAAAAACGTTAGTAGTTACCCAAACGTAGCAACGGCAACCGTACTAAAAAGAAAATTCAAGCAAAAAAAAAAAAAAAATGAATCCTAAAACTACACCAACTCCATAGGACGAGCACCAAGAGCACCGTCGTCGCCGTCGCGTCGTCCGTCCGTCGTCACACGAAAACGGGGGCTCGTTCCGTTGTTGGAAATGGACAGCGAAATATGCACCATACGCAGGCTACCGGGATGCCGTTGTTGTGCTGTAGTAGTGTCGCTTTGAATCGGCCTTCAACGGTGTGTTGGAGTTGGGTGCTTTGGCATGGGTTTTGTCTTCCTGTTTTTATTTTCGTAAGGGGGCTATTGAGTGGCAATGGATGTGGATCCCACCAGCCACAACTTGTCCAAGCTTTTCCCCTTGCAACCAACATAAGTCTTCATACCGAGTGGATTCACATAAAAGAGTTGGTGCTGGGTAATGGGATTAAGAAGGTGTTTCCTGGGGGTGGTGGATGGTTGCTGTTTATGCTAACGAACACACAAACTATTGTAATGTCCGTCATTGTGAATTAGAAAAAGGGATTGAGTGACCCTTTTAACTTTTGCTCAAGTACTGAAGAAGTTCAATTGGTTGAAAGGGATGTATTTATATAGCACGGAAAGAAAAAAATATTAAGGCATGAACTACTGTGAACTTGTTCCTAAATTTTCAGTTCAAATAAAGACAAAATTATGCAGATTACGTAAATGAAACTTCTTATTAAATTCACCGATAATTGAACATATTTATAATAATTTTTTTTTTTTAAATAACGGGCCCACACACAAAGTGTTATTAATACCCATACGAGCTTTTAGAAAGCTCATCTATCTTTGAATAGGAGATAAAAGAAGATACCGGTTCCCATTGGTTTTAAATGTCGGTATATCGCAAGGAAAAATCGAGCCGGGTAGAACATTCCACATTCTTTATTAGCCCAGTCATTTAAGGCATTTTAAACCCCAATCTGCGGAAAAATTCCAACCAATTTTCACCCTATTTGTATTGTAGGAAATTTAACGTTTTACAAAAAAGGTTTTGCTTACTTTTGCCGTATTAAGTAAGGAAAAAAAAGTTATTGAGGGAAAACCGGAGCAAAGTCGAACATTTTACAATTCCCCCTTTTCCTCTTTTTCCGTATCTCGGTAACGAAATGACAAAGAACCATTTTTGTACCAACAATATTTTAGTAAATTTAACGCTCTACAAAAAAGTCTAGTACACTTTTGCCGTAGAACGTAAGCAAAAAAGTTATAGAGCGAAAACCGGAGCGAACTCGAAAAGTTTGCAGTTTCCCCTCCTCCTCTTTTTCAACAGGGCCGGTGAGGTCCAAAACTTCGACAAATGTTAATTCAATATTCCTGAACAACATCTTAAAGTTTGATTAACTTCCGACCTTTTTATACCTGCCCACTGTACTAAGAACAAAGTAATATATAAAAATTACGGCGGAATGACAATAGTAATGGGCATGGCCTGGTACCTGGTGGTCAAGCGGGGATCGTTGGGGGTGTAAGAAGTTGTTGATTTTAACAAGGAGCCATACAAATAGCAATATTTTATGATTTCTCGGGTATATCCGAAGAAATAAGGTGGAATTCTTCATTTGTTGGCATTTTTTGGCGAATTTTGAAAAATGACCTGTTTTTCGAAGTGCCATATCTCGGTAACTAATCGACATACAAAATTGATTGTACTAATAAAATTGTAGCAAATTTTATACTCTACAATTTTGGCATACACGTAAAATCATTGGAGCTATAAAAACCGAGATATTTTAAATATAGGTTTTCGTGTCCTTTTGACCTTCATAACTTTTTTTGCCGGCACGATATCAATGTCGGTTTTTCACATCTTCATTACAATGCCGTAATAAAGGTGTGTACAAAAATTCAGCTTGGTTGGAATTTTTCCGCAGATAAAATAAATAAAATAAAATAAAATAACTGGGCTATATGAGCATTTCTAGTGACGCGTAATGTTACGAGGAAATTTTTTAAGGGGAGGAATACATCTTTTTATTTCACAGGAGCACTGTCTATAAACTAAGCGATTATTTGTTTGAATACGTTAAATACTAACGGTACATTCTAAAGTTAAGTTAAGACCAGAAATAAATTCATAAATTAATACAAGATATGTGCCCACATAAATCTTATGTATATTGTAAATATTGGATACAAAATCTATTTTTAAAACAGTGTGATTTAACATTATCGTTTGTTAAATTTGATATGGCATATAGTTTTTATTAAATACAGGGTGATTCACAAGCGTTGTGCCAAAAAGCTAAAGCGTGTAGGTTGAGTTGAGACAAGAAAAAAATCGTATGAGAGGGGGGGTCTATTCCCCCCCGTTTAGCCGGGAGGGGCAATTTTCTGAAAAATTGACTTATTTTGTAAACAAAAATATGAAAAATCAACGGCTTCGTTTACAACACCGTGTTATACCTTTTTGGAAAGCCAAAAACTTCTTCTTTC
The DNA here is from genome assembly GCA_916050605.2 of Platycheirus albimanus. NCBI lineage: Eukaryota > Metazoa > Arthropoda > Insecta > Diptera > Syrphidae > Platycheirus > Platycheirus albimanus. The sequence continues at coordinate 335,468,107 of OU696696.1, forward strand.
ATTTTGTTTTTAAATTAAATTGTTTTAACCAATAGTTTAAAAAATATAAATTTTCAAACTCAAAATTTTGAAAAAAAAATTTGAAAAAATAATTTTAAAACTAATTTTTTTCCAAATATTACGTAATTAAGTAAGATTTTTGTTCTCAGAATTCAATGCTCCCATTAATCTTTAATCCAACATTGAAAACCGTATGGCTCTACAACTTTTTGTTGCCAAGGTATTCAAAAATAACCGAACCTACTTCTTCACAAGATCCGCAAAAAATAAAAAAAAAAAAAAAATAAAACCAAATTCACATATCATATACGTATACATAGTGCAATAAATTTAAAATCATAAATTAAATTCAGCCAAAAATTCGAAAAAAAATAAATAGAATTAACCAGTGCCAATTAAAAAGAAAAAGAAAAAATACACCAAACCTCGTTCGCATTCGCAGCACAGCATCCAACAATACCCATCCTCTCCATCCGCGCCACCCATAACTGTTGCTTTCTATGCAATGCAAGCCTCTTGTGAGGCTTATCGCAAGAGCTTTGCACTGGATAGATGAGCAGCATTTGATGTATAGTTCAATAGTGTTTTTTAGTTTATATTAATTCCCGTTTGCAAATTGTTTTATGGGCATAACACCTAGGACAGTTTGTTTATAATTGGAATTAATATGGGCCTATACTTCACGGCTGAACTTAGTTTCGTCAAAGTTGATTTTTTTGTGTTTAGTTTTTCAAAATGGTAAGTGATTTTTGTGTTGTCTATTCAAATGAGCGTGGGCTAAGAAAGAATTTCTTTTCTGTGTACGCCCATACTGTGCAATACAGGCCAGCTGTTTTGGCATTAAGTGAAACCCAGGTTGGACAGAATACTGATTTATCAGAATTTTATTTGTTTGGATATAACTTAGTGCCATTACTTTTTTCCCACCATGGTCTTGTCGTTTATGTTAGGAATGAACTTTAATTTCCTGTGGCTCAAATTCACTGTCCGCAAGCATATCATTCATTACTGTTTTGTTTACAGGAGTCCGAATCTTGACAACATGTCTACTTGTGATGAGTTAGATGTTCTGTCAGATTCCATTTCCCGAATTGTTTCCCATTGTCCTCACACTGAAGTCGTGATTACGGGCGACTTCAATGTACACAATTTAAGTTGGCTCCGCTTCTGGCCAGACAACACTCGAAGGAAGGTATACCGAGATCTTTGCTGAGTATAACCATCTTACCCAGCTTGTCGATGAGCCTACTCGTATACCGGATGTTGATGGAGCGAAAACATAGTTGGCAAAGGTTCTGGCGGTCTCTGGCAAATGCAGCTTCGCAACATCAAACTTTCTCACAGTGGATGCTTCTGGTGGAAATCCATATTTGCACTTTAGCTACCACAAGGTTGTCGTCCGAGCCTATGTTGGCCCCTCGGAAAGTGTGGGCATCCATAATATTGGAGGCATGTCTGCTATCAATCGCAATATGATTAATGTGTTTTACTTTATATTGACCAGGAGACCGTCAGGTTCCCTTGTGTACATATGTTGAGGTTGGGAAGTACGTGCTACTTATGATGACACTCGATCGATCCGTATTTAAATTATTCCTAAAAAACAATTATTAACATTTCTTCATACAAAATACACAGTAGGTAGGTACAGTACAAACATGTTGAGGATTGCAATAATCGAAGTTTGTTTGTTAGTAATTTTTCTGTTCAAAATTCTTCTGATTTCATATCACTTTACGTACATTTTTCCATTGTGATGTTACTCTAAGTTTTTTGGCAAAGCGTACCTACTTTGGTATCAAATCCAGCAGGGATAGAAGCATTTAAAAATAATTCCCATATTATGTACATTTCTTTTTGTTATTTTAAGCAGGATTGATTTTGAAACGAAAGTTCAGTATTAAAAAATAACACACCACCATTATTAACCTATTAAAAGCTTAATTAAAAGTGTCTGGTATTCCACGTTTAAGACCAATTATCACTTAAAATTTCTAATTAGCATATTATTCCGATTCGCAAACGTTACAGATTCAACGGCTTTAAACAAGACATGCAGAACTTATAGATCTAAACATAAATGTGCCAGCTTAAACTATTAGCGTAGGAACTTATAAATTGGTAACACCTTCTTTGATTTAACTTTATTTATTTCCATCTTGTTGGAAGCAAATAATATAGATATGGATATATGTGCATTTTGGGAAAATTACCTCAATGCAACTGTAACAATGTTGTTTCATTCCGCATTATTTGTTAGTAGATTGCTCAAGAAAAACTACTGGCAATTAAAAAAGTTTTCGGTCTTTTACCATTGAAATAGTAATCTATAACTATAAAAATGAGTTTTGTTTTATTATTTCTAGAGTCAGGCTGGGTGGATTTATATTTTTTTTAATGAAAGGGGACTATTTGTAGATGGTTTAGAAAAATTTAAATCCGTTAAATCGGATTACGACAAAAAGCATTTTTAGTGCATTTTGCCAAATAAGAAAGTAATCTTTTGGTAAAGGCAACTAAGGGTGCCTACGAAGGTTTCTGTGAAGTTTGATAACATTCCGATTAATCGATTTTCCACAAATGCATTTTTAGGGCATTTTGTCGAGTTATTAAGAAATCTTTTAGTATAGTCTTCTAAGGATGCTAAAAATGAAAGGGGACCATTCGTAGATGGTTTACAAAGTTTTTTTTAATCATTCCAGCAGCAGTTTTTGTAGCCCAGTTTTTATAATTATTATAAAAGTCGTTCCACTGTATAGCAATATGTAGTCGTAGTTTTTATTGGAATTTATTTCAATATACTTGATTTGTTTTTGAATATTTCATTGATTTTATGTCCGATGAACTTGCGTCTGAAAAATAAATAAATGCAATCAACTACTCTTTGGTTCAGAGGTCTAAATTATCTTTACAAATAGTGTATTCTGTATTTTCTTTATCTTCGAGCGTTACTATAATAGTTTCTTAAATTATCTTTAAAAATTGACAGGTGTCATAAATGTGTGTAGTTAAATGCAATTAATTTCTGTGTTTGCTAAAGTATAATGGTTTCACTTTTATGTGTGACCTCTGATATCAAGAATTTGTTGGAATTTTGTAAAGCTTTAAAAATAAAATGGGAACAATTATAAGATGGTTTTAGTAGCCCATTTAAAAATAAAATGCACGACTGGGCTTGAGATTTTGAAAAAAAAAAAAATATTTTTCGAAATTCTTAAATAAATACTTAAACTAATTTGAGCTAAAAAAAATACGCCATTCTATTTCTTGGATAAATTTGAATTTATGAGAATAAATTTATAAAAATATGTGGAGCAGGGTTTGAGAACAAAAGTCTTTTTTGAAAAACATTTTGAAAACATTTTTCGAAAAAAACTTCAAAAACGCCAATTTATAGGTACTATTCAGCAAATACATTTAGGTATGTACTTATAATGCTTGAAAAAAAGTTAATGAGCAGTTTTCAAAGTATTAATTTTTTTTAAACGCTTTAAAAAAAAATTAAATACTGGTATGCAGTATAAATTATACTATCTAGGTACCTAAAGATACATGTGTGAAATTTTGGAAGAATCGGTTAAGCTCTTTTCGAGATAGTCGAAAGCAAACAACAACGGTTGAATGGAAAGTACCGTTCTTGGACATTTTATAATTTTGTTTTCAGTCATATAATAAGTCGTACCTAAAAAGCACCACTGATTTTTACTTGCGATTATAGGTTTCTACTATAAGCCAAGTTAAGCATACGTAAAAAAAATTCTAACAATCAAACATGACATTTCGATGTTAGAGAAGTCGAAAAAAGTGGGTCCGACAATTCTGTCTGTCTGTCTGTTCGTATGTCTGTCTGTCTGCATAGTTACATACAGCCTGAACGGCTGGGCCGATTTGCTTCAAACTTGGTACATAGTGTTATTATGACGTCCTACAGAGGGGTTTTTGGAATTAGCATTCTAGCTCTAAAACTAACGGTATTTGCCATAAGAATTTTAGTGAAAAATAAATTTTTCTCAAAAACAGCTCCTACGATTTTGATAAATCTTTCTGAATAGTGTTTTCTGTGCAAACTTTATGTTTTGGTTGGAATATATTTTTCAGGAAAAGTCTTATAACGGTACCTCCCATAGGACCGGTTTTTCAAAATCAGATTTTCCCGTAAGCCACTTGATGGATTTCCATGAAATTTTTAATGTAGAAGACGAAATAATATAATTTTTTAAATTTTTAAAAAAGTTTTTTGAGTTATTAAAAAATTTTTTTTTTTTTTTCAAAAACGGTCCAAGCAATTTTTTAAAAATTTTATTTTTCTGATAAAAACTACAAAGGGCTAGAAGTTGGCACACTTTAAAAAAAATTGGAATTTATTTTGGAAAAGTTTTTCAAGAAAAAAACTATTTTTTGAAAAAACTGGTCTAACGATTTTAAGACAAAAATTTCTTAAAATTCTTCACAATTAACAAAATCATATGGCTTACATCATTTTTTCCAAAAAATGTTTTAACTATTGATTTTTAAGTGATCAATAAAATTTCATATGTTTATATACTTAGTTTTTACCCTGCTTTTTTCGAAATTCTCAAACCCCAAGATCATTGTCTCACATTAGAACAAAATTGTCCGACCCAGCCGTGCACTTCATTTTTAAAATTTTAATTAATTGATGGAAACCTGGATGGAGACTCTTTTTCTTGCACATTTACCTATTATCAATTGGTGAGAGACGTACAAAAAATACTTTTTAAAATCGATATAAAAAAAGAAATTCATAAGATTAGGTGATTTGCCGAAATAACAATTTCTTTCAAATGAAGTTGACTTTGTATTTTCCCCGTAGAATGTAGGTATAGAATGTATAATTGACAATGCCTCTAGGAATCTTGTGAGTACTAATAAGACTTAATTCACGTAGGAAGTAGCTACTAAATTTCAGAGTGCGTTTCTTTAACTTACTTGGCATGACTATTTATGTTGAACCATTATCGATTTCAATGGGGGGATATTTCGCCCTGATCCCCCCTATCTACGCCACTGTGAAGAACGGGTAAATAAAGCATGCATAGCAAAATATTCGGTACAAAATGACGCCTCCAATCGAGAATAATTCCTTGGACGTACATTGCCGTAGTACGACCAATCCTTAACTACGGCTCGATTGTTTGGTGGCCTGCTCTAAACAAAGCCTACAAAACCAAAAAGCTAAAAAAGGTTCAAAAAATGGCTAGTACCGGTGTCACGGGGCCCACGGGGGCTTTTTATTTATTGAAATCAAGCTAAATGTCTAGCGTACAGTAGTTTTATCATATTATAAGTTATAAAATAATCGTTTAAAACCAATATTTGTTACATCGGGAAAATGAATTAATAAGGTATTATTTACGTTATATAAACTGAACATATTATTTAAGGGCGAAGACCTTTCGTAGTTGGGACGATAGTGCGTTATATAAATTGGGTCAGGTAGACCTCTTAGATTACGGTTGGGAACATTAAAACTAACGCGAGACAGAAGATTCAAAGCATCAATATTACCATTAATCAGATTAACAATAAAAGCAAAACATAAATAAGAACGTCTGCTCTCCAGGCTGGGTAGGGTAGGTCTATGAGTTTTAGACGGCTAATGTACGAAGGAAGATTTAATGGGCTCTGCCAGCCTAGGCCTCTGAGGGCAAATTTTAAGAACCTTTTTTGTATTCGTTCTATTCGTATTTTGTGGCAACTGTAATAAGGGGTCCATACCTGGCAAGCATACTCTATAATAGGTCTGACAAATGAGGTAAACAATTGTTTGATGACATAAGGGTCAGAAAACTGACGTGATTCCCTTTTAATCCAACCTAATACTGAATTTGCCTTAATGCATGTGGCATTAATATGTTGCGTGAATTCGAGTTTTTTATCAAACAAGACACCTCACTAACATTTAACAGATTTACGCCATTGAAACTGTACTCAAAAGACAAAACAGATAGTTTTCTAGTAAAATTTATAATCTTACACTTGTCGATATTTAACAACAAACAATTTCGTACACACCAATTGTAGAAAGCATTCAAATCCGTTTGAAGCTTATCACAGTCAAGTTTACAAGAAATAGTTTTAAAAATGTTAACATCGTCGGCATATATGAGGCAGTTTGAGTGCCTTAAAACTGATAGGAAGGTCATTTATAAATAATATAAAAAGAACTGGACCCAAATGGCTACCCTGGGGTACTCCAGAATTAACCACAAAAGATTTTGAATGGTAGCCGTTAAAATTCACAGTATAGGACCTATCAAGTAAATAGGATTTTAGCCAAGCAATGAAGTTCATGCTAAAGCCCAGCTTGCTCATTTTCTGAAGCAGAACTGTATGTGAAAGCTTGTCGAATGCCTTGCTGAAATCAGTAAGAACACAATCTATTTGCTTCTTATTTTTGAAAGAATCAATACAGAACTCCGCTAAATCCATGAGAAGAGTGACAGTCGAACGGCCCTTTGAAAAACCATGTTGGTTAGGAACAATTATTGATTTTGTGTAAAAACTCAATGTTTTGCAGACTTACTTACTTACTTACTTATGTTGGCGCCACTGGAGCGTGGTACTCCAAGGCCTTGCTGAGAATGCCCCTCCAGCCGGCTCGATCTCTAGCCTGCTGTCTCCAATTTCGTACTCCAAGTTGACGGATGTCTCCCTCTACCTGGTCACTCCATCGAAGATGAGGTCTACCTTGGCTTCTGACTCCCTCGGGTTTGGCGTTGAAGACCTTACGAGCTGGAGCGTCGATGTCCATTCGCTCTACATGGCCCAGCCATCTTAGTCTTTGGATTCGAATTTTTCTGGCTAGGCTTATGTCGCTGTACAGCTCGTACAGTTCATTGTTATATCTTCTTCTCCAAACGTTGTTTTCGCGATTTACGCAGACAGGACCATAGATCGTACGCAGAACTTTTCTCTCGAAGACTCCAAGTGAATTTTCATCCGATTGGGAGAGGGTCCATGCTTCCGCACCATATAGCAGGACCGGGATGATGAGTGTTTTATACAGTGTCACCTTGGTTCTTCTCGATAGGGCTTTACTCCTCAATTGCTTACTCAGCCCAAAGAAACAGCGATTAGCAAGAGTTAGTCTGCGTTTGATTTCAGCGCTGATGTTGTTGCCTGTGTTTACAGCAGTGCCCAGGTAGACAAATTCACTGACTACCTCGAAGTTATACCTATCAATGGTTACGTTCTGACCAAGTCGGTGGTGGGATTGGACTTTTGTTGATGAAAGCATATACTTTGTCTTGTCCTCGTTTTTTTTCATCCCCATTCTGCTTGCTGCTGACTCCATAGTAGTGAAAGCACCGGTTACTGCTCGCTTTGTTCTTCCTATCACGTCTATGTCATCAGCAAACCCAAGTAATTGTGTCGATCTATTGAAAATGGTGCCTGATGTACTGGCATGGGTGCTCCGTATTACATTTTCAAGCACAATATTAAAACAGCTGCATGACAGTGCGTCACCTTGTCTTAGCCCTCTGGTGGTTTCGAAGGTTTCAGTAGAGTCTCTACCAACTTGGACGGAACAGCGAGCATTCTCCAACGTCATCCTGATAAGGCGTATCAGTTTAGCAGGGATTCTAAAGTTAGACATGGCACGATACAGTTCAACTCTATTAACACTGTCATAGGCGGCTTTAAAATCGACGAACAGGTGGTGGGTGTCGATGTTATACTCTTGGGTTTTCTCCAGGATCTGGCGTAATGTGAATATTTGGTCGGTGGTAGATTTTCCAGGTCTGAAGCCGCATTGGTAAGGACCTATCAGGTCGTCAGCAAACGGCTTGAGACGTTCACATAAAACGCTGGACAGGATCATATAGGCGATGTTTAAAAGGCTTATGCCTCTATAGTTGGCGCAGAGGAGGCGGTCTCCTTTTTAGTGAATCGGGCAGATGGTACTGAGATTCCACTCATCGGGCATACTTTCCTCCGACCATATTTTGCAGATGAGTTGGTGTATGCTCCTGACCAGGTCATCTCCAGCGTGTTTAAAAAGCTCCGCTTGAAGGCCATCACATCCAGCTGCCTTATTCATCTTTAGTCTGGTGATGGCTACTTTGATTTCATTTTGTTCGGGCGGGTGTAGTTCGTGGTCGTCATCTAGATTTACTGGAACAAGTTGATCTTGGGCGGGATCTTGGCTGTCATCGCCATTTAGCAACCGGTTAAAGTAGTCTCTCCAGATGGCTAACATCGCCTGCGTTTCCACTATGGTATTTCCATCCTGATCTTTGCAGGGCCCAGGGCGGCTTGTGAAACCGGATGTAGACTGTTTCACCTTTTTATAGAAGTTTCGTACCTCTTTTCTGCAAAAACATCTCTGCATCTCCTCGACTTCGCGTTGCTGGTGTTCTTTTTTCTTTCTCCTGAGTAGACGTTTCTCAACTTTCTTTCGCTCAACATAGAGATTTCTGGATGCTCTAGTATCTCTCTGGAGCCACGACTTGTATGCCTCCGTTTTGGCTTTGTTTGCCTGAGCACATTCGGAGTCGAACGAGGGGTTTCTGGGGGGTGGATGTGAGAAGCCCAATACCTCTGACGCAGCACTTCTTATGGCTTGTTGACATAGCTGCCATTGGTCTTCCGGGTTCATGTCATCAGTCGAAGGATTTCTCGCAAGCTCAAGGGATACGCGGTCGGCATAGGGAGCGGCGGTCTCTTCCGATTGAAGACGTCCAACATTGAATTTCCTAGGTGTAGTCGGTGTTCGCCTAAGAACTTCCATGGAGATCCGTACCCTAAGTTTTGCACCGACTAGGTAGTGGTCCAAATCGATGTTTGCTCCTCGGAATGTACGGACATTCATAATGCTGGAGGAGTGTCTTCCATCAATCACAACATGGTCGATTTGGTTGCAGGTTCGACCATCTGGGGATCGCCATGTGCCCTTGTGGATGTCGGGACGTGGGAATCGCGTGCTGCTCAGCACCATGTTTTTTCCCGCTGCAAAATCGATGAGCCTGAGTCCGTTGTCGGAGGCGGTGTCGTGCAGGCTGTGTTTTCCGATCGTCATACCAAAGATGTCCTCTCTCCCAATTTTGGCATTGAAGTCTCCCAAGAGAATTTTAATGTCATGTTTTGGGCACTGCTCATATGTTTTGGCGAGGAGCTCGTAGAAACATTCTTTGGTAGCGTCGTCTTTCTCTTCTGTAGGGGCAATGTTTTGCAGACCATTGCTTCAAAAAGTTTCGGAATAGCAGACTCTCTTAGATCTTGCCCACCAGATGCCCTAAATGCTATTCTGAACCTTCTGCCGATCGATCTCCACATTAAATACTTGATATCCTGTAGTTCAATCAGACTAAGGGAGGCCGGGTGCTGGACCGAAAGACCATACGGTCATAGCAATATCTAAAACCTTTTACCTGCCGATTTAACTCCATAATAAATAAATAAATTGTTGCCACAACAGCTCCAAGCGGGGCCGGGGCCTGTGACTTACACTCTCAACAATTCCTGTGTGTGCGTTGATATTCTGCAGGAATGGAAGGGACCTCCAATTTACCGCCGAACCCGAACGGATAACAGAGAAGCACTTTCCATGACATTAATTACTCTTGGAGGATTTGTCACTTCCTCGCAGAGGACGAACCCCAGAAAAGAACTTTTTAGGTGGAGCCGTCAGGGATCGAACCCAGAACCTTCAGCGTGGCCACGGGGTACTGCGATTTAACTCCATACCCACTGAATACTGCAAACCATCTCTCAACCTCTGTAAAAAATTCAAAATAGGATTCCTTCCAGAACAGAATGGGATAACGAAGATATCACGAGCGATTTCGACATAACTATCTTCACAGATGGTTCCAAGATGGAGTGCGGGGTGGGTGCTGGTGTGTTTTCGGAGATGATGAACGTATCCAAATCCCTCCGACCCCTTACCTCGCTAGCGTCTTCCAGGCAGAAGTTCTTGCAATCAGGGAAGCCTGCAAATTACTGCAACATTACTGCTGGAACACAATAGAAAAACGCAGCCGGAACCGCAGCCGCAACCGTATCGCATGCCGGACGTACCTAATTAGAAGTGCCCACAATGGAATCGTACGTACTCCACGTTTTTTTTACAATTTCCACTGAGAAACATACATATATTATATATGCATATAAAAGATGATAAAACATACATCGCATCATGTATAGTCTTTTCTATAAATTTGTAATTACCTGACTAATTTCTTAAAGGATTTTATTAGCACGTAGCTCTTTTTTTTTTTTTATGGAATGTCAAAAATACGCACGTATTTATTAAAAGTTGTCCGTCGCCGTTTGCGGCTGCGTTTGCGGATCCGTCTCGTTGTGTTCACAACATTGAATTCGTGTGTATTCAATATTTTGAATTGTGTTCCAGAAGTTACTCGAATCTGAAACGAAGCGTTGCAAGATTAATTGATAGCCAGGCTGCTATCAAAGCTTTGAACTCAACCTCCTCCTCCTCCAAATAAGTCAGGCAATGCCTGGAGCTGGATTGTTTCTACACAGATTTCTCAAAAGCTTTTGACCTACTCTCACATGAAATCATCATTTTCAAATTGAAAGATCTAGGTTTCCCTGTAGGATTTGTTAATTGGATATACTCAAAACTCATATCTCCGAAACAGATCATACATAAGTTAAGTTCAGAAATTCGTTTTCTAACCCTTTCCCAGCAAAATCAGGAGTCCCACAAGGCAGCTATCTTGGTCCGTTACTGTTTATACTCCCTATCAATGACGTAACTTCGTGTATTCATTCTAGTGAGATCCTTATTTTCGCTGATGATATGAAAATTTTCAAATTTATTAAATCACCTAATGACCGCGTAGAATTGCAAGCCGACTTCGATAGATTTGCTATCTGGTGTAGCAAGAATTGTTTAAGTCTGAACCCTGCGAAATGTCAGACAATGAAATTTTCAAGGAAGCGGGTACCAGGTTCACACGACTATTACATTTCACAACAAGTTTTGCATTGCGTTTTTAGTTTTAAGGATCTGGGAGTAAACTTTAGACCAGACTTGAGTTTCGCGGACACATCAACTTTATTGTTAAAAAAGCTAATTCCGTGGTGGGATTTGTTAAAAGATGGTCGAAGGAATTTCAAAATCCTTTCTACGACGTTCATTAGTCTAGGATAGAGGCAGTTCAGCGTAATTGTATTCGATTTGCTTTGGTTGTAAGGATCTGCCAAGAAGAGACCTTCTTCTAGGCAGATAGTTACAACCTCCCACCTTACTTATTTTTATTCACCAAATTTAAACGGGATCTTTGGACTCACCCTTCATGTGAAGGTTTTAATTATCGTGGAAGGGCTCATCATCTTCGTAGATTAGAGCTATTACATTGTCCACAACACCGTATTAATTATGGCATGAATGAACCTCTTACGCGCATGTGCAAGTTTTTTAACTCAAATAAAAGTATTGTTGATTTTAATATTAGTAAATCTTGTATAAAAAAAAAACATTTAAAACCAGTGCACCACGCTCATAGTTTATGTTTTGTATGTTCCTTGCAGACCAAGGGCTCGTACCAGATTACCAGCTGAACTCTCCGACAAAGAAATCATCCTTAAAATGCTTTAATATGGTAACCCATCCCTGCCTACTCATGACTGGAAAGTCGCCAAGCTGGAGGATCCGGAGGGTCTTTATAGATCGGCTATTATAGTCATCAATAGGGATTCACTGGCTAGGTTTGGATGGTCTACCATTACGCTGAAAGTGTATAGGAAAGACGAAGAAAGTGCTACACTAGCACTCACAACATCGGAGGATATACCCGCAGTGGAGGAACCTGCTTGTGTCATCAACCTTCCAGAAATGGAAATAGATGCACCCAGCACTCCTTCTATAGGTATGCCCTCCTCCAAACCAGATACCGCATCCGACTTGGATGCTCACCCTGTCGACAGTCCTTCCGACATGGAGACTGAAGACTACAATAATGAAGATTTTCTTTTACGGTCATCCTCGGAGTCAGACTCAGAGGAGGACCTCAATAGCACTGTGAGAGGTGGTCTGGAAAACTGCAACCGAGATGGTTCAGCTACTACAGATTAACCTCCAACACTCCAAACTGGCTTCGGCCTCCCTCCTTCTCCGACTGCAAAGAAAAGGGAAGATATTGTCCTGATCCAGGAACCATGGATTGTCAAATCTATTGTTCATGGACTCAGGACCCCTGGGTACTACTTGCTGTATGCATTGGACAAAGGTGATCCACGATCCTGCATATTAGTGAAAAGTAATATTAATGTATTTTTACTCCCTGATTACAGCGATCGAGACGTTACTACGGTCAGATTGCAGACCAACAAAGGCATGTACTGGCTTGCATCAGCTTACCTTGGCCACGACCATCTCGGCCCCCTCCCCAGCGACATGCTGAGGAGAATTATAGAGGAATCAGAGCGGCTAAATACGTGCCTCCTAATTGGATGTGACGCCAACGCACACCATACAGTCTGGGGGAGTACAAATATAAATGATAGAGGTGAGTCTCTTTTTGATTATATTCTCAGTACTAACCTTATTGTTACCAATACTGGGAATGAACCCACATTCATAACCAGAAACAGACAAGAAGTCTTAGACATAACACTTGTCTCCGATTCGATTCATCATAGGATCACGAATTGGAAGGTGTCTGCAGAGCACTCATTCTCTGATCACAGATACATCCAATTTGAACTTATTGATGACACTAATAAACAATAAGCCTTCCGTAATTATCGAAAGACTGATTGGCAAAAATACAGAGATACTCTAAAAAGTTTAATTAAACCTGATCTTTTGAAAATCCCTTCTAATATAAACGAACTTGACAAAAACGTCAACGATCTAACAGCAGCCCTTAACAAATCATTGTCAGCCTCCTGCCCTCTTACTCGTATAAGAGGAAAACGGAAGCCACCTTGGTGGAATTCGGGGCTTGAACCGCTCAGGAAAACTTGTAGAAAGTCCTTCAACGGAGCTAAATAAAAATAAAAAAAATAAATTTTTGGCACAACAGCTCCAAGTGGGGCCGGGGCCTGTGACTTACACTCTCAACCATTCCTGTGTGTGCGTTGATATTCTGCAGGAATGGAAGGGACCTACAATTTACCGCCGAATCCGAATGGCTAACAGAGAAGCACTTTCCATGACATTAATTACTCTTGGAGGATTTGTCACTTCCTCGCAAGAGGCAGTACCCCGGAAAAAAAAAACTTAAGGTAAACAACGTCAGGGATCGAACCCTGAACCTTCGGCGTAGCAGTCCGACACACTAACCACTACGCCACGGGGTACTACTAACGGAGCTAAATACTCCAAAGAAATCTCAGACTGGGATTCCTACAAAGAATCCTTGAAATTATATAAAAAAGAGCCGAGGAAAAGTAAAAGAGCCTCCTGGAGGAACTTCTGTGGTAAAATAGAAGACACTTCAGAGGCCTCTAGATTAAGGAAAATCCTCTCTACCAATCCTACAATGCCTAGCTTCTTTAAAAAAGCAGACGGCTCATGGACCAATACCTGCGAAGAATCGCTTAACTTGCTACTTGACACCCATTTTCCAGGTAGCTCCCTTAACATAGTAAACCTTGATTGTAGTCCAATTGGATCAACCAATAATAATACTAGTAAACTTGGTCTAGTCACTAGGGAAAAACTAAAATGGGCCATCAACAGCTTCAATCCATATAAATCTGCTGTACCTGACGGTATAATACCAGCAGAACTTCAACAGTCTATGGATATTATTATCCCTATCCTGGAAGTTGTGCTAAACGGATGTTTAGAGTTGAAATACATTCCATCATTATGGAGGGAAGTAAAAGTTGTGTTCATTCCCAAAGCGGGAAAATGTTCCCAAGTGTATCCAAAAGACCTCAGACCTATAAGTCTATCATCATTCCTTCTTAAAACTTTAGAACGTCTGATTGATATCCATTTGCGAAATGCCATAGACACAACTCTAGTGTTTACAGCACAACACGCTTACTGCAAAGGAAAATCGGTAGACACTGCCTTGCATTCCTTTAGTAAGCGCTATCGAATATTCCTTACATCACAAAGAGTATACTCTGATAGCATTCCTTGATATCGAGGGTGCTTTCAACAACGTCAGCAACCAAGCAATCACAACGGCACTAGACAATCTTAAAGTAGACAGATCCCTGAGTGAGCTTATAAATCTAAAGCTAAAAAGTAGGCTAATCAACTCAACCCTAGGAGATGTCTCCCTAAGAAGATCAGTCAGCAGAGGTACACCACAAGGTGGAGTCCTATCCCCTCTTCTATGGAACTTAGTTGTCAATGAACTTCTAGTTGACCTGGAAGCAGAGGGATTCAAAGTGATTGCATACGCTGATGACGTCGCCATTGCAATATCAGGAAAACATGCTCAAATTCTTATTGAGCTAATGCAAACAGCTCTTAACAAGCTTCTTAAATTGACTGGTAAATGTGGGCTAGGAGTAAACCCTCACAAAACTGAACTGGTCCTCTTCACAAGGAAATATAAAATTCCACACCTAAATGCTCCGTCCATTAATGGAACTCCACTAACTTTCTCAAATGAAGCTAAATATCTAGGCCTCGTTCTAGATAAGAAGCTCACATGGAAACCCAACATTCAGGAAAGAGTAAAAAAGGCCACGGTAGCTCTCTTTTCTTGCAAAAAAGCAATAGGGAATAAGTGGGGTTTATCCCCACAAATTACCCACTGGCTATATACAGCGGTCATAAGACCGATACTAACTTATGGGATAACAGTATGGTGGACTGCTTTGGATAAAGTGTCCTACCGGGACCACATAAGCAAAGTCCAAAGATCAGCGTGTCTATGTATCACTGGAGCACTGCGTACGACATTTTCAGCTACCTTAGACATTCTTCTTAATCTTACACCCCTCGACATTTTTAGTAAACAAATGGCCGCGAGTACAGCAATCCGTCTCAGAGCCACGTCTCAATGGACCAATAACTCAATTGGCCACACTATTATTCTGAATTCATTCAGAACGATTCCAAGTCACTCTGATTACACCATACCCCAACTGGTTTTTGAAAACAACTTTCGAGTCTCCATTCCATCACGGTCTGACTGGGACGAAGGACATTTCTCGAGAGATGATTTGATTCATTTCTACACTGATGGTTCAAAAACCGAAGATGGGGTTGGGGGCGGAGTGTACTCAGAAGGACTAAATCTTAGTCTATCTTTCCGACTCCCTAACTATTGTAGCGTGTTCCAAGCGGAACTTCTGGCGATAAAAGAGGTTCTATCCTGGCTCAAGGAAAACGTGATATCCACGTCGAATATCCGTATCTTTTCAGACAGCCAAGCAGCCCTTAAATCATTCGAGGCGGCTTCCACGAACTCAGCAACAGCCCGCAACTATCGTAATCTCCCGCCTCCCGCGGAGATTGCAAAACAGGTTAACATTCACCTTTTTTGGGTGCCGGGACATAGAGATATATCTTAGGAAACTGCAAGGCCGATGAACTCGCCAGAAATGGAACTTTTTTTTTTTTTTTTTTTTTTATTACTATAATTATAATTAAAATCAAAATTAACAAAATTAACTACTGAACCACTTTCACCCGGCAGGAGGAATATTGGTATACCTATCGCTACATGTAAACTCATGCTAAAACACGATGCCATGAACGAAACAAATCTAAGGTGGTCAAATTTGACTACCTGTCAGGCGACAAAACAGATCTGGCCAAAACTAGATCCAAAACGCTCCAAATGTTTGTTATCTCTTGGTTGATCACACCTTAGCTCCTTAATCGGTGTCATAACTGGACACTGTCTTATAGGCAGACATGCTACTAGACTCGGTGTTTTCTTGAACGACTTCTGCAGAAGTTGCATGGACGAGGAAGAAGAAGAGACTATAACACATCTTCTTTGTTCATGCCCTGCTCTCTCACAAAGACGAAAATTACATTTGGGAGATTTCTTCCTCAACGATATCAATGACCTAACTCAGACAGACATACACTGTCTCCATCGCTTTGTTAAAAGTTCCAATTGGTTTTGAAATTAGTGAGGTAGTGCCTTACTTTTATATGTGGTATCACAATGGACCTAGTATCTGGTCTAAGTGTGTCAGTCGTTGACTGACGGCCACCACATAATTAAAAAAACTCGTAGACAATTTATTTTTTAGCCCAGCGACATTATACCCTAATATTCTTAAATCTATAAATATATTTTGATTCTGGTAGACGATTTTATCTCAAAGTGCTGAACCATATAAACGGTCAACTGTCTGATCGCCCCTGCTTGTGTGGGCACCCAAATTATTTACAGCGGCTGTTTCACGAGATTGCAGAGATGAAACGTTACTATCTTCAGGTGGCACTGTTGAAGTTGACGTTTTGTGTTTGTCATTTCTTACGATTTTGTTTACATGTTGTATTTCATTCTTAAAATTTTGCAGTGAAGAAAACGGCATGCAATCCCCAAAAATGTTTCGCAGCACCTCCAGTGGATCATTAAGTCCGCATTTCACTTCATCTTTAGCTAAATCCCAAGTAAACACATTGTTCCCTATAAAAAGCTTATCATCTCTAAGCTGGGTTTTCACTTGAGGGAATCTACCTCGAAGAAATTTTACCATTTGGAGGAGTCTACTTTTTCTACGTCGCGTGTTGTACGGGAGATCGTTATGGATGTGGAATTGAGTACCTTTGGGCTTTCTAGTGTTTTTGAGTACTGCCCAGGCAGCATTCCGTGATCTCATTCTTACTACAATTATCCCAGTACGCGCTTTAGGATTAGATACCAAATAAGCATGATCTATCTCCACCCTTGCGTCAGTCGTATACGTATCCATCAAGTCCGCGCATAGCGATTTAGCTTTTTCTACCATCTCGCCTCCGTTGACCTCAGTGGGAAGGTGCACGACAACATTTGACTCCAATCCTTTCTTCAACAATATCTCCATTTGGTCTTCTAAGACATTATTTTTGTGCTCAAGTTGAACAACTTTAGCAGAAATCTCATCATACTTAATTTTTAAATTTGTTATTTCTGTGCAAATTACTTGTAGATCGGCTTTTGAAGCAAGTTCACTGACAAGTTTCCTATTGCTTTTGCTTTCCTCCAAAATTTGTTTAAAACTTTCAATGGTAAGTACCGAGGATGATTCGTTAGTGGTCTCTGCACCTTTAGATGTTGCATTAGCTTCCATTAAAAAGGTTCTGCGTTTATCTTCTCTGAGGTGGTCGGGCGAGATTTCCAGCAGACCTCTCTTATTCATTTATTTAGGTTAGGTTTAGTATTGAAACTAGATTAGAAAAATTTATCTTAGTTGGTAAGACTTACACCAAATTTTTACTGGGAAGGTGAAATTGCCAAACAAGAAATACCTATTATACTAACTTAAAGCGGAGATATTTAGACAAGCCCTTTCTAACTTCGGTCCATTTTTTTAATAAGACAGCTTTAATTTTTATTTTAATACAAGATCAAATACAATTATTATTATTATTTGAATTTTATTTATTTCCGAAACTAAGGGTGGGCAAACAAACATTTTTGGTGGACAAACGTGGGCTAACGATGGGCAAACGAACTGCATAAAAAGATCGATTTTACATCTTTTTTTTTGTCTTTCAACCTAAATTTTGAATTTTGATTATTTCCGAAACTAAGGGTGGGCAAACGAACATTTTTGGTGGGCAAACGTGGGCTAACGATGGGCAAACGAACTGCATCAATTTCGATAAAAAATTTCACAAGTGGGGTGCCAGCTTCAGGAAATTTAAAATTTTATTTTGTCAATATTTTTAAAATGGAAGGTGGGCAAAAGAAAATTTTTGGTGAGCAAACGTGGGCTAATGATGTATTTTGTCAATATTTTCAAAATGGAAGGTGGGCAAACGAAAATTTTTGGTGGGCAAACGTGGGCTAACGATGGGCAAATGAACTGCATTAAAAAAATCTATTTTTACATCTTTTTTTTTATTTTTGTCTTTTAACCAAAATTTTAAATTTTGATTATTTCCGAAACCAAGGGTGGGCAAACGAAAATTTTTGGTAGGCAAACGTGGGTTACGATGGGCAAACGAACTGCATAAATTTCGATAAAAAATTTCACAAGTGGGGTGCCAACTTCACACAGCCTCACAGGCTGATGCACTCATCATGGTGATTGTGGGAAGGTGTGACGGCGTTCGGTGGCGGTTGGTGGCAGTGAGGAAAAGTTGTAACTTCGTTACAAACGATTTCCAACGGAATCGAAGGTTGTTAAAGCGAATTGTCTTATTTTATTTTAAAACAAACAAATTAATTCTTATAATTAATAAATTTTTAAATTAAGTTTTGATAACACAGCAAAATTTGAATTTTATTTCTTATTTTAAATAGGATTACTATAGAACTGACAAAAGGGGAAAAATGTATAACAAATTCTCAAACCTAAAAACCTCTTTCAGAACAATAACAAGTCAACTAAATTCAAACTATGACAAGAAGGAAAAGGAAAATGTGTTAAGTAAGTTCCCTTTATTTTTGGCTTGCAACCTAACCCTTCATTAATTTTAATCGTAACCATGAAATCAAAATCCAACACATGTAATTAAAAACTACCTACCTAAAATAATGGGTTGGGCATGAATTACAATATCCCGAACGACAATTTTCCGAATACAAAAATCCTGAACGACAAAATCCTGAATAACAATATCCCGAATTACAAAATCCCGACTAAAAAAACTTGAATGACCAAAATCCGTATAAACAAAGTATTTTAGCAATAATATCGTTTAACAACAAAAGACCCAACAAGAGAGACCAAAACTAATATCCCGCAATTCGGGATTTTGTATTTCGGTCTTCTGTATTCGGGATTTTGTTTTTCAGAATAGTGTCTTTTCTTGCGCTGAAAATATTCCGGAGTTTTTTCATTCAAGATTTTGTTTTTCGGGATTTAGTCCCGTTTCCAAAATCATAAATAGATTCCATTTTTTTGTATATTCGATGCTATTCGGAAACCAGACGTGATCATATATACTGCAGTGTTGGCAAGTAAGAAAACCAAAGGGTGTTCTCACCCCATCCCCCTCCACTCCTTTCTTCTCCCTCCTATCCAATATCCACTGATCCCCTCCAACCCACCTCCCCTCCTCCTCCCCCCCTAATCCAGGGTGTCATGTGACCCGTGCCCATTGGATGGTTTGCAGCCAGGGGGTAAACCGGCTGTATTATAACGGAACCTCTTTGAAACAGGCAAAATCAAAGAGTAATCGCCTTATCTGCTACAGGGGGTGTTGCAGATGGACCATATTTCCCCCATTACTCGTGGGACCAAAAATGAATTCAAATACAAAAAACAAAAACCAAAAAACACACAAAACAAACGATACAAACAAAAACATGGAGACTAAGGTGCATGGATCGGGCACCTCAGACTCTGCTCTTGCCGATCCAACAAGAACATTGACTGACGAGGAAGAAAACCTTCTCCTCAATCCCTTCGCCAATCTTGGAGTGGATGATAGAGTAAGCGTTGATCCGGCTGACGACGACATGGAGAGCATTCTAAGTGTCAGCGGCAGCAGCTCCATCGCAAGCTCCAATCTCTCCAGATTGTCAGCCTCATCCAGACGTAGCAGGATTACGAACTGTAGGACGACAATCAAACGACTTGGCACAAAGAAATGGGACGAACTGACTGAACCGGACCGGAAAAGACTGCATAGCGCATATGCCTATCTTCAGGAGCAGCAGCTAACGGAGAACAAGCCGACTGCTCGTACACCAGCAGCGACTGCCTCTGAAGATGGGATATGTGCTGGTAGTTTGATGGGACCACCCGCGCCCCGGATTGGCAAAGACTATCCAAAGCAAGGGTTGGTGTCATCAAAATCCTCCGGATCAGATGTCGCTAAGAGAACATCAAACTCCCTAGCCGGACGTTGCATGAAGCCTATAGCTCCTACGGGCCCGACTAAGGAAGCGATGCTCTCTGGTGGAACAAGTCAGTTGTCAAAAGAAACCCAGATTGATCCAATTCAATATATGGTATCAGAGACAACTACTTTACATCGAAAGACTGACACTACGACAGACTTTACACAGAAACCAGCCTTTGAGCGTTCTGAATCGACCTCCAGGTGTTGCACCGAGCCGCTTGCTCCAACGGACCTGGAGGGGAGGAAGATCGACAAGGAGATAGAGAGAGGAGGAACGCAGTCAGAAAACATCCAGAGCCTCAGCTCCACATCTGGGTGCGTCCACCCCCTCATCTTTATCAGACGCCTGTGACGACGAAATGGAAAATGTACCACATAGGCGAACCATTGGGTCATCTAACTCTTCAGCCAGACGTTGCATGAAGCCTTTAGCTCCTACGGGCCTGGAAGGAGAGAAGATGATTCAAGGTGAGGACGAAGAGAAGGACAGGTCCCCGGAAAACATCCAGAGCCTCAGCTCCACATGCAATTTGGGGGCATCCACTTCTTTTAGACCTAGTGACTGTGGTATAGAAGACTCGACAATCGGAAGTAACTGCACCGTTCTGGAGGTCCAACGTAACGTTATGCGGAACCGAAAACAAAAAGCCGGCCAATGTAGGGAACTAGGACCTCTTAACGAAAAACAAATCCTGCGTAGACAACAACGTAACGCAGTTAGAACTGTACGGCGACTTAGTACTAAGGACCCTGATTCCTTCACGGAAAAAGAGAAGTTAGCTATGGACAAAGCCAAACAGACGTTACTAACGATAACAGAGACATCCACGAAACCCCAACCGACTAAGACAAGGACAAAGCCAAACTCGAGGACGCCCCTCAATAGACTGCAAAAGGAGGGGAAGGAAAGTCAACAGCTCTCCACCCCAATCTCGGCCAGACTTAGAAGACCCGCATTGACCAATACAGGGCCTATTGCGAGCGCGTCCAAAAGAGCGAGGCACGACATCACTAACTCGACCAACTCACCCATCAACAAAACTAAAAAAGCCAAACTCTCTATGTTGACCATTGTCGGTAAACAAGCAGCCGTAGTCGACTACGGCAATCCTACACGGAGACTTACAGAGAGTCAATGGCAACTAATAGAACTTCGGATCCTTGATGCAGTTAATGAGGCTATCTTAAAGAACGGTCCGCTCCCACTTTTTGGTACCATCAAAACTGTTCAGGGGTTCAAATTGATGAGACGGACACACTCTCACATGGCTTCAAGATTTTATAGCCAATACCACAGCTCCCTGGCCGAATGCCGATCTTCGCCTAATTGACAGGAAAGAGATCGTGCAGCTCACCAGGCCTAAAGCTAAACTTATTGTGCGTGGACCCCCAATCCCAAAAGATCGTATCGAAAGATATCTCAAATCTCTCAACACTGAACAACTCAGTCAAAACTGGGAAGTCATTCAGATGGGAGATCATGAACCAGAAGGTACAGAAGTGGTAGTGTTGCTTAGTCATAAATCAATACCACTTCTGAAAAAGATCGGCTTCAAAGTCCGCATTGGTGTAAACCGATGCAAACTAAGACTTCTCGGCCATAAAAGTAAGGAAGAGGCAGATAATACTAAAAATGTTGAAGTTAATACAGATCAATCTCCATCACAGTAAAGCTGCCAGCGCCAATTTAATCTACCTTATGGAGGCTAGACAAGTAGACCTAGCCCTTATACAAGAACCCTGGATATCAGGTGGCAAAATAAGGGGCCTAAATTCAAAAGAACTTACGCTGTACAAGACTACACACGTAGGTACAAACAGTAGTTTTAGAACTTGTATAATAGCTAGAAAACAGTTAAATCTTTTTCTTCTATCCAAATACAGTGATCTTGACCAAACCACGGTCAAACTAGACAGGTGTGGACTCCCATCGCTAATCCTGACATCCTGTTACATGCCATGGGACGCGACGGAAGGACCACCAGCAGAACTTACCAGCCTACTTATCCAACGTATCCATTTGGAAAAATGGGACCTTGTGATGGGATGTGATACCAACTCACACCACATTCAGTGGGGTAGTTCGGATATCAACACAAGAGGTGAGTTACTTTTTGAATTCATTATTGAAAATAACATTTTGGTAGCGAATAGGGGCAAAGAACCAACTTTTGTTACCAAGAACCGAAAAGAGGTACTTGATGTTACTTTCACGAGTAACTCTTGAGATTGAGCAGTGGAGGGTATTGAAAGAAGAATCATTCTCTGATCACAAAATCATTGAATTTCTTATACCCCACACTACAAGACTACAAAGACCATTTAGAAACCACAGAAAAACCAACTGGGATATCTTTAATGTGGAAGTCGAAACTAAAATAAAGACACTCAAAACTAATGCGAACATGTACGAGCCTGAGTGTATAGATAATATTACCAATGATTTCACAGGCATTCTCAGGGAAGCACTTGAGAAAGCGTGCCCTTTGAAAACGGATAAAAAAAGAAAAAAGACACCACCATGGTGGACAGCCGAGCTGGGCAACATCCGGAAAGAAACAAGAAAACTTTTCAACGTTGCTAAACGCACAGGAATAGACAATGATTGGGAAACCTATAAATCTAGTCAAAGAAAATTTAAAGTTGAGACACAGCGTGCGAAACGAACTTCGTGGAGAACCTTCTGCAACGAAGTAGAAAATACCGCGGAATCAGCTAGACTTAGAAAGATACTTGCCAAAGAGCCCACTGCTCTAGGATCTCTAAAAGATCCCAATGAACACTGGACGGAGTCTTGTACTGAGACACTAGAACTCCTAGTTAACACTCATTTTCCAGGTTGTAGCTCCGACGAGAGCAACACCCCGGAAGATGAGTACTATGAAAGAGCAACTCCTTCGGATATTATAACGGAAGAAAGAATAAAATGGGCTATCAGTTCTTTCTCTCCATATAAATCCCCGGGGATGAATGAATGAATGAATTAATTGGGGGAAAGTGCACTGCGACCTTTAAGATCTATTGTGCCCCCTTTTCTAAAGCGCTGGATGAGGATACTCATCCTACAGCACTTCCTCCAACTTGGTTTCTTTTAGGAAGCCAAGTATTTGAGGTATTTTTAGAGAAGGTAACCTGCCCTTCTCTATCTGGTAATTACCCAGATGTTTTTGTCTTATGTGCATAAGTGCACCACATCTACCTAGTATGTGGTCCGGTGTTTCTTCTTCTTCATCGCAGAATCTGCATGTTGCGCTGCTAGACAGCCCTAGGATATTGAGGTGTCTTTTAAGTTTGCAGTGCCCTGTGAGAAAGCCCGTTATAATTCTTAGATTGTTTCTGTTTAAGTTAATGCAGGCTGTGAATCTTTCTAGGTTATAGTTCCCCAGTAACATTTTTGCCTGTCTTAGCTTTGGGAGTTCTTTCCAATGGTTGGATCTTTTGACTTCTTCATTTGTTTTGATCTTGTTTTTGATCACATTCTCCCCAAAGCCGCAGTAGGGTTCTGGTCCAATAAAGGGTGTTGTTGCCCCTATTTTCGCCAGACGGTCAGCCTCTTCATTGCCTTCAACACCAACATGGCCTGGTATCCAATGGAGAGTGACTGTGTTTTCCCTGCCCAAAGTGTTGAGTTTGTCTAGACATTCCCATACCAGTTTGGAACTGATACTGTATGAGCTAAGGGCTTTAAGTGCTGCTTGACTGTCTGACATTATTGCAATGTTTTGCTTGCGATAGTTCCTATTTAAGTTTAGTTCAGCGCATTTTCCTATCGCATTAACTTCTGCTTGAAAGATGCTTGAGGACTGTCCCATTGGAACAGAGACTTTGGTTCTAGGCCCAAAGATTCCTGCACCCGTTCCTTCAATAGTTTTTGATCCATCAGTGTACCACTTGATGGCATTTGCTTTAAAGGTGTAGTTTTCTGTTTCTCCTAGCCACTCTTTTTTGCTACTTAACTTCGTTTGGAAGTTTTTCTCGAAGTTGTAAATCTTAATCATGCTATCTCTGGGAATATCAAGGGAGGGTATTGTTTTGGACAGGGAGTCTTTTTGTCTAAGACTTATTTGTTTACCTTTGCCGGTGCCCTCTTTTGAAAACCTCATGATTGTTCCCTCAGCTGCACTTTGTATCACAAAGTGTAATGGGGTCAGATGCAATATGACCTCCATTGCTGCCGTAGGGCAAGTTCTCATTGCTCCTGTGATGCATAAGCATGCGAGCCTTTGCACTTTTTCAAGTGATTTTCTAGTCGTAGCTAGTTCGGTTCTTTTATGCCACACAACCGCACTATAGGTGATAATGGGCCTCACCATCATAGTATATCCCCGGGGATAGATGGCATCTTTCCCATGATGCTACAAAAAAGTGAAAAGATCATCACACCATGCCTAAAAAACATTTTCCAGAATAGCCTCAAATGGGGATATGTACCAAGAACATGGCGTGAAGTGAAAGTTGTATTTATACCGAAAGCTGGTAAACCCAGCCACACAAACGCTAAAGACTTCAGACCGATTAGTCTAACATCATTCATCTTAAAGACCTTTGAGAGACTAATAGACATCTATATTCGCAATGCAATGAGTCCGGAAGTGATATCTCCAGCTCAGCATGCTTATACTAAAGGTAAAAGTGTAGAAACAGCACTTCACAGTGTTGTAAGCACTGTAGAAAACACACTGAAACACAAAGAGTATACCCTTGCTGCTTTCCTTGACATTGAAGGAGCTTTCAACAATGTGAAAAACGACGCAGTGAAAAGGGCCCTTGTGAACCTTAGCGTGGACGATAGCATTATCTGTTGGATAATGTGCATGTTAAGATTAAAGTATCAACATCCAGAGGCACCCCACAAGGTGGTGTTCTCTCCCCCCTCCTTTGGGTACTCGTAGTTAATGAGATCCTTATTAGACTTAAAAATAGTGGAGTAAAAGTAGTAGCATATGCAGATGACCTAGCTCTGCTAGCGACAGGAAAATTTCTCTCCACCATTAGTGAACAAATAGAAGGCGCCTTGTCCTTGATAAATACTTGGTCAAGGAAATGTGGGCTTGCAGTCAATCCACAAAAGACAGAACTGGTCCTTTTTACCAACAAAAGGAAAATACCAGCCTTTAATCTTCCCTCAATAGAAGGGGTTCCACTCACCCTGTCAAATCACGCCAAATACCTTGGTGTGATTCTAGACAGAAAATTGAACTGGAAGCTCAACATTGAAGAAAGAGCCAAGAAGGCAGCGATAGCATTCTATGCCTGTAATAGAATATTTGGAAAGACCTGGGGGCGTAGTTCCAAGATTATCATGTGAATGTATACGGCAATAGTAAGACCTATACTGACATTTGGCAATTTGGTCTGGTGGGAAGCTACGAAAACGACTTCCAACCTAAAGAAATTACAAGAATACAAAGAATGGCGTGTATAGGCACCACCGGGGCTATGAGAACCACCCCCACTGCAGGGCTGGAGGCTATTCTCAATCTAAAACCCTTAGACCTCTTTGTGCAAGAATCTGCAGCAAATAGTGCCCTCCGGTTAAGCCAGACTCAAAACTGGAAACCGAGTCAGACAGGTCATGCGCAGATTCTACAGATATATACGGGCCACAATGTATGCACAGACTACACAACACCCCGTTTAGATTTTGAAAGACCATTCACCACTTCTTTTCCTAATAGAGAAGACTGGCTTAACAACCAGACACCATGCGAATCAGCCATCCAAATCTTTACAGATGGCTCCAAAATGGAAATTGGTGTTGGTGCAGGCTTCTACTCAGAAGCACTTGAACTAGCCGGATCAATTAGGCTCCCCGATTACAGCAGCGTCTTTCAGGCTGAGGTCCTGGCAGTGACAGCAGCTGCTAAAGAAGCTGCAATGAAGGCAATACCACGTGCTGATATCACCTTTTTCATTGACAGCCAAGCGGCAATCAAAGCAATTTCTGCCATTGAAATAAAATCAAAGCTTGTAACTTGCTGTCGCGAAGAGCTTAAGGTTCTTGGCGCGCAGCATAACATAAGACTATGTTGGGTTCCTGGCCACTGTGGTGTGCAAGGAAACGAAAGAGCTGATGAGCTGGCAAGAAAGGGATCATCCCTAGAACTCAATCGAGCAGACACAACGGTAAAGATCCCAACCTGTAATATTAAACAGAAGATTGGGAATAAAGTACTTGCTACAGCTAACGAGAGATGGAACTCACTCGATTCCTGTGTCATAACCAGGAAAATGTGGCCCTACTTTAATAAACAAAGAACAGAAAAGATCCTACTGCTCAAAAAGGAATCACTACGATCTCTCGTGGGCATACTGACCGGGCACAACATGCTGGGTTACCACAAAAAGAAAATGAAACTCAGCACGGACGACTTGTGCAGAGGTTGTGGCGACGTAGATGTGCATGAGGACACACCGCATTTTCTTTGTCACTGCCCAGCACTATGCCGCTTAAGAAACGAAGTTCTGGGAAGTCATTTCTTCCTGGACTTGGAAGAACTATCTGAACAAACGGGTACAAACCTGCTCAGATTTATCAACGCTTCAAAATGGTTTGAAAATGTATAGGTTTTTCATAGGTCCCATGTTTATAGGGCCCGAAACCCCCAGGGTATCACAATGGATCTACATTGATCTAAGTGTGATGGACATAACATCATTCATCAGCCCACTTACCTAACCTAACCTAACCTGGCAAGTAAGTTACATGAAGTAAGTTACTCGTTTAGTTATGCGTAACTAATATGAATTAGTTACGCCCAATATTTGGCGTAACTAATGTAACTAAATGTAACTAAATAAAACTAACTCTTACTTAATAATAAAAAATAAAAAAACTCACATTTCATCCCGAATCCCAATCGACTATTGACAAAATTCTTTTATAAGCAAGTGCAACAGCAACCTGGCAAGGAATACATATTGAAATTACTATGTTCCTGATGAAAAGGAAATCTAATAAAATATTATATTCTTGGAGCTTACAATGGATTCATGTGACTAAAGTTGGCCCCGCCATTTTTTATTTTTTATATAAAATTTATTGTGCTAGACTTGTGCTACTATGTGCCCTAAATATAAAAGTTGTATCTTTAAAGCTCTAGCTTTTATAGCCAAAAAACGATTTTATGACTAAAGTTAGCCCAGCCATTTTTTATTTTGTTTTTTAAGATTTCTTGTGCTGCGTTGTGCTAAGCTTGTGCTGCTATGTACCGTAAATATAAACTTTTTATTTCCAAAGCTCTAGCTTTAATAGCCAAAAAACGATTTTTACATTAAAGTTATCTCCGCCATTTTTTTTTCTTATTTTTAAGATTTCTTGTGCTGTGTTGTGCTTCGTTTGTGCTGCCATGTGCCGTAAAGATTATTTTTTTTTATTTTCAAAGCTCTCCGTTTTATAACCAAAAAACTTTTGTATGAAAAACAAGAAAAAAACCACAGCCATTTTTTTTTTACTTGTGCTGAGTTGTGCTCCTCTTGTGCTATAATGTGCCGTTAAAACAGAAAATTTATCTTAAAAGCTCTTGTTTTTATAGCCAAAAACCGATATTATGACTAAAGTCAGCCCCGAAATTTTTATTTTTTTTTTTAAAGATTTGTTGTGCTGCGTTGTGCTAAGCTTGTGCTGCTATGTGCCGTAAATATAAACTTTGTATATTTAAACCTCTCGTTTATATCAACAAAAAACGATTTTATGACTCAAGTTAGCCTCGCCATTTTTTTAATTTGTTTTTTTAAGATTTGTTGTTGTGTGTGGGAGGGGTTGAGGAAAAAATTGTCAAAAAAGTGGTGGGTTATTTTCCAGTGTGGGCGGGGAGTTGAGGAGTAGTTGGGGGTGTTTGGATGGTGGTGGGCCTGGTTAGTTATTTTTGCGCAAATAATTTTTTAACTGAACGATTAGAATACACAACAATTTTATATGATAAGGTTCCAATAAATGCGAAGAGTTGCCGATTAATGCAGAGTGCTATAATCCTCTTTTTCTTTAAGCATGAAGGAGGCGTAAGGTGTTTACATAACAATTTTTTTATTTTTCCTGCTATGAATTAGAAAACACCCTGTATATGTATACCCTTGGAATTTAAATTATAGTCTCCTGTAATAATTTCCTGATCGCATCATGTTTCTGGGCTTTCAGAAGTATTTCCGACTAAGAGAAAAAACAAGAACAAAGAAAATAAGCAATGTCGATCTTTTTTCTTTGAGTAAGAGCTTAAGACATATATTTGTGATGCACATTTAAAAAAAAAAAAAAAAAAAAAAACAAATAACAGCACTATCTTCTCACAAAAAAGAAATACTACTTGTTTCGTAACTAAACACCTTCCTCTAAAATTATTATACTTAATGTTAATATTATTCCAATACTTACTAGAAGAATATCTTTTATCTTAATTAACACAGATTACACAATTACTCATAACGCACTTTTATTTTCTTATTTCAATTACTATGACCTTTCTCTTCAAAGTTTCGCAAGCGAATGAAGGCCCCGACCCATAGAATCCGTTGCGTCCGTGCGTCCGGCAAATCAACTGATAGCTCGATTAAATACACGTGTTCTTACGAGAAGTGGTCCATAGACTACGCATGCGGCCACGCAAGGGACAGAAGTAGCCGAACTTTTAACGTTTTCTTCTCCGGCAATCCGTTGACAGATGGTTGACAGCAATTTTTTTCGATTTGAAGTGGTTTCGTTTTGGCTTTGAAGAAGAGAAATATATTTCTTCTTTTAAGGGTTTTGGTTACAATTGTAATTATGTAAAGCATAATTTCTTGCAGCATGTTCGAAGAAAAAAAAGAGGCAAAAATGGAACGTCAACGCATTCATTGGGTCACCCCCAATCCGGCGATCTGGCAAATGTCAACGGATGCGTTGCCGCAACGGACCAACGGATTCTATGGGTCGGGGCCTTGAAGCATGACACAGAAGAATCTTTATAAGATCAAAAAGATCATGACAAACACGGAAACAACAACAAGGACAACATCTATGCATCGTAATAGCATGCGGACCAGCCATAATTCCATGCAAAACCATCATCAGAGCGCAAAAAAATCAACAAGTGCAACAACAAAATAGCGGGTGACCATTAAAAGGATCGATCTTAGGTCACAACCAACTGTATCCGCGAGCGGCGGCGGCAGGATATTGTTCATCTTTGACCTTCATAACAACCAACAACAACCACATGAGCAACCCTTTTTGGTCCGCGGTACCAGTTTCGATACAAAACACCACCGCACCGTAGTGGTGACCAATACAAGGATCGATTCTAGGTCACAATCAACGGTATCCGCGAGCGGCGGCATGATATTATTCATCTTTGACCATCATAACAACCAACAACAAACACTTGAGCCAGTGGCGTAGATAGCTTTTCGCTATGGGGGGGGGGGGGGATGAATCTAGTTCGCTCATTTTTACTTGCGATTATGGGTACTATAAGGAAAGTTATGCATTCGTAAAAAAAATGTAACAATCAAACATGACATTACGATGATACAGAAGTCGAAAAGAGTGGGTCCGACAATTCTGTCGGTCTGTCTGTCCGTCCGTGTGTCTGTCTGCCTGTATAAATACCTACAGCCTAAATGGCTTGACCGATTTGCTTCAAACTTTGCACATAGTATTATTATGACGTCCTACAGAGGGGTTTTTGGAATTTGCATTCTAGCTCCAAAAATAACGGTTCCTGCCATACGATTTTTAGTGAAAAGTTAATTTTTCTCAATTTTTCCCATTTTTACTTGCGATTATAGGTACTATAAGGCAAGTTATGGATTCGTGCAGAAAAAAAAAATTGAGATAACAATCACACATGACATGAGAAGTCGAAAAAAGTGGGTCTGGAAATTCCGTCCGTCTGTCTGTCTGTCTGTCTGTCTGTCTGTCTGTCTGTCTGTCTGTCTGTTCGCGCCTCTGGAGGCTGAACGGGTGGGCCGATTTGCTTCATATTTGGTATTTATTATTTATTTGGCCGTCCCTCGGAACATATTTTTTATTTTTGCTCTAGGTCCAAAAATAACGGCACCTGCCATACAATCTTGAAGACAAAAACTGATTTTCTCAAAAACGGCTCTAACGATTTTGATAAAACTTTCAGAATGCTATTTTTGCAAGACAATCTATCTTTTTTGTTTCCAAAATTTGTCTTATAACGGTACCTCTCATAGAACCAGTATTTTCAAATCAAATTTTCCCGTAAGCTATACATTCGATTTCAATAAAGTTTTGGCCACAGGAAGTCATTCATAATTTTATTAATATTTCAAAATTTCCAAAAACTTTTGTTTTTGATTTTTTATAATTTTTTCAAAAAAAAATTTGGTTTTCGAAATATGTTGGAAACGGGTGCATTGATTTTTTTTAAAATTACTTTTCAAATGTTAACTACAGATTGCCATATATTTGCATACTCAAATAAATTTCAAAATATTTTTTGAAAAAGTTTTTCAAAAATAACTTTTAAAAAAAAAACTAGTCCAACGATTTTCAATATTTTTTTTTCCTCGATTGACGTATAGCTTTGAAATTTTATTGAATACTTAGTTTTTCCGAGAAAACTCTTAAATTAATTTAAAAAATAAAAGAATTTTCGAAATTATTTAATTTTTTTTTAATATCCATATATGCAGCCACTACGCAATTGCTTATCATAAGAGCAAGTTCGTGCGACCCAGTCGTGCATTTTATTTTCATTTGCAACGGCTCCTACAATTTTGATAATACTTTCTGAATAGTGTTTTCTGTGCAAACTTTATGTTTTGGTTGGAATAGATTTTTCAGGAAAAGTCTTATAACGGTACCTCCCATAGGACCGGTTTTTCAAAATCAGATTTTCTCGTAAGCCACTTGATGGATTTCGATGAAATTCTTAATAAAGAAGACGAAATAATATAATTTTTTAAATTTTTGAAAAAAAAAATTTTTGATTTATTAAAAAAAAAAAAATTAAAATTTTATTTTTCTGATAAAAACTAAAAAGTGCTAGAAGTTGGCATACTTTAAAAAACATTGGAATTTATTTTGGAAAAGTTTAAAAAAAAAACTGTTTTTTGGAAGCTCTTTTTCTTGCACATTTACCTATTATCAATTGGTGAGAGACGAAATTCAAAAGATTAGGTGATTTGCCGAAATAACAATTTCTTTCAGATGAAGTTGACTTTGTATTTTCCCCGTAGAATATAGGTATATAGAATGTATAATTGACAATGCCTCTAGGAATCCTGTGAGTACTATAAGACTTAATTCAAGTAAGAAGTAGGGACTAAATTTCAGAGTGCGTTTCTTTAACTTACTTTGCATGACTGGTTATGTTGAACAATTATCGATTCCAATGGGGGGATATATCCCCCTGATCCTCCCCTATCTACGCCCCTGACATGAGCAACCATTCTTGGTCCGCGGTACCAGTTTTGTTGCAAAACACCGCCGTCATAGTAGAGCACTAGAAATAGAGAGCTACTTTTGAACTATTTCCACTCATGACCATTACACATGCAAAACAACAGAATTGCACAAATACAGCAAAGATCAAACATAGAGCAAATTCCAAAAGAAGGTTATTTTTTATTTTTTGAAAAGATTTTTTTATTGATGAACTATTGGACATTCTGTAGGTAGATAAGATATACTCTGTTGCGAGTCTAAGTTGGCCACAGAGGCATCTTCGGTGCACGGAAAGGGACAGCGGCATGCTTGTATCGCTCGGCTCAGCTCGAAGGATGGGGTGGTTCTTGTCCCTCTTCCATGTACCTCCTGCTCAACAAACAAAGAAATCATGCCTATATCAGGGATTAGGAAGGGAAATGTAGGTAGGATGGGGTAATAAAAAAAGGAAATTGAAACAATAATAAGGAATTGTACAGATCCAGGTACCTATGCCACTGTATGATGGAAAGGTTGAAGTCTGAGATGATTGCTTATTGGGACTACAAGGTACTATTCTTAACCCTTAACTTATTCTAAACTCATGATCGATCTCTATATGCGGACAAGATATATGGTACGCATTAACTTATTTCCTACTCTAAATCTAAACTAAAAACTAAACTTTTAATTACTTTATAGTTCCGAAGAAATCATTCAGACCGCACTGTCTCCATCACACAGTGGTTCGCCGAGGAACCAAGAGGCTTGCCTGATGTTGATGGCAAAGTTATGGCCTATCCCACCCTTGCATTTTAGATGCAACCAACGTCACCTTCCTGGCCGGAGTATGGAAGATGACCCCTAAACTAAACCTCCAGTCAACTACCTTTACGTCCCAAGATTCCCTAGTCTACATCGTTCCTTACGTCCTCTCTCTGTCGTTTATGTTCGTTACGTATCTCCTAGTCTACGTTCGTTTCCCTAGTAAATATCGTCCATTAAGTGTCCTAATAAATCAGCGCCAACAGAGCCATTCTTCCCTTGGAGAGTCGGCTCAGCCGAGCCTCCACACACCTTTAGAAAAGTTTTAGCACTCCATGATAACAAAAAAATTCAAAAATTCAAATATTTACCAATATTACAAATTTATTGAAAATGACCATCGGTCTTAAAAATTTATAACAAAATTCAAATAAAGAAAGATGAAAGTAAGGGAATTCAAGTAAAAAAATTAAAATTCAATAAAGAAAATAAGAAGGAAATCGTGAAAAAAAAATAAAAATTATGAAAGAATTTAAAAAAAAAGAAGAAAGTGTGGAATCCAAAATCTCCATAGATTTCATATACATTCACATACAAACACACATATATATATATATCCATGAAATGAGGGATATGTATCCTTTAGTATATTTATAAAAAAAAACTTACAGTCTTGTTCGCTCCTTTGAAGTTCTGCCGGCAGCACCTTTAGTCACGAAGCAAGTACGAGATTTGGGCCTCCTTTATGTTTGATTTCAAATATATATGTAATTATATATGTAAAAATGTTCATGAGTTCAGAGATGACTCCACTTTCTGTGTTATAATACTATATTATATATATTTTGTTTTTTATTTTTTTTTCTTTTTTTTAATTATCAATTGGAATTTTTTTCCTTAATATTCTCTTTTCACACCAAATCAAATAGATATTTAACACTACGTTAGAGAAAAAATTAAAAAAAAAAGAAAAAAGATACTAAATAGTCCAGAAGGGACACCACAAATGTCTATTTAATGTAGAAGTCTTTCTTCTCCGGACAACTCGTTTGTTCCAAGCACCCTGCCACTGAACTTGTCACTGTCCTTGAAATGCCCTTGCTAGTTTGCAAGTTAACGCCTCCAGTTCTATTATTTTCGCTCCCTATACAGGTCACGTGGGAGTGGGAGCTCAAACGTACCCCCTGTGAGGATGTCCTTGGGGTACCTCTATTATTTCGGGGTTTTCTAAGGACACTGAGCGTAAAAAGTTGTTATCGCAGGCTTAGCGAAAAGAGAAAAAAAAAATCGATGTTGCGAGGTTGTTACGGTAATGCAAATGCGAATCAACTTTAAGGATTCTTTTTTTTTTCTTATCACGCTCCGTACACCAAAATCGGGATTTTTCTTCTATTGTTTTTTTTATTTTTTTTTTATTTTTGTTCGTTTTGTTCTTTCGGGAATAAATATTCTTTTTCTTTTATCAAAAAAAAGATGCAAATAATTTTGCTTTTATTTTAAGTCGAAAACGTTCTCGAATCTCTTTTTCTATCACTTTTTACTTTTAGCTCAACTGTCGCGATCTTTTTCTTTTTTCACGTCCGTACACTCGTCAGTCACTCTGTGATCTCCTCGATTTTTTTTCTTTCCTCCAAAAAAAATCGGCCGATTGCCAAAACCGTCGCCCTACTGTACTTGGTACTTTTTCAATTCCCATATGATCTAATATATAGCTTTTTCTTGGAGTTCATTGCCCTTTTGGCCTATATTCGATTTCCATTAAAATTCTGGAAATGAGAAGCTTTTCTCATTTCCCATTCAAAGTTCTTTTTCCCCACATCTCAAATTCCATTATTTTCACCTATACGTGTCTCCGTGGATATGTGTGTGTGTATAGACTTAAATATTTTCAGTGCTGCCTATTTAGTTTGTAAACATCGCATGGACTTTTGTTGAAAGTTTCTTTAATAAATAGAAACATAAATACATAAATACTTACACAAGCCTGACTAAATTCACAATACTTTATGTATAATCTTTATTCTAACTAATCCTTAAACTAATATTGCACTAAATATCACTAATTAACATCTGTTCGTTACCTAAATGTAAACATCATTTAAATCAGAATTGCTTCACCCCTGATCCGTATCCATACCAAATTTACATTCACATATACACACAAATATCTCAGTATCAGCCATCATGAAAGCTCTTTTATCTTTCAAACATGACAGCTGTCTGACAATCTCGTGGAAGACAATAATATTTTTGTGTGAAACTGGACGCGATTCGAAAACAAACAAAAATAATCCGTAAATTTATTAATTGTTGGAGTTAAAAACAAAAGGAAAATATATTTAATATTCCCTAACAACAAGATAAAGATAATTTTCGCCAATATTGGTTTTTATAGGTAAGTACGGCTGATTATTATTATTATTATGGTAAATTGTTTACATTGTGTTAAAAATTTTTTTTTTTTCTTTTTTTCTTTTCAATTTTAATTTCCTTTTTTCAGGTTTCTCATCCTATTATGGACCTCTGAGTTCCCAAGTAAAGGATAAGTATCCCAATTTGTCATATGGGATGGATTCGTGGATTCTCATAAAAGATCTACTAAACCATCCCAAAAGACTACAAACTGAGTACGGTCATTCTAATTCTTTTTTTTTTTTTTTTTTTTTTTACATATTTGTAGGTGTCTAGAGGGCTACATCGCTTCCAACACCCCTGGACACTGCGTTAGATCTTACCAGCCAGGATATTATAATAATGATGGAAGGATAAGCCAAAATTTGTTGCTATCGGGAATCACTTCGCAGACAGTTGCGGAAGGGGTTCCTTTTGGCAGGCACACTCAATATGTGACCTTGACTATTAAAGTTTTTTCTATTTTTTTTTTGTAGACACCATATGCGGTATCCTTGGCTGGCCCATAGCAGGTAGTGATGCAACCTACAGATATCCTGGATCAGAAGTACTCGTGTTGGGAGTACATCGGATATTTCATCTGAGATGTAGTTTTACTAATCGTGTGTGTAACAAAATACATGACCGTGAGTTTTTTCTTTTAATTTGATTTAGTTTCTTTTTACCATTTTAAATGAGACGATGCCGACTACGTAACAAAAACGGCGATAGTTTCTTGAGTGGTCGCGAGAAAACTGTCGTCGAAAAAACTGAAGTCGGTAAATTATAATTCTTATGAGGCCGTTCACAACGTGTGGCACGTCCCACTCCCTGATAATGCTTTCGAACTAGTCCGGGCATAAAGAAAATCAGTTTCTGTGTTTGGGAACTCTGATGTATCTGGTAAAACAACGAACAAAAAAAAAATGTTCTCTTCGTATTTACTGAAATCGTTTAGGTTGTCTTCAGCTTTTGCATGTGTAGTTCAGTCTTCTTCTCTATTTTCTTAAATGTAAGGATTACATGTAAGGATTCCTTTTACAACATGAAAAAAATAACATGAATTTTTAAAAGTAACTACGTAAATAAATACCTAATTAAATGATAACCCTTTGTAAATGTATAAATAAATAACTAAAATCTGTAATACATGCATAACTAAATAAATCTCTAAACTAGCAATTAAATAAATAAATAAAACTCTGTAAATCAATAAATAAAATAAACTCTGTCAATAAATAAATAAATAAAACTCTATAAATCAATAAATAAAATAAACTCTGCCAATAAATAAATAAATAAAACTCTATAAATCAATAAATAAAATAGGTAAATGAATAAATAATCTGTGAACACGTAAATAAATAACTAAATAAATATTAATAAATAAATAATCTCTTGGTATAATAATCCACACACACATATACTATATCACAGATGGGCGTAAGACAACAGCAGCGTGAGTGCGTCAAAGGATTTTTTTTTTTTCTTTCTTAGGAATGAAGATCCTTTGCATGGTAGGTGCCTATCTTTTCTCCTCTTAGATTACCTACTTCATATAGGGAGTTGCCAATGGTTCTAAGAATCATTGATTTTATAAATTTAGGTCCCAGTTTTGCGTTGTAATGGTCCGCGAGACTACTCTGTTTGAAGTTGCGTCTGAAAACTATTTGTCCTACTTTGTAGGAAATGTCTTTACACCTTAAATTATAAACTTTACTTGATTTTTGGTGTGCTAGTTTCAGGTTTTCGAAAATTCTTTTTCGGATTAACGCTTGTTTATCGGTTTTGTTCGCGATTTCTATATCGGGGTCTTTCAACATATCGAGTTTTCTGATTAACTCATATGTTGCCCCGTTTTGGACCATTTGGGTGCCGAAGACCGCGTAGTATGGTTCAAAAGTTGTCGCATCGTGGACCACACTTCTAAGCGAAAATGCTGTATCACTTACATGTGAGTCCCAGTTCCGTTGGTCACTACCTATGTATGACCGAATCTTCGATAATATTGATTGGTTTACGCGTTCAGAAGCGTTTGCTTGTGGTGCATAAAATGCAGTGCGGACATGTTTCACCCCATATTTATTAAGAAAGCTGGAAAACAATTCGGAAACGAATTGTTTTCCGTTGTCAGAATGGATGTACTCAGGTACACCGAATAAGTGAAACACGCCTTCTTCTAGGTATTTTACTACCTCCACTGCTGTTGCCTTTCGCATTGGTTTGAGGAAAACATATTTGCTAAAATGGTCTAAAGCTATAAAAATGTGAGTATGTCCTGTTTTCGTTCTTGGGTATGGTCCTAAAAAGTCTATGTATAGTCGTTGGAAAGGTCGTTCGGTAATTGTTTGTTGTCCCATGGGCGGTCTCGTTATTGCGTTAAATGGTTTATTGCACTTGCATATATCACAGCTTTTAACGTACTCTTGTACTTCGGCAGCCATATTTGGCCAGAAATACCTCTGACGAAGTTTTGCCAAAGTTTTATGTATTCCGCCGTGGCTAGCAGTGAAGGAATCATGTGCTGTTTGCAAAAGTCCCCTCCGCAACTCCTTCGGAACCCAAAGTTTCCAGGCTCTGTCTTCCTGAACAGGGTCTCTAGTTCGTCTGTCTGTCCGTTTATACACAAACCCGTCTGAGATACACAGGTCTGGTAGTTTGTCTTGGTTTTCGTTAACTGTCTTCTTCAATTCAACATACTCTTCTGATGAAAAGCATGGTGAATTGAAGTCAACTTCTAGCATTTCAGTAACGATCTCATCCATATGGACTCGTGAGAGAGTATCCGGGACTACATTGAGGATCCGTTTCCTATGCTCGATATTAAAGTCAAAACCTTGGAGTTTGAAACTCCAGCGCGCTAGACGTCCACTCAAGTCTTTTTGTGACATGAGCCACTTGAGACTTGCGTGGTCCGTGATTATAGTAAAGGGTAGTCCTTCAATGTAGGCTCGGAACTTCTTTACGGACAAAACGGCCGCAAAGCATTCAAGTTCCGTCACACTGTAATTCCGCTGGGCGGAATTAAGCTTCTGGGACATAAATGCAATGGGTCGTTCGTTTTTCTCGTCATCCATCTGGAAAAGGACACTCCCTACACCAGAAGTTGAGGCGTCGCATTGTATATAGAAATGTCGTTTAAAGTCGGGATTAATTAATATAGGTGCAGACACCAAAGTCATTTTTAGTTCGTCAAATGCCGTTAAGGCTTCCTTTGTCATGGAGAAGTTCTTCCCTTTTTTGAGACAGTCTGTCATGGGGGCTGATATAGTTGCGAAATTCGGGATGAAACGCCTAGACAAAGACATTCTCTCTCAAACGAGCCGGAATGACCTTGTCCATCAGCTTACACATTCTCTGGGCAGCGTTGCACAGCCCAAATGGCATCACTGTGAACTGATACAACGGTCGTCCAGGGACTGTGAAAGCCGTTTTCTCTCTTGATTTGAGCTCCAGAGGAATCTGCCAAAAGGCGTCTTTCAAGTCGATGCTCGAGATGAAATGCGTATCGTGAAGTCGACTCAAAATCCCTTCTATGTGAGGAAGAGGGTACGCAAATTTTTTTGTCGCTGCGTTCACCTTCCGTGAATCCAAGCAAAGCCTGTTTTTGCCTGGCTTCTGCACCAGCACAACCGGAGAGCTGTAAGCACTGTTGCTTTCTTCAATGACACCGAGTTCTAGCATCCGATCCAGCTCGGCGTACATCAACTTTTGAACGACAGGTGAGATTGGATAATGTCGTTGTTTGATGGGAATGGTGTCGTCTTCCATCTCGATGACATGTTCTTCGACGTGAGTCTTACCCAGTCCCAACACCGCGAACGAAGGGAACTGCTGTTTGACCCGCTCCAGCTCTTCCGATTGTGTTGGTGTAAGCTGGCGCATGGGATCAACCTCTTGCCCTTCCGTCGATGATGGAATGTTGAGAGCGCTTATGACATTTGGAGCGACTTTGAATGTCCTCCAAAAATCTACCCCCAGATAGAGTTGCTGTTGCAAACTTGGAACGACATACAACTCTAGTTCTTGGGTGTTACCGCCCCATGAAACTTTAGTTGTGAATCGTCCGTCAATTCGTTGGTGTTTTCCGTCTGCAGTCCTAATGTCTACTTTCATAGATTTGACTTGGATATTATGGTTTTTTAAAAATTGCATTGCACCCTCCCCTAAACAACTAACCGAAGCTCCACTATCCAATAGACCTAAAATTTCTTCCCCATCTACAATTACCTTTGCGTATGGTCTATTATCGTCAGAAATGGCTAAAACTGTGGATTCTATTCTATTTTTCCTACATCTATAAATTGCTATTTTTCCCCTTAGTTTTTCAATTTTTTTATATTTTCTACTCTTATGTTCTACTTTATCACAGATTACTTCTTCGTTAAAAATTCTTTTTCTGGCTTGTTCATATTGCTTCATACGTTCATGAAGACTTTTAAATTGGGTAATTTTTCCAGGGTCTAATTTTTCCGTATTGGATTTGCGCTTTAAAATTTTTATTTTTCCGGGTTCAAACCGTCCGGGAATGGAATCTTTGCCGGCGGTGCAGTCCCGGGCACACTGCTGGCCTTCAGGTTTCCCTGGCACGCAGCGCATTTAAATGGAATATTTCCCTGTCCGCAGCTGAAGCACGTCAGAGCGTGAAACGTCGAGGGGCATATTGCTGTTGTAGTAGTGTTGTCCTTTGTGGTTTCAGTTCTTTTGTCTCGTTCGTTGTTTTTGTACGTGGCTTGTCGTCTGTCCGTTCTATTGTTAGTTTGTAGTCTCTCCATCCGATTATATTGGACAGCAGCAAGATGCAATTCCTCTTCGCCTTCTGACTCTGACTTTACACTTCGACTGTTTGACGCATCAGCTACTTCTACCTCACTAACCTGTCTCCTTGTTTTAAAGTCCCTAGCTGCTAATAGTTTTTCGGCTCGCCTGCATTCTTCTCTTAGATCCTGGATGTCGTTAATCGTACATCCGAAGATCAGAGATGCAACCCGGTCTTTAATATTTTCTTTGACAATGGCAACTAGGTCTTTTTCATTTGGCCGATTACGCATCTGAAGAGTAAGGCTTCTCACATCTTCATAAAAAGAATCAAAGGATTCATGTGGTTGCTGGCGCCTATCCATTATCTGTCTTAGAATTTGATGATCTGTTCTACTATTTTGAAACTGACGAAGTAGTTCAGCTTTTAGGTCGAAATAGTTTAACAGATTATCGCCTTCTTTCTCTTCTAAAAATTGCCAGTACCACTTCTCCGCTGGCCCAGTCACCAAGTGATGGAAATTGGCGAAAACTTGTTCGCTGGTGACTCCATTTTTCTTTTGCAGGGTCTCGATTCTAAAGATGAAACTCTCCACTGTCATATATTTGGAGGTTCCATCGAATTTGACACCCCACTTGTGGATATCCACTCTTCTATTGAACTCCATACTAGGGGAAAATTGAGGACTTGTTTGGTTTCTAATTTGGTCATGACTTTGGTTTTGAATTTGGTTTACCAAAGGAGGGGCAGCTGCCGGTAAGTTTTGGTTCGCACTTACTGATATCCCTTCTAGCCGTTCTTGCCTAGCATATAGGTTAAGGGTGGATTTCTCCACTAACTTGAGCCTCTCATTCATGGTAACGACGTTATCAGTCACTGTGCCAAACATCGCTTGCATGGTCTTCATGTTCTTCATTTGCTCCGTGAGCAAATCCATGGTTTTGTTGTGTGTCTCGTGGATCGAGCGTGACACTGCGGAATCTATAATTTTGCTTATGTTTTCCCCCCCTAAGGATATTTCGTATTCGTATTCGTTCACGTCTTGTTGTCCCTGGTCAGTTTGTAAAATGTGTTCTCTTGCTAAGTCCAAGTCCTGCGTCAACCTCCTAATCCCGTCACTAGTCTCTTCTCTGTTTTCTTCTAATTGGATGAGATGTTGGGGTATTCCCAACTCAGACGTATTCAGTGCGGGAGTAGTAAAATTTGATGACCCCGCA
Source organism: Platycheirus albimanus (assembly GCA_916050605.2). Lineage (NCBI taxonomy): Eukaryota > Metazoa > Arthropoda > Insecta > Diptera > Syrphidae > Platycheirus > Platycheirus albimanus. The sequence continues at coordinate 335,508,531 of OU696696.1, forward strand.
ATTGCTAGATCCTCAAAAGGTTCGTCCAAAAGGGAACGATTGAGCTCTGAATTAGAGGGTTGGGGTGCTCTGGGCTTACGTGTTTGCATAGGGATGCCCTCTACCAGTTGTCCAGGAACATCTCTTGCAACCAATCGAGTATATCGCTTATCCCCTGTCGCGACTTGACCTGTACTGGACAGGGTGCTTTTAGGATTTGTTCCCGAGTTTTCCCCGTTCATTATCTCTATTTTAGATATAGTTCAAAGTTTTAAAATTCAAAATTATAATGCAAAATAAAATTTAAAAACTTAAAGTAAAAAGGGCTGTAGTTCAAAAGGGAGTATAGGGTATGATTTGAAATGAAGTAAAAAAAAACAATTCCGGATATGATGAATTCACTAATCAGAAGAAAGACTTCTATAGACCTTTAAAAAAAAAATTCACAAATTCCAAAGGTTTATAAAGTTTTCCTATAATAGTTCTACAAAAGAAACTTTGTATTTTGTATACTAGATATTATATAGGATAAGACTTCAATCAAAGCAATTTTAAAAGCAAGGTATATGATAATATTACGTTAAAAAAATTCACGGTTTTTTAAATGTTTCAAGTTTTTTTTTTTTTTTTTTTTTTTAAGTTTTTGATGTTGTAGAAATTTTTTTTTTTTTCTTTTTTTTTTTGTTTATATTCTTTGAAAAGGTGTGTGAATTTTCAGCTGAGTGTCCAAACAATCCAAAGGCTAGGCTCTGTTTTACCCTAAGTCGTCGTGTAGTGATGTCAGTCGAGATAGTGACTGGTGCCTCTGGCACTCGACGAGTGTTTCAGACCGTCGCTGTATTCCTGCCACTTCATACTATCTGGTGTGAAACCCAATAGAAGGCTGGTCAGGAATAAGGGAGGATCCTTAACACGAATAGAGTTTAGGGACATCCCACTTACGCCCCACAATACGTCTGGTTGTGCCTGACGTACGGAAAACAGTAAGTGTTCAGTCCTTTCACCCTATTCCGCTCTTTGACTTGTGGTTGACTCCAAACTACCTCACAAATCTTCTGGTGCTAGACCGTGTAGGATTGGACAGCCATCTTTTGTCAACCACTTTGCAAAGAGCCTAAACGGTACCTAAATTTGTGCAGACAGGATCGGAAATTCGGTGTAAAAAAAAAATGATGGAGATTATTGTAAGTCCAAGGGGATGACCTTTCGAGAACAATCATCTCCTTGGAGTCGCAATAGATCTCAAAGCCGTTCACCGTTGGGCGCCATTGTTGCGAGTCTAAGTTGGCCACAGAGGCATCTTCGGTGCACGGAAAGGGACAGCGGCATGCTTGTATCGCTCGGCTCAGCTCGAAGGATGGGGTGGTTCTTGTCCCTCTTCCATGTACCTCCTGCTCAACAAACAAAGAAATCATGCCTATATCAGGGATTAGGAAGGGAAATGTAGGTAGGATGGGGTAATAAAAAAAGGAAATTGAAACAATAATAAGGAATTGTACAGATCCAGGTACCTATGCCACTGTATGATGGAAAGGTTGAAGTCTGAGATGATTGCTTATTGGGACTACAAGGTACTATTCTTAACCCTTAACTTATTCTAAACTCATGATCGATCTCTATATGCGGACAAGATATATGGTACGCATTAACTTATTTCCTACTCTAAATCTAAACTAAAAACTAAACTTTTAATTACTTTATAGTTCCGAAGAAATCATTCAGACCGCACTGTCTCCATCACACAGTGGTTCGCCGAGGAACCAAGAGGCTTGCCTGATGTTGTTGGCAAAGTTATGGCCTATCCCACCCTTGCATTTTAGATGCAACCAACGTCACCTTCCTGGCCGGAGTATGGAAGATGACCCCTAAACTAAACCTCCAGTCAACTACCTTTACGTCCCAAGATTCCCTAGTCTACATCGTTCCTTACGTCCTCTCTCTGTCGTTTATGTTCGTTACGTATCTCCTAGTCTACGTTCGTTTCCCTAGTAAATATCGTCCATTAAGTGTCCTAATAAATCAGCGCCAACAGAGCCATTCTTCCCTTGGAGAGTCGGCTCAGCCGAGCCTCCACACACCTTTAGAAAAGTTTTAGCACTCCATGATAACAAAAAAATTCAAAAATTCAAATATTTACCAATATTACAAATTTATTGAAAATGACCATCGGTCTTAAAAATTTATAACAAAATTCAAATAAAGAAAGATGAAAGTAAGGGAATTCAAGTAAAAAAATTAAAATTCAATAAAGAAAATAAGAAGGAAATCGTGAAAAAAAAATAAAAATTATGAAAGAATTTAAAAAAAAAGAAGAAAGTGTGGAATCCAAAATCTCCATAGATTTCATATACATTCACATACAAACACATATATATATATATCCATGAAATGAGGGATATGTATCCTTTAGTATATTTATAAAAAAAAACTTACAGTCTTGTTCGCTCCTTTGAAGTTCTGCCGGCAGCACCTTTAGTCACGAAGCAAGTACGAGATTTGGGCCTCCTTTATGTTTGATTTCAAATATATATGTAATTATATATGTAAAAATGTTCATAAGTTCAGAGATGACTCCACTTTCTGTGTTATAATACTATATTATATATATTTTGTTTTTTATTTTTTTTTCTTTTTTTTAATTATCAATTGGAATTTTTTTCCTTAATATTCTCTTTTCACACCAAATCAAATAGATATTTAACACTACGTTAGAGAAAAAATTAAAAAAAAAAGAAAAAAGATACTAAATAGTCCAGAAGGGACACCACAAATGTCTATTTAATGTAGAAGTCTTTCTTCTCCGGACAACTCGTTTGTTCCAAGCACCCTGCCACTGAACTTGTCACTGTCCTTGAAATGCCCTTGCTAGTTTGCAAGTTAACGCCTCCAGTTCTATTATTTTCGCTCCCTATACAGGTCACGTGGGAGTGGGAGCTCAAACGTACCCCCTGTGAGGATGTCCTTGGGGTACCTCTATTATTTCGGGGTTTTCTAAGGACACTGAGCGTAAAAAGTTGTTATCGCAGGCTTAGCGAAAAGAGAAAAAAAAAATCGATGTTGCGAGGTTGTTACGGTAATGCAAATGCGAATCAACTTTAAGGATTCTTTTTTTTTTCTTATCACGCTCCGTACACCAAAATCGGGATTTTTCTTCTATTGTTTTTTTTATTTTTTTTTTTATTTTTTTTCGTTTTGTTCTTTCGGGAATAAATATTCTTTTTCTTTTATCAAAAAAAAGATGCAAATAATTTTGCTTTTATTTTAAGTCGAAAACGTTCTCGAATCTCTTTTTCTATCACTTTTTACTTTTAGCTCAACTGTCGCGATCTTTTTCTTTTTTCACGTCCGCACACTCGTCAGTCACTCTGTGATCTCCTCGATTTTTTTTCTTTCCTCCAAAAAAAATCGGCCGATTGCCAAAACCGTCGCCCTACTGTACTTGGTACTTTTTCAATTCCCATATGATCTAATATATAGCTTTTTCTTGGAGTTCATTGCCCTTTTGGCCTATATTCGATTTCCATTAAAATTCTGGAAATGAGAAGCTTTTCTCATTTCCCATTCAAAGTTCTTTTTCCCCACATCTCAAATTCCATTATTTTCACCTATACGTGTCTCCGTGGATATGTGTGTGTGTATAGACTTAAATATTTTCAGTGCTGCCTATTTAGTTTGTAAACATCGCATGGACTTTTGTTGAAAGTTTCTTTAATAAATAGAAACATAAATACATAAATACTTACACAAGCCTGACTAAATTCACAATACTTTATGTATAATCTTTATTCTAACTAATCCTTAAACTAATATTGCACTAAATATCACTAATTAACATCTGTTCGTTACCTAAATGTAAACATCATTTAAATCAGAATTGCTTCACCCCTGATCCGTATCCATACCAAATTTACATTCACATATACACACAAATATCTCAGTATCAGCCATCATGAAAGCTCTTTTATCTTTCAAACATGACAGCTGTCTGACAATCTCGTGGAAGATAATAATATTTTTGTGTGAAACTGGACGCGATTCGAAAACAAACAAAAATAATCCGTAAATTTATTAATTGTTGGAGTTAAAAACAAAAGGAAAATATATTTAATATTCCCTAACAACAAGATAAAGATAATTTTCGCCAATATTGGTTTTTATAGGTAAGTACGGCTGATTATTATTATTATTATGGTAAATTGTTTACATTGTGTTAAAAAAATTTTTTTTTTCTTTTTTTCTTTTCAATTTTAATTTCCTTTTTTCAGGTTTCTCATCCTATTATGGACCTCTGAGTTCCCAAGTAAAGGATAAGTATCCCAATTTGTCATATGGGATGGATTCGTGGATTCTCATAAAAGATCTACTAAACCAACCCAAAAGACTACAAACTGAGTACGGTCATTCTAATTCTTTTTTTTTTTTTTTTTTTTTACATATTTGTAGGTGTCTAGAGGGCTACATCGCTTCCAACACCCCTGGACACTGCGTTAGATCTTACCAGCCAGGATATTATAATAATGATGGAAGGATAAGCCAAAATTTGTTGCTATCGGGAATCACTTCGCAGACAGTTGCGGAAGGGGTTCCTTTTGGCAGGCACACTCAATATGTGACCTTGACTATTAAAGTTTTTTCTATTTTTTTTTTGTAGACACCATATGCGGTATCCTTGGCTGGCCCATAGCAGGTAGTGATGCAACCTACAGATATCCTGGATCAGAAGTACTCGTGTTGGGAGTACATCGGATATTTCATCTGAGATGTAGTTTTACTAATCGTGTGTGTAACAAAATACATGACCGTGAGTTTTTTCTTTTAATTTGATTTAGTTTCTTTTTACCATTTTAAATGAGACGATGCCGACTACGTAACAACTCTGTCGGTACATTGTACAATGTATCTACAGTGTATATGCGATTGCGTTTGCATTTTAATTGTGAAATATATTTCCTTTTTTGGTTATGTGTTGGTTAGAAAATGATTTTTTAATGTAGTTCAGGAAAAAAATATGAATGAGTAGATATTCATTCTTGTTTTACTAAAAGCAGGTACTTAACTTATATTTCTTGGGGGGTAAAACAAACTCCTGGCCTAGTTAAATTGTTTAGAAAATTAATTTCAGAACAATAGACATGTCATAATCTTGCACCTGCTACACATACAGGGTGTTTTCTAATTCATAGCAGGAAAAATAAAAAAAATTGTTATGTAAACACCTTACGCCTCCTTCATTCTTAAAGAAAAAGAGACTTATAGCACTCTGCATTAATCGGCAACTCTTCGCATTTATTGGAACCTTATCATATAAAATTGTTGTGATTCTAATCGTTCAGTTAAAAAATTATTTGCGCAAAAATAACTCACCAGGCCCACCACCATCCAAACACCCCCCAACTACTCCTCAACTCCCCGCTCCCACTGGAAAATAACCCCCCACTTTTTTGACAATTTTTTCCACAACCCCTCCCACACACAACAACAAATCTTAAAAAAAAAGTAAAAAATGGCGGGGCTAACTTGAGTCATAAAATCGTTTCTTGCTGATATAAACGAGAGGTTTAAAAATACAATGTTTATATTTACGGCTCATAGTAGCACAAGTTTAGCACAACGCAGCACAACAAATTTAAAAAAAAAAAATGGCGGGGCTAACTTTAGTCATGAAATCGGTTTTTGGCTATAAAAACTAGAGCTTTTAAGATAAATTTTCTATTTTAACGGCACATGATAGCACAAGAGGAGCACAACTCAGCACAAGTAAAAAAAAATGGCTGTGGGTTTTTTCTTATTTTTCATACAAAAGTTTTTTGGTTATAAAACGGAGAGCTTTGAAAATAAAAAAATAATCTTTACGGCACATGGCAGCACAAACGGAGCACAATACAGCACACGAATCTTAAAAAAAAAAATGGCGGGGCTAACTTTAGTGTAAAAATCGTTTTTTGGCTGTAAAGGCTAGAGCTTTAGAGATTAAATGTTTATACGTACGGCACATAGCAGCACAAGTTTAGCTCAACGCAGCATAAAATCGGTTTTTGGCTATAAAAACTAGGGCTTTTAAGATAAATTTTCTATTTTAACGGCACATGATAGCACAAGAGGAGCACACTTCAGCACAAGTAAAAAAAAAAATGGCTGTGGTTTTTTTCTTGTTTTTCATACAAAAGTTTTTTGGTTATAAAACGGAGAGCTTTGAAAATAAAAAAATAATCTTTTCGGCACATGCACACATCACAAGAAATCTTAAAAAAAAGAAAAAAAATGGCGGGGCTAACTTTAGTGTAAAAATCGTTTTTTGGCTATTAAAGCTAGAGCTTTGGAGATAAAAAGTTTATATTCACGGCACATAGCAGCACAAGCTAAGCACAACGCAACACAACAAATCTTTTTAAAAAAAAATAAAAAATGGCGGGGCTAACTTTAGTCATAAAATCGGTTTTTGGCTATAAAAACTAGAGCTTTTAAGATAATTTTTCAATTTTAACGGCACATGATAGCACAAGAGGAGCACAACTCAGCACAAGTAAAAAAAATGGCTGTGGTTTTTTTCTTGTTTTTCATACAAAAGTTTTATGGTTATAAAACGGAGAGCTTTGAATTAAAGTTAGCCCCGCCATTTTTTTCTTTTTTTTAAGATTTCTTGTGCTGTGTTGTGCTCCGTTTGTGCTGCCATGTGCCGTAAAGATTATTTTTTTATTTTCAAAGCTCTCCGTTTTATAACCAAAAAACTTTTGTATGAAAAACAAGAAAAAAACCACAGCCATTTTTTTTTTACTTGTGCTGAGTTGTGCTCCTCTTGCGCTATCATGTGCCGTTAAAATAGAAAATTTTTCTTAAAAGCTCTAGTTTTTATAGCCAAAAACCGATATTATGACTAAAGTCAGCCCCGAATTTTTAATTTTTTTTTAAAGATTTGTTATGCTGCGTTGTTCTAAGCTTGTGCTGCTATGTGCCGTAAATATAAACTTTGTGTATTTAAACCTCTCGTTTATATCAACAAAAAACGATTTTATGACTCAGGTTAGCCCCGCCATTTTTTTAATTTGTTTTTTAAGATTTGTTGTTGTATGTGGGAGGGGCTGAGGAAAAAATTGTCAAAAAGTGGGGGTTATTTTCCAGTGGGGGCGGGAAGTTGAGGAGTAGTTGGGAGTGTTTGGATGGTGGTGGGCCTGGTTAGTTATTTTTGCGCAAATAATTTTTTAACTGAACGATTAGAATACACAACAATTTTATATGATAAGGTTGCAATAAATGCGAAGAGTTGCCGATTAATGCAGAGTGCTATAATCCTCTTTTTCTTTAAGCATGAAGGAGGCGTAAGGTGTTTACATAACAATTTTTTTATTTTTCCTGCTATGAATTAGAAAACACCCTGTATATGTATACCCTTGGAATTTAAATTATAGTCTCCTGTAATAATTTCCTGATCGCATCATGTTTCTGGGCTTTCAGAAGTATTTCCGACTAAGAGAAAAAACAAGAACAAAGAAAATAAGCAATGTCGATCTTTTTTCTTTGAGTAAGAGGTTAAGACATATATTTGTGATGCACATTAAAAAAAAAAAAAAAAAAAAACAAATAACAGCACTATCTTCTCACAAAAAAAAAATACTACTTGTTTCGTAACTAAACACCTTCCTCTAAAATTATTATACTTAATATTAATATTATTCCAATACTTACTAGAAGAATATCTTTTATCTTGATTAACACAGATTACACAATTACTCATAACGCACTTTTATTTTCTTATTTCAATTACTATGACCTTTCTCTTCAAAGTTTCGCAAGCGAATGAAGGCCCCGACCCATAGAATCCGTTGCGTCCGTGCGTCCGGCAAATCAACTGATAGCTCGATTAAATACACGTGTTCTTACGAGAAGTGGTCCATAGACAACGCATGCGGCCACTCAACGGACAGAAGTAGCCGAACTTTTAACTTTTTCTTCTCCGGCAATCCGTTGACAGCTGGTTGACAGCAATTTTTTTCGATTTGAAGTGGTTTCGTTTGGCATTGAAGAAGAGAAATATATTTCTTCTTTTAAGGGTTTTGGTTACAATTGTAATTATGTAAAGCATAATTTTTTGCAGCATGTTCGAAGAAAAAAAAAGAGGCAAAAATGGAACGTCAACGCATTCATTGGGTCACCCCCAATCCAGCGATCTGGCAAATGTCAACGGATGCGTTGCCGCAACGGACCAACGGATTCTATGGGTCGGGGCCTTGAAGCATGACACAGAAGAATCTTTATAAGATCAAAAAGATCATGACAAACACGGAAACAACAACAAGGACAACATCTATGCATCGTAATAGCATGCGGACCAGCCATAATTCCATGCAAAACCATCATCAGAGCGCAAAAAAATCAACAAGTGCAACAACAAAATATCGGGTGACCATTAAAAGGATTGATCTTAGGTCACAACCAACTGTATCCGCGAGCGGCGGCGGCAGGATATTGTTCATCTTTGACCTTCATAACAACCAACAACAACCACATGAGCAACCCTTTTTGGTCCGCGGTACCAGTTTCGATACAAAACACCACCGCACCGTAGTGGTGACCAATACAAGGATCGATTCTAGGTCACAATCAACGGTATCCGCGAGCGGCGCGGCATGCTATTATTCATCTTTGACCATCATAACAACCAACAACAAACACTTGAGCCAGTGGCGTAGATAGCTTTTCGCTATGGGGGGGGGGGGGATGAATCTAGTTGGCTCATTTTTACTGCGATTGGGTACTATAAGGCAAGTTATGCATTCGTAAAAAAAATGTAACAATCAAACATGACATTACGATGATACAGAAGTCGAAAAGAGTGGGTCCGACAATTCTGTCTGTCTGTCTGTCCGTCCGTGTGTCTGTCTGTCTGTATAAATACCTACAGCCTAAACGGCTTGACCGATTTGCTTCAAACTTTGCACATAGTATTATTATGACGTCCTACAAATGGGTTTTTGGAATTTGCATTCTAGCTCCAAAAATAACGGTTCCTGCCATACGATTTTTAGTGAAAAGTTAATTTTTCTCAATTTTTCTCATTTTTACTTGCGATTATAGGTACTATACCTAAGGCAAGTTATGGATTCGTGCAGAAAAAAAAAATTGAGATAACAATCACACATGACATTACGATGATGGAGAAGTCGAAAAAAGTGGGTCTGGAAATTCCGTCCGTCTGTCTGTCTGTATGTCTGTCTGTCTGTCTGTCTGTTCGCGCCTCTGGAGGCTGAACGGGTGGGCCGATTTGCTTCATATTTGGTATTTATTATTTATTTGGCCGTCCCTCGGAACATATTTTTTATTTTTGCTCTAGGTCCAAAAATAACGGCACCTGCCATACAACCTTGAAGACAAAAACTGATTTTCTCAAAAACGGCTCTAACGATTTTGATAAAACTTTCAGAATGCTATTTTTGCAAGACAACCTATCTTTTGGTTCGAAATTTGTTTTCAAAATTTGTCTAATAACGGTACCTCTCATAGAACCAGTATTTTCAAATCAAATTTTCTCGTAAGCTATACATTCGATTTCAATAAAATTTTGGCCACAGGAAGTCATTCATAATTTTATTTATATTTCAAAATTTCCAAAAACTTTGTTTGATTTTTTATAATTTTTTCAAAAAAAAATTTGGTTTTCGAAATATGTTGGAAACGGGTACATTGATTTTTTTTTAAATTATTTTTCAAATGTAAAAAACAGATTGCCATATATTTGCATACTCAAAGAATTTTCAAAATATTTTTTGAAAAATTTTTTCAAAAATAACTTTTTAAAAAAAAACTAGTCCAACGATTTTCAATATTTTTTTTTCCTAGATTGACGTATAGCTTTGAAATTTTATTGAATACTTAGTTTTTCCGAGAAAACTCTTAAATTAATTTAAAAAATAAAAGAATTTTCGAAATTATTTAATTTTTTTTTAACATCCATATATGCAGCCACTACGCAATTGCTTATCATAAGAGCAAGTTCGTGCGACCCAGTCGTGCATTTAATTTTCATTTGCAACGGCTCCTACAATTTTGATAATACTTTCTGAATAGTGTTTTCTGTGCAAACTTTATGTTTTGGTTGGAATAGATTTTTCAGGAAAAGTCTTATAACGGTACCTCCCATAGGACCGGTTTTTCAAAATCAGATTTTCTCGTAAGCCACTTGATGGATTTCGATGAAATTCTTAATAAAGAAGACGAAATAATATAATTTTTTAAATTTTTAAAAAAAAATTTTTTTTGATTTATTAAAAAAAAAAAAAAAATTTTTTCAAAAACGGTCCAAGCTATTTTTTTAAAATTTTATTTTTCTGATAAAAACTAAAAAGTGCTAGAAGTTGGCATACTTTAAAAAACATTGGAATTTATTTTGGAAAAGTTTAAAAAAAAAACTGTTTTTTTGGAAGCTCTTATCAATTGGTGAGAGACGAAATTCAAAAGATTAGGTGATTTGCCGAAATAACAATTTCTTTCAGATGAAGTTGACTTTGTATTTTCCCCGTAGAATATAGGTATATAGAATGTATAATTGACAATGCCTCTAGGAATCTTGTGAGTACTATAAGACTTAATTCACGTAGGAAGTAGGGACTACATTTCAGAGTGCGTTTCTTTAACTTACTTTGCATGACTGGTTATGTTGAACAATTATCGATTCCAATGGGGGGATATATCCCCCTGATCCTCCCCTATCTACGCCCCTGACATGAGCAACCATTCTTGGTCCGCGGTACCAGTTTTGTTGCAAAACACCGCCGTCATAGTAGAGCACTAGAAATAGAGAGCTACTTTTGAACTATTTCCACTCATGACCATTACACATGCAAAACAACAGAATTGCACAAATACAGCAAAGATCAAACATAGAGCAAATTCCAAAAGAAGGTTATTTTTTATTTTTTGAAAAGATTTTTTTATTTCTGCAGATCATGCAATTTCAACAAGCTTGTAGCTTAGCCTGTGTACCTAAAATTACAATTATTATTGTTCCATTTGCAAAACAGAATAATAGAATATAATGCAAAAAAAGATATCCTTCTCTAAATTTATTGGAATTGACTTTATTTTTTATATCTAAGATTAAAAAAAAAACCAAGTTGGTAACCACGAAATTACCTACAAGTTAAATGATAATGATAACAAATGTTCTGATTGATTTATTTTTATACAACTTACATAAAGCTGAGTTTTTTTTATAGTTGTTCACACTAGCAATCTGTGGATCTTCCCATTTGGAAATTTATACATTTAACCAACAACAACTTCAACTAACTAAGAAACGTGGTTGTTTAATGATGATATTGCAATGGCAACAAATGTTCTGATTGGTTTGTTATTTTTCTTGTCTGCCATATTTCCTTATACCCAAATCCGATCCTTTTCAAATCGAAGGGGAAAATTGATGTTAAGATAATTATGCAATTTTAAAGATTTAAGTACAAACATACATACCTATTAAATTTTCGCACGCATAATATAATATGTTTTTAAATACCTACACCAAATATATATACATTATGTACCTATCTACGTACAATATGTACGAATGTGGAATTGAAGAAAGTGTCCAATGAACTTTAATAGGCTGCATGAATGATAATTAGGAGTGCTTTTGACTTTTATATTTAAAAAAAATGGTTGGTACGAATATATGGATCTATTATAGTGTGTGAATTGAATCCATGTACCTAGATAGGAGAAAAAAAATTGCTTTATCCACTGATGAACTATTGGACATTCTGTAGGTAGGTAAGATATACTCTGTCGGTACATTGTACAATGTATCTACAGTGTATATGCGATTGCATTTGCATTTTAATTGTGAAATATATTTCCTTTTTTGGTTATGTGTTGGTTAGAAAATGATTTTTTAAGGTAGTTCAGGAAAAAAAATATGAATGAGTAGATACCTATTCATTCTTGTTTTACTAAAAGCAGGTACTTAACTTATATTTGGTGGGGGGTAAAACAAACTCCTGGCCTAGTTAAATTGTTTAGAAAATTAATTTCAGAACAATAGACATGTCATAATCTTGCACCTGCTACACATACAGGGTGTTTTCTAATTCATAGCAGGAAAAATAAAAAAAATTGTTATGTAAACACCTTACGCCTCCTTCATTCTTTAAGAAAAAGGGAATTATAGCACTCTGCATTAATCGGCAACTCTTCGCATTTATTGGAACCTTATCATATAAAATTGTTGTGATTCTAATCGTTCAGTTAAAAAATTATTTGCGCAAAAATAACTCACCAGGCCCACCACCATCCAAACACCCCCCAACTACTCCTCAACTCCCCGCTCCCACTGGAAAATAACCCCCCACTTTTTTGACAATTTTTTCCTCAACCCCTCCCACACACAACAACAAATCTTAAAAAAAAAATAAAAAATGGCGGGGCTAACTTGAGTCATAAAATCGTTTCTTGCTGATATAAACGAGAGGTTTAAAAATACAAAGTTTATATTTACGGCTCATAGTAGCACAAGTTTAGCACAACGCAGCACAACAAATTTAAAAAAAAAAAAAATTGCGGGGCTAACTTTAGTCATGAAATCGGTTTTTGGCTATAAAAACTAGAGCTTTTAAGATAAATTTTCTATTTTAACGGCACATGATAGCACAAGAGGAGCACAACTCAGCACAAGTAAAAGAAAAATGGCTGTGGTTTTTTTCTTATTTTTCATACAAAAGTTTTTTGGTTATAAAACGGAGAGCTTTGAAAATAAAAAAGTAATCTTTACGGCACATGGCAGCACAAACGGAGCACAATACAGCACAAGAAATCTTAAAAAAAAAATGGCGGGCTAACTTTAGTGTAAAAATCGTTTTTTGGCTATTAAAGCTAGAGCTTTGGAGATAGAAAGTTTATATTTACGGCACATAGCAGCACAAGCTAAGCACAACGCAGCACAACAAATCTTTAAAAACAAAAATAAAAAATGGCGGGGCTAACTTTAGTCATAAAATCGGTTTTTGGCTATAAAAACTAGAGCTTTTAAGATAAATTTTCAATTTTAACGGCACATGATAGCACAAGAGACAACTCAGCACAAGTAAAAAAAAAAATGGCTGCGGTTTTTTTCTTGTTTTTCATACAAAAGTTTTTTGGTTATAAAACGGAGAGCTTTGAAAATAAAATAAAATGCACGACTGGGTCGCACGAACTTGCTCTTATGATAAGCAATTGCGTAGTGGCTGCATATATGGATATTAAAAAAAAAATTAAATAATTTCGAAAATTCTTTTATTTTTTAAATTAGTTTAAGAGTTTTCTCGGTAAAACTAAGTATGCAATAAAATTTCAAAGCTATACGTCAATCTAGGAAAAAAAAATATTGAAAATCGTTGGACCAGTTTTTTTTTAAAAAGGTTATTTTTGAAAAACTTTTTCAAAAAATATTTTGAAATTTATTTGAGTATGCAAATATATGGCAATCCGTAGTTTACATTTGAAAAATAATTTAAAAAAAAAATCAATGTACCCGTTTCCAACATATTTCGAAAACCAAAAATTTTTTTGAAAAAATTATAAAAAATCAAAAAAAAAAGTTTTTGAAAATTTTGAAGTGCCATATTAATAAAATTATGAATGACTTCCTGTGGTAAAAATTTTATTGAAATCGAAGGTATGGTTTACGAAAAAATTTGATTTGAAAATACTGGTTCTATGAGAGGTACCGTTATTAGACAAATTTTGAAAAAAAATTTCAAACCAAAAGATAGATTTTCTTGCAAAAATAGCAATCTGAAAGTTTTATCAAAATCGTTAGAGCCGTTTTTGAGAAAATCAATTTTTGTCTTCAAGATTGTATGGCAGGTGCCGTTATTTTTTGACCTAGAGCAAAAATAAAAAATTTGTTCCGAGGGACGGCCAAATAAATCCTTAATACCAAATTTGAAGCAAATCGGCCCACCCGTTCAGCCTCCAGAGGCGCGAACAGACATACAGACAGACAGACAGACAGACAGACAGACAGACAGACAGACGGACGGAATTCCCAGACCCACTTTTTTCGACTTCTCCATCATCGTAATGTCATGTGTGATTGTTATCTCAAATTTTTTTTTCTGCACGAATCCATAACTTGCCTTATAGTACCTATAATCGCAAGTAAAAATAGTCTTTACGGCACATGGCAGCACAAACGGAGCACAACATAACACAAGAAATCTTAAAAAAAAGAAAAAAAATGGCGGGGCTAACACAAGAAATCTTAAAAAAAAGAAAAAAAATGGCGGGGCTAACTTTAGTGTAAAAACCGTTTTTTGGCTATTAAAGCTAGAGCTTTGGAGATAAAAAGTTTATGTTTACGGCACATAGCAGCACAAGCTTAGCACAACGCAGCAGGACAAATCTTTAAGAAAAAAATAAAAAATGGCATGGCTAACTTTAGTCATAAAATCTTTTTTTGGCTATAAAAGCTAGAGCTTTAAAGATACAACTTTTATATTTACGGCACATAATAGCACAAGTCTAGCACAAAGCAGCACAATAAATTTTATACAAAAAATAAAAAATGGCAGGGCCAACTTTAGTCACATATAGATGTTTACTTACATTTGAAGTTTTCCCTTCTTTCTTGAGACTCCTGGACATTTCTTTGTGTGTTGTAATTTTTTTTGTATGGTAAATTCAGATTTGATCTCAGATTTTGTCTCAAATTTCAGATTTAGCTCGCCCAAAGGAAATCAAACGAGATCTATTTTGTTTTATTATTTTTAATTTTTTTTTTGCAGAAATATAGTAATTTAAAAATGTATTCCTTGCTACGTTGCTGTTGCCACAGCTGGCAGCTGGCCCAGCTTTGCCCTAAAACATCCGATCATTCGATCGGGTTTGTGGACAGAACTTCTAAATTTCAATTTAACATAAAATGTGAGTTTTGTATGTGAAAAATTCTATTATTTATAGTTTGTTACATTTAGTTACAATAAGTTACATTAGTTACATTAGTTACATTAGTTACATTAGTTACATTAGTTACATTAGTTACATTAGTTACATTAGTTACATCAGTTACATTAGTTACGTGTAACTAATTAAAATTTCAAAGTTACGCGTAACTATCCAACACTGGGGTGGGAGATACTCAAGAAGCGATAAATGGAATTACGAAGGAGAGCCAATAGATGTTGCAAGGGAGTATAAATATTTGGGAGTTTTGATCACGGCAAACCTTAATATGAAAAAACATTTTGAAGCCAAATTATCGGAAGCAAAACGTACAATCGGCTCAGTATGGGGAAGATGTATTGGCAACAAATATTTAAACCGTTCTTTAAAACTAAAAATTATCCGTGCAACTGCAACATCTATCATGCTGTATGGAGCTCAAGTATGGGGGTACCGTTCATTTCCTTCAGTTGAAATTTTTCATCGATACTGTATCAAAAGACTTTTCAAACTTCCAAATAGCACACCCAATTACATGATTCACTTGGAGACAGGAATGTCACCACTCTTTCTGGAAACACTCAAATTGCACTTGGACTTCCTTCTTTCTTCATCCATTTTTATTTTTCAGCCGTGGATTGTACTCATTAGAGCTGTTTCACATGAATGTCCTGCCCGAAATCCATACTTCTACTCGATAAATATATTTTGAGTTTTGATGTGGCTGGAGAGTTGCTTGCTTACCACTTTTTCGATAATTTTTTCCATCGTCGGTAGCATATTTACTAGTCTATATTCAAGTGCGTCTCTAGAATTTGTGCAACAGGGACTACATGTCCAACTAAATCAAAATTTTCTATAAATATGTTTGAGTTTATTCCAAACACTACTCTTTTGTTATTCATTTCTTTTAAAACACTTTCAAGATCACTAAGGTTTAAGGTTTTGAAATGGAAAAGACATTGGACAGGGCAAACAATGGATAGGGCACATGAACAATAGAATATTGTATTTCAATAACACAACAAAAAAATCCTTTAAATGATTTACGATTGCACTTATATTTGTCCCTATTGCACCGTTTATTTCTAATTTGGATATTTCTTTACGATTACTACCTAAATCTTTAAATGCACGCCATAGTCCCTTTTGGTTGCCACTATTTGAAGCTATCTTATATTGCACATAATTGTTGTTTGCTTTATTAATACTTTGTACTTATTTCTAATCAGTCTGTATATGTTCCAGTTCCAGTCTTCATTGCACTGAGTTATCACAGCTTTGTTGTACGCATTGATTTTTATCCTATTAAGCGAGTTAAGATCATTATAATACCATGGTGATACGGGATCCGTTCAAAATCCCGAAAAATCTAAATCTCGAAAAATCAAAATCCCGAAAAATCAAAATCCCGAATGATAAAAAGCTAAATGATTTTTTTAAATTTTATTTTTCAAATATTAGAAAAAAACATACCTAGGATAAGAAAAGTTAATTTTACTTTACTATTGTGTCCCCGAAAAAGGGAGCTTAAAACTCTAGATCCCTGTGTACTGCTGATTAAGAAAACTGTTGACACAGGCACCTGCCTGACGAATAAACATACCCTTAGCGGAGCAGCGAAGCTGCGTGTGCGTGGTGTGCCCCCGAAAAAGGGAGTTAAAATCCCAAGAACCCGCGAAGCGGGCCACCCAGGTCAAATTAATTACAAATGTTACAGACACAGGCGCCTGCCTGACAAATTTACATAACCTTAGCGGAGCAGCGAAGCTGCGTGAGCGCGGTGTGCCCCCGAAAAAGGACTAGAAAATGAAAAGATCCCGCGAAGCCGGCCACCCAGGCCAAATTAATTACAAATGTTACAGACACAGGCGCCTGCCTGACAAATTTACATACCCTTAGCGGAGCAGCGAAGCTGCGTGAGCGGGTGTGTCCCCGAAAAAGGGAGTTAAAATCCCAAGAACCCGCTAAGCGGGCCACCCAAGTACTGCTGATTATGAAAATTGTTGACACAGGCGCCTGCCTGCATCACTAATCCGATTTTTCAGTATTGATTGCTATTCGGGATTTTTTCGGGATTTTGATTTTTCGGGATTTTGATTTTTCGGGATTTTGGTTTTCGGAATTTTGAGCCAGACCCTGGTGATACACCTTTGGTTTTAACAGATTTAAACATTTGGTTCATTACCCCAACCAATTTCGAACTTAATTTCTCAGCTCTATTAATTGTAATGTCTTCATTTGAATGAGCAATGTTACAATTTTCATTCCAAAGATCTCTGAATTTTTCTTTTTTGTAATTGTTTACTTTGATGAGTATTTTAGTGGGTACTTTATTTAACTGACTATAGTATTATATACAAAATAGTATGGTTTCATAGTCAGATATTTAAAATTTTTTTTTTTACTTTCACCTCAATTTTATCACAGTTGGTTAGCACATAATCGATTAGAGATTCAGAAGTTGCAGTTATTCTTGTGGGTTCTGTTACTATTTGTTTTGAAGCATTGGCGAATATAATTTTACAAATTTTATTTTTATCACTTGAACTTTGAAAAAAATCTATATTTATATCACCACCAATAACTATATTACCTGCAAAGCTTAGTGTTTCTTCTAACCACAAATTAAAATTTTCACAAATCAAAAGTATTAACTGCTGAGCTAGGTGATCTATATGCTGCAATTACTATAAATGGAGTTTTGTTAAACCATACCTTAACAGCTGCTATCCACATACAGTAATCGATACTAAAAGTACTGACTGACTCGAATTGCATTTCACGATTAATATAAACTAACACTCCTCCAGTATATCTTGAGTTAGACTCACAAACAATCACATTATAGTTTGAATGAATATTCCGACTTTTCTATATCACAGGTTATACAAGTTTCAGACACTAAAATTATATCGGGTTTATTTCTTGACACTAACACTTCAATTTCGGGAAAATTTTTTAAAACACTTTGAGAATTTAAATATATGCAACTGATTGCTTTTTTTGGATGCTAGTAAAATTTTCTTTTTTCATTTTCAATTTTTCGCTGGTACTACAATACACAGATATGACTAAAAGCATTATGGTTTGTGTCCAAATTTACACTATGCGATTTGTAAGCATATGAACAGTTAACACAGGTAGGGTTTTCGTTCTTCATCATACATTCGCTAAGCTTGTGATCACCAGCACAATATGAACATGTTTGCTTTCGATTGCATTCAGTAGAACGATGGTTAAATCCCAAACACTTGTAGCATCTTCTTATGTATAATGATTCAAGCACTCTAAATTTTCCCCATCCTATTCGTTATCTGCCTTCTTGCATAATCTTCTTAAAAAATTCGAATTTCACTTCAATAATGGCACAATATTTACTTATGTTTCTACCTTTGCTTTCATAAATTACTTTAAAAATACTCTCCTCGAATTGTAAATATTCAATTTTTTCTTTTATTTGCTTAATTAATTCATCTTTTGAAAACGTTTTGTATTTTTTTTCTAAAATCACGTACCTTACGTACTTTAACTTGGTAGCTATCACCCATTTCTCTTTCTAAATCATTCTTTAGTTTTTGAACCGATTGATTATTTTCAGTAACCACCACCACTGTCCCATTATTCTGATTCTTAAATTGGAACACTTAAATGCTTTTTGGATCAATTTTATCCATCATTGCATTTTGTTATGTTTGCATCCTTATTAAATTTTTTCGGTTTCAGAACAACAATTGGATCATGATTTTGTGTTTTTTTTATTTTTCAGCGTATAGCGTAAGACGGTTTCATCATTTTTACTTGCGATTATAGGTACTATAAGGCAAGTTATGGATTCGTGCAGAAAAAAATTTTCGAGATAACAATCACACATGACATTACGATGATGGAGAAGTCGAAAAAAGTGGGTCTGGGAATTCCGTCCGTCTGTCTGTCTGTCTGTCTGTCTGTCTGTTCGCGCTTCTAGAGCCTGAACGGATGGGCCGATTTGCTTCAAATTTGGTATCTAGGATTTATTTGGCCGTCCCTCGGAACGTATTTTTTATTTTTGCTCTAGGCCCAAAAATAACGGCACCTGCCATACAATCGTGAAGAAAAAAATTGATTTTCTCAAAAACGGCTCTAACGATTTTGATAAAACTTTCAGGATGCTATTTTTGTAAGACAATCTATCTTTTGGTTAAAAACTATTTTTCAAAATTTGTCTTATAACGGTACCTCTCATAGAACCAGTATTTTCAAATCAATTTTTCTCGTAAACTATACATTCGATTTCAATAAAATTTTGGCCACAGGAACTAATTTATAATTTTATTAATATGGCATTTCAAATTTTTCAAAAACTTTTTCTTTTGATTTTTTATAATTTTTTCAAAAAATTTTTTGGTTTTCGAAATATGTTGGAAACGGGTATATTGATTTTTTTTTAAATTTTTTTTTCAAATATAAACTATAGGTTGCCATATATTTGCATACCCAAATAAATTTCAAAATATTTTTTGGAAAAGTTTTTCAAAAATAACCTTTTTTAAAAAAAACTGGTCGAACGATTTTCAATATTTTTTTTCCTAGATTCACGTATAGCTTTGAAATTTTATTGTATACTTTGTTTTTCCGAGAAAACTCTTAAACTAATTTAAAAAATAAAAGAATTTTCGAAATTATTTAAATTTTTTTTAAATCCATATATGCAGCCACTAAGCAATTGCTTATCATAAGAGCAAGTTCGTGCGACCCAGTCGTGCATTTTATTTCTACATAGGATGGTCTCACTACTGTTTTATTTTCACTTGCAACATGTTGCTTACATTTGTTTGCAATTTTAATCGATTATTTTATTTCTTCTAATTTGACCCTTTGATTTTTGAACTCCTACACTTTCTTTTACCACTTTCAAACTTTTATTTAACGATATTAGTGCATTTTCACAATCAATGCATATAACACAGATCATGCTTTTTGATTCAACTACATTCAAAGTGAATTTGTCGCCGACACAGCTCGCATGAAAGACACGACCGCATGACCCGCTACACTGAATTGTTGCTAAATTGCGAGTAGTTTTTTTTGCATCCTTTACAATCGAAATTCTAAGAAATACTTTTTGATTAAACTTCGTTAGACTTCAATTTGCCCAATATCATCTGGACCCCTTCAGAAGACGAGTCCTATTTTGAAGCATCCTTAACTTCGTCGCAACAGGAGCTTCTTATTTTGGACAATATAACTTCTACTGACTTACAGCAAGTAAACTGTATTAAAAATTTTAAAAATCGAACTCTCGATTTAGTCTTTTCCTCTGACGCTGTTAGTACGGTAGTGGTAAAATCGACCTCTGCCATTTCTAACGTAGACTCCTACCATCCTCCACTTGATATATTTTTTGACATGAGTAGCCATTTACTCAATAACAGTTATGCTCAACACTGTTCCTATTCACTTGATTTTCGTAAAGCAGACTTTCAATTACTTCACGAAGAATTAAGTGCTTCTAATATTTCTAATATGCATGATTGCTCTTACATTGACGATGCAGTTACTCAATTTTACGAAATTTAAAACAGCTGCTGGATTAATTCAATTCCTCTTAAGCTATCTAAAAATATGAACTCTGGCCATCCGTGGTACACAAAAGAACTCAAATCTTTACGTAATAGACGAAATAAGGCTTGGAAGTCTTATATTAAAAATCTCTCAATTTATGATCTTAATGTGTTTCGTGCACTATTTGAAGAATTTAATTTACTTTCCAAAAGCCTTTATAATAATAATAATAATAATTCTAACTATATACCTGTAAGACCCAAGGTCTTTTAAATGCAAACTGCACGGTATTAGTTAGAAGGAATAGAAAGATAGGAAAGAATTTTTGTTGGTACGATGGATTTTGAGAATAAGATGATATTTATCTCAAGAAAATCCCACGGGTGGCGTCCAGTTGAAACTGGGGGAATAAATAAAAATTGCTGCCCAGGCTGGGGCTCGAACCCACAACTCTTAGGTTAGCAACCAAGCACTACATCCACTGTACCATTGCCACCCGGAGCATATGTGAAGGAAATGGAAATATCGTTGAAGCTTGATCCGAAGAGATTCTGGAAGTTTTAAATTCAAAAAAAAGTCTGTTGATTATCCAGTCAACTTCGTTTACAAAGATGCCCCTTTAACCAGCTCACCTGAGATATGTATGTAATGCGTTTGCAAAACATTTCAGCAAGTCTTTTATTGTAATTCCTGTCAGTATAGACGAAAATTACTTTCAATACTGCCGTGATTTCCCCCAGGCCACTTTTAACAACATTCCTATCGATAAGGATAAAGTTTCGCATTATCTTTCGTTACTGAAAGATGATTACTCTCCTGGACCTGATGGTATTCCTCCCATTATAATAAAAAAATGTTCATCCATTTTAGCTTCTCCGCTCCAATTTCTTTTCAAGCTGTCCCTTACGTGCGGTAAATTTCCTCGGATATGGAAAGAATCATTCATTACTCCTGTCTTGAAAAAAGGTATTAAATCTGACACTGCCAACTACAGACCAATTTCTAAAGTTTCTTCCATTCCAAAGCTTTTCGAACAAGTAGTTTTTGATAGTTTAACTTTTTTCTGCAAAAACTCAATCTGCCATCAACAACATGGCTTCATGCAGAAGCGGTCTACTGTGTCTAACTTACTAACCTTTATGGACAAGTGCTCAAGGGCATTAGAGCGTGGACATGAGCTGGATTGTATCTACACAGACTTCTCAAAAGCTTTTGACCAACTCTCACACGAAATAATTATTTTTAAATTAAAAGCTTTAGGTTTCCCAGTTGGTTTTATTAACTGGATATATTCTTACCTTCAAAATAGATCATACATAGTTGACGTCACTTCGTGCATTCACTCTAGTAAGATTCTCGTGTTCGCCGATGATATGAACATTTTCAAAACTATTAACTCAGCTAATGACCGCGTTAATCTGCAAGCCGACATTGAAAAGTTCATATGACTATTATATTTCACAGCAAGATTTACATCGCGTTTTTAGTTTAAAAGACCTGGGAGTAAACTTTAGTCCAGACTTGAGTTTTACCGAACATATTAACTTCATTGTCAAAAAAGCTAACTCCAAGTTAGTATTTGTTAAAAGATGGTCGAAGGAATTTCAAAACCCATATGTAACCCTATCTTTATATAACTGTCTTGTTTGTCCCCATCTAGAATACGCATCACAGGTATGGTCTCCTTTCTATGATGTTCATAAGTTTAGGATAGAGGCAGTTCAGCGTAATTTCATTCGATTTGCTTTAAAAGGTCTCTCCTGGGCAGATCCATACAACCTCCCACCTTACGAACACCGGATTCAACTTCTACAGATTCAAACTTTGTCACAAAGACGTATCAACAATGATATAATTTTTATTCACCAACTCTTAACGGGATTTTTAGATGAACCCGATCTACTATCTTTTATCGGTTTTAACTATCGCGGAGGGGCTCATTATCTTCGTAGCTTAGAGTTATTGCGTTGTCCCCAACACCGTACTAATTATGGCATGAATGAACCTCTTACCCGCATGTGCAAGCTTTTTAACTCAAATAAAAGTATTGTTGATTTTAACATTAGTAAACGTGTCTAAAGAAAACATTCAAAACCAGTGCACCACGCTTATCTACTTTGTATCTATTTTGTATATGTATTTGTTTATTTATCTTCTTATTTTTTGTGCTTGTGTTATGCTTTTTGTATATTTTGCTTACTAACAACTAACACCTGCACCAAATGATGTAGCCAGTGAGCACATAATATGTGTTGGCTAATCTCTGATTGTAAGTTAATGCTTGATATAAGCTTCTTACTTTCGAGAACTGATAGTGTAAAAAAAAAAAAAAAAAAAAAAATTTTGTTATCACTTTTTTTTGCAATTAATAATCAATTTTCGGGAGCCCGACTCGAATGCTGTGCATATCGCTTGACTCACACACACACTAAAAGGATA
Source organism: Platycheirus albimanus (assembly GCA_916050605.2). Classification (NCBI taxonomy): domain Eukaryota; kingdom Metazoa; phylum Arthropoda; class Insecta; order Diptera; family Syrphidae; genus Platycheirus; species Platycheirus albimanus. Next base: position 335,531,403 of record OU696696.1, read on the forward strand.
ACTTCACAGACTTCTTCTTCAAAATTACCGCATCTATAAATCTATGTAGCTATATGTATATATCATTGGCACATTTTCAAACAATTCTTTTACATACTTTGAAAACTTAAAAACATACCATATTTGTTTATTTAAAAAAAAAAGTGCTCACACGCAATACACTCAAAAAGCGTGGTTTTGTTGTAATTTTAGGAACAGGTAGCCAAAACACCCCTTAACCACATAGAAACGACATCATCATCACTTGGACACAAATCATAGAACCATGCTACTTCTATTGGGCAACCAAAAGAAAACTCTTCCAGGATTCCACAGACCATTACTCAAAACATATAGCTACCAGGCTTCCCATAAGTAATATACGGCTAAATTTTTTTCGAAAATAAAATGTCTTGCTTGCTTCAAAATGCTTTGAATATAGCTGTGTGGCACGTAGCGCCGTCCTGTTGAAACCAAATGTTGCCAATATCCTCCTCTTCAATTTTTGTGAACAAAAATTCGTTCAACATGGCCCGATAGATCGCCATTGACTGTAACGGCCACTCCTTGCTCATTTTCGAAGAAAAATGGCCCAATTATGCCTCTGGAACAAAATCCGCACCAAACAGTGACTCTTTTGGGTGTATCGGCTTTTCAATGTATGCGTGCGGGATTTCTGTGCCCAAATGCGACAATTTTGCTTGTTTACATACCCAACAAGATCAAAATGAGCTTCATCTGAAAAGATGATTTTTTTTTGGCAAAATCGGCATCTTCTCCAAGTCGATCGCAGGCCCACGTAACGAAGCGAAAACGCATTGGATTCGTTCAGCGGAAGGATAAAACTAATTATCTGTCAAATCAGACATGAGCTAAGTGTTACCATTCACGAAATAAGCACTAGTTGAAAAAAAACGTTAGATGGTATATACACCGCGCGAAACAATACGCAGCTAAAAATAAAATGCACGACTGGGTCGCACGAACTTGCTCTTATGATAAGCAATTGCGTAGTGGCTGCATATATGGATATTAAAAAAAATTAAATAATTTCGAAAATTCTCTTATTTTTATACCCTATTCCATAGAATGGGTATATTGTATTTGGTGTGGAGTTTGTAACATAGAGAAATAATACCGTTAGGTATAGAAAAGTATATATATTCTGACTCAGAATCAAAAGCCTAGTCGATTTGTTACGGTAAAATTTACCGTAACAAAAACTTTCCTTCCAGATCCCTTTTCTTGTTCCTTCCGTTCTTTTCTTTTCTTTTATACAGGTGCTTTGGTAAAACAATCGTAGGAAACGATCAGACAGGCGGTCTGAAAACAACCTATGAAACTACGATTAATATTGATGACGAAGCTAGGAAGACATGCAGAGTTCATAGACGCCATCTACCTCTACTAACTACGAAGGGTTCGTAGCACCGACGGACGCAGCGTATGGCCAAAGGCCCACCATAACTCAATATTATCTATGTAAAAGGTGGACCGTTAACTATTATTCTTATCTACCCCCCCAACCCACCCAAAATTGAACGAAAGCCAACCAAGTTAACCATTCGCTAATAGGAATTTCTGCCAACCTCTCTTTCCAGTATAGGGAATATTACAAATAGCTTCGCTCTAAAGTCTCCACAATTGATATATTTGATTTTATTTTTCATTCGGAAGGGGAAAATTGCACTGGAGAAAAACTGAATTTCTTTCGTCTTCGTCAAAACTTTCTTTTCGAAATACGAAAACTTGGTTGAGGGGTGAATGCGTCCATCGAATTCCCGCCCACTGGAAATGATACCAGGTGCCGGCGAATTCGATGATGACGACGCACAATTGATGAGAGAGGGTGAGTAAGCGAGACCGTCGGATTCCATCTCTGTTCACTTACTGCCTATGTAGTATAGCTGAGTAATGACGAGATCCGATTCCGCGGTCTATGATTGGCTGAAAACCAGATTGATTGGAAAACAAGAGGGACCATCCAGGACCAAGAAAATCCTGGAAGGGCACTTCTAGTTTGGCAAGCAAGAAAGAAAGTTTGAGAATTTTTTGAAAAAGTGGAGAGAAAAGAAAAGTTTTGATTTGAGGAGGAAAGAATTTCGAGTTGGATATAGAGTTAAACGTAGTAGTGATAAAAAAAATTATTTGGAAAAGAAAGTTTTTGTAATTTGGCAATTGTGGAGAATATAGTGATAAGGAGCAGAATAAAGGAAAGAAGGAAGGAGAAATTGGCAGGAGGCAAGAAAGAAAAAAAAAGCTAAGTATTTCACTTATTTATTTGATTCGTGGTAATTTAGTCGTTTCTTTTTTTATTGTTAGTTTTCTTCGAGAAGAAGAAAATTAACAAGAAATATATACATACATTTTATCGGTTGGCTTTCGTTCGCCAGATTTACGGGACCCGTGACTTTTTCTCATTACCTATTCCGTAGTAACGGTCCATTTTCTTTTGTTAAATTCCATTTTATAAAATTACATTTGGTTGAAAAGATTTTGGGTTTTACCCCTATATTTTATAAAGGTTTCCCAAACCAATAAAAATTTTAAAATCCCAATTCGGGAGTTAAAACTGTTGTCTTATCATTTCATTTCATTTATTTTTATTGTTGCACCGTCGATTTTAATATAGGTTTGGAAATTCCTAAAAAAATTTCCTGGCGCCCGCTTTCACTTACTATATGTAAGTACGCCCCTTTGTGGCAATCAATTTAATTACCTTTAATCATTTTCACAGCAATTCTATTAATCGATTAAATTTGATAATCAATTAACAAGATTGCATGTTGTCGAACCAACCCTTTGCTGAGCTAGCCACTCTGACAGCATATGTTGAATGCTGTCATTGCTATACATAATCGAACGCACCTTGTAAAACCAAGTGTCATTTTAATCGAAAATTTAACCCCATCGCGTGCACTTCGGTTTGTGCTTTTCTTTTTATTATTTATAAATATTCGCCTTTCATTCGTTTTGAAAAATAATTGGTTGTGGATACGTATGTATATCCAAAGTCGCGGTTTGCAAGTTCTCGTTTCAATATAAAATAATAATAATAATAATTTTCGCGTTCGGTTTTGTGTGTGTAGCAGATTTAGCCATGTCCGTCCGTCCGTCCGTCCGTCCGTCCGTATGTATACTCTCTAGAGGTCGCAATTTTTGAGCTAGAAAGCTGAAATTTGGTGTATATAATCTTTGGTTCAAGAGTAAGGCTAAGTTCTTGAACCAGTAAAATCCGCCCACAAACACGCCCACAATCACCATTTTTGTTGAACAACCTCAATTTGGTAAAATTAAATTATGTTTTTTGTACAGTAACGAAAAAAGCATAACGCTAAAATTTTGCATACGCAAGATTTAGGTAAACCTCCTTCCAATCAAATAAAAATATTTCAGTTTGGGCGTGGCTGACGCCCATTTTTCATACAAAGCCATCAATATTGTTTTTATGAAATAACAAATGTTTTATTAAAGAGACAAACATTAAATTTTGTGGGCATTACTTGCACATAAACATCTTGTGTATGAAATCAACAAATTTGATTTTGGGCGTGGCTGACGCCCACTTTTCAATAGAAACTATTAAAAAATTATTTTTGTAAATAAACGGTATTTATAATGAATCCGCAAGCCAAAACTTTGCGTCTCATAGTAGAAACTAGATTGTTTGTGTATGAAAAGAAATTTTTGAATTTTGGGCGTGGCTTTCGCCCACTTTTCATGAAAGAACGAAAAACGTAGTTTTAAAAATTTAAGGTTCATACTACCAATATTCAATTTAAACCTTTTTCCCTTCCGTTCGTTTTATGAAAAATATATCTCTACATTTTCTTGTGTAAATTTTTTCAATACGCCTACTTTTGAAGGCGTGATTTTGATAAAATACCTTTGTTCAGGTAAGATTGTTTAAAAACTACTCGATTCAGTTGTAGTTTTACACATATGCCTAAATACTGATCAAAGCTCAGTTAGTGCTTCAAATTTTTAAGACACGCCCACTTTTAAGGGGCGTTTCCGTCAAAAGCTGTATAAGGCATTAATTTTTTAACGTTTTTTAATCATCGGTCACAGTTTTGATGTAAAAAGATGAACACTTAGATTTATATTCCTTGGTTACGTAGCAGAGTGTGGTCCAAGAATTGTTAAAAACACCCATAATCGCTATTTCCATTCAAAATCTAATTTTTAAAAATTTAAGTTTTGTCTTGTTTTGTTCAAATCAATCTGCAAGAATAAAATTGAATGTCACTGAGCTCATACCAATTGCCTTGGCAATAAAAAGTTTTAACTTTGGGCGTGGCGCACGCCTTTTTTTATTTTGCCAGCACTAATTGAACATCACACCTCACGAAATTAATGTTATTGAATTTTTTTCTGTCTGCTAAAGAAGTATTTTGTTTCTGAAACTGAAACATCGGCTGGCTACGGGAGGCATACGCATACACATACAAAAATATAGGGAATAGGGTATCCAACAGTTAGTTGAAAACGTACTGTAGCTCTCGCTTATGTTTTAAATTAGTTTAAGAGTTTTCTTGGAAAAACTAAGTATGCAATAAAATTTCAAAGCTATACGTCAATCTAGGAAAAAAAAATATTGAAAATCGTTGGACCAGTTCTTTTTTTTAAAGGTTATTTTTGAAAAACTTTTTCAAAAAATATTTTGAAATTTATTTGAGTATGCAAATATATGGCAATCTGTAGTTTACATTTAAAAAAATAATAATTTAGAAAAAATCAATGTACCCGTTTCCAACATATGTAGGTACATATTTCGAAAACCAAAATTTTTTTTGAAAAAACTATAAAAAATCAAAAAAAAAAAGTTTTTGAAAATTTTGAAATGCCACATTAATAAAATTATGAATGACTTCCTGTGGCAAAAATTTTATTGAAATCGAATGTATAGCTTACGAGAAAATTTGATTTGAAAATACTGGTTCTATGAGAGGTACCGTTATTAGACAAATTTTGAAAAAAAAAATTTCGAACCAAAAGATAGATTTTCTTGCAAAAATAGCATTCTGAAAGTTTTATCAAAATCGTTGGAGCCGTTTTTGAGAAAATGAATTTTTGCCTTCAAGATTGTATGGCAGGTGCCGTTATTTTTGGACCTAAAGCAAAAATAAAAAATTTGTTCCGAGGGACGGCCAAATAAATCCTAAATACCAAATTTGAAGCAAATTGGCCCACCCGTTCAGCCTCCAGAGGCGCGAACAGAATTTCCAGACCCACTTTTTTCGACTTCTCCATCATCGTAATGCCATGTGTGATTGTTATCTCAAATTTTTTTTCTGCACGAATCCATAACTTGCCTTATAGTACCTTGTACCTATAATAGCAAGTAAAAAGCAAAAGCAACAATAAATGTTTTGTGTATTGACGCTGTTTTTGACTTCAAAACTTAAAACAAAAATCTAATATGTAAAAATCCAACGATGACTGATTGATATTTTTTCAAATTAATGATTTTTCAGTTTTGCTAAGTGAGCTTTTAGTGTATTTTTCACACACGCACAACACACACACACGTTTTTCGATTTCAACAAAACTTCACCAACACCATAAATAGACCAATACCAAATACACGGAGAGAATTTTTAGATCAGATCAAGAAAAATGAGCTGCAAATCACGAAAATCTTATGCAGTTTCTCACCCTAGCTCGGGGTTTTGTAAATTACGACTCCTTGTTTGCAATTTTCAAAATTGAACGAAATGAAGATATTGACACTCAAAAATAGCAAATTACCACTTTTTTGGGTCAATAATCCGATCCTGAGAAATAAAACATTGCCATCGCGAATCGAAAATTGATCCAAATTTGTATCAATTTTATATTTACACGATTGTAAATTGCAAAAAGCGAGTCGTAGATTTCCATCTTTTTGTTTTGAATCAAAAATATGTTTTGGAAAAAATGAGTGGTAAAGTCGTAAATTGCAACCCCATTTTACTCAATTTGTAACAAATTATATCGCTTTGAGAGAAGCAACGTTTTCTATTTATTGGAAAGCATTTATTATTATTTATTGAAAGATGTAACTTTTACTTACTTGGCTGATTCTAGGAATCGAACTCGAGACCCTCTGCATACCAACCAAGCACACATCTACTAGGCCATGGTGATGCATCCAAGTCGGATATCAAAATTAATAATAAGAAGCAACCTGAATATGAGTTACATTTTAGGGGTGTTTTGAATTAAGATTATGTTTTATTGGCGAGAAAAATATACCTAGTCGTCTTATTTTGTACGTCTAATGTACAATTTTTTGTGATGATCATTTGAGTAAAGGTAAGAAAATGTATATTATGTGTAGTTGAAATTCAACCTTGTACTCCCTATGTACATAATAGAACTACAAAAAGGCATTTATTGGAGACAAGCGATGCCAGGGCCTAATCACTTATATTCTGAACGATTCCTGTATGTGCGTTTATATTCTGGTGGAATATCATTTCCCGCTGAATCCGAATGGCTTACAAAGTTCCACTTTTAATATTAACCAGATTTATTTTTCGAGGATTTTACATTTCCTCAAAAGAGACAGTACAAAAAAAAAAAGATAATTATTAGTTCGAGGCAGGGATCGAACTCCGGACCTTCGACGTAGCCGTCGGACACACTTGAGTTGAATTTAATACTCAGTGATTGTAAATCACGAAAAAAATTTAGCAAATCCAGATTGGTAAAAAGTATAAATGGAATTATTCTCCTGAAGTAGTAAATTGCGACAAAAAAGTTGTAATTTACTTTGAAGGGCACAAGCTTGAATTATAACTTTTAATTGTAAATCTCAACTTAGGAATTGTTGTAATTTGAGATGAATTGAAAGTAAAATTGCCAATTTTTCTATCAGTTTCGAATAAAAGCGCCGTGATTTACAAAAAAAACATGTTTTGTAAATTGCAACTGAATATTTCGCAATTGGTGATTTTTCAATTCTCTCCGTGTACGTGTGAATATTTTGTTGAAATTGGTAAACGGGTTAAGGCGTGAAAAAAAAACACAAAAAATTCGAAAAAATGAATGAAATATTTATTTGAATCGATAGTTTGAACTTTGCAATTTAATGTTTAAAGATAACTTCATGCAAATGTTGACCGGCGCTGCGTCTCAGGTAGCCCATCCGCTGAGTCCAATTTTGGCATACTCTTTCACACATATCGGCCGGTATCTCACGAATGAATGCATGGATGTTGGCTTCCAGTGCGTCAATCGAAGCGGGCTTGTCCCTATAGACATTAGCCTTGACATAACCCCACAAAAAATAGTCTAATGGTGTCAAATCGCACGATCTAGGCGGCCAATTGACCGGCCCGAAACGTGAAATTAACTGTTCACCAAACTCGCCTCGCAATTGCGCCATTGTTTCGCGTGCTGTGTGGCATGTGGCACCGTCTTGTTGAAACCACATATCATGCAAGTCAAGAACTTCCATTTCGGGCAAAAAAAAGTTTGTTATCATCGCTCGGTAGCGTTCACCATTGACAGTAACGCTGCGATTCGCATCATCTTTGAAGAAATATGGCCCAATAATGCCGCCGGCCCATAAACCGCACCAAACAGTGGCTTTTTCGGGATGCATTGGTAGCTGTTGCAATGCTTCTGGCTGATCTTCACTCCAAATGCGGCAATTTTGCTTATTTACGTACCCATTCAACCAAAAATGAGCCTCATCGCTGAACACAATTTTTCGATAAAAAAGCGGATCCTCGGCCAGCTTTCCAAGCACGAATTTTGATAGTAAAATTCAATAATTTGCAAGCGTTGTTCATTTGTAAGACGATCCATGGTTAAATTGCAAACCAAACTGAAGCTGTTTGACAGTGACACAAGGTACTAAACACACGTCAGCTGTCAAAATCAGTGTTGCCAAAACCAAACCAGCTGAAAAATCACCCGTTACTATAAATTTTTCGTTGATTATGAACTTTGGTTGGCATTCCAGTTTAAAACTGACGTGCAGCAAAACAAGAAAGAAACACACTTTGATAATAATTTGACGAAATTTATTCAAATCGAAAAATGTTTCGTTGATATAGTAGAAAGCCTAAAACTGTTAACAAAAAATCTTCAAATTGAATAAATTTTCGTTGATTATGAACTTTGGTTCGCATTCCGGTTTAAAACTGACGTGCAGCAAACAAGAAAAAAACACAATTTGATAATAATTTGACGAAATTTATTCAAATCGAAAAATGTTTCGTTGTTATAGTAGAATGCTTAAAGGGATCGCAAAAATCTTCATAATGAATATTTTTCTGAAAGTTTAACGAAAGAATTTTACTTTTGAATAAAAAAAATTAGTTCATTTGAATATTTTCTTAGTAAATAAGAAACAAAGTGTTTGTTGATTTAAGGAAAATTCTAGAATTACAAATTATTAGACCTAAAATAACATTTAACGAAGCATTACCTAAATTGATGAATGTATTGTGGATTTGAATATAATTTTAAACGAAAAATCATCAAATTTCTTATTTATTTCGTCAATTCAACTGTTGTTTCTTCAATTGAAATGCTAACTAAATAAATTATTGGCTTTGAATAAATTTTCTTATTTTTGTAAATCACTTCGTTTATTTGAATAAAATATTTACAAAAAATCATCAATTTCGTAATATACTGTAGTTAAAATGTTACGAAAACATTTAGTTGATTTTACCTCTAATATTTGGTTCAGTGAGCTATCCCGGCAGACGTTGTCCTGTCCGAGTGTACTATACTGTTTTATCGTTGTTTTTAAGTTGAAAAATTGGCAATTGCTGTAAATTTTCCTTTAAGTTCATCAGTTCGTAAGTTTACTTTTTTACTGAAAATGTGAGTCATCATTATTGAATGGTTATAACTTAATTACTTAAAAAACAGAAGTCGTATTATATTTTGTATTGTTTTATTTGATTTTTAATGCTAAAATTATTTTATTTTACTAACGTAGTGCAAGCGGATATACAATGTTTTTAGTTTTTTTGTTAGGTGTATAATTGTATAAATTTTTAGGTGTTCCAACTCTGGAGCATCCGACATGCAACTGGCCGTGGGAAAAGTATGCATTTTCTAAATTAAGGCCAGCAATAAATAACGACTGTCCCTGCGCTTTATTGATGGTGATTGCGAAGGCTATGGGCGTACCGGAAATTGCAGTCGTTTAAAGCTAAACGGCAAATCTTTCGAAAGCATTGGTATTTGCGGAATCAGGACAACTTCGCCTTTGCTCTTGCCGGTAGCACAGCTTCTGCGGTTGCGCGTTACTCATTAACATCAACGGTGAACCTATTTTGAGAACTAATTCATTTGGTTACATTCCAGATGGCTCCAATGAGTTCAAGAATTCCATATGGTAGCTGACAGTTTGTTCCTAGTCCATAACTGTACCAATAGATTTGTATTTCATTTGTTTGCCGAAAATTTCAATTTGAATTTGATGGTTTATTTTGTTGACTTCATCGTTTTTTTGGTGCATGTTTACAAAGCCAATCGTTATTTTTATAGTTGGTCAGGGCGAAAACCTTTTGCACAATATCGTTAGTTGAATGTTCCATAAAGCAAAAGTTTAACGTTTTCTTCGCTACCTACCAATTTAAATTTATGATTATCGTTAATTTAAGCTTTTTGGTTTTGGTTTATTTTTTCCCAATCATTGAAATACATATATATAGGTTGTAGGTAGGTATACCTATACTGACTGACTAATTTGATAACACTCACAGGAACAAACTTAACACGTTTAATATATAATTGTAAAAACTCAATCAGTTTAGCCGTTCATCTTTTACTGCTGTCATATCCCCCCTCCTCCTCCCCAAAGACTTTGTTGTTGCTTTGCCTTTTCTAATATTTGGTATTTTTGCATCTTTACTGTTTTTGAATTATTTTGAAATGCAACTTGCATAAAAAAAAAGGTAAATAAAATTGAATTTTCAGTTGCATATGAAAATGTGTATGATGTATAAAACTTTTTCTTAGAACTATTTTTCTTTTCTTTTACTGCAAATTCATCTTCAACTGCATTAAGAACCACAATTGTAGCTTCCATTCAATTTTGTTAAGCCAATATTAAGTAAAATATTGTTGTTATTATGAATTAATTAACTGCAATTTTCTTTACCATGCATTTTTTCAAAATTAAAGTATTCAGTAGATAGTGTTAAAAAAAGCATTTTAATAGCTTTTTCTATGGGAAATACAAAAAAATCAAAAGAATACCTATTTTTTTCCCCATTTCACCCTATAAACAGCTTAGTCTTGCAAGAAATATTTAGCCCTCAAGCCATCCGCAAACTACAATCATTAAAAACAAAAATAATTTTTTAAATTAAAAATTTCTAATATAGAAGCTCTTCAAGAACCCCTCACGAAGTGTCTTTCTTCGCCTTATGGCCAAACTGGATGATCGATTTGGACCAAACCTTACAGAAACATTCTCGAAATAATACCAAAGATTTTCTGAAAGTTTGAGCTCAATTGGATTGGCGGTTTCGGAGTCCATAATATATTTACAAACAAACAAACAAACATACATCCATTTATATATACATAGACTAGCTGTCCCGGCAGACGTTGTCCTAACCTTTTTCATTTCATTTCATTTCATTTATTCATTCCATCTTAGGCTAAATAAGTACAATTATTTTAAATAAATATCATAACATTATGAACTAATTATGGAAAGAATAATAGTGAACATTCTGTAACTAGTTAAAGTTAGTGTTGAATGTTACATTATGTTTGTAAAACATTTATATAAATCAAAGAAACTGATGTGGGGTAAATATCAGTTTATAAATAGTAAAGAAGGGAGTTTGAAATTTAGATATTTTGAAACCAAAAATAATAATAGGAAAATAGAAAACAATAATTGAAGAAAAAACAAAAAGAAAAAGAAGATAATAATAATCAACAACACTTGAATTTAAGTAAAATTTATGACACATTTCGAAAAATAGGTTCAATATTAGCAATTTCGATGGTAAATAGCCAATTTTTAACTTTATTTAAGAAAGATTTGTAGGAATAAGTTTTCCTTACCTCAATCGGTAGTTTATTAAAGCATTTAGGGGCTATAATTGAATAAAAATGAGAAAATTTGGTTCTATGTGCGATTGGAACATTGACTAATGCTTGTTCATTTACGCGTAATCCATAATATTCCGAGTTTCTGTTAGGGATATTTCCACTTTGCTGAAAGAATTCTCTGAGAACTTTAAATACATACAGATGTCTTAATGGAAGAATTCGCAGTTCTTTGAAAAGCGGCCAACTATGTGCTAGGCGATTTTTACTAGTAATTAATCTTATTAGGAATTTTTGAGCTATAAGTAAATGCCCTAAAGTGTTTTCATAAGAACCACCCCAACTTGTAATACCGTATTGTAGCTTAGAGTTAGCAAGGCCATAATAAATCATTGTTAAAACTTTTTTTGAACAGTATAGTTTGAGAAGATACATTTTACGTGCAACCCGCATGAGATGAGATTTTATTGTGCATGTATGAGGTTTAGCTTAAGTTAGTATCAATTACAACACCTAAATATTTATATTCAAGGATAGATTCTATTTTAAAACAGTTTGGAGAACATGGGGTATTTTCATCGAAATTTGTACTACCACAAGTATGTAAATATAAGCTAAATCTCTTACAATCATATGAATGGAAATTCAGGTTAAAGTCATTACATATATTTCCGTATATCTTAAAAGACATTAATTTTGTTTTCTCACTAATAATCAGCTTATGAAAAGCAAACCATTGCCTAATTAGATGTAAGTTTTATTAATTTTAGTGATACATTCAAACAAAGTAGATTCTTGATAAGAAAAGGCTATGTCGTCAGCAAACGCTGTGGTTGAACCGTTAAAATTCTGGTCAACGAGAGAGTTGACATAGATTAAAAAGAGAATTGGGCCAAGGACAGATCCTTGGGGGACACCATTCTTTATTGTAAGGGAGCTGCTTAAATTTTCATTTATGCTAACCGATTGTCTTCTATCCTTAAGGTAAGAGCGAAACCAATCATGTATTACTCCCCTAAAACCAGAAATGTACAATTTATCAAAAAGGAGATCGTGATCTACTAAATCAAAAGCTTTTGACATATCTATGAATAGAGCCATGGTGGATTTAGAACAGTTAAATCCTTCATACAGATAGGTACATAACTTGAGAATGGCATCTTCCGTGGAGTTACCTGACCTAAACCCAAATTGATTTTTTGAGAAAAAATTTTGTTTGTCTAAAAAGGAAACCATTCTCGATTTAAGAAGCTTCTCAAACAATTTTGAAAAAGTTGGAAGTAGAGATATGGGTCGATAATGATGCATGTCCTTGCGGTTCCCCTTTTTAAATAAAGGTATTACTTCGGCGCATTTTAAGGACTGTGGAAAGCAACCACTATTCACACTCTCGTTAAACAAGTAGCAGAGTATGTCACTTATATTAAATACAATTTTTTTTAACAGTGTATTTGTAATACCGTCACTTGGACATGAATTTTTGTTTTTCAATGACAAAATGAGCTTATATATTTCTTCAGAAGTGATATTATTAAAAACGAAGCTAGCTGCATGACTTCTTTCGGATATCAAACTTCTGTTAGTATCTTTACAAGAGCATGTTGTATACATTGAATGTATCGAAGGTTTTAAACGCTCTGAAATATCAATAAAATACGAATTGAAACTATTAGCTATGCTGCATGAATCAGATATAACTACTTTATTAACTTCTAGACAGTCGATTACTGCAGGCAAAGTATGTTTACCTAGAATATTATCAACAATTTTCCATTCTTCTCTACTGTTGCCCCTAGCATTATGCATCTTATTGGTGTAATAATTATCGCGTTTTTTTTCAACTTCTATATTTAAATCTTTGCACAATTTAGCATAGTACTTTTTGAGTTTCAGATTGTTAGTTTTACTACATTTCTTAAAAATTTTGTTTTTCTTTTTAACTTTTTTTAGAAGACTGGCAGTCATCCATGGCTTAATAAATTTAGATTTCTTATTTGCATGAAAAACTAAAGAAGTGCAGTTGTTGATATGTTTCTTTAGAATCGATAAAAAACATCATAGGCACTCGAAGGATTTGTTTTTAAGTATACACAACCCCAAGACTCATATCTAAGGCATTCATTCAACAAAGTATAGTCTATATGATATTTGTTTTTTAAAGAATCGTTATTAGGGTTAGTGTTGGCAATTTTGCCTGTACTTAGAGTAACCATATGATTATCTGTAATTCTGTAATCGAAACAATTACCAACAAAATAATTCTTAATATTTTTGTGTATTCTCATATTTCTATGGTCAATACAAGTCTTGGAAGTTGATGTTACACGAGTTGGTTCTTTTATAAAACACTTCAGACCATATGAAGCCAATAAGAACAGATAGTTCTCAGTATCTTTGTCAGTCTCATTAAGAATGTCAATGTTAATATCACCTAACACAATTACATTTTTGGCTTTAGTTGCGCTCAGAATAGAATTTAATTCATCTATGAAGACACTTTTTGAATATTCATGTAGTCTATAAATACAAAGTACAGTATAGTTTTCATTAGCATAAGAAATTGACAAATTAACAACATCTGCGCTCGGGACAGTAATCAAAGAAAAATCGCACATATAACCAACTTTGACATATACGGCAACACCACCGGCTGGGTAGGAATCATTACATTTTCCGAAAAGAGAATATCCTGGAATATTATATAAATCTAATTCATTTTGGAAAATCCAAATTTCACTTAAAACAATAATTATAGGTAAGTTCGCGAGTGATTCGATATGTGCTAACAATATATGAAAGTTTTTTCTTAAACTACGAATATTTTGATGTAAACAAAAAGTTTCAAATTCATTAGAAGAGGAAAGAGGAAAAGGGACTTGGTTGCGTTGAGAAGACGAGATAGAACTAGATGTTTCAAGTGAGTTCATATTTTTTCTAAATCTGCAAGACATGATATTTTAATTTTTTTTTCGCCTTCCTTCATTCGCATAAACACCCTTCCACTCCTCATCCATAGAAATTTGTAACCTTTGGAGACTTTCTCAGCTGCAGCTGACCTATATCAAAATACCGTCAACCAAATTGATCACATTGCGATTGATAGCAGACATGCGTCCAGTGTCATGGATGTCCGCACTTTCCGAGGGGCCAACATAGACTCGGACCACTACCTTGTTGTAGCTAAAGCGCGAATGCGGATCTCCACCAGACAGCAGAACCGAACATCCACTGTGAGAAAGTTTGATGTTGCTAAGTTACAATCGAAAGAGACCGCCACAACCTTTGCCAATCAATGACAATGTTCGAAAGTTCTACCAAAGGGTAAAGCATTCGTCCAAGGGTTACAAAGCCTGAGCGGAAGCATGTAGAGACGAGGGTGGGAATGTCGTTGTAGATACATAGTCGGTGCTGAGAATTTGGAAAAGAACATCTCTGCAGACTGTTAAACGGCGAAGACAACCAACTAATCGCTGTCGGGCAGAATGATCCATTCGATTTGGATGATGATGAACAAAATTTCCGTCCTCCCGACCAAGAAAAAGTTCGGATAGCAATATCTAAACTAAAGTCAAACAAGGCTGCTGGAGCTGATGGCCTTACGGCTGAACTCTTCAAAGCAGCGGGAGATGACTTGGTGAGGAGCATACACCAACTCATCTGTACAATCTGGTCGGATGAAAGTATGCCTGACGAATGGAACCTCAGCATTGTGTGCCCTATCCACAAGAAAGGAGATACTTTAAGCTGCGCCAACTACAGAGGTATAAGTCTCCTAAATGTCGCCTATAAAATCTTGTCGGCCATTCTGTGTGAACGTCTGAACCCTTTCGCACGTGAACTGATTGGCCCCTATCAGTGTGGTTTCAGGCCCGGTAAGTCAACCGTCGACCAAATTTTCACACTTCGGCAGATTTTCTAAAAGACCCAAAAATTCCAGATCGATACTCACCACCTCTTTATCGATTTTAAAGTCGCCTATGACAGCGTAAACAGGAACGAGCTATACAGGGCCATGTCGCTTCTTGACATCCCTGCAAAACTCGTTCGATTGTGCAGGATGACTATAGAGAACTCGCGCTGCTCCGTCAAGGTTGGTAAGAACACCACCGACTCATTTAATGTCGAGAAAGGCTTACGAGCCTTTCATGTAACCTCTTCCGCGCTGTCATGTTACCTCTTCAACATCATTCTTGAGGAAATCGTACGCAACTCGCATGTCAACACCAGCGGTACGATTTTTTTTAGATCCGTTCAATTACTTGGCTATGCTGATGATATTGACATTATTGGAAGAACGAAGCGCGCTGTCAGTGGACAATTCGCAAGTATTGAAGTGGAAGCGGCTCGAATGGGTCTGGCTGTAAATGAAGATAAAACAAAGTATATGCTGCCCTCGGGTGAAGTAGATCATCACCGTAGGCTCGGACAAAACGTCACAATGGACAGATATAAATTTGAGGTTGTCAAGGACTTTGTCTATTTGGGTTCCACTATAACCTCTCAGAACAACATCAGTGAAGAGATCAGTCGAAGAATCACTCTTGCCAATCGCTGTTTCTTCGGGCTAAGAAGGCATCTTAGCAGTAAAGCCCTCTCTCAAAGGACCAAGGAGACACTAAACAAGACCCTTATCATCCCAGCCCTGCTGTATGGGGCAGAAGCGTGGACAATGACGCAATCGGATGAATACAGGCTGGGGTGCTTTGAGAGAAAGATTCATCGGTGATATTCGGTCCTGTATGTATCAATGGAGTATGGAGGAGAAGATTCAATGGCGAACTGTACGGGCTATACAGCGACATTGACTTGGTTAAGAAGCTGAAGATACAGCGGCTTAGATGGCTGGGCCATGTGGAGCGTATGGACGAAAACGCTCCTGCCCGACGAGTCTGCAATTCCAACCCGGAGGGCCGACGCAGTTCTGGAAGACCCCATCTAAGGTGGCGCGATCAAGTGGTAAACGATCTCAACCAACTTGGTGTGCGCAACTGGAGGCCACTGGCTAGGGACCGGCCTAGCTGGCGAGGATTGTTGGTTGAGGCCATGGCCCACAGTGGACTGTCTGCGCCACCTTAAGTAAGTAAGTAAGCTGACCTATACAGTTGACGAGTGTTGTAAGATAGGCTCTCATTCACGTACATCTCTTGTTGTTCAGCGCTCTCATTAATTATAGTTGCAAGTAATTTTGTTTTTTGTTCATATTTAGCCTTCATAATTCTCTCTTTACAAAAACGGGATACTAGTCTCACTTGGAGAATATTAATAATTTTTTTAGAAGATTTATCAACCGGTTTTGTCATTATTGTTTTCATGTGGCAGAAGTCAATGGCTTTTTCGACCAAGTCTAAGTTCAAACCTTCACGGAAGACTTTCAAAGCAATTTCGCTATTGGAGAAAGTACTGGTGCTGGGAACATTAAAAATATCTACTGTGTTGGCTAGTAGTTGTTGTTCTAGGCGATTGATCTTGGTTTCCAACAAAGAAATTCTCTCCTCACATTCATTGTTTTTTGATTGAAGAGCATCGATTTGATTTTTTTGATTCTCTTTAATTATCAAAATTTCAGCGTATATCATTTCCAAAGTAATTGATGATTTATCGGCATCCAATAAAGTGTTATTTATAAGACCAGATGCACCGGATACGTCAAATGGAACGTTAGAGGTTTTAGATAAGATAAAGTTGAACTAGAAGCCAATGAAACTCTCGAAAGGGACCCACGGTGGTTGACAGTACAACCAATGCAACACCATTTTTTTTTATTTTTTCTTTAATAACTCAAATTCTTTAAATGATAATTTGGCACAATTAGGATGAAATTGAGAAAAACAATCTGAACACTCAATTTTTTGGCTCGATCTACCAAATTTAGTTTTGCAGTCTTTGCACGTCATTGCTGAATTATACTGATCTCTAATTAAATAAGCTCCCGACGTGTGTGTACCCCACAACAGACAGTACTGAACCTTCCGTGCAGATAGCGTCAAATTAGTTTGTCTAATGGATGGTATTTTTTTTTTTTTTAATTAAATAAACTCAGAAAAGTACGCATACGCCGGAGTACTATACTGTTTTATCGTTGTTTTTTAGTTGAAAAATTGGCAATTGCTCTTAACTTTCCTTTAAGTTCATCCGTTCATAAGTTACCTTTTTTTACTGAAAATGTGAGTCATTATTATTGAATAGTTATAATTTAATAACTTAAGAAACAGAAGTCCTATTATATTTTTTATTTTTTTATTTGATTTTTGATGTTAAAATTATTTTATTTTACTAACGTAGTGCAAGCGGATATACAATGTTTTTAGTTTTTTTGTTAGGTGTATAAATGTATAAGTTCTTAAGTGTTTCAACTCTTGAGCAGCCAACATACAACTGGCCTTTTGAAAAGCATGCATTTTCGAAATTTAGGCCAACAATATTTAACGACTGTCCCTGCGCTTTGTCGATGGTGATTGCGAAGCCCTACGGGAAATAAGGATTGTTTAAAGTTAAACGGCAAATCTGGTGTGCGGGGAATAAGCACATCTTCACATTAACTCTTCCCGATGATGCTTTTGGCCTCGATTAAATTTGATAAGAGTTTCTTTTTACGGCAAGTCTGGTTCTGTTGCACAGCTTCTACGGTTGCACGTTGCGCATTGACATCAACGGTGAACCTATTTTGAAAATTAATTCATTTGGTCTCATTCCAGATGGCTCCAATGAGTTCAAGAATTCGATTTAGTAGTTGACAGTTTGTTCCTCCTCCATAACTGTGTATCAATAGATTTGTATTTCATTTGTATGTCTGTATGTATTTTGTTGACGTCACCGTTTTTTTGGTGCATGTTCACAAAGCCAATCGTTATTTTTGTAGTTGGTCAGGACATCAACGAAAACCTTTTGTACAACATCGTTAGTTGAATGTTTCAACAGGCAAAATCTTGCGTTTTCTTCGCTACCTACCAATTTAAATTTATGATTATCGTTAATTTAAACTTTTTGGTTTTGGTTTATTTTTTCCCAATCATTGAAATACATATATAGGTTGTAGGTAGGTATACCTATACTGACTGACTAATTTGATAACACTCACAGGAACAAACTTAACACGTTTAATATATAATTGTAAAAACTGAATCAGTTTGGCCGTTCATCTTTTACTGCTGTCATCCCCCCTCCTCCTCCCCAAAGACTTTGTTGTTGCTTTGCCTTTTCCAACATTTAGTATTTTTGCATCTTTACTGTTTTTGAAGTATTTTAAAATGCAACTTGCATAAAAAAAAGGGAAAATAAAATTGAATTTGCAGTTGCATATGAAAATATGTATGATGTATAAAACTTTTTCCTCGAACTATTTTTCTTTTCTTCTACTGCAAGTTCATCTTCAACTCTATTAAGAACCACAATTGTAGCTTCCATTCAATTTTGTTAACCCAATGTTATGTAAGATATTGTTGTTATTATGAACTAATTAACTGCAATTTTCTTTACCATGCATTTTTTTTTAAATTAGAGACTTCAATAGATAGCCTTAAAAAAAGCACTTTTAAAGCTTTTTCTATGGGAAATTAAATTTAAAAAATCAATAGGAAACCTACTATTTTTTTTAACCCAATTTCATCCTATGAACAGCCTAGTCTAGCAAAAAATATTTGGCCCTCAAGCCATCCGCAAACTAAAATCATTAAAAACAAAAATAATTTTGCTAATTAAAAATTTTTAATATAGAAACTTTTCAAAGACCCGGCGTGTCTTTCTTCGCCTTATGGCCAAACTGGATGATCGATTTGGACCAAACCTTACAGAAACATTCTCGAAGTAATACCAAAGATTTTCTGAAAGTTTGAATTCAATTGGATAGGCGGTTTTGGCTTACATAACATATTTACAATCAAACAAACAAACATACATCCGTTTTTATCTCTACTATATATAAAAGAATAATTTTGTTTGTGTGTCAGTTTGTCTGTATATGGCAGATAAACTGACGACACACCACTTACCTCGCAATGCAGTTTATCCAAAGATCTTCCCCCATTCACTGGCCAGGTTATAGGCTATTTAAATTAAAAAATAAATTATTTTAAATAGGTTTAATTTAATAATATTTGAACTTACCTCTTAGATTTATCATGAGAAATTTTATATTTCTCAAATATTTTTGACGTTTCTCCTTTTCCTTTTTTTCTTATTCGCTGTTTGTTTAGTGTGTTTTTGTTTACTTCTGCCGTTGCCTTGGATTTATTTCCAAATTGGTGTTTTGTTTTGTTTACTTCTGCAGTTGCCTTTTGTTTAGTTTTGCTTACTTCTGCCGTTGCCTTGGAATTATTTCCAAATTGTTGTTTTGGTTTGTTTACTTCTGCAGTTGCCTTTTGTTTAGTTTTGCTTACTTCTTGCCTTGGATTTATTTCCAAATTGTTGTTTTGGTTTGTTTACTTCTGCAGTTGCCTTTTGTTCAGTTTTGTTTACTTCTGCCTTTGCCTTGGATTTATTTCCAAATTGTTGTTTTGTTTACTTCTGCAGTTGCCTTTTGCTTAGTTTTGCTTACTTCTGCCGTTGCCTTGGATTTATTTCCAAATTGTTGTTTTGGTTTGTTTACTTCTGCAGTTGCCTTTTGTTTAGTTTTGTTTACTTCTGCCTTGGATTTATTTCCAAATTGTTGTTTTGTTTACTTCTGCAGTTGCCTTTTGATTAGTTTTGCTTACTTCTGCCGTTGCCTTGGATTTATTTCCAAATTGTTGTTTTGGTTTGTTTACTTCTGCAGTTGCCTTTTGTTAAGTTTTGTTTACTTCTGCCTTTGCCTTGGATTTATTTCCAAATTGTTGTTTTGTTTACTTCTGCAGTTGCCTTTTGCTTAGTTTTGCTTACTTCTGCCGTTGCCTTGGATTTATTTCCAAATTGCTGTTTTGGTTTGTTTACTTCTGCAGTTGCCTTTTGTTTAGTTTTGTTTACTTCTGCCTTTGCCTTGGATGTATTTCCAAATTGTTGTTTTGGTTTGCTTACTTCTGCAGTTGCCTTTTGTTTAGTTTTGTTTACTTCTGCCTTTGCCTTGGATTTATTTCCAAATTGTTGTTTTGTTTACTTCTGCAGTTGCCTTTTGCTTAGTTTTGCTTACTTCTGCCGTTGCCTTGGATTTATTTCCAAATTTAACCGGGATAAAAAGTAGCTAATATGCTATTCCAAACTATAATCTATCTCTGTGCTAAATTTCATTCAGATCCGTTCAGCCATTCTGGCGTGATTGGAAAAATTAAAACAAATCTATCCCACGGGAACCATACATTTCACTGGGATAAAAAGTAGTCAATATTCTATTTCAGACTATATTCTATCTCTGTGCTAAATTTCATTCAGCTCCGTTCAGCCATTCTGGTGTAATTTCAAAAATTAAAACATATCTATCAAACGGGAACCATACATTTTACCGGGATAAAAGGTAGCAAATGTGCTATTCTAGACTATAATATCTCTCTGTGCTAAATTTCACTCAGATGAGTTCAGCCATTCTGGTTTTATTTCAAAAATTAAAACAAATCTATCCCACGGGAACCATACACTTTATCGGGATAAAAAGTAGCAAATATGCTATTCCAGGCTAATCTATCTCTCTGCTTAATTTCATTCAGATCCGTTTAGCCATTCTGGTGTGATTTCAAAAATTAAAGCAACATTTAATTTATTCGGTAAGGTGAATTTGCTGTGACTGGCCAGGTTATAGGCTATTTAAATTAAAAAATAAATTATTTTAAATAGGTTTAATTTAATAATATTTGAACTAACCTCTTAGATTTATCATGAGAAATTTTATATTTCTCAAATATTTTTGACGTTTCTCCTTTTCCTTTCTTACTTGCTCAATAGGGCAAGTATTGGTTTCGTGCAGAAAAAATAAAATGCACGACTGGGTCGCACGTACTTGCTCTGTTGGTGCAATAGTACGATGAAAACAAACTTTGCGATCAATAAGAACAATTCATTTTTGAAAAATTTGGTAAAAACCAAAGAAATTTGGCTAAAACTGGAAAACTCGATATACGGGAGGTAACGTTAAGAAACCTTTAATATTTAAAATTAAGACGTTATCTTTTGGGTGTTATAAATGATACAAATGTCCACTTATGGGTTATGGCCTAATTAATAATACTGTTAAAAGCAATTTCCGCTATTATCATGTATAGCCAAAAACTAAAAATGCAGTTTTGTTTGAAGTATTCTATGTATGTTACATACAAAGTTTCATAAAAATCGGGGGAGCCTTTTTTGAGTAAATTAGAAAAAATGAAAAAATTGGCCAAAATCTAGTGGATCTTTGTATAGGAGCCACCATTTAAAAAAGAGAAACTGACAAAAAATCAATGCCATCTGATAGGAAGCTGTAAGGAACTATACGAAACAAAGTTTGAGTGAATTCGATGCAACCGTTGACAACTTATGGCCATTTGAAAAAAAGCCGTTAAGAGCAGATCTCCGTTATTTGCATTTTTAGCCAAAAACTAAAAACGTAGTTCTCTTAAAAACACTAAAAGAATATAACACACAAAGTTTAATCAAAATCGTTAGAGCCATTTTCGAGAAAATTAGAAAAAACCAAAAAAGTTGGCTAAAACTCAACGGCTCGTTGTATGGAAGCCACCGTTTAGAAAGGCTTCAGTGAAAAATTTACTAAACCATCCTATAGAACACTATTAAAAACTGTGTCAAACAAAGTTTTAGTTGATTCAATCAAGCCGTTGTGAACTTATGGCTATTTGAAAAAAAGCCGTTAAAACCTGATTTTCGTTACGACCATTTGAGGCAAAAACAAAAAAACGCAGTTTTGTTAGAAATGCTTAAGGTAAGCTAAATTATAAATTTAATCAAAATCGTTAAAGCCGTTTTCGAGAAAATCCAAATTGAAAAAAACCGTTACTTGAAAGGTACCAGTTTGAGCCGGGCTAAAACAAAATAAAAAAACCTCGACAATGGTTTTTCTTCAAACTGCTATATACCAAGTTTGAAGAAAATCCGTCAAGCCGTTTAGGCTGTAGCATGACGTGAAAAAGCGCACATCCGCACATCCGCACATCTGCACAGACGCACAGACAGACCGACGGACGGTATGGCGAAAACCACTTTTTTGGGCTTCTCTATCATCGTAATGTCATGTTTGATTAAAACCTCGATTTTTTTTTTCTGCACGAAACCAATAGGTACTTGCCCTATAGAGCAAGTAAAAAATCGAGGTTTTAATCAAACATGACATTACGATGATAGAGAATCCCAAAAAAGTGGTTTTCGCCATACCGTCCGTCGGTCTGTCTGTGCGTCTGTGCGTCTGTGCGGATGTGCGCTTTTTCACGTCATGCTACAGCCTAAACCGCTTGACGGATTATCTTCAAACTTGATATATAGTAGTTTGAAGAAAAACGGTTGTCGAGGTTTTTTTTATTTCGTTTTAGCACGGCTCAAACTGGTACCTTTCAAGTAACGGTTTTTTTCAATTTGAATTTTCTCGGAAACGGCTCTAACGATTTTGATTAAACTCAAAATTAAGCTTACTTTAAGCATTTCCAACAAAACTGCGTTTTTCGTTTTTGGCTCAAATAGTCCTAACGAAAATCAGGTTTTAACGGCTTTTTTTCAAATAGCCATAAGTTCACAACGGCTTGATTGAATCGACTCAAATTTCGTTTGACATAGTTTTTTATAGTTTTCTATAGGATGACTTTGTAAATTTTTCACTGAAGCTTTTCTAAACGGTGGCTTCCATACAACGAGCCGATAAGTTTTAGCCAACATTTTTTGGTTTTTTCTAATTTGCTCGAAAACGGCTCTAACGATTTTGATTAAACTTTGTGTGTTTTATTCTTTTAGTGTTTTTAAGAGAACTGCGTTTTCAGTTTTTGGCTAAAAATGCAAATAACGGAGATCTGCTCTTAACGGCTTTTTTTCAAATGGCCATAAGTTGTCAACGGTTGAATCGAATTCACTCAAACTTTGTTTGGTATAGTTTCTTTCCGCTTCCTTTCAGATGGCATTGATTTTTTTTCATGTTCTTTTTTTTAAATGGTGGCTCCTATACAAAGAGCCATTAGATTTGGGCCAATTTTTTCGTTTTTTCTAATTTACTCAAAAAAGGCTCCCCCGATTTTTATGAAACTTTATATGTTACATATTTATATCACCCAAAAGACGACATCTAAATTTGATATACTAAAGGTTACTTAACGTTAGCTCCCGTATATCGATTCTTCCAGTTTTAGAAAAATTTTTTTTAGTTTTTACCAAATTTTTCAAAAATTAGTTGTTCTTATTGATCGAAAAGTTTGTTTTCGTCGTAGTATTACACCCACAGAACAAGTACGTGCGACCCAGTCGTGCATTTTATTTTGCACGAATCCATAACTTGCCTCATATACTCATAGTACCTATAATTGCAAGTAAATATGCGAACGCCAGCCCAAAGGGCCGGCCCAACGGTTCGACTTATGATTTTAACACAGAGAAAATAGTACTTTAACCGTTATTATATTTTGAACACGACTTTACTGATTGGAGGTATGAATAGGTAGGTACAATTGAATTTATTCACTTAAATCTAATACCAGCTTTCCTGCCGATCGAATAATATTGCTGACCAGCAATACCTTATGGTTTGCTCATGTCTAAAGCGGCATAGCTATACACTGGTCAAAATCTCATCAAGCATGGGAGAATGTGTGCGTCATGATTGATGAAAAATCAAACAAATTTGATTTTTCTTCAAGCATTCAATACGTATACGTATTGCACACACTCTCACATGCTTGATGAGATTTTGACCAGTGTATATGCCGCTTAAGGCTACATTGCTATTGGATGGTGATAACTAGAACAAACTATAGAACATTTTGTTTTCAATTTTTGAATGAAGAATTTCCACTCTCCATTCAAGACAAATAACTTATTGATATAAGTAATTAAATTATATTTTAAATTAATAGTGTTTAATGTTATTAAAAAAAGCAAAAGAATTTACTGAAGCCATTCTTTTTACTTGCGATTATAGGTAGGATTCGTAAAAAAAAAAAATCTAACAATCAGACATGACATTACGATGATAGAGAAGTCGAAAAAAGTGGGTCCGACAATTCTGTCTGTCTGTCTGTCTGTCCGTGTGTCTGTGTGTCTGCCTGTCCGTATAGTTACCTACAGCCTAAACGGCTGAACCGATTTGCTTCAAACTTGGTACATAGTATTATTATGACGTCCCACAGATAGGTTTTTGGAATTATCATTCTTGCTCCAAAACTAATGGTACCTACCATACGATTTTTTTGAAAAATTAATTTTTCTCAAAAACGTTTCCTACGATTTTGATAAAACTTTCTGAATTGTGTTTTCTGTGCAAACTTTATGTTTTGGTTGGAATAGATTTTTCAGGAAAAGCCTTTTAACGGTACCTCCCATAGGACCGGTTTTTTGAAATCCGATTTTCTCTTAAGCCACTTGACGGATTTCGATAAAATTTTTTAATGTAGAAGCCCTCTTATAAAAAAAATTACATGAATTCGTAAATTTTTCAAAAAAAGTTTTTTGAGTTTTTTAAAAAAGTTTAAAATTTTTTTTTTAATTTTAGTTTTTTCCAAAAACGGTTTAATCTATGTTTTTTTTAATTTATTTTTCTGATAAAAACTACAAAGTGCTAGAAGTTGGCATACTCAAAAAAAAATTTGGAATATATTTTCGAAAAGTTTTTCAAAAAAAAACAGTTTTTTGAAAAAACTGGTCCAACGATTTTAAAAAAAAATTTAGTAAAAATTGAAAAATGTAAAAGAAACCTGATGGCTTACCTCATTTACTCCAAAAAAACGTTTTAGGCATTGATTTTTAAGTGATTTATAAAATTTCATATGATTTTTTCAACGCTTTTTTCCCAAAATCTCAAGCACCCAAAACCATTTCAACACATTAGAGCAAGTTCGTACGACCCAGTCGTGCACTTTATTTCTTATTCGCTGTTTGTTTAGTGTGTTTTGTTTACTTCTGCCGTTGCCTTGGATTTATTTCCAAATTGGTGTTTCGTTTTGTTTACTTCTGCAGTTGCCTTTTGTTTAGTTTTGCTTACTTCTGCCGTTGCCTTGGATTTATTTCCAAATTGTTGTTTTGGTTTGTTTACTTCTGCAGTTGCCTTTTGTTTAGTTTTGTTTACTTCTGCCTTTGCCTTGGATTTATTTCCAAATTTTTGTTTTGTTTACTTCTGCAGTTGCCTTTTGCTTAATTTTGCTTACTTCTGCCGTTGCCTTGGATTTATTTCCAAATTGTTGTTTTGGTTTGTTTACTTTTGCAGTTGCCTTTTGTTTAGTTTTGTTTACTTCTGCCTTTGCCTTGGATTTATTACCAAATTGTTGTTTTGTTTACTTCTGCAGTTGCCTTTTGCTTAGTTTTGCTTACTTCTGCCGTTGCCTTGGATTTATTTCCAAATTGTTGTTTTGGTTTGTTTACTTCTGCAGTTGCCTTTTGTTCAGTTTTGTTTACTTCTGCCTTTGCCTTGGATTTATTTCCAAATTGTTGTTTTGTTTTTTTTTTTTTTTTTTTATAATGCACTCGCACTCAAAGGGTTATTAATACCTTTATAATGAATTAACATGTGCGAGCGAGGAAAGAGAAGGAATAGAAAGATAGGAAAGAAAGGTGGTACAGTGGTTTGAGATTTAAGGTGTTAATTATCTCATGGAAATTTCACGGGTGGCATCCAGTTGCAGTAGCCTTTTGCTTAGTTTTGCTTACTTCTGCCGTTGCCTTGGATTTATTTCCAAATTGTTGTTTTGGTTTGTTTACTTCTGCAGTTGCCTTTTGCTTAGTTTTGCTTACTTCTGCCGTTGCCTTGGATTTATTTCCAAATTGTTGTTTTGGTTTGTTTACTTCTGCAGTTGCCTTTTGTTTAGTTTTGTTTACTTCTGCCTTTGCCTTGGATTTATTTCCAAATTGTTGTTTTGTTTACTTCTGCAGTTGCCTTTTGCTTAGTTTTGCTTACTTCTGCCGTTGCCTTGGATTTATTTCCAAATTGTTGTTTTGGTTTGTTTACTTCTGCAGTTGCCTTTTGTTTAGTTTTGTTTACTTCTGCCTTTGCCTTGGATTTATTTCCAAATTGTTGTTTTGTTTACTTCTGCAGTTGCCTTTTGCTTAATTTTGCTTACTTCTGCCGTTGCCTTGGATTTATTTCCAAATTGTTGTTTTGGTTTGTTTACTTCTGCAGTTGCCTTTTGTTTAGTTTTGTTTACTTCTGCCTTTGCCTTATATTTATTTCCAAATTGTTGTTTTGGTTTGTTTACTTCTGCAGTTGCCTTTTGTTTAGTTTTGTTTACTTCTGCCTTTGCCTTGGATTTATTTCCAAATTGTTGTTTTGTTTACTTCTGCAGTAGCCTTTTGCTTAGTTTTGCTTACTTCTGCCGTTGCCTTGGATTTATTTCCAAATTGTTGTTTTGGTTTGTTTACTTCTGCAGTTGCCTTTTGTTTAGTTTTCTTTACTTCTGCCTTTGCCTTGGATTTATTACCAAATTGTTGTTTTGTTTACTTCTGCAGTTGCCTTTTGCTTAATTTTGCTTACTTCTGCCGTTGCCTTGGATTTATTTCCAAATTTTTGTTTTCGTTTGTTTACTTCTGCAGTTGCCTTTTGTTCAGTTTTGTTTACTTCTGCCTTTGCCTTGGATTTATTTCCAAATTGTTGTTTTGTTTACTTCTGCAGTTGCCTTTTGCTTAGTTTTGCTTACTTCTGCCGTTGCCTTGGATTTATTTGCAAATTGTTGTTTTGGTTTGTTTACTTCTGCAGTTGACATCTGTTTAGTTTTGTTTACTTCTGCCTTTGCCTTGGATTTATTTCCAAATTGTTGTTTTGTTTATTTCTGCAGTTGCCTTTTGCTTAGTTTTGCTTACTTCTGCCGTTGCCTTGGATTTATTTCCAAATTGTTGTTTTGGTTTGTTTACTTCTCCAGTGGCTTTTTTTAGTTTTGTTTACTTCTGCCTTTGCCTTGGATTTATTTCCAAATTGTTGTTTTGTTTACTTCTGCAGTTGCCTTTTGCTTAATTTTAATTACTTCTGCCGTTGCCTTGGATTTATTTCCAAATTGTTGTTTTGGTTTGTTTACTTCTGCAGTTGCCTTTTGTTTAGTTTTGTTTACTTCTGCCTTTGCCTTGGATTTATTTCCAAATTGTTGTTTTGTTAACTTCTGCAGTTGCCTTTTGCTTAGTTTTGCTTACTTCTGCCGTTGCCTTGGATTTATTTCCAAATTGTTGTTTTGGTTTGTTTACTTCTGCAGTTGCCTTTTGTTTAGTTTTGTTTACTTCTGCCTTTGCCTTGGATTTATTTCCAAATTGTTGTTTTGTTTACTTCTGCAGTTGCCTTTTGCTTAGTTTTGCTTACTTCTGCCGTTGCCTTGGATTTATTTCCAAATTGATGTTTTGGTTTGTTTACTTCTGCAGTTGCCTTTTGTTTAGTTTTGTTTACTTCTGCCTTTGCCTTGGATTTATTACCAAATTGTTGTTTTGTTTACTTCTGCAGTTGCCTTTTGCTTAGTTTTGCTTACTTCTGCCGTTACCTTGGATTTATTTCCAAATTGTTGTTTTGGTTTGTTTACTTCTGCAGTTGCCTTTTGTTCAGTTTTGTTTACTTCTGCCTTTGCCTTGGATTTATTTCCAAATGGTTGTTTTGTTTACTTCTGCAGTTGCCTTTTGCTTAGTTTTGCTTACTTCTGCCGTTGCCTTGGATTTATTTCCAAATTGTTGTTTTGGTTTGTTTACTTCTGCAGTTGCCTTTTGTTTAGTTTTGTTTACTCCTGCCTTTGCCTTGGATTTATTTCCAAATTGTTGTTTTGTTTATTTCTGCAGTTGCCTTTTGCTTAGTTTTTCTTACTTCTGCCGTTGCCTTGGATTTATTTCCAAATTATTGTTTTGGTTTGTTTACTTCTGCAGTTGTTGCCTTTTGTTTAGTTTTGCTTACTTCTGGCGTGTTCCTTTTCTATGATTTGTGCGGTTTGCACAAGAATGAATAATTTATGAAAGCAAAAAGCAAAAAGCATGTGTAAACATACACTTACGCGTTGGTTGGGAACATGCATGAAAGAATAATAAGAGTCTGTTGCTCACCAACTTTTCATGCGCCGGTAACAGTAGTTGCTAAGGTTTCGCATGTATTTAAGAATTACTAGCCTTCGCTCGCGTTTCAGCTGATCAAGAAGTAGACTGTAGCTTGAGGAGTATAGTCTATCGTCATCTAGCTTCTTCTTCTTTTATAGCTTTATAATTTAATACCTACATTTAACCGTGATAAAAAGAAACCTATGTGCTATACCAGGTTATAATCCAAATCTAGCTATGTGCCAAATTTCATCCAGCTCCGATCAGCAATTCTGGTGTGATTTCGAAAATTAAAACAAATCTATCCCACGGGAACCATACATTTTACCGGGAATGTAGCCAATATGCTATTTCAGACTATAATCTATCTCTGTGCTAAATTTCACTCAGATAAGTTCAGCTATTCTGGTGTAATTTCAAAAATTAAAACAAATCTATCCCACGGGAACCATACATTTTACCGGAATAAAAAGTAGCAAATATGCTATTCCAGACTATAATCCATTTCTGTACTAAATTTCATTCAGATCCGTTTAGCCATTCTGGTGATTTCAAAAATTAAAACAAATCTTTCCCACGGGAACCATACATTTAACCGGGATAAAAAGTAGCTAATATGATATTCCAAACTATAATCTATCTCTGTGCTAAATTTCATCCAGATCCGTTCAGCCATTCTGGCGTGATTGGAAAAATTAAAACAAATCTATCCCACGGGAACCATACATTTCACTGGGATAAAAAGTAGTCAATATTCTATTTCAGACTATATTCTATCTCTGTGCTAAATTTCATTCAGCTCAGTTCAGCCATTCTGGTGTAATTTCAAAAATTAAAACATATCTATCAAACGGGAACCATACATTTTACCGGGATAAAAGGTAGCAAATGTGCTATTCTAGACTATAATCTGTCTCTGTGCTAAATTTCACTCAGATGAGTTCAGCCATTCTGGTGTAATTTCAAAAATTAAAACAAATCTATCCCACGGGAACCATACACTTTATCGGGATAAAAAGTAGCAAATATGCTATTCCAGACTATAATCTATCTCTCTGCTAAATTTCATTCAGATCCGTTTAGCCATTCTGGTGTGATTTCAAAAATTAAAGCAACATTTAATTTATTGGGTTAGGTGAATTTGCTGTGATTGGGGTTAAAATTTTTAGACCAAATGCGCTTTTAATGCTTTACACTTTATACCTCCGATGATATGAATCAATTCATTCTTTTGAAACATCGCACAAACCAGTGCGATGGCGTTGATGTTTGCGATAACGAAATCCGAAAACCAACAAATGATGGAGTTGACTAACAAAAGTTACTCAAAACATTTTACAAAAACTAGGCCTATTGATAGTCAATTGTTAAGCTTCATCCAAATCCATCAGTTGTCGGCAGCAATGAACGGATTTTCTATAAATCGTTCGTAGTGTTCTTATGTAAATAGTCCTTAGGAGCAAAACCTTTGCTATACCTACAAATTTAAGTATTATCAAGAGGAAGTAATTTCTATCACAAACGCTACATGCTAGCTGTCACAAATGCTGTGAACCAGAGGTCAACTTAGTGGAAAGACACCATCATAGAACCATAGATTTTGTATACAATGAATGTACTCATTAGTGCGATATGTAAATTTTAAATACCTGCAACCCCTGGTTCAACCATGGTGTCCAAATCCGAATAAAGAAACGGAATCGATAACCTTTGTCCAAAATATCATCTGCGTCAAATAATTAACAGCTTGGGCCATACCGAAGACATTGAGTGTGTTTCTTTATTTTTTCCGGATAAGGAATAGAAAAGACAGAAAAGATCAAATATCTATCCAGAATATCCAGAATAGAATAAATAAAGAAACAGAACTTGAATAAAAAGAATAAACAATAGCTGACAGTGAACTGCATCAGTCAAACTAGAGAATATTCCATTTAAACCACCTCTTCACTTCGAATGAAAAGAATGCGTTCCAAATATTCCAGATTGAATAAAGAAACAAGGAAATAGTTTATCCGGAATAGTCCATTGAATAAAGAAACGCAAAAAGGGCGTTCCATATATTCCGAATATACGGAATGAATAAAGAAACACACCCATTGTAAAATTTTAACTCTTCTGTTCTGGCCTATTTCATAAGCTCAGCCATCTTGGATATTTCGGAAATGTTATATCAACCTCGGTGCAAGTGAGTGTTACCATGCGTTAATTTTTTTCTGCAAATTTTTAGGTTCAAAATTTGCACTCCAGGATATTCTGATGCCAGCGCAATTTGAATTTCTGAATTTCTCTTCACTAAGATATTAAGAACAGCTGAAAGTCGAGAACACAATCATTTTGAAATTAGGGATGTTCGATTTCGGTTGAAACCCAATTTCATCCAAATTTGGTGGCAATGAGAAAATTTCGAAATGTGTTTTTGTATAGGAAATGATGTAATTTCGAATCTTATTCGGAAATGTGCTAGGAAATTACATCATTTACCCCAACGAAATTACAGTATAAGATTTGAAGGTACCCGAAATTAAGAAACAATAGCATTTCTGTTTGTTTTATTTACTCAACGAACATAATTTGGCAAAATAAAAATAAAAAACCCTTTTTCTTACAAAAAATGTGTCTTGGTTTTTAATTTCATTTAAAAAATATTGTATGAAAAGATTTTCCTCGGGTGCCCGGGCAACGCCGGGTACTTTTTGCTAGTATATGTATATAGAAGATAGATATAGATTTTTGTAGTTTCATAAGAAATTAGTTCACCCATTTGTTTTTGAATTTAAAGCAAAAAACAAAAAAATCACTCACAATGCTACCTCTAGATGATGAGAGTAAACAAGAACAAACATTTAAAAAAAATGTGTTCTTCTCAGAACTAAAATTATTCTTTAAAGAGATAAAATTTTTATTAAAAAAAATAATTTCAATAATTTTCAATTTTGGAAAAAATATTACTTTTACAAAAATATTTAGTTTTTTTCAAAAAATAACTTATCAAAGAAAATTTAATACGAATAAGTAAAAAAATTCTGATACGAAATTTAAAAAAGTTATATCAATGTCGCCCAATGATACTTCCAATACCGCCGCGACGAAACGTTATGTTACTCCTAGAATTACCTTTTTTTTTTACCTTTTTACACTTAGTGTTTAAAAAAGCATTTTAAATCAGAGACGAAACGTTACGCGACGAATCGTTTTGCGACAAAACGTAATGTTCCTTCCACGACAACAAAAAGAAATTACATTCACACAAAACCCATTATAATATGTAATACATATAATAATTTTAACTATGTATACGCCTGTAACACCCAAAGTTTTTACTTGCGATTATAGGTAGGTACTATAAGGCAAGTTATGCATTCGTCGAAAAAAAAAGTTTTGAGATAACAATCAAACATGACATTACGATGATAGCGAAGACGAAAAAAGATGGTCTAAAAATTCTGTCCGTCTGTATGTCTGTCTGTCTGTCTGTCTGTCTGTCTGTCTGTATGAAGACCTACAGCCCAAACGCGTGGGCCGAATTGCTTCAAACTTGGTATATAGACTTTTTTAGGTATTGTGCAGAAAGGAAATTGAAATTTTTTTTTAGCTCAAAAAATAACGGTACCTGCCATACAACCGTTATTTTTTATTAAAAAAAATCAGTGTTACTTTTTAGGTACGACCAATCATATGGCTGAAAAAAAAGTTTTAAAAAATGGCTAAGAACGGTACTTTCCATAGGACCGTTTTTTTTGCTTTCGACTAACTCGAAAACGACTTAACCGATTCTTTCGAAATTTCACACACATATAGCTGTAGGTAGCTCAATTTGTATTGCATACCAATATTTTTGAAAAATATTTTTTTTGTATTTTTAAAAGCATTTTAAAAAAAAAAATTTAAAAAATTAATATTTTGAAAACTGCTTATTAAATTTTTTTCTAAAAGTTTTAAATAAATGTATTTGCTGAATACCTATGAACTGGCGTTTTTGAATTTTTTTTGAAAAATTTTTTCAAAAAGTTTTTCAAAAAAAACTTTTTTTCTCAAAAACCGCTCCACAGATTTTTATAAATTTATTCTCATAAATTCAAATTTATAAAAGAAATAAAATGGCGTACTTTTTTTTCAGCTCAAATTAGTTTAAGTATTTATTTAAGAATTTTGAAAAATTTATTTTTATCAAAATCTCAAGCCCCAATACCACTGTCACACATTAGAGCAAGTTCGTGCGACCCAGTCGTGCATTTTATTTTGAATGCAAACTGCACGGCATTAGTTAGAAGGAATAGGAAGATAAGAAAGATTTTTTGTTGGCACAATGGATTGAGACATAGGTGATATTTTTTATCTCACGAAAATCCCCCGGGTGGTTGAATATTGAAAAATTGCTGCCCAGGCTGGGGCTCAAACCCACAACTCTTAGGTTAGCAACCAAGCACTACATTCACTGTACCATTGCCACCCGCATTAAGGCCTCAAAAAAAGAGGAGTCTGAATGACTGAGGATGAGGAGCCTCGTTTGACATTTAAGTTCTGCCATCGTCATCTTCGTCAACATCGAGAATCATCATCACATTGCGTTACAGTTTATCCCATATGGGATATATTATTATACCTACGTAATGGTATACGCGGTTTCGACTATTCATTCCGAACGTCACTTTGTTGGGCAAATACAAATTTCAAATTTATAGTCTTTTCTCGTTGTGGGTCCTCTTGTATCGTTGTATCTTCACTCTCATACCAAAGACATAAAGCAATAATTTAGTTCTTCATTTTCCTTGTGCGTCACATTGCCAACAAAAATTCCATGCATTTTTGACACAAACAACTGACAGAGTACGCGACGTGAAAAGCAAACTTTAATGATATTTGTGGCAGTAACTCTTAAATATGGCGACCTGTTTCGGTGCTATTAAACCAGAATGGTTCTGAACGGGCGTTAACAGAACTCCACAAACAAAAAACATTCTTAATGGCAAAGGTTATTAATAATGCATAAATATGTGTGCTTAGTCTCATATATATACCTACATGGTGGGGTTCAAATCTATATATATAAAAAGTAAACTATATTTTGTTGGTCGCCGATTCACGCCTTAACCCGTTTACCAATTTCAACCAAACTTTCACACATCTTTGGTATTGGTCTATATATGAATTCGGTGAAGTTTCTTTGAAATCGGTATGTGTGTTTTGTGCGCGCGTGAAAAATAAACTTAAAGCTCACTTAGCAAAACTCAAAAATCATTTATTTGAAATATAATTCAGTCATAGTCGGAATTTTATAATATTGGATTTTTGTTTTTAGTTTTGAAGTCAAAAACATAAACATTTGTTGTTGCTTTTGCTATTTTTTGTATTTTTGTATGGTTTCACGCGGTGTATACAAATACACAAAAACATTATTGTGAAGTATTCAAGAAAGGAGAATGGGCAATTTTGTATGGATCGTGGGCGTAGGCGGCCAAGAACGATATTGTTATTTAATGATTTGAATTAGTTATACTTTCTAAAAGTTTTATAACTGCCAGGTGCCAGTAAACTTCTAATACTTTTAAAATGCATTATTGTTTTTGAATGCTTCATACAATTTTAATTAGTATTCTGTCCATAGAAAAAATCATTACAGAATATAAAAACTTGAATTTGAGACTTATTTTGTAAATGGCCGCGAGCGCCAAAAACTGCCAATACTCCTTTGATTTTCGAAAAAAATGTAATCGTGACCTTATGTATGTATGTATATGTATGTAAAACACTTATGGGTCATGGTGAAGCCTGGTCGCTATATTTTGAGTAATGGTTTATGGGAAACTAAAAGAGTTTTTTTTGGTTGCCCAATAAATGTTGCATGATTGGATTTGTGTTCAAGCGATGATGTAGTTTCGATGTGGTAAGGAGTCTTTTGGTTACCTGCACATTTAATAATAAAGCAATAATGTTTCAATGGTTGTTTTTCTTTTTTTTTTATGGAATGGCAATTGTATGCGCGTTTACAGTTAGGGGGTCATTAGAGTTTCTAAAAAACATCAAAATCATGATTTTTGGGTGTTTGGCGTATGAGCACTTTTTTATGTTGGTTTTAAAATAAACATACATATATGTATGTACATAAATAAATGGTATTTCTTTAAGTTTTAAAAGTAAACAAAATGTCATCAGGATATTGAAGTAGATAATAGATGGGTAGTCCCATATTCGCCATTGCTATCAAAAGCGTACAAAGCTCATATAAATGTAGAGTATTGTAATTCGGTCAAGTCAATTAAATACATTTGTAAGTATGTAAATAAAGGGAGTGACATGGCTGTTTTTGGAGTATCGGAGAAGAAAAATGACGAAATTGCACAATATCAAATGGGTAGGTACATTAGTAGTAACGAAGCACTTTGGCGAATTTTGTCTTTCCCAATTCATGACCGCAGTCCAGTTGTTATTCATCTAGCAGTGCATTTGGAAAATGGACAGCGTGTGTATTTTACTGTTGATAATGCACAGCAGATTGCAGATCAACCGCCATCAACCACATTAATTTCTTTTTTTAAATTATATGAAAGAGATCAATTTGCTAAAACGCTGCTTTATTCCCAAGTACCAACATATTACACGTGGAATGCAAGTTCAAAGACATGGGAAAAACGAAAAAGAGGAACACCTGTTGAAGGTAATCCTGATGTTTTTGCAAGTGATGCAATAGGACGACTTTATACAGTGCATCCCAGCCAACATGAATGTTTTTATTTGCGTCTTTTATTGGTTAATGTTCCTGGACCTACATCTTTTTTGAGTTTGAAAAGAATGAATGGGCGTCTTTGCCACACTTATCGTCAAGCATGTGAAGAACTGCATTTATTAGAAAATGATAATCATTGGGATGCCACACTTATGGATGCATCATCCACAGGTTTACCGCATCAAATAAGAACATTATTTTCAATAATTATCGCAACATGTTTTCCATTAAATCCAGTAGAATTGTGGCATAGTCATCGTGACTATATGACTGAAGATATCTTGAATAGAATGCGTCGTATTTCTAGAAATCAGGAATTAGTCACTACGCTGGAGATGTATAATGAGGCATTAGTTATAATTGAAGATATGTGCTTAGCAATCGCAAATAAAACATTGTCACAATTAGGCTTGCCTGCTCCTAATCGACAAATACATGACGCAATCAATCAAGAAATGCAACGTGAACAACAATATGATATAAATGAAATGAACACATTTATAAATTTGAATCTGCCTAAATTGAATCGAGAACAAAAAATTGCATATGATACAATAATTCAAGCTCTACAAAACGAAAGCGGAGGAATGTTTTTTTTAGATGCGCCAGGCGGTACCGGAAAAACATTTTTGATTTCCTTGCTATTAGCGACTGTGAGATCACAGAACAATATAGCCTTAGCACTTGCATCATCTGGAATAGCTGCCACATTATTGGATGGTGGCCGTACAGCGCACTCTGCACTTAAATTACCATTGAATATGCAAATTAATGAAAATCCAACGTGTAACATATCTAAAAATTCAGGAATGGGAAGAGTTTTGCAACAATGTCAATTAATAGTGTGGGATGAATGTACAATGGCACATAAGAGATCGGTGGAAACTTTAGATAGGACCTTGAAAGATTTACGTACTAATCAAGAAATATTCGGTGGCGCTCTGATATTGTTGGCTGGTGATTTCCGTCAAACGCTGCCAGTGATTTCCCGTTCAACTCCAGCAGATGAATTAAAGGCATGCTTGAAATCATCCAGTTTATGGAGATATGTACAAACACTCACTTTAGACTTTAACAACAAATGTAAGAGTACAATTATTAAATGACCCATCGGCTGACGAATTTTCTAGACAAATAGTGTCGATGGGAAATGGACAAATTCCAATTGATGCTACTACTGGATTAATCACTTTGCCAGATAATTTTTGTAATTTCGTACAAACCAAACAACAATTGGTTTCAAGTGTTTTTCCAAACATTGCGCAAAACTATCGAAATCATAATTTTTTAGGTGAAAGAGCAATACTGGCAGCCAAAAATCAGGACGTCGGTCAATTGAATGCAGATATTTTAAGTGATATACCTGGTGAGATTGTGACGTATCAATCAGTAGATACGGTCACAAATCAAGATGACGCTGTCAATTATCCAACGGAATTTCTGCATTCCTTGGATTTGCCTGGACTGCCGCCTCATCGTTTAAATTTGAAAGTTGGTGCACCAATTATTCTTCTTCGGAATATAAATCCACCTCGATTGTGCAACGGAACAAGATTAGCAGTCAAAAATGTCATGAATAATCTTATTGAAGCAACGATTTTAAAAGGAAAATTTAAAGGTGAAGATGTATTGATTCCGCGTATTCCAATGATTCCGCCAGATTTACCTTTTAACTATAAACGATTGCAATTTCCAATACGTCTTGCTTTCGCCATGACAATAAATAAGTCACAAGGACAATCTTTGGAATTGTGCGGAATCGACCTTGAATATCCATGCTTCTCCCACGGACAATTGTATGTATCATGTTCACGCGTAGGAAAGCCATCAGTTCTGTGTATTTATAGCACAACTTCGGGCAAAACAAAAAATATAGTTTACGAAAAGGCTCTGCGATAGTAAAATAAAAAGAAGAAGAAATAAAATAAATTAAAAAAAAAAAACATCCATTTTCTCATATTTTAGACAAACTAATTTGACGTTATAAATATATGTAATTAAGAAGTCAAACTTATAATATTATCAAACGCATAATATTTAATATTCAAAATGTTTATATCTACCATCGCTATCTGCTAGGAAGGGCAGAACAACGTCTGCCGGGACAGCTAGTAAATATATAAAATTAATTACACCTTCTCTTAGAACTTTGTGTCTTTATGTCTTGCTTGCCATGAGAGTCATCGCGAGACGTTCTTCTAGTTGTAATTGAACACTTCGTCATATTTATGATGAGCACTGCGGTATGATATTTCAGACACTTTTCTTTATCTCGTTGCGGTGTTCTGTGTAGTTCTCTTGCCTTTGAAAAATGCTGAATATGATGATGTTGTTGACTGTTGTTGGGTCATTCTCTATCATTATTCGTTGGCTTTGAATTATTGATGGAAACGGTAATCACAATAAATTGAATAATAAATCAGAAATTACGACTTTTTAAAAGCGTATCAGTTTTGATTGAATTGTTTTTTATTATACTATGTATTTGTATTTGTATATTTATTTAATGAATTGGTTTCCGGACTTAGTTTGTCACATGGAAAAGAATATTTTTTTGGGTGGGTTGGTACTTCAGTTTGCTTAAAAGGCAGGGAAATACTTGAACAAGAAAACTGATGTTTACTATGAACACTGAACTGAGTTCTACTCGAAACGTGTTGTTGTTCTTAGGTGATTTTCCGAAATGTCTACTTCCGATGTTATAATATTCGGATCGGGGTTCTAAATACTGGAACAGGAGTTAACAGTCAACAGAATCCTTGTTCATGTTAATAAGTCGAAGGCAATTTGTATGGAAAGATCATTCCAAGACAGGTAAGCCTTAACGGCGCGGCGCAGGCCCAAAATGCTCTCGATTCTAGAGATACGAATTTGCTGATATAGTGACAATACTTGGAAATCATATTGAAGCAGCGTGCGTGAAAAGGTATAAAGAAATCAAATGGCGTAGAAGTCGGAGAGTTCATTGGATGACAGTTTCACAGGAACATTTGCTGAGGTGGCTTTTACAATCGTGCTGTTTATGTGTGTTTAGAGGGGAAATATTTTATGAGTTAAGGCGTAAAAGTGATTGATTGGAATTAAAACAGATATTCAAAATTCAAGGCCCTGGTTGAAATTTTAGAAACAAGTTTTTAAACCATGCAGTTTCATGGAGAGGAACTCAAATTTTAGCCAAAAGTTGGTTGCAAATCGTTTACGAAAGTACCTACTCGTATATGAATCGACTATTTGTAGAGCGATT
Source organism: Platycheirus albimanus (assembly GCA_916050605.2). Taxonomy (NCBI): domain Eukaryota; kingdom Metazoa; phylum Arthropoda; class Insecta; order Diptera; family Syrphidae; genus Platycheirus; species Platycheirus albimanus. Next base: position 335,569,451 of record OU696696.1, read on the forward strand.
GTATTTGACTATTACCTTATACAAAATGAATAAAACGCCGTCTACAAGTATTATGCGTCAAAGGATAGATTTCTCATCGTAATATATTAGATGTTTGCTTCTACGGTATTCAATATATCCCTCTTTTAGAAAAAAATTAAATATCTACTATGGGGTCTGACAGACAATTTAGTGCTCTTCTTAAATTAAACGATAAATTGAGAGAAACTTTAAGATAAAAGATGGGATTTTGGACATTAATAGAAGAATCATTTAAACGATATGCGAATACAAATTATGCATTTGATTTTACTTGCGATTGTAGGTGATATTATAGAACAGACATTGTATTCGTGCAAAAAAAATCACAACTGGTCAAACAAACTTGCTCCAATGTGGCAGTGGTTTTGGCGCTTGATATTGAAAAAAAAATAAAATGCACGACTGGGTTGCACGAACTTGCTCTAATGAGTGACAGTGGTTTAGGGGCTTGAGATTTTGATAAAAATAAAATTTTCAAAATTCTTAAATGAATACTTAAACTAATTTGAGCTGAAAAAAAAGTACGCCATTTTATTTCTAGGATAAATTTGAATTTATGAGAATAAATTTATAAAAATCTGTGGAGCGGTTTTTGAGAAAAAAAGTTTTTTTTGCAAAACTTTTTGAAAAAAATTTTCAAAAAAAATCCAAAAACTCCAGTTCATAGGTATTCAGCAAATACATTTATTTAAAATTTTAGAAAAAAATTTAATAAGCAGTTTTCAAAATATTAATTTATTAAATTTTTTTTTTTTAAAATGCTTTTAAAATTACAAAAAAATATTTTCCAAAAATATTGGTATGCAATACGAATTGAGCTACCTACAGCTATATGTGTGTGAAATTTGGAAAGAATCGGTTGGGTCGTTTATGAGATAGTCGAAAGCAAAAAAAACGGTCATATGGAAAGTACCGTTCTTAGCCATTTTTTAAAACTTTTTTTTCAGCCATATGATTGGTCCTACCTAAAAAGCAACACTGATTTTTTTAATTAAAAATCGTTAGAGCCGTTTTTGAGAAAAATAAGCTTTAAAATAACGGTTGTATGGCAGGTACCGTTATTTTTTGAGCTAAAAAAAAATTTCAATTTATTCTCTGTACAATACCTAAAAAAGTCTATATACCAAGTTTGAAGCAATTCGGCCCACCCGTTTGGGCTGTAGGCCTACATACAGACAGACAGACAGACAGACAGACAGACATACAGACGGACAGAATTTTTAGACCATCTTTTTTCGTCTTCGCTATCATCGTAATGTCATGTTTGATTGTTATCTCAAAACTTTTTTTTTCGACGAATGCATAACTTGCCTTATAGTACCTATAATCGCAAGTAAAAATAGACAAATAGAAAAACAATCATTATGAATTTTCAAATTTCCATTTTTTACTTGCTCAATAGGGCAAGTATTGGTTTCGTGCAGAAAAAAATAAAATGCACGACTGGGTCGCACGAACTTGCTCTAATGTGAAAAGTGGTGTAGGGGCTTGAGATTTCGATAAAAATAAAATTTTCAAAATTCTTAAATAAATACTCAAACTAATTTGAGCTGAAAAAAAAGTACGCCATTTTATTTCTTGCATAAATTTGAATTTATGAGAAAAAATTTATAAAAATCTGTGGAGCGGTTTTTGAGAAAAAAAGTTTTTTTTGAAAAACTTTTTGAAAAAAAATTTCAAAAAAAATTTAAAAACGCCAGCTCATAGGTATTCAGCAAGTACATTTATTTAAAATTTTAAGAAAAAAATTAAATAAGCCGTTTTCAAAATATTAATTTTGTAAATTTTTTTTTAAAAAATGCTTTTAAAAATACAAAAAATTATTTTTCAAAAATATTGGTATGCAATACGAATTGAGCTACCTACAGCTACATGTGTGTGAAATTTCGAAAGAATCGGTTGAGTCGTTTTTGAGTTAGTCGAAAGCAAAAAAAACGGTCCTATGGAAAGTACCGTTATTAGCCATTTTGTAAAACTTTTTTTCAGCCATATTATTGGTCGTACCTAAAAAGCAACATTTTTTTTTTAAATTGAAATCGTTAGAGCCGTTTCTGAGAAAACTAAGCTTTAACGTAACGGTTGTATGGCAGGTACCGTTATTTTTTAAGCTAAAAAAAAAATTTCAATTTCCCCTCTGTACAATACCTAAAAAAGTCTATATACCAAGTTTGAAGCAATTCGGCCCACCCGTTTGGGCTGTAGGTCTCTATACAGACAGACAGACAGACAGACAGACAGACAGACAGACAGACAGACAGACATACAGACGGACAGAATTTTTAGACCATTTTTTTTCGTCTTCGCTATCATCGTAATGTCATGTTTGATTGTTATCTCAAAACTTTTTTTTTCGACGAATGCATAACTTGCCTTATAGTACCTATAATCCCAAGTAAAAATCGAGGTTTTAATCAAACATGACATTACGATGATAGAGAATCCCAAAAAAGTGGTTTTCGCCATACCGTCCGTCGGTCTGTCTGTGCGTCTGTGCGTCTGTGCGTCTGTGCGGATGTGCGCTTTTTCACGTCATGCTACAGCCTAAACCGCTTGACGGATTTTCTTCAAACTTGATATATAGTAGTTTGAAGAAAAACGGTTGTCGAGGTTTTTTACTTGCGATTATAGGTACTATAAGGCAAGTTATGCATTCGTCGAAAAAAAAAGTTTTGCGATAACAATCAAACATGACATTACGATGATAGCGAAGACGAAAAAAGATGGTCTAAAAATTCTGTCCGTCTGTATGTCTGTCTGTCTGTCTGTCTGTCTGTCTGTCTGTCTGTCGGTATGTATAGACACCTACAGCCCAAACGGGTGGGCCGAATTGCTTCAAACTTGGTATATAGACTTTTTTAGGTATTGTACAGAGGGGAAATTGAAATTTTTTTTTAGCTCAAAAAATAACGGTACCTGCCATACAACCGTTACGTTAAAGCTTATTTTTCTCAAAAACGGCTCTAACGATTTCGATTTAAAAAAATCAGTGTTGCTTTTTAGGCACGATCAATCATATGGCTGGAAAAAAAAGTTTTAAAAAATGGCTAAGAACGGTACTTTCCATAGGACCGGTTTTTTTGCTTTCGACTATCTCGAAAACGACTCAACCGATTCTTTCGAAATTTCACACACATATAGCTGTAGGTAGCTCAATTTGTATTGCATACCAATATTTTTGAAAAATATTTTTTTGTATTTTTAAAAGCATTTTTAAAAAAAAAATTTAAAAAATTAATATTTTGAAAACTGCTTATTAAATTTTTTTCTAAAAATTTTAAATAAATGTATTTGCTCAATACCTATGAACTGGCGTTTTTGAATTTTTTTTGAAAATTTTTTTCAAAAAGTTTTTCAAAAAAAACTTTTTTTCTCAAAAACCGCTCCACAGATTTTTATAAATTTATTCTCATAAATTCAAATTTATCGAAGAAATAAAATGACGTACTTTTTTTCAGCTCATTTTAGTTTAAGTATTTATTTAAGAATTTTGAAAAATTTTTTTTTTTCAAAATCTCAAGCCCCTAAACCACTGTCACTCATTAGAGCAAGTTCGTGCGACCCAGTCGTGCATTTTATTTATTTCGTTTTAGCCCGGCTCAAACTGGTACCTTTCAAGTAACGGTTTTTTTCAATTTGAATTTTCTCGAAAACGGCTCTAACGATTTTGATTAAACTCAAAATTTAGCTTACTTTAAGCATTTCTAACAAAACTGCGTTTTTCGTTTTTGGCTCAAATAGTCCTAACGAAAATCAGGTTTTAACGGCTTTTTTTCAAATAGCCATAAGTTCACAACGGCTTGATTGAATCGACTCAAATTTCGTTTGACATAGTTTTTTATAGTTTTATATAGGATGACTTTGTAAATTTTTCACTGAAGCTTTTCTAAACGGTGGCTTCCATACAACGAGCCGATAAGTTTAAGCCTACATTTTTTGGTTTTTTCTAATTTGCTCGAAAACGGCTCTAACAATTTTGATTAAACTTTGTGTGTTTTATTCTTTTAGTGTTTTTAAGAGAACTGCGTTTTCAGTTTTTGGCTAAAAATGCAAATAACGGAGATCTGCTCTTAACGGCTTTTTTTCAAATGGCCATAAGTTGTCAACGGTTGAATCGAGTTCACTCAAACTTTGTTTGGTATAGTTTCTTTCCGCTTCCTTTCAGATGGCATTGATTTTTTTTCATGTTCTTTTTTTTAAATGGTGGCTCCTATACAAAGAGCCATTAGATTTTGGCCAATTTTTTCGTTTTTTCTAATTTACTCAAAAAAGGCTCCCCGATTTTTATGAAACTTTATATGTTACATATTTATATCACCCAAAAGACGACATCTAAATTTGATATACTAAAGGTTACTTAACGTTAGCTCCCGTATATCGATTCTTCCAGTTTTAGCCAAATTTTTTTTAGTTTTTACCAAATTTTTCAAAAATGAGTTGTTCTTATTGATCGAAAAGTTTGTTTTCGTCGTAGTATTACACCCACAGAGCAAGAACGTGCGACCCAGTCGTGCATTTTATTTTGCACGAATCCATAACTTGCCTCATATACTCATAGTACCTATAATTGCAAGTAAATATGCGAACGCCAGCCCAAAGGGCCGGCCCAACGGTTCGACTTATGATTTTAACACAGAGAAGAGTACTTTAACCGTTATTATATTTTGAACACGACTTTACTGATTGGAGGTACGAATAGGTAGGTACAATTGAATTTATTCACTTAAATCTAATACCAGCTTTCCTGCCGATCGAATAATATTGCTGACCAGCAATATACCTTATGGTTTGCTCATGTCTAAAGCGGCATAGCTATACACTGGTCAAAATCTCATCAAGCATGGGAGAATGTGTGCGTCATGATTGAGGAAAAATCAAACAAATTTGATTTTTCTTCAAGCATTCAATACGTATACGTATTGCACACACTCTCACATGCTTGATGAGATTTTGACCAGTGTATATGCCGCTTAAGGCTACATTGCTATTGGATGGTGATAACTAGAACAAACTATAGAACATTTTGTTTTCAATTTTTGAATGAACAATTTCCACTCTCCATTCAAGACAAATAACTTATTGATATAAGTAATTAAATTATATTTTAAATTAATAGTGTTTAATGTTATTAAAAAAAGCAAAAGAATTTACTGAAGCCATTCTTTTTACTTGCGATTATAGGTAGGATTCGTAAAAAAAAAAATCTAACAATCAGACATGACATTACGATGATAGAGAAGTCGAAAAAAGTGGGTCCGACAATTCTGTCTGTCTGTCTGTCCGTGTGTCTGTGTGTCTGCCTGTCTGTATAGTTACCTACAGCCTAAACGGCTGGACCGATTTGCTTCAAACTTGGTACATAGTATTATTATGACGTCCTACAGATAGGTTTTTGGAATTATCATTCTTGCTCCAAAACTAATGGTACCTACCATACGATTTTTTTGAAAAATTAATTTTTCTCAAAAACGTTTCCTACGATTTTGATAAAACTTTCTGAATTGTGTTTTCTGTGCAAACTTTATGTTTTGGTTGGAATAGATTTTTCAGGAAAAGCCTTTTAACGGTACCTCCCATAGGACCGGTTTTTTGAAATCCGATTTTCTCTTAAGCCACTTGACGGATTTCGATAAAATTTTTAATGTAGAAGCCCTCTTATAAAAAAAAATAACATAAATTCGTAAATTTTTCAAAAAAAGTTTTTTGATTTTTTAAAAAAGTTTCAAATTTTTTTTTTAATTTTAGTTTTTTCCAAAAACGGTTTAATCTATGTTTTTTTTAATTTATTTTTCTGATAAAAACTACAAAGTGCTAGAAGTTGGCATACTCAAAAAAAAAATTTGGAATATATTTTCGAAAAGTTTTTCAAAAAAAAACTGTTTTTTGAAAAAACTGGTGTTGCGGTAAATTTTACCACAAGTTTTGCCAACCCATTTCCTCTAATAACTTTTGTTTCCTAATCCCTTCCTGTTGCGGCTCCAAAATACTCTAAAGAGTGCAGTAGAAACCTGGTCCATCAGCCAGAGGACTGCTCTTTAAGTATTTTGGAAAAGTAACCAATCTAGGTTCCATCAGAGGTGTTGGACAGGAGGTCCACCTTATTTTACGAAAGGCGGAAGAGCCACTAAATCTTCGAGTTGTCGACAGAAGGTCGAAAGAGCAGAAAGGCATGAAGATGACTCATGTCCAACGATGTGTGAACTATAATCACACCAACATAAATGTAGTATGGCCGAGTGCCCACCATAAAGTGTCGGACATCAAAGAAAAATCACAATGATGTGTTTTTCCCTTTTTTATAGTTTCTGCGCGAAGGTCTACAAAATTAAGATTTTTCCCATTTATAAATTCAACCATTTTAGTTGGAAATGGTTTAGTTCTTTCCAACAAGAATATTCTCCTCAAAATAATTATTTTGGGCCGGTTTGGGCTGGGGACTTTGCGCGTTGTGTCGTAGTTTTTCACTTGCCTTTTTAAAATAAAATATAATTGACATTTTACGGCTGAACACGTCCACTGAGCCTACGAGGATCGCATCCTCAACGCATAGGATCGCGTGCAATGGTGGTATCACCGCTCTCAGTCGCACGTCTCTGCATAGATGGGCGAGATGCTGCTGCGTGACTGAGACAAGAACACCACCACGCAAAAGATCCGAAGAGGATGGCTATATGGTCGGGGCGAAGTGGACAAGCCAGGCCTCCATTTTGAATGAAGAATTCAATTTTGGATTTTGGAGAAGATAAGATAATTTGATTTTGGAAAAAAGAATTTTTGGAAAAAAGAGAAGTGAAAAACGAGATTGTTTGACCGAGATTAAAAGATTAAGACTTAAAGGAGTAAACGATTGAGGAAATCTAGAAGTTAAATTTGAAGACATTTGAGAGGGATTTTCTTGTTGGAGAATTGTGCAAAGCTAAGTATTTCTGTGTCTGGTGGTGTCCAGAAAGTTTAGCTTGTTTATTGTTTGTTTAATTTGTTTTTAATTCGTTTTGTTTGTGACCCTATGTGGGGCAAACAAATTTAGTTGTGTAGGCCTTCGCTGAATTTTCGTAATCTCCCAAGATTGTGGGACACGTGACCCTTTTTCTCACCCTTCAATACCATTGTGATCTTCTTTTGTGTCATCGGGACACAAAACATTGTTTTCTTTTTTTTTGTTTTTCTCAAAACCTATTCCTAATTTCGAAAATAAGCCTTCTGCTTACCTCGAAATACCATTGTTATACTTTTCTTGTTGTTGAAAAGATTCTGGGTTTTAGTCCAGGCCTTCTGCCACGGTTTCCCAGACCACTAACTTCATTTTCAATAAAAATATTCAACTTCCCATTGGGAATCATAATTCGTACGTTTAATTTCTTAAAATTGAAGACCTATTTCAGATTTATATTTGGTAAGGCAAACACCATAAAAGTTTCCTGGCGCCCACTTGTAACCGAGTACACCCTGTACTCTAGTCACACATAATTTCAAATTCATCGTTTCTTTTTTTTATTAATCGAGCGCGATTAATAAAACATTGTTCATATCGAACCCACTCCCTGCTGAGCTAACGGGAGACAGCACTGCGATTGCTGTCTGGCTAGGGATATATTTTTTTTTTATTTATCTCTTATCTCTTTTGATTGAGTTTTGATCAACACACCGCTTCGTTTGGGCAGTTGCCAAAATATTTTGTTTCGTGCTGCACATCGTCGTTGTGCATTCTTTTTGTTTTGATTTGGTTTGTTCTTTTTTTTACATAATTAAATAGATTTGCGTTTCGCTTTTGGATTCGGATAATCCAAGTAGTTTAATAATAATTATAGATTATAGTTTAAATAAATTAATTCGCGATCGGTGTGTTTTCGGTTTTGTTCTAGTTGAAAATATATTCCTAGCAATTGGCGCCCAACGTGGGGCTTGTTTTTAAAATTCTTTGGAATTCTGTGTTGTCCTGTGTTGAGAGAAAGTGTTAGGGAAGTGTGTGAAATTTCTGTTTTTAAAAATATTTTACTTGGTGTTTTTTTTCTCATTATTTAGGTACAAGTGAGACCCAGTGGCTGCATCATCTTTTGACAGAAGAAAAGGTTTATTTTTTTTAGTGGCATAAAAAAAAAAGGCGTGTGAAACAAATTGTGAGTTGTTTTTTTTTCTGATTATTTTTCGTTTTAAATTTATTCTTTCGATTTTTCTTTTTGTATTTGAACATTTTATTGGAACAAAAAGAAAATCGAAATTAGTTTTGTTTATAATATTTCTCCATCTTATTTTTAGTAATATATAGTGCCGTTTCACTTGCACTTATAGTGTTGATTTTTTTTTGACGTTTGGTCAAATTTATTTTATCTATATATTCAGTGTTCCCATTTGAAAAAAACCTAATACGTTTTTAGGACATTTTGACCTTTTTTTTTTGGGTAAATATTTTTTTTTTTTGCTATAAATATTTTCAAATTATTTTTAATTTTAATTGTGTTAATTTGTTTAATTGGAAAAGTTGTTTTTTTATTAAGTTAGAATTATTTTTTTTTTATTTATTTGTTTTTTTTTTATTATTTTGCGAATAGTTTTTTTTGGTTTTGAGTTTAATTTTTGTTTGTTTTTCTTTTGTTTGGTTAAAATGGATGTGAGTCAGATTAATAGACTGACACAAGAGGAAATTTCTTACGAAATTGAGAGTAGGGGTTTAGCGGTAGGGACGGTTGAGGAGATGAGGAAAACGCTTAGGGCCGCATTAAAACTTCAGCGTAGGGCTTCTTTTGTAGCTCCGGCCTACCCATTCACTTTTGATGTGGATCAGGTGGCCGTAGAGAATAAATTAGGAGAAATCGCGAAACTTTTAGAAAATCCTCCGAAGTCGGAAACTTCGAAGTAGTATTTGAAAATTTTAACGAAGATTGAGTGGGGGTTACGTAGAATGGATAGGTCGGTCCCTGAGAATGATTCGCAGGAGAAGTGTAGGTTAGGGCTTAAAAATAAATTAATAATGGCATTAGCCGATTTAGATGATGATGATGATGATGATAATGATGATAATGATGATAATGATGATGATGAAGAAGAGAAAGATGAGGAAGAAGAAGTAGAGGTAGCCAAACAGAAGCCGAAAAAGAGTTCAGTGGGAAAGGAACTTGTCAGTGAAAGTGAACCTCGGACAAGTAAGTCGGTGAACACTTCTGCCAGTGCATCGACAGTTATAGGAGAGGCAGACAACAGGAGTGAGGAAAGAGGGGGGCAAGTAGTGAATGTAGTGAGTGCAGAGAAATTTCAAAATTTGGCTAAGTGGGATGTGAAGTTCACTGGGGAGCGCTGTGGTGCCTCAGTGAACTCATTCTTAGAAAGAGTTGAGGAGTTGAGACAGGCTAGGGGGGTTTCGGAAAATCAACTTTTCAAGGCAGCAGTCGAACTTTTTGCAGGGAAGGCTTTGATTTGGTTTAGGGCAATTAGGATTTCGGTGGGTTCGTGGCAAGAATTGGTCAAGGAGTTGAAACTTGAATTCTTGCCACCGAACTATGATGATCAGCTTCTCGATGAGATTAGGCGTCGTACACAAGGCAAAGATGAATCCATCGGAGTCTATGTGGCGACAATGCAGAATTTGTTTGGTAGGTTAACCGATCAAATCTCAGAAGGTAGGAAGTTGTCAATGATTCAAAGGAACTTGACACCTTTCTACCAAACTCAGCTTGGTTTGGCTAAACCAAGTTGCGTTTCGGATTTGGTTGCTCTAGGTAGGAATTTAGAAGCGGTTAGGGCGAATGTGGAAGCGTATGTTCCACCACCTAGTGTTAGGAATAATAGGACTTTGCTAGAGCCGGATCTGGCATATGTAGGTGTTGATACTTCGGAAGTTTTGGTTGTTTCAGACAACAACCCAACTTCTCATCAGGCCCAAACTTCATCCCAACCCCGACCTTCGTCTAGTATTAGGTGTTTTAATTGCAATGGATCAGGCCATTATGCAAATAGGTGTTCTGCTCCTAGGCATTGTTTTGGTTGTGGCGCTGCAGGCGTCTCTAGACAGAATTGTCGTAAGTGTTCGGGAAATGGGCAACGGACTCCTGCGCCAGCAGGGCGGGAGGTCCGAAGACGTTGACAGGGTTGCCTGCTGGTAACCAGTCGGCGGATTTAATTCATTTAGGGTTTACTCTCGAGGCAAACGGTAATGATAGGAGACCATTTTTGAGTGTTAGTGTTTATGGTTCTAAATTTTTAGGTTTATTAGATTCAGGAGCTTCCAGAACCATAATAGGTAGAGATGCCTGGTTAATGATAGGAAATTTAGGGCTTTCTTTGAAAAAAGACTCGGTTCACTGCGTGTGTTTGGCAGATGGAACAAGAGTTGAAGTTTTAGGAGTGATCTCTCTTCCAATCATAGTTGAGGATAGGGCAGTATTAGTTGACTGTTTGGTCATCCCTTCTCTGCCACATACGGTGATTCTCGGTGCAGATTTTTGGGCGCTGTCGGGTATCGTCCCGGATTTAAGATCACGGATGTGGACTTTTTCGGAGCAGGACAGTCCTGTTTCGATTTGTTCTATTACAGAACGATCAGAGTTGAGTGTTAGGGAAATTCAAACATTAGAAACTTTTATAGGAGAATCTTTTTGGAAAATGCCTGAAGGCTTAGGTTGTACAACATTAGTTCAACATAAGATTAGGACGTCGGCGGAACCGATAAAACAACGATATTATCCGGTTTCCCCGGCAATGCAGGAACATATTGATAGGGAGTTAAATGATATGCTAGAGGCAGGAGTTATTGAGAGATCGACAAGTGCTTGGTCGTCTCCAATACTTTTAGTTAAAAAGAAAGATGGCTCCTATAGATTCTGTGTGGATTATAGGAAGCTCAATAAGAATACCGATAGGGATGCTTATCCACTTCCATACATCAATTCAATTTTAGATAAGCTTCGGGGTGCTAAGTTCTTGTCTTCGTTAGATATCAAGTCAGCGTATTGGCAGATACCTATGGAGGAAGAATCTAAGCCCTTTACTGCTTTTACGGTACCTGGGAGGGGTCTGTTTCAGTTTAGGAGAATGCCTTTCGGTCTGCATAACTCACCGGCGACTTGGCAGAGGTTTATCGACACAGTTTTGGGTGCCGACCTGGAGCCATTCGTCTTCGTCTATTTAGACGACATCATCATCATTTCAGAAACTTTCGAAAAACATCTTGAAATTCTGAATGAGGTGATGAAAAGGTTGAGTGAGGCAGGATTAAAAGTGAGTAGGGAAAAATGCAACTTCTGCATGCCCTCTCTTAAGTTTTTAGGTTATATAGTGGATCGAAATGGGTTACATGTAGATCCAGAAAAAGTGGAAAGCATGGTTAGGATTCCAGCACCGAAAAATATTAAAGAAGTAAGGAGTTTTATAGGGACAGTTTCGTGGTACCGTCGTTTTGTACCAAATTTTGCAGAATTGCTTAGGCCTTTGTCAGATCTGTTGAAGAAAAATAAAAAGTTTATTTGGAGTCAGGAATGTGAGGATAGCTTTAGGAAGGCAAAGGAGTGTTTGGTGACAGCACCTATACTCACTTGCCCAGACTTTAAACGACCATTTGTCGTTCAAACAGACGCGTCAGATTACGGTATCGGTGCGGTTCTTTCACAGAACTTTGATGAGGGAGAAAAGGTTGTCTGTTACCTTAGTAGGTCGTTAAATCGTAACGAAAGAAACTATAGCACAACAGAGAAAGAGTGCTTGGCTGTACTTTATGGTTAAGCAATCATAAAGATCCACAGGGTAGGTTGGCTCGTTGGGCCATTAGGTTACAGCAGTTTGACTTTGAGATCATTCATCGCAAGGGCAAAGAGCATGTGGTTCCGGATATGCTTTCTCGAGGAGTGCCACAGTTGGGTGGTATCTCAGATGAGGATTTAGACCCTTGGGTGGCTAAAATGATTTCAACAGTCAATGCCAATCCACTTAGGTTTCCAGCTTGGAGAGTTGAACAAGGGAAGTTGTTCAAACTGGTGAAGCCAAATCATGTCGTAGTACATGAAACTAATCAGGAGTGGAAGAGAGTGATAGGTAAAAATGAAAGATTAGGTATTTTGCAGGAGAACCATGATAGTCCGTTAGCAGGACACATGGGTGTTAGGAAAACTTTCGCCAGAGTAATGGCAAAATTTTACTGGCCAAAAATGAGGGCCGATATAACCAGGTATGTTAGGAATTGTAAAGTTTGCCAACAGGTAAAGCCGGTGAATGATAAGCCAGCTGGTTTGATGACGGAGAGGGTAGGAATCAAATCACCATGGGAGATGATTTGTATAGATCTGGTAGGTCCACTTCCTAAGTCGAGTAGGGGTTTTACATACATTTTGACGGTAGTGGATTACTTTTCAAAGTTTCCACTACTCTTTTCGCTGAGGTCGGCTACGGCCAAATCAATTTGTAGGGAATTAGAAGATAATGTCTTCCTTCTTTTCGGCATTCCTAAGGCGATCGTTTGTGACAATGGTCCTCAGTTTCGTTCCAAGGAACTGAAAACGCTTTGCCAGGCGTACGCTTCTGAATTAAAGTTCACAGCCCATTATCATCCGCAGGCAAATCCTGCGGAAAGGATAAATCAAATCATTAAGACGACGTTGAGGGCTTACGTCGCTGAAAACCACAGAGTGTGGGATTCACAGCTGCAGAAGGTGGCGTGCGCGATTCGCACGTCACAACATGAGGTTTTAGGAGTTTCTCCTTATTATGCAAATTTTGGAAGGGATATGGTGACTTCTGGTCGAGAAGTTCCATTAGTAGAAGATAGCTCTGAAACGGTTCAAGATCAGGTCGAGATCGAGAATCGTTTCAAAGAGCTTAGAGACGATATTTTAAAAAAATTGCAGGCAGCTTCTAAAAGATCTGCCCAAGCCTACAATCTTCGACGGCGTGATGTTCAATATCACCCTGGCGAACTTGTATGGCGTAGAAACTTCTCGTTGTCGGATGCCGCGAATTATTACGCCGCGAAATTAGCACCGAAGTTTGTCGGTCCGTTTAGAATTAAAAAGCGTTTGTCACCTTGGACTTACTTGCTTGAAGATAGTAATTGTAAAAACCGCGGAACTTGGAATGTCAAGGATTTGAAACCGTATACCGACGCATCCGATTTGTAAAGTACATAGCTTGATTTTTTTTTTTTGTAAAAAGTAGTAAAGTAACGTAGCTTGATTTTTTTTTTGTTTTTCTGCTCTTGAATTTTAATTTCATTTTACTTTGATTATTAGATTTTTGATTTTTGTTATTTATAATTAACAGTTACTTTGTTTTAATTTTTTTTTTGATGGAAAATTATACCTTTTTCTTTCCCGGGCATCTCTTTGAAAATGTATTACAATTTTTATGAATTGTAAGTACATTTCCTAGGAGGTGAGGGTGGGATTTGTTGCGGTAAATTTTACCACAACAAGTTTTGCCAACCCATTTCCTCTAATAACTTTTGTTTCCTAATCCCTTCCTGTTGCGGCTCCAAAATACTCTAAAGAGTGCAGTAGAAACCTGGTCCATCAGCCAGAGGACTGCTCTTTAAGTATTTTGGAAAAGTAACCAATCTAGGTTCCATCAGAGGTGTTGGACAGGAGGTCCACCTTATTTTACGAAAGGCGGAAGAGCCACTAAATCTTCGAGTTGTCGACAGAAGGTCGAAAGAGCAGAAAGGCATGAAGATGACTCATGTCCAACGATGTGTGAACTATAATCACACCAACATAAATGTAGTATGGCCGAGTGCCCACCATAAAGTGTCGGACATCAAAGAAAAAACACAATGATGTGTTTTTCCCTTTTTTATAGTTTCTGCGCGAAGGTCTACAAAATTAAGATTTTTCCCATTTATAAATTCAACCATTTTAGTTGGAAATGGTTTAGTTCTTTCCAACAAGAATATTCTCCTCAAAATAATTATTTTGGGCCGGTTTGGGCTGGGGACTTTGCGCGTTGTGTCGTAGTTTTTCACTTGCCTTTTTAAAATAAAATATAATTGACATTTTACGGCTGAACACGTCCACTGAGCCTACGAGGATCGCATCCTCAACGCATAGGATCGCGTGCAATGGTGGTATCACCGCTCTCAGTCGCACGTCTCTGCATAGATGGGCGAGATGCTGCTGCGTGACTGAGACAAGAACACCACCACGCAAAAGATCCGAAGAGGATGGCTATATGGTCGGGGCGAAGTGGACAAGCCAGGCCTCCATTTTGAATGAAGAATTCAATTTTGGATTTTGGAGAAGATAAGATAATTTGATTTTGGAAAAAAGAATTTTTGGAAAAAAGAGAAGTGAAAAACGAGATTGTTTGACCGAGATTAAAAGATTAAGACTTAAAGGAGTAAACGATTGAGGAAATCTAGAAGTTAAATTTGAAGACATTTGAGAGGGATTTTCTTGTTGGAGAATTGTGCAAAGCTAAGTATTTCTGTGTCTGGTGGTGTCCAGAAAGTTTAGCTTGTTTATTGTTTGTTTAATTTGTTTTTAATTCGTTTTGTTTGTGACCCTATGTGGGGCAAACAAATTTAGTTGTGTAGGCCTTCGCTGAATTTTCGTAATCTCCCAAGATTGTGGGACACGTGACCCTTTTTCTCACCCTTCAATACCATTGTGATCTTCTTTTGTGTCATCGGGACACAAAACATTGTTTTCTTTTTTTTTGTTTTTCTCAAAACCTATTCCTAATTTCGAAAATAAGCCTTCTGCTTACCTCGAAATACCATTGTTATACTTTTCTTGTTGTTGAAAAGATTCTGGGTTTTAGTCCAGGCCTTCTGCCACGGTTTCCCAGACCACTAACTTCATTTTCAATAAAAATATTCAACTTCCCATTGGGAATCATAATTCGTACGTTTAATTTCTTAAAATTGAAGACCTATTTCAGATTTATATTTGGTAAGGCAAACACCATAAAAGTTTCTTGGCGCCCACTTGTAACCGAGTACACCCTGTACTCTAGTCACACATAATTTCAAATTCATCGTTTCTTTTTTTTATTAATCGAGCGCGATTAATAAAACATTGTTCATATCGAACCCACTCCCTGCTGAGCTAACGGGAGACAGCACTGCGATTGCTGTCTGGCTAGGGATATATTTTTTTTTTATTTATCTCTTATCTCTTTTGATTGAGTTTTGATCAACACACCGCTTCGTTTGGGCAGTTGCCAAAATATTTTGTTTCGTGCTGCACATCGTCGTTGTGCATTCTTTTTGTTTTGATTTGGTTTGTTCTTTTTTTTACATAATTAAATAGATTTGCGTTTCGCTTTTGGATTCGGATAATCCAAGTAGTTTAATAATAATTATAGATTATAGTTTAAATAAATTAATTCGCGATCGGTGTGTTTTCGGTTTTGTTCTAGTTGAAAATATATTCCTAGCACTGGTCCAACGGTTTTGAAAAAAAAATTTAGTAAAAATTGAAAAATGTAAAAGAAACCTGATGGCTTACCTCATTTACTCCAAAAAAACGTTTTAGGCATTGATTTTTAAGTGATTTATAAAATTTCATATGATTTTTTCAACGCTTTTTTCCCAAAATCTCAAGCACCCAAAACCATTTCAACACATTAGAGCAAGTTCGTACGACCCAGTCGTGCACTTTATTTTTTTTTGGGAAATGAATGAAGTATACGCCATCTGATTTGCATTTTATAGAACGAAATTTCAAATCTTTCACATGGGAATTAACTTCACCACTGGTGGGAACTAATTTCACTTTTGTTTGATGAAGTTAATTTAAACCGAAAGTGGGAATTAATTTCACTATTTTGTGGGAATTGATTTCACTTTTGTGTGAAATCAATTCCCACGGTGGGTGGGAGATAGCTTCACTTCTTATTACAGTAAATGATACAATTATCGTTATTGTGTTGTTTAGTTTAGCATGATAAACTGAAAAAAGGAGTGCAGAAGCGGGCTTACGAAGATGTTTAGTCCATGTTTTCTTCTTTTTTGTTTAGCTTAAAATAAAGACATAAGGATGACGGATCTGCATCAAAGTTGGGGAGTAATAATTACAAAAAATAAATAATCGCGGAATGCAGCATACTTTTAGTAAATGGTAGGACTTATTCGCGTGAATTTTTAACTAATACCTACTGAAGTTAAATTTTGCAAACATGTTGTTTTTTTACAACTTGTTTTATTTATAAGTAATTGTTTTAATGCAAACTTCATTTAAACAAAATGGGATTTCGTTTTAGTATTAAATTTGCGCATATTTTTTACTAAAACGAAATACTTTTTTTTGAAATGAAGTATGCATTAAAACAATTACTTATAAATAAAACAAGTTTGTAAAAAAAAAACAAAATGCTTTGTTTTGAAAATTAAGTTTGAGATTATATACACAAATTGATCATTCAATCATTCATATTTCTTTTAAATATGCACGAATGCTTTTTGGTTACCCTTTTTACTTGCGATTATAGGTTCTATAAGGCAAGTTATGCATTCGTAAAAAAAAAAATTTTTTTTTGAACAATCAAAATATAACATTACGATGATAGAGAAGTCGAAAAAAGTGGGTCCGACAATTGTGTCTGTCTGTCTGTCTGTCCGTCTGTCTGTATCGGGGTGCCGTGAAATAAAGTAGATAGCAATAAGGCCGAATGAGATTAAATCGACCTTATTTCCATCGCAGTGGAAATAAGGCCGAATTTACTTTTTCGTCATTATTGCCTAAACCGAAGGAAATAATGTCGAATTAAAAAGGTAGGCAATAAAAGCGAGGGAAATTTGTGTAATACCTGTTTTGGTGGGAAATTTGAAATTGGTAATTACATAGAAACATATGGAAATAAAACCGAAATATGTTTTATCCAAATTGTAATAATGACGAAATAGTATGGAATAACGCTGTATGCAAACAAATTGAAATTGGTGTTGATATCTGGTCAAACATAACAGGATATTTTCCGCACCTTCCTAATTCATATATTAAACAATTGTTAAAGTTAATATATGTATATGATTATGGAAAAATAATTTTAGCATTATTAAGAAAGCTTGATTTAAAACTACGATTTATTACGGATTTTGGAAATAAACAGTAGGTAGTGAATTATATATTTGAGTTTGCAATCAAGCCTTTCGAATAAATAGTAGTCAAATATCATATATCATATATTTTAACTTAAAGAATTGCTTAATATACAAATAAGGAAGATATAAACATAAATTTTATTGGTAATAATGTAGAATTGTCTTTTTTTTAAATGGAAATAACATCGAAAAAAATGGAAATATCATCGAAAGAAATTCCCTTGTCCATTGACTGGAAATAAAACCGAAATGGTGATCGACATTATTACCATTTTTGTTGGAAATATAATCGACTAAGAAAAAAACGCAAATTCGCTTCTATTTCCATTTTTTTGCGAAATAAAACCGATTCGACCTTATTGCTATCTACCTTATTTCACGGCACCTGTATCGGCACCTACAGCCTAAACGGCTGGACCGATTTGCTTCAAACTTGGTAGATAGTATTATTATGATGTCCTACAGGAGAGTTTTTGGAATTAGCATTCTAGCTTTAAAACTAACGGTACCTGCCATACGATTTTTAGTGAAAAATTATTTTTTCTCGAAAACGGCTAGTACGATTTTGATAAACCTTTCTGAATAATGTTTTCTGTGCAAATTTTATGTTCTGGTTGGAATAGATTTTTCAGGAAAAGTCTTATAACGGTACCTCCCATAGGACCGGTTTTTTGAAATCCGATCTTCTCGTAAGCCCTTTGACGGATTTCGATGAAATTTGTAATGTAGAAGCCCTTTTATAAAAGAAATAATATAAATTCTAAAAAATTTCAAAAAGTTTTTTTGAGTTTTTTAAAAAAGATTCATTTTTTTTTTAATTTTAGTTTTTTCCAAAAACGGTTTAATCTATTTTTAAATTTTATTTTTCTGATAAAAACTACAAAGTGCTAGAAGTTGGCATACTCAACAAAAATTTGGAATATATTTTCGCAGTTTTTCAACAACAAAAAAACAGTTTTTTGAAAAAAACTGGTCGAACGATTTAAAAAAAAATTGTTGTAAAAACTTAAAAAGTCAAAAAAACCTGATGTCTTACTTCGTTTTCTCCAAAAAAAAACGTTTAGAGTATTGATTTTTAAATGATTTATGAAATTTCATGTGATTTTTTCAACGTTTTTTCCCCAAAATTTCAAGCCCCAAGACAATTTTAACACATTAGAGCAAGTTCGTACGACCCAGTCGTGCACTTTATTTTCCTTGTATTAGTAACCTTTCCGTGCTAAGTTCTTTTGTGAGAAAAACTTTTGCTTATAAATTTTAATACATTTCTTAAATCCTTATGATTTCTTTCATTTTTCGACAGTTTTTATTTCTTGAAATTTTCAAATTTTTGATGGGAATTAATTTCACACGATTTTTTGGTGAAATTAATTCCCACTTTCGGTTTGAATTAACTTCATCAAAAAATAGTGAAATAAGTTATATAAAACCAAATGGTTTTCAGTGTTGGATTTAAAATTAATTGAAGCATTGAATTCTGAGAACAAAAATAATACTTAATTACGTAAATTTAAAAAAAAAATTAGTTTCAAAATAATTTTTTTAAATTTTTTTTTCCAAATTTTGAGTTTGAAAATTAATATTTTGAAAACGGTTCAATAGAATAACTTCATTTAAATTACAATAAAATAATAAGTTTTTGGCTTTACAAAAAGGTATAGCATGGCATTGTAGGAGTTACCGTTATTTTTTAATAATTTTTTTTTCAAAATTAAGTCATGTTTTTAGAAAATTGCCCCTCCCGGCTGAACAGAGGGGAATAGACCCCCCTCTCATACGATTTTTTTCTTGTCTCAACCCAACCTGCACGCTCTAGCTTATTGGCACAACACTCGTGAATCACCCTGTATAAAACTTGAAAACGACTGGACAAAATTAAATACTATCTTCGGTGGGTTCGTTGGTAATTTCTACGTGAAGATTTAGGAAAATAACATGCACGACTGGGTCGCACGAACTTGCTCTAATGTGTGACAGTGGTCTAGGGGCTTGAGATTTTGATAAAAATAAATTTTTCAAAATTCTTAAATAAATACTTAAACTAATTTGAGCTGAAAAAAGAGTACCATTTTATTTCTTGTATAAATCTGAATTTTGAGCATACATTTTTAAAAATCTGTATAGCCGTTTTTGAGAAAAAAAGTTTTTTTGAAAAAAATTCAAAAACGACAGTTCCTAGGTATGCAGCAAAAAGATTTATTTATAATTTTTAGAAAAAAAAATAATAGGCAGTTTTCAAAATATATATTTTTTAATTTTTTTTCTTAAAAATGCTTTTAAAAATACAAAAAAATATTTTTTTAAATATTGGCAGCAGTACAAATTGAGCTACCTACAACTATATATGTGTGATATTTCGAAAGAATCGCTTGAGTCGTTTTCGAGATAGTCTAAAGCAAAAAAAAAAACGGTCCTATGGAAAGTACCGTTCTTAGCCATTTTTTAAAACTTTTTTTTTAAATCTTTTTTCTTTTCTTTTCAAAATCGTTAGAGCCGTTTTTGAGAAAAATAAGCTTTAATTAACGGTTATATGGCAGGTACCGTTATTTTGTGAGCTAAAAAAAAAAATTTCAATTTCCCCTTTGCACAATATCTAAAAAACTCGATATACCTAGTTTGAAGCAATTCGGCTCACCCGTTTGGGCTGTAGGTGTCTATACATACAGACAGACAGGCAGACAGACAGACAGACAGACATACAGACAGACAGAATTTTTAGACCATCTTTTTTCGTCTTAGCTATTATCGTAATGTCATTTTTGATTCTTATCTCAAAACGTTTTTTTTTTCGACGAATGCATAACATGCCTTATAGTACCTATAATCGCAAGGAAAAATAAAGGCAGAAAGTTTTGGACAGGTGTCGCTGCAGGTTCAAATTTCTTTTTTCAGTTCTTTCTTATCCATTGATTTTTCGAGTGCAATATTTTACATTTACGATATGGGAGCTGGTCGAAATGCTGTATTTTAATAAAATGCACGACTGGGTCTCACGAACTTGCTCTTATGATAAGCAATTGCTTAGTGGCTGCATTTATATGGATATTAAAAAAAATTAAATTTCGAAAATTCTTTTATTTTTTAAATTAGTTTAAGAGTTTTCTCGGAAAAACTAAGTATGCAATAAAATTTCAAAGCTATATGTTAATCTAGGAAAAAAAATATTGTAAGTCGTTCGACTAATTTTTTTTAAAAAGGTTATTTTTGAAAAACTTTTCCAAAACATATTTTGAAATTTATTTGAGTATGTAAATAAACGGCAATCTGTAGTATACATTTGAAAAAATAATTTAAAAAAAACCAATATACCCGTTTCCAACATATTTCGAAACCAATTTTTTTTTGAAAAAACTATCAAAAATCAAAAAAAAAAGTTTTTGAAAATTTTGAAATGCCATAAATAAAATTATGAATGACTTCCTTTGCCCAAAATTTTATTGAAATCGGATGGATAGCTTACGAGAAAATTTGATTTGAAAATACTGGTTCTATGAGAGGTACCGTTATAAGAAAAAGTTTGAAAAATCTTTTCTGACCGAAAGATAGATTGTCTCACAAAAATAGTATTCTGAAAGTTTTATCAAAATCGTTAGAGTCGTATTTGAGAAAATCAATTTTTTTCTTCACGATTGTATGGCAGGTGACGTTATTTTTGGAACTAGAGCAAAAATTAAAAAAATTGTTCCGAGGGACGGGGACGGCTAAATAAATCCAAAATACCAAATTTGAAGCAAATCGGCCCATCCGTTCAGGCTCTAGAGGCGTGAACAGATTTAACTTTAACTTCATTTAAATTACAATAAAATAATAAGTTTTTCGCTTTACAAAAAGGTATAGCATGGCATTGTAGGAGTTACCGTTATTTTTTAATAATTTTTTTTCAAATAAAGTCATGTTTTTAGAAAATTGCCCCTCCCGGCTAAACAGAGGGGAATAGACCCCCCCCCTCCCATACGATTTTTTTCTTGTCTCAACCCAACCTACACGCTCTAGCTTATTGGCACAACACTCGTGAATCACCCTGTATAAAACTTGAAAACGACTGGACAAAATTGGACACTTTCTTCTGTGGGTTGGTTGGTAATTTCTACGTGAAGGTTAAGGAAAAAAATAAAGTCAGAAAGTTTTGGACAGGTGTCGCTGCAGGTTCAAATTTCTTTTTTCAGTTCTTTCTTATCCATTGATTTTTCGAGTGCAATATTTTACATTTACGATATGGGAGCGGGTCGAAATGCTGTAAAATGCACGACTGGGTCTCACGAACTTGCTCTTATGATAAGCAATTGCTTAGTGGCTGCATATATGGATATTAAAAAAAAAAATTAAATATCGAAAATTCTTTTATTTTTTAAATTAGTTAAAGAGTTTTCTCGGACAAACTATGTATGCAATAAAATTTTAAAGCTATGTATATGTTAATCTAGGAAAAAAAATATTGTAAAACGTTCGACTAGTTTTTTTTTAAAAAGGTTATTTTTGAAAAACTTTTCTAAAAAATATTTTGAAATTTACGTGATTAGGTAAATATACGGCAATCTGTAGTATACATTTGAAAAAATCGATGATGAAAAACGAAAAGATGAAAAAAATTAAGATCTTTCAAAATTTTGTTTATTTTTAGTGGACTGTATTCAAGTAAATTCAAAATTAATATTTTAGTGACCTTTAGTCCAAATGCGTTTCGCCCAGGTACAACAGTTGGGCTCATCAGTTAGATGCTGTTGTACCCTTCTAAGACGCAAAATTTTGGTCGATGATTACCGACTCTTATTAAAATTACAGCATGAAAATACTGTGAATTTTAACTTTTAGGGGAATTTGTTTAAATTCATGCACCTAAAATTAATATAGCCCGTGGTCTGGCCGAAGTTATCGATGATGAAAAACGAAAAGATGAAAAAAATGAATATTTTTCAAAATTTTGTTTATTTTTAGTGGACTGTATTGAAGTAAATTCAAAATTAAGATTTTAGTGACCTTTAGTCCAAATGCGTTTCGCCCAGGTACAACAGTTGGGCTCATCAGTTAGATGCTGTTGTACCCTTCTAAGACGCAAAATTTTGGTCGATGATTACCGACTCTTATTAAAATTACAGCATGAATATACTGTGAATTTTAACTTTAAGGGGAATTTGTTTAAATTCATGCACCTAAAATTAATATAGCCCGTGTTCTGGCCGAAGTTATCGATGATGAAAAACGAAAAGATGAAAAAAATGAATATTTTTCAAAATTTTGTTTATTTTTTGTGGACTGTATTGAAGTAAATTCAAAATTAAGATTTTAGTGACCTTTAGACCAAATGCGTTTCGCCCAGGTACAACAGTTGGGCTCATCAGTTAGATGCTGTTGTACCCTTCTAAGACGCAAAATTTTGGTCGATGATTACCGACTCTTATTAAAATTACAGCATGAAAATACTGTGAATTTTAACTTTTAGGGGAATTTGTTTAAATTTGTGCACCTAAAATTAATATAGCCCGTGGTCTGGCCGAAGTTTTCGATGATGAAAAACGAAAAGATGAAAAAAATGAATATTTTTCAAAATTTTGTTTATTTTTAGTGGTATTGAAGTAAGCTCAAAATTAAGATTTTAGTGACCTTTAGTCCAAATGCGTTTTGCCCAGGGACAACAGCTGGGCTCATCAGTTAGATGCTGTTGTACCCTTCTAAGACGCAAAATTTTGGTTGATGATTACCGACTCTTATTAAAATTACAGCATGAATATACTGTGAATTTTAACTTTTAGGGGAATTTGTTTAAATTCATGCACCTTAAATTAATATAGCCGTGGTCTGGCCGAAAATATCGATGATGAAAAACGAAAAGGTGAAAAAAATGAATATTTTTCAAAATTTTGTTTATTTTTAGTGGACTGTAATGAAGTAAATTCAAAATTAAGATTTTAGTGACCTTTAGTCCAAATGCGTTTCGCCCAGGTACAACAGTTGGGCTCATCAGTTAGATGCTGTTGTACCCTTCTAAGACGCAAAATTTTCGTGGATGATTACCGACTCTTATTAAAATTACAGCATGAATATACTGTGAATTTTAACTTTTAGGGGAATTTGTTTAAATTCATGCACCTAAAATTAATATAGCCCGTGTTCTGGCCGAGTTATCGATGATGAAAAACGAAAAGATGAAAAAAATGAATATTTTTCAAAATTTTGTTTATTTTTTGTGGACTGTATTGAAGTAAATTCAAAATTAAGATTTTAGTGACCTTTAGTCCAAATGCGTTTCGCACAATTACAGCATGAATATACTGTGAATTTTAACTTTTAGGGGAATTTGTTTAAATTCATGCACCTTAAATTAATATAGCCCGTGGTCTGGCCGAAGTTATCGATGATGAAAAACGAAAAGGTGAAAAAAATGAATATTTTTCAAAATTTTGTTTATTTTTAGTGGACTGTATTGAAGTAAATTCAAAATTAAGATTTTAGTGACCTTTAGTCCAAATGCGTTTCGCCCAGGTACAACAGTTGGGCTCATCAGTTAGATGCTGTTTTACCCTTCTAAGACGCAAAATTTTGGTCGATGATTACCGACTCTTATTAAAATTACAGCATGAATATACTGTGAATTTTAACTTTTAGGGGAATTTGTTTAAATTCATGCACCTAAAATTAATATAGCAGGTGTTCTGGCCGAAGTTATCGATGATGAAAAACGAAAAGATGAAAAAAAATGAATATTTTTCAAAATTTTGTTTATTTTTTGTGGACTATATTGAAGTAAATTCAAAATTAAGATTTTAGTGACCTTTAGTCCAAATGCGTTTCGCCCAGGTACAACAGTTGGGCTCATCAGTTAGATGCTGTTGTACCCTTCTAAGACGCAAAATTTTGGTCGATGGTTACCGACTCTTATTAAAATTACAGCATGAATATACTGTGAATTTTAACTTTTAGGGGAATTTGTTTAAATTCATGCAACTAAAATTAATATAGCCCGTGGTCTGGCCGAAGTAATCGGTGATGAAAAACGAAAAGATGAAAAAAATTAATATTTTTCAAAATTTTGTTTATTTTAAGTGGTCTGTATTGAAGTAAATTCAAAATTAAGATTTTAGTCACCTTTAGTCCAAATGCGTTTCGCCCAGGTACAACAGTTGGGCTCATCAGTTAGATGCTGTTGTACCCTTCTAAGACGCAAAGTTTTGGTGGATGATTACCGAATATACTGTGAATTTTAACTTTTAGGGGAAAAAACAAACTCCCCTAAAAGTTAAAATTCACAGTATATTCATGCTGTAATTTTAATAAGAGTCGGTAATCATCGACCAAAATTTTGCGTCTTAGAAGGGTACAACAGCATCTAACTGATGAGCCCAACTGTTGTACCTGGGCGAAACGCATTTGGACTAAAGGTCACTAAAATCTTAATTTTGAATTTACTTCAATACAGTCCACTAAAAATAAACAAAATTTTGAAAAATATTCATTTTTTTCATCTTTTCGTTTTTCATCATCGATAACTTCGGCCAGACCATGGGCTATATTAATTTTAGGTGCATGAATTTAAACAAATTCCCCTAAAAGTTAAAATTCACAGTATATTCATGCTGTAATTTAAATAAGATTCGGTAATCATCGACCAAAATTTTGCGTCTTAGAAGGGTACAGCAGCATCTAACTGATGAGCCCAACTGTTGTACCTGGGCGAAACGCATTTGGAATAAAGGTCACTAAAATCTTAATTTTGAATTTACTTCAATACAGTCCACTAAAAATAAACAAAATTTTGAAAAATATTCATTTTTTTCATCTTTTCGTTTTTCATCATCGATAACTTCGGCCAGACCACGGGCTATATTAATTTTAGGTGCATGAATTTAAACAAATTCCCCTAAAAGTTAAAATTCACAGTATATTCCTGCTGTAATTTTAATAAGAGTCGGTAATCATCGACCAAAATTTTGCGTCTTAGAAGGGTACAACAGCATCTAACTGATGAGCCCAACTGTTGTACCTGGGCGAAACGCATTTGGACTAAAGGTCACTAAAATCTTAATTTTGAATTTACTTCAATACAGTCCACTAAAAATAAACAAAATTTTGAAAAATATTCATTTTTTTCATCTTTTCGTTTTTCATCATCGATAACTTCGGCCAGACCACGGGCTATATTTATTTTAGGTGCATGAATTTAAACAAATTCCCCTAAAAGTTAAAATTCACAGTATTTTCATGCTGTAATTTTAATAAGAGTCGGTAATCATCGACCAAAATTTTGCGTCTTAGAAGGGTACAACAGCATCTAACTGATGAGCCCAACTGTTGTACCTGGGCGAAACGCATTTGGACTAAAGGTCACTAAAATCTTAATTTTGAATTTACTTCAATACAGTCCACTAAAAATAAACAAAATTTTGAAAAATATTCATTTTTTTCATCTTTTCGTTTTTCATCATCGATAACTTCGGCCAGACCACGGGCTATATTAATTTTAGGTGCATGAATTTAAACAAATTCCCCTAAAAGTTAAAATTCACAGTATATTCATGCTGTAATTTTAATAAGAGTCGGTAATCATCGACCAAAATTTTGCGTCTTAGAAGGGTACAACAGCATCTAACTGATGAGCCCAACTGTTGTACCTGGGCGAAACGCATTTGGACTAAAGGTCACTAAAATCTTAATTTTGCATTTGAAAAAATAATTTAAAAAAATTAATATACCCGTTTCCAACATATTTCGAAACCCAATTTTTTTTATTGAAAAAATTATCAAAAATCAAAAAAAAAAAAGTTTTTGAAAATTTTGAAATGCCATATTAATAAAATTATGAATGACTTCCTGTGACCAAAATTCTATTGAAATCGGATGTATAGCTTACGAGAAAATTTGATTTAAAAATACTGGTTCTATGAGAGGTACCGTTATAAGAAAAAGTTTGAAAAATCTTTCCTGACCAAAAGATAGATTGTCTTACAAAACTAGTATTCTGAAAGTTTTGTCAAAATCGTTAGAGCCGTTTTTGAGAAAATCAATTTTTTTCTTCACGATTGTATAGCATGTGATGTTATTTTTGGGCCTAGAGCAAAAATTAAAAAAAATGTTCCGAGGGACGGGGACGGCTAAATAAATACCAAATTTGAAGCAAATCGGCCCATCCGTTCAGGGTCTAGAGGCGTGAACAGACATACAGACAGACAGATAGACAGACGGACGGAATTTCCAGACCAACTTTTTGTGACTTTTTTATCATCGTTATGTCATGTGTGATTGTTATCTCAAATTTTTTTTTTGCACGAATCCATAACTTGTCTATAGTACCTATAATCGCAAGTAAAAATACTGTATGTTGAAAATTCTGTGATCATAAATCATAATACTGTTTGGTTAATATTCTGTATTTCAAAATTCCGTAAATCAAAAATACTGTATTTCAAAAGTCAAAATGCTTTATTAGCAAAATACTATTTCTCATACTGCCGCGTTAAGTTGAAAAGCCGTATCTATATTTATGGCGTTTTTGAGTTAGGACCATTTTTGAAATATTTGGGATGATAATTATTTTATTTTTTAAGAATAAAAGCCGTATTTGACTTCCTTCCTGGTTCAAAACGCTTATGAAATATAACGTATGTACAAACTGCTATGGCGTTATTAAGAAACATTGACGTATCTACACTTTTTAAGAAAAAAAGCTGTAACTACCATATTCTTTTGTAGATACGGATACGGCAAATAATCCTAATATGAATGTACAAAAAATGTAGATAAGTACGTCATTTTCTCTTAGTAACAACTAAATAGGCCGAAGTCAAATCACATGCGAGCACGAGCTTTTTCTCGTAAGCCACTTGACGGATTTCGGCGAAATTTTTAATGTGGAAGCCCTTTTATAAACAAAATAAAATTATTTTAGATTTAAGACTGTTTTTATCGTGGTTATATGACATTGTAGAACATGAAATTTTTTTACGGACTTACCGCGATTGAATTTTTAATCAAAAAGTTTTGATTTATTTCCCGACGATTCGACAGGGTTACACTTATCGTGGTCACGGGTTGACTGATAGCTCGTGGGTGGATCATTTTTATTCTCTCATCTATGTTCTTGTGCGTAAAGGGTACCGGTGCTTTGGTTGTGATTGCGGATGAGCTGGTACTTGTTGTTGCAACTGTGATGATTGTTGTTGTTTTTGTGAATATATGTACTCTTGTGAGCATGAATAGTGTCAGTTGGCAGATTATTTTGATTTTTGTTTTTGTGTTAAGCTTGGATTTTGTTAAGCTTTAAAACATTTATTAGTGGATCCCATGCAGAAGAAAGATTAAAGCTTTGATCTCGATTGAAATTCGAATGCATTTTTATTTCTATTGCTTCTCGTACCAATCCAGGTACATAAAATCTTTCTGTGGAAATCGATTAAGCTTGATCGAATCGTATGAAGTGTTCCTCATTATAGGCTAAATGCTCACATATGGCCGATTTTGTCACTTCATTCTTTTGAATGGATTTTATATGCTCCTTCAGTCTTGTGGATTGCTCTTTTTGTCTCTCCTATATAAGATGAGCCGCAACTACACGGCACAGAATAAACTCCTGGATTTTGCAGTGGAATTTTATCTTTTGGAGATCTTAGAAGCTGGCGGATTTTTTCTGGTGGCTTGAAAACCAATTTTATGCCATGTTTCGATAAGATTCTTCCAATTACTTCTGAAACGCCTTTTCTATACGGAAGAAAAGCTCGTTTTTCATTTTGTTGAGTTAAGTTTTCTGAAACTGTTCTTTCTTTTTGTTTCCAAGAACGTTGTTTGGAACTATAGCCATTTTTTATAAGAGCTGCGTCAACATGTTTTAACTCTTCTACACGATGATCATTGTCACAGATTGTATTCGCTCTATTCACAAGAGCCGATACCACAGAGGTGAATTTCGATGGATGGTGATGAGAAGCAGCATGTAAGTATCTATCGGTATGGGTGGGCTTTCTATATACCGTGTGTCCGGTTCCATCTTGTTTTTTTTTATAATTTTTACATCTAAAAATGCCAGGGAGTTATCTTCTTCCATTCCATTGTAAATTTTATTTTTGGATGTACCGAATTTAAGTGGTTGAGAAATGTATCAACATCATTTTTGTCGTCAATATATCTTTTCCAAATAATTGGCTTGATAGAAGATGTCTCTATTGCCTGTTCCTCAAAATGTTTCATCCAAATGTCTGCAATAATTGGAGCAAGTGGAGTACCCATTGCTACTCCGTCAACTTGTAAATAAAATTTCTCATTATATAGGAAGTATCCGGATGTAAGGCACACGTGAAGAAGTTCTAGTAATTTTGAGTCTTCATCGGAGGAAGATAACTTGGTTTTTATTATATCTAGGCATTCTAGTACTGGAACATTCGTGAACAAAGATGTTACATCGAAACTTGCCATTATTTCATTTTCTTTTACATTCATATCTTTTATTATTGAAACAAAATGCTTTGAGTTTGTTACCGAGGAAAAGCAATTATTAACCTGTGATGCTTTTTTATACTTAGGCTGAGGTAGGCTCGTCGAAGTCCAGGGTTGTTCCCAAAGAAAGCGAAAACTCAGGGTTGAAGAGTGTTGAACTCCGAAATAACAATTTTTTTTTATTTATCAAAAGATTCTTAACAAGTTACTTCATATACGGACTTAATAATAAAACTTAATTAATAATTCGATGTACAATATAGTATTAAATAGCTTAAATAATTTGGCCTGTAGGGTTTATCCTACGAGAAGAAGCGATTCAAACTATATTTTGTCTATTGAGTTGCCTCTATGACAATAATTGGTTTTAGGTCTGTAGAGATTCTTGAAAAGAAAAGCTCCACGACAAGAAACGAATTAGGTCTGCAGAGATTCCTGAAAAGAAGCGCTCCACGACAAGAAACTGATTAGGTCTGTAGAGATTCTTTGAAAAGAAGAGCTCCACGACAAGAAACTGATTAGGTCTGTAGAGATTCCTGAAAGGAAGCGCTCCACGACAATAAACTGATTAGGTCTGTAGAGATTCTTTGAAAAGAAGAACTCCACGACAAGAAACTGATTAGGTCTGTAGAGATTCCTGTAAGGAAGCGCTCCACGACAAGAAACTGATTAGGTCTGTGGTGAAGCTTACGACTGCAGCAACCCCACGACAATAAACGGATTAGGTCTGTAGAGATTCTTACAAAGAAGAGCTCCACGACATGAAACAAATTAGGTCTGTGTTGCAGCTTACAATGGCAGCTACCCCACGACAAGAAACTGATGGCCTAATGCCTTTACTTCAAAATATATTAACGTTTCTGCTGGTATTCCCCGCAGCGTACCTTCGAGATTTCGTATTCCCGGTATTCTATGAAATAGAATCGTATACCAATGGCTGGGAGCTCGAGTCTGATTTTCCATACAAATTTCGCTTATACTTATGGAATATTACAGTAATAAGGAAGTGTGAATTATAAAATTAAAGGTAAACAATTTTAGTACTAAGATAATTCCTTCTGTTTGTTGGATATTTCTGCTGGTTATTATCATGTGTGTGTTCGGAGTTGGTTGGTAGTCCAAATCAGCGGTACGGGGCGGAGGGGTGGTTGGTTTTGCTTCACTTGCTGGCCTCTGATGTAAACCTGATGTTGTGAAAAATCGTCGTGGTGATTGTGACGGCGTTCGGTGGCGGTTGGTGGCGGTCGGTGGTGGTCGGTGATGATGGTCACAGGCTGATGCACTCATCATGGTGATTGTGACGGCGGTCGGTGGCGGTCAGTGGCGGTAGGTGGTCTTCGGTGATGATGGTCACAGGCTGATGCACTCATCATGGTGATTGTGGGACGGTGTGACGGCGGTTGGTGGCAGTGAGGAAAATGTGTAACTTCGTTACATTCCCAGCTTGCTTACGGGACAAGGACTTTCTCTCCAAAGTGTTGGTCGGTATGTGTTTTTTTTTGTGTTTTTATGTATTTTTTTCTCATATATTTTTTAAATAGCTATTGTTTTTTTTTTTTTTTTTTTTTTTTTTTGTATTTTTTTGTATTTTTTTTTCCTGTATATAAAAAAGGAGACAACTTATTTTAATTCATTTATTTCGGTAAAAACAACAATTCAATTCATACTCTTAAAAGTAAAAAAACTATAACAAAAAAATACAGGCTTCATAACAACTAAAGGCGGGGTTAGGTCCTAGTCCTGGTCGACGTCGATACATTTTTTCTGGCCCTCGAATCGTAACTCGGCCCTGGTGCCCTTCCTATTCATCAATACCAGGATGCGGCCCCATATACGTTGAATCACAAACGTTCCGTAATGCTTTCTGCCTCGCAGTTTGATTCCCTCGAATGGGTCGAAAGGAACCTGGCGTACCGTGTCGTCCTTCGGATCAAATGGAGCAGTCGGCATCTTCCCAACGGCGCGGCTACTGTGACTGTATTCGGCTCTGGGAAGTAGATTTGTCCGCTACCATCCAGTAGTACCGCGTACTTGGCTTCGTTCTGGTCCGAACGCTAGGCAGCCGCTGGTTCGTTAAAACTGCCTGCTTCTTTGGTGCTAGCTGGAGAGCTGTGGTGACCACAATCCTCGGTCTTGGCTTTGCAGGGCGCTGCGAACTGCGACAGATAACCTCTTCCGCCGGAGTATCGACTGCAACCAGGACGAGATAAGTCATCTGGGGCTATGGTTTTCCTTGATTCTTGCTGGGCGGTTTCGGCAGGTACAAGTTTCGGGCTTGATTCTGTGATTTTCTTTACTCGTGCAAACCAAGCTTCCTCGGCCTTCTTCCGTTGCATGCGTACCTGCTCTAGCCCTTCTGATAGAGATGTCTTCGGGAAAATTGGCACTACGGCTTCCAAACCATGAATGGGCTTCGAGCTGCGGGCTGCGGGATGTCTGGTGTCCAAACGGAGGATCGCCGGTTCCTCCCTTTTGGGCGGCTTCACCTTGCTCGGTCGGGTCGGTTGTCGCGTCCAAGGGTTGTTACGGTAAGATTTACCGCAACAAAAATCATTCTTTTGGTTCTTAAAACCTTGTCAAATCGTGCGCTTTTGGCACGGTTAAACTCTCGATAATTGTTTCCGCTCCATCCCAACCATTCCTTTTCTTACCCACATTTTGAGTCCGTTGTCCTCTGGGAGTTTTGAGAGTGACTCAGAGAGGATAACAAAGCAGGTTATTTTCCATCAGGTTAAGCCAGCGGACGAGCTGCAGACTTGCCCGCAACGTATTCTAATTTAATCGTGCTGAGCCAGCGGATGAGCTGGAGACTCACACGCATCAGTCTATCGTGTTGAGCCAGCGGACGGGCTGGAGACTCACACGCATAGTAAAGAAAGTGATGAAGCTTTCCAACGAGTTCGAAAGAGGAGCCCACAACAACACAACAAAGAGTGAATTATAGTCACACCAACATAAATTTAGAATGGCCGAGTGCCCACCGTAAAGTGTCGGATATCAAAGAAAGATCGTAATGATGTGTTTTCCCCTTTTTAAATATTATCTGCGCGGAGGTCTACGGAATTAAGATAATTCTTGTTCATTTTGTACCATTTTAGTTGGAAAATGGTTAGGATTCTTTCCAACAAAAATATTCTTCTCAAAGCAATTAGTTTGGGCCGGTTTGGGCTGGGGACTTTGCGCGTGGTGTCGTAGTTTTTCACTTGCCTTTTAAAATTAAATATAATTGACGTTATGCGGCTGAACACGTCCACTGAGCCTACGAGGATCGCATCCTCAACGCATAGGATCGCGTGCAATGGTTGTATCACCGCTTTAAGTCGCACGTCTCTGCATATATGGGCGAGATGCTGCTGCATGACTGAGACAAGAACACTACCACGCAAAAGATCCGAAGAGGATGGCTATATGGTCGGGGCGAAGTGGACAAGCCAAGCCTCCATTTTGAATGACAATTCAATTTTGGATTTGATAGAAAAAAGAAGCAATTTTTGAGATTTAAGAAAAAGATTTTGAAAAAAAGTGAAAAACTAGGAAGCGAAACCGGAAAAAAATAGAAGTTTAAAGTTGTAGAAGAAAGACTGTTGATTAAAATCTTGGAGGCGTCAAGCGTTGAAGAAGGATATTCTTGTTGGAAAATATTGATAAAGCTAAGTATTTCTTTGTCTGGTTGTGTCCAGAAAAAATTTTTACTTGTTCTGTTACGTTCTAATTTTGTTAAATTCGTTTTTGTTTGTGACCCTATGTGGGGCAAAAAAATTTATATACTCGTAAAGTAGACCTTCGCTGAATGTTCGTTTTTCTCCCAAGATTGTGGGACCCGTGACCTTTGTTTTGACCTTATAACTTTTCATTACTATTGTGACCTTTCTTTGTGTCCATTTGGCACAAACCATTGTTTGCTTTTTTTTTATTTGCTCCTATTTTTTTTTATTTTCGAGAATTAGCCTTCTGCTAACCTCGAAAAACTATTGTTCTTACTTTTCTTTTTGTGAAAAGACTCTGGGTTTTCGTCCAGGCCTTCTGCCAAGGTTTCCCAGACCAATAACTACCCGTCAATAAAATAATACAACTTCACATTGGGAATAATAATTCAATTGTTTTCTTTGTTAAATATTGAAGACATTTTCAGATTTATATTGGTAAGGCAGACACCATAAACGTTTCCTGGCGCCCACTTAAAACCGAGTACACCCAGTACTCTGATTTAATTCAAATAAACATTTTTTTTTGTTGTCTTCCATATATTTTTTTTCTTTAATATCGATTTTATCGCGTTAATCTTTTCGAACCCACCCCTCGCTGAGCAGTCGGAAGGTGGTTGTATTAAAAAAATACAAAACTTGTTTGGTCGCACTTTACCTCTTTCATCCTCTCCAATTCCTTTTTTTATTTTGATGTTTCAAGTTGATATCATTATCGATATCAACTTTCGGTGCGCCGGTTGCGCAAATTGTTTATTCGTTTTTTTACTTGCTATCTTGTTTATTTGTTCGGGATTCGATTAATCCCAGTCGTGGTTTTTAAGTTCGTATTTTAATAATAATTAGCTAATCATCCTAAATAATGAATAATAATTCGCGGTAAAGTGCACTTAACAAATTGGCGCCCAACGTGGGGCTAACCTCGAAAAACTATTGTTCTTGCTTTTCTTTTTGTTTAAAAGACTCTGGGTTTTCGTCCAGGCCTTCTGCCAAGGTTTCCCAGACCAATAACTACCCGTCAATAAAATAATACAACTTCCCATTGGGAATAATATTCAATTGTTTTCTTTGTCAAATATTGAAGACATTTTCAGATTTATA
Source organism: Platycheirus albimanus (assembly GCA_916050605.2). Taxonomy (NCBI): domain Eukaryota; kingdom Metazoa; phylum Arthropoda; class Insecta; order Diptera; family Syrphidae; genus Platycheirus; species Platycheirus albimanus. The sequence goes on from OU696696.1 coordinate 335,602,715, forward strand.
TTGGTAAGGCAAACACCATAAACGTTTACTGGCGCCAACTTATTCTGATTTAATTCAAATAAACATTTTTTTTTATTGTCTTCCACATATTTTTTTTCTTTAATATCGATTTTATCGCGTTAATCTTTTCGAACCCACCCCTCGCTGAGCAGTCGGAAGGTGGTTGTATAAAAAAATACAAAACTTGTTTGGTCGCACTTTACCTCTTTCATCTTCTCCAATTCCTTTTTTTATTTTGACGTTTCAAGTTGATATCATTATCGATATCAACTTTCGGTGCGCCGGTTGCGCAAATTGTTTATTCGTTTTTTTACTTGCTATCTTGTTTATTTGTTCGGTATTCGATTAATCCCAGTCGTGGTTTTTAAGTTCGTATTTTAATAATAATTAGCTAATCATCCTAAATAATAAATAATAATTCGCGGTAAAGTGCACTTAACAAATTGTCACTCGAAAGCTCAATTGGTTGTTGCCATTGTTGCTCACCCGGCGCGTTTTTAGTGCTAGGGGCAGTTGTGCGTCGGGCGATACGCTCGGGTGACGACAGACGATGAAACCTCGGGCTCGGTGATCGCGACTCTCGTCGTTTCTTCGGTTGGCCTGGTGGAAATCGGGTGGCAGTTTCTACGGCCTTAACTTTCTCCATTTCGTATTTTTTTGTGGGAGATAAATTTAGCTTATGTAATCGCTATTTCGTGGCCAAATGATGACTGCTGGTATTCTTGCTTTGTGCTGGATTTGAACAATATAAAATACTCGGCTGATGTCCTCTTCGGTCGGCGATCTGTTGACTACTGCGAAATTCTTTAGATATTTTATTCTTGGCGCTTCCCTTATACGTGTGAGCAACTTCGTCAGCTGATGCTTTTGTATAGTAAAATCTAAGATAGGGGGCCAGTTTCTCGGTAATTGACTCCGGACGATAGGACGTGTGCCTTCTTATACACCTGTTCTCCTATACTGGGGCACCACGCCCGACGTCTCAGGTTGTAATGCTTTGCTTGCGTTTGCTTAGCTCTTTGGAGGTGTACACGGGTGAGTTCGAATAATGCTTGCATACGCTCCTTACGGGTGTTAATCTCTTCTGTTGCGGAACTGGCTGGTAAAGACGTCAGGAATTCATTCAGTGCACGGAGCTCCCGTCCGAAGTTGAGCAAAGCAGGTGAAAATCCGGTGGACTCATGTCGGCTAGAATTCAGCGCGAAGGTCAACTCTGGTATGTTTTCGTTCCAAGTGCGGTGGTTGTCTCGGACGTATTGGGCGATCATGGTCTTCAAGCCTCGGTTCACTCGCTCGGTGGGATTTTCTTGGGGCGTGTATGGGGCGGTCAGCCGGTGGTTGACTCCCCACTCTGCGAGAAACTCTTAAAATTTGTGGCTGGTGAACTGAGCTCCATTGTCCGAGATGAACTGCCGGGGGAAACCAAAGCGTGTGAAGATCCGTTCCCGCACAGCTTGAATCAAGCTCGGAGTTTTTGCGGCCCTCAAAGGTACGGCTTCTACCCACTTGGTAAACTGGTCGGTCATTACAAAGAGGATCGTGTGATCTTTCATAGATTGTGGCAAAGGTCCAACGAAATCCGCACAGAGATTCTCCCATGGTTCCCCCACAGGGGTTGAGTACATGAGACCGCTGAGTTTAAGTTGGGACGCTTTGTATCGGTTACAGATATCACATTGTCGCACATACTTGCTTATGTCCCGAAACATTCCGGGCCAGTAGTATCGCCTAGCTATGAGTGACGTAGTTTTGGCTACTCCTGAGTGCCCAGCGGTAACAGCGTCGTGATTCTCCATCAAGATGCGGGTTCGGTCAGTGATAGGTACGCATAACTTCCATTTGTGTGGTTGTGACGAGGTGAGCGGTTCGGTCAGCGTGAATCTACGGTATAGTCGATCTTCCACAAGATTATATTCAGGGTATCGGGAAGGATCGTGCTTTACTTGGTCAAGCTTCTTCTGCAACCAATCGAGCTTAGCATCCCACGAAGCGGCGAGCATGTCGGTTTCATTCAGTGGTAACGGGTCCCGAGATAGCGCGTCTGCAACCACATTCATCGCCCCCTTCCGGTACTGGATATCGAAGTCATACTGTTGTAACTCCAACGCCCAACGCGAATGCACCCATTTGAGGGAATGGTGGTCGGTTATGACGAAAAAGTGGTAACCTTCGAGGTAAGGGCGCATTTTTCTTATACCCCACAGGATTGCAAGACACCCTTTTTCTGTGGTTGCGTATTTCTGTTCTAACTCAGTCAATGTACGACTGGCGTACGCTATCACTCTTTCGTTTCCCTCAGAGTTCTGTGTGAGCACGATACCCAGTCCGAAGTTGCTCGCGTCGGTCTGCAACGTAAACGGTAAGTCAAAATTTGGGCAAGCCAATACCGGTGCTTCCGTTAGCTTTCTCTTGAGCAGATCGAATGCTTCTTAGTGACTCGGGTTCCACTCCCACTTGACGGTCTTCTTTAGCAGACTGGTTAGAGGTGCAGCAAACGTTGAAAAGTCTTTAATGAATCGACTGTACCACGAACATATTCCCAATATTCGGCGCAGCTCCCGGGTGTTGGCTGGTGCGCTCAAACCTTGCACGGCAGAGACCTTTTCAGGGTCAGTATGGATCCCCTCTTTACTCACGACGTGGCTTAGATACTTGAGGCTTTCTCGGCAAAAGTTACATTTGTCCTTATTCAACTTTAAGTTGGCGGAGCGCAACCTCCTGAATACTTCGGTTAAATGCTGAATATGCTCGGTGAACGTCGCACTGATCACTATGATATCGTCTAGATATACAAGCACGTGATCGAGCATATCCGCTCCAAAAATAGCGTCCATTGCCCTCTGGAAAGTGGCTCCTGCTGAATGCAGCCCGCAAGGCATGACATTCCACTCGTAGAGTCCTCGGCCCGGAACGGTGAAAGCGGTATAAGGGCGGTTTTGTGGCTCCAACGCAATTTGCCAGTACCCCTGTTTCAAGTCGATAGTAGATATAAGTTTGGCTCCATGTAACTTGTCAAGGATCGACACTATGAAGGGCAATGGGTAAGCATCCTTTACAGACAACTCGTTAAGTTGCCGAAAGTCTACACATACCCTCCAAGATCCGCCTTTCTTCCTCACCAGTACTATCGGGGAGCTGTAGGGGCTTTTCGAGGGACTTATTTTCCCTGTCCTCAATAATTCATCCACTTCTTCGTCGATAACTTTCTGCATCGCGGGATTCCTCGGGTAGTACCGTTGTTTGAAAGGTTCTGAAGATTTGAGCCGGATTCGATGCGGTGGAACCTTTGCTAACTCCTGAATTTCCTCGAATTTGGGTAACTCTGCTTTTAAAAACTCTTCCAGTTCTTCTTGCTGTCGGGCGGGCAAATGCGACGCAGCTGAAGACGTCGGGTTGTTAGAAGGAGCGGTTTGCGGTGGCGATACTGGCGATAGATTTTCCGCCCATTGTCATGTTCAGACCTGCTTTGTTTAACAAGTCCATCCCCAACAAGGCGTCCACTGCTAAAGAAGGGAGGTACGTTACTTCTGTCGTCAAAGCAGCGCCTCCTAGGAAGAAGGTGGCAGTGTAATGCTCCGTCGTCATCACAGGTGCCCCATTCGCCAATTGAATAGCTCGCATCAGGAGATTTAGATCTCGGAATATTTGCCTCAAAGGCTGGCCGACAAAGGTTTTGGTCGAACCGGTGTCGACTAGAGCCTGATACTCCTGGTCTTCCACTCTAATTGCAACGAAATAACGAGGATTTTGTTCGGGCGGGGTGTTTACTACGGCTACAGCTTGTCGGTGGCATGAGCAATCCTTCGTAAGCCGACCATCTTCCCCGCAGAACGAACAAAACATCCTGCCCGTTCAGGTGACATGTTTCCCTCCGATGGCCCCGCTGTTTGCAGTTCCAGCAGTGCGTGTTTTGGTCGAAGGGTGCGGGAGGTGGCGGTAATCGAGCGGCTGGGGGAAGTTCGCCGGTTATTGCGGGTATTGGGCGTGAATTACGGTCGTCACTTTTGATAGACTCAAACTCCTCAGCTAGATAAGCCAACTCGTCTAAGGTTTCGAAATCCTTGCGTCGTATATAGTATCGGTACTCCGGCCTCATATTGCCGAAGATCCTGTCAATGTTTTTGGTTGCCGACATATGCGGGTGCTGATGTAGCAAGTACTGGGCGGACAAGATGTATTCTTTGGCCTTTTCTCGCGGCCCTTGTCGCTTTCTGAATATCTCCTCTTCCAACCTGTGTAAGTATCGGGCAGGTAGGAAGTGACTAATAAAAGCCTCTCGGAATACTTCCCACGAGGAAAAACTATCCCTTTTTATACGCAGCCATTCCAATGCACTACCCCGGAATATTTCAGGCAACGTTCGCAGTACGTCGTTAAGTGGGATATCGTAGCATCGGGTTAACTCAGTGAGCCTTTCCACGAATTCCAAAGGGTTGCAAAAGGAATTGAAACGGAGTCCCCACTTGCGGACGGTATCCATTACCTCAGCTTCATAGCTGAGAGTACGTCGGCTTGAAGAAGGCGAGTGCTGGATGCTTTGTATCTCTGGCTGCGTATTTCGGGATGGACTGGGGTTCGTCGCTGGTTTGCCTGATCCGGGTTTTTGTGCATCGGTTGCGGGGCAGCTGGTGGTGGTCTAGGCGGTTGGATCGGTGGCACCTTGAAGCTGATTTCCTCGTATAAAGGGGTGGCGGTTCGGGCTGGACTTATTCGTCCTAAGTTCGGGCCGGTATTCAATGCCGGTGGTGCGGTGGGTTTACTAGTGGAGTTAGGTTCCGCAGGTGAATCTTCTTCCAACCTTTGCTCCACTACTTCTTCCCATTTCTCACAAAGGTTTTGGGTCGAGCCATGAGTTCGAACTTTTTTGAGATGTACACTCAAACGCTGGCGTAAATCTTACACCCTCCCGTCTGTGTCTAGGTGAAGATGCTCTAGCGTCTCGACTAATTCAGATTTCTTCATGTAATGGATAAATCCCAGATTCTTTAGGATGTTCTGGTCTTCCATGTCGGCTCCCAGTCGGTTTTCTTCCATATCGTCCCCTGGTCGAATCTGGCTGTCTTCGTTATCGGACATGTTGTGGTGGACGGTTATATAATTCAAGCTGGATAGGCTGTTATCGGTGGTACCTCTCGAAGGCTCCTGGTCGGTCGGCGGTCGGAGTTCGGTTGAGTCTTCTAAAGGTCCCTGCTTGGGCGCCAATTTGTGATGCTTTTTTATACTTAGGCTGAAATAGGCTCGTCGAAGTCCAGGGTTGTTCCCAAAGAAAGCGAAAACTCAGGGTTGAAGAGTGTTGAACTCCGAAATAACAATGTTTTTTTTACTTGCGATTATAGCTCCTATAAGGCAAGTTATGGATTCGTGCAGAAAAAAAAATTTGAGATAACAATCACACATGACATTACGATGATGGAGAAGTCGAAAAAAGTGGGTCTGGGAATTCCGTCCGTCTGTCTGTCTGTCTGTCTGTATGTCTGTTCGCGCCTCTGGAGGCTGAACGGGTGGGCCGATTTGCTTCAAATTTAGTATTTAGGATTTATTTGGCCGTCCCTCGGAATAAATTTTTTATTTTTGCTCTAGGTCCAAAAATAACGGCACCTGCCATACAATCTTGAAGACAAAAATTGATTTTCTCAAAAACGGCTCTAACGATTTTGATAAAACTTTCAGAATGCTATTTTTGCAAGAAAATCTATCTTTTGGTTTGAAATTTTTTTTCAAAATTTGTCTAATAACGGTACCTCTCATAGAACAAGTATTTTCAAATCAAATTTTCTCGTAAACTATATATTCGATTTCGATAAAATTTTGGCCACAGGAAGTCATTCATAATTTTATTAATATGACATTTAAAAATTTTCAAAAACTTTTTTTTTTTGATTTTTTATAATTTTTTCAAAAAAAATTTTGGTTTTCGAAATATGTTGGAAACGGGTACATTGATTTTTTTAAAATTATTTTTCAAATGTAAACTACAGATTGCCATATATTTGCATACTCAAATAAATTTCAAAATATGTTTTGAAAAAGTTTTTCAAAAATAACCTTTTAAAAAAAAAACTGGTCCAACGATTTTCAATATTTTTTTTTCCTAGATTGACGTATAGCTTTGAAATTTTATTGCATACTTAGTTTTTCCGAGAAAACTCGCAGGCAAAACCGATAAAACAAAACATCACAGTTAATGAGAGAATTTCTTTGAAAAAACTTAGAGCAGACAAAGAGTTGATTGTTCTCCCTGCAGATAAGGGAAATTGCACTGTTGTCCTCGATACAGCTGAATATAATTCTAAAATAGAAATTCTTCTTAGTGACAGTGGTACATACAAAGAAGTTAGTTATGATCCCACAGCAAGAGTGACCAGAAAAGTGAGACAAAAATCGGCAGATTGCAAATCACTCATTGATAAAACGAATATTATACCTTCTTGTATTCAACCACCAAAACTGTATGGCCTGCCAAAATTACATAAAGAAAACGTCCCCTTGAGGCCAATTGTCAGCCAAATTGATTCCCCTACTTACCTTGTTGCCAAAAAACTAGCTTTGCGAATCAAGCCTTTGGTTAATAATTGTTTTTCCTCGGTAACAAACTCAAAGCATTTTGTTTCAATAATAAAAGATATGCATGTAAAAGAAAATGAAATAATGGTAAGTTTCGATGTAACATCTTTGTTCACGAATGTTCCAGTACTAGAATACCTAGATATAATAAAAACCAAGTTATCTTCCTCCGATGAAGACTCAAAATTACTAGAACTTCTTCACGTGTGCCTTACATCCGGATACTTCCTATATAATGAGAAATTTTATTTACAAGTTGACGGAGTAGCAATGGGTACTCCACTTGCTCCAATTATTGCAGACATTTGGATGAAACATTTTGAAGAACAGGCAATAGAGACATCTTCTATCAAGCCAATTATTTGGAAAAGATATATTGACGACACGTTTTGTATCCCCGACAAAAATGATGTTGATACATTTCTCAACCACTTAAATTCGGTACATCCAAAAATAAAATTTACAATGGAATAGAAGAAGATAATTCCCTGGCATTTTTAGATGTAAAAATTATAAAAAAACAAGATGGATCCGGACACACGGTATATAGAAAGCCCACCCATACCGATAGATACTTACATGCTGCTTCTCATCACCATCCATCGAAATTCACCTCTGTGGTATCGGCTCTTGTGAATAGAGCGAATACAATCTGTGACAATGATCATCGTGTAGAAGAGTTAAAACATGTTGACGCAGCTCTTATAAAAAATGGCTATAGTTCCAAACAACGTTCTTGGAAATAAAAAGAAAGAACAGTTTCAGAAAACTTAACTCAACAAAATGAAAAACAAGCTTTTCTTCCGTATAGAAAAGGCGTTTCAGAAGCAATTGGAAGAATCTTATCGAAGCATGGCATAAAATTGATTTTCAAGCCACCAGAAAAAATCCGCCAGCTTCTAAGATCTCCAAAAGATAAAATTCCACTGCAAAATCCAGGAGTTTATTCTGTGTCGTGTAGTTGTGGCTCATCTTTTATAGGTGAGACAAAAAGAGCAATCTCCACAAGACTGAAGGAGCATATACAATCCATTCAAAAGAATGAAGTGACAAAATCGGCCATATGTGAGCATTTAGCCTATAATGAGGAACACTTCATACGATTCGATCAAGCTAAATCGATTTCTACAGAAAGATTTTATGTACCTAGATTGGTACGAGAAGCAATAGAAATAAAAATGCATTCGAATTCTAATCGAGATCAAAGCTTTAATCTTTCTTCAGCATGCGATCCACTAATAAATGTTTTAAAGCCTAACAAAATCCAAGCTAAACACAAAAACAAAAATCAAAATAATCTGCCAACTGACACTATTAGTTTTGCATGCTCACAAGAGTGCATAAATTCACAAAAACAACAACAATCATCACAGTTGCAACAACAAGTACCAGCTCATCCGCAATCACAACCAAAGCACCGATACCCTTTACGCACAAGAACAAAGATGAGAGAATAAAAATGATCCACCCACGAGCCATCAGTCAACCCGTGACCACGACAAGTGTAACCCTGTCGAAACGTCGGGAAATAAATCAAAACTTTTTGATTAAAAAAATTCAATCGCGGTAAGTCCGTAAAAAAATTTCATGTTCTACAAAATAAAATTAATTCTTGAGTTAATATAAAAAATCTTTTTCATTTAAAAAAAAAAAATTCAAAGTTTCTGGCTAGTTCAAAACCGGTATGTGCAATTTTTTTTTTTTAATTTTTTTTTTCCTGATAAAAACTACTAGAAGTTTGCATACCAAAAACATAAGCGAGAGCTACAACAGTACGTTTCGAACTGTTGGATACAATATTCCCTTTTATTTATGTGTATGCGTTCGACTCCCGCAGACAAGAAAAATTCAATAATAGTCCAGGAAAAATAGCTTTTTGCAAGGAAAAAATTAGATCCCGGCTGAAAATTGGCACGATCATTGGTAATGGGGCTCTTAATATAATGAGAGAGTTCCTCACCGATCCGATGACCGCTACGTAAGTTATTCAAGGTCAAAGGTCATGAAAATGGGTTTTTTCAAATTAACTCAAAAACGGTTAGTTTTAGAGAAAAAATTTGGTGTACAAACATGTTGCTGAAGCAATTTCCAACAAAAATGGTTATCATAATTTTGTCCCTAGCGTGTACCGTTAAAAAGTTATAGCACTTTAAAGAATCGTAAGTATCGCCCTATTTCGCATTTTCTCCCACATTACTGATAATTACTTAAAACCGGTTTGTTTTAGAGAAAAATTTTGTAGTACAAACTTGTAGATGAAGAATTTCTTCACAAAAACGGTTCTAGTATCTTGTTTGTAGCATGTACCGTTAAAAAGTTATAGTATTTTAATGAATACACGGACCATAAAATTAATTTAATTTTAATTTTTGGGGCCCAAATATTTGTAACCAATCACAAAATTTGATGAGAAAATTGAACCCAAAACCGGTATTTTGCTTCAGTTTAAATAATCTTTTGGTAATGCACGCACGTGTTCTTTTTAGCATTATTTAAAACTTTATTCGGAAATATAAAAAAAAACAGGTAAAATGGATGAAAATTGTTTTATTTGTAGTGATTCGTTGTCTGAAGGTGAAATTTTAACTGTTGACCGTGGAATCAAAACGTTAATTGAGTCGAGTATTGAAAGAGGTGATAACAAAGTAGATTTTTTGATAGACAGAACCTCTGTTATAGTCCATCGTCAGTGTCGTAAAAACTACACCCGAAAATGCAGCATAATTTCATATGGTTTTCATGTCATGACCCTTTCCCTAAACTTTCTCACATAATGTCTATATCGAATGGAATCATCGGTGATGACAGTATCAACTGTTACATAGCATATGAAATTGGTCTTATTTCTATGGAGAGTATGAAAAACCTAACATTTGGTAATATTAAATTGAAAAGATCAAACAGAGTAGCTTCCCTTTTAACTGTCAACAGTTCGATAAAAGTGCATGGTGAAAAAGTTGCAATTGATCCTCTGTTACTTTTTCAACGAATAAGCATAACTAAACAATTTGAAGACCAACTGCAGACATTTTTAACATACGAGTTGGCTCCTTATCCATTGTCACTTTTTGATGAGGTTGGTATGCGAAAAAATAAAAAATCTTCCCTTTATGAATTGTTAGAGCCAGTTGAAGATAACATCGATTATAATAATGTAACATACATCATCGATGGAGGATTTTTACTGCACCGTGTTTTATGGAATCGAGAGAACACATTTCATGCAATTTTTGATAGCTACATTTACTATGTACAAAAGCATTTTGGCAAAGATGTCACCATTGTTTTCGATGGTTATAAAGATCAAGGTAACAATATAAAAGCTTCAGAGCAGCGTCGTCGGAGTGCTTCAGGTTCGTCATCAGCTGACATTTTGTTCGATGCATCAATGAAAGTCCCAACTTCCCAACAACAATTTCTTGCTAATGCAAACAACAAAAGTCGATTCATTGCTATGTTTTCTGAGAAGTTTAAGGCTGTAAACATCCTAGTGAGGCAAGCCAAACATGATGCAGATGTTTTAATAATCGAAACAGCCATAGAGAAAGCTGAGAAACGCACGAGTATTGTTGTAGGGGAGGATGTCGACCTACTAGCAATACTGATAGCACGCGCTCCTCAAGACAAAAAGATCTATTTTCGAAAACCAGGTAAAGCTAAAATGGAAAATAAATTATACTGTACTCACAGTTTAGCCGCTTACCCAAAATGTCAAGCGCACATCTTATTTTTGCACGCATTTACCGGTTGTGATTCAACTTCTGCTCTCTACAACAAAGGCAAATTAAAAATTTTCAAGCTTTTCGAAAATAGTGACGATCTGATAAAATGTGCCGAAGTGTTTGCCAGAGCCGATTGTCCTCCAAATATTATTTTTGAAAATGGTATACGTCTACTTCTAGCATCTTACAAAGCACATTCAAAAGAAGATAATAACGATGCATTAAGATATTCTACATTTGTCCGACTGACTAGGCTCAATAAGGCTGTACAATTATCTTCCCTTCCTCCAACATCTGCTGCTGCTCAACAACACCTTTTTAGAGTGTACTATCAAGTTCAAGCTTGGTTGGGAAGGGATAATATTAATCCGGAAAGCTGGGGATGGGCATAACGAAATAATTGTTTTGGAGCCTATAACCACTCTGCTTCAATCAGCACCTAATGAACTTCTTACAACAATATTTTGTAATTGTAGTAAGGGTTGCGGTTCTAATTGTGGTTGTCGAAAAGCGGGATTAAGTTGTTCTTTAGTTTGTGGTCAATGTCATGGAAAGTCGTGTACAAACTCAGTCCAAATTGATCCATATGCAGAGGACGATAATGACGAATCATTACTTAACATGCCTATGCCAGATGTTAATTCATAATTTAAACTAAATTTTGTTTGCTAAACACAGTGGAATAGGCCTACGGGGGATACCACATAAAAAGAAAACGCGCCTGTCACTCTACCTCTGAGGTGGTGTGGAAGAAAGTGCAAAATAGGGCTACTTTTTGCGATACTTACGGTTCTTTAAATTGCTCTAACTTTTTAACGGTACATGCTACGAACAAGATACTAGAACCGTTTTTGTGAAAAAATTTTTCATCTACAAGTTTGTACTACAAAATTTTTCTCTAAAACAAACTGGTTTTAAGTAATTATCAGTAATGTGGGAGAAAATGCGAAATAGGGCGATACTTACGATTCTTTAAAGTGCTATAACTTTTTAACGGTACACGCTAGGGACAAAATTATGGTAACCATTTTTGTTGGAAATTGCTTCAGCAACATGTTTGTAGAACAAATTTTTTCTCTAAAACTAACCGTTTTTGAGTAAATTTGAAAAAACCCATTTTCATGACCTTTGACCTTGAATAACTTACGTAGCGGTCATCGGATCGGTGAGGAACTCTCTCATTATATTAAGAGCCCCATTACCAATGATCGTGCCAATTTTCAGCCAGAATCTAATTTTTTCCTTTCTTTGGCATTTTTTTGTCTATTTTTCCTGGACTATAAAATTAATTTTGCGTGGCCCATGTTCAATAACCGCTATCGCAATAAAAAAGGCGTGTGTCACGCCCAAAGTTAAGAATTTTGTATGCCACGGCAATTACTATGAGCTCAGTGACATTCAATTTAAAGCTTGCAGATCGATTTAAACAAAACAAGACAAAACTTAAATTTTCAAAAATTTGATTTTGAATGGAAATAATCATTATGGGTGTATTTAATAATTTATTCTTGAACCACACTCTGATACGTAACCAAGTAATACAAACCGAAGTGTTTATCTTCTAACTTCGAAACTGCGACCGATAGTTTAATAACATCAACAAAATGAATGCATATATTACGACCTTTGACGGAAACGCCAATTACAAGTGGGCGTGTCCTAAAAATTTGTAACAAAAGTAATGCATATTACGACCTTTGCCAATTAAAAGTGGGCGTGTCCTAAAAATTTGTAAATAAAATTAAAGCAATAACTGAGCTTTGATTATTAGTAAATTTTTAGACATATGTGTAAAACTACAACTGAATCGAGTAGTTTTTTAAACGATCTTACCTGGACATAGGGGTTTTATAAAAACTACGCCCTTAAAAGTGGGCGTATAGAAAAAATTTACACAAAAGAATGTAAAGATGTATTTTTCAAATAACAAACGAACAAAAGGTTAAAATTGAATATTCTTTAAAACTACGTTTTTCGTTCTTTCATGAAAAGTAGGCATAAGCCATGCCCAAAATTCAAAAATTTCTTTTCATACACAAGTTCTTTTATTCTTATTCTCATATACATATTAGAACATTATGTTTGTTTCTGTGAATAAATCTTTTCAGAAAAATGATTCAACATTTTTTTCATTGTGAAATTTCCTTAAAAGGAAACAACGTATCTACACTAAAACCTTAAGACAAAATGACTTATCTAGTAAAACTCAGTTTAATACTTTACTTATATATGTTGGCGCCACTGGAGCGTGGTACTCCAAGGACTTGCTGAGAATGACCCTCCAGCCGGCTCGATCTCTACCCTGCTGTCTCCAATTTCGTACTCCAAGTTGACGGATGTCTCCCTCTACCTGGTCGCTCCATCGAAGATGAGGTCTACCTTGGCTTCTGACTCCCTCGGGTTTGGCGTTGAAGACTTTACGAGCTGGAGTGTCGATTACCAATCGCTCTACATGGCCCAGCCATCTTAGTCTTTGGATTCGAATTTTTCTGGCTAGGCTTATGTCGCTGTACAGCTCGTACAGTTCGTTGTTATATCTTCTTCTCCAAACGTTATTTTCGCGAATTACGCAGACAGGACCATAGATCGTACGCAGAACTTTTCTCCCGAAGGCTGCAAGTGAATTTTCATCCGATTGGGAGAGGATCCATGCTTCCGCACCATATAGCAGGACCGGGATGATGAGTGTTTTATACAGTGTCACCTTGGTTCTTCTCGATAGGGCTTTACTCCTCAATTGCTTACTCAGCCCAAAGAAACAGCGATTAGCAAGAGTTAGTCTGCGTTTGATTTCAGCGCTGATGTTGTTGCCTGTGTTTACAGCAGTGCCCAGGTAGACAAATTCGCTGACTACCTCGAAGTTATACCTATCAATGGTTACGTTCTGACCAAGTCGGTGGTGGGATTGGACTTTTGTTGATGAAAGCATATACTTCGACTTGTCCTCGTTTATTTTCAGCCCCATTCTGCTTGCTGCTGACTCCATAGTAGTGAAAGCACCGGTTACTGCTCGCTTTGTTCTTCCTGTCACGTCAATGTCGTCAGCAAACCCAAGTTAAAATGGTGCCTGATGTACTGGCATGGGTGCTCCGTATTACATTTTCAAGCACAATATAAAAACAGCTGCATGACAGTGCGTCACCTTGTCTTAGCCCTCTGGTGGTTTCGAAGGTTTCAGTAGAGTCTCTACAAACTTGGACGGAACAGCGAGCATTCTCCAACGTCATCCTGATAAGGCGTATCAGTTTAGCAGGGATTCTTAAGTTAGACATGGCACGATACAGTTCAACTCTATTAACACTGTCGTAGGCGGCTTTAAAATCGACGAACAGGTGGTGGGTGTCGATGTTATATTCTTGTTTAATGTGAATATTTGGTCGGTGGTAGATTTTTCAGGTCTGAAGCCGCATTGGTAAGGACCTATCAGGTCGTCAGCAAACGGCTTGAGACGTTCACATAAAACGCTGGACAGGATCTAATAGGCGATGTTAAAAAGGCTTATGTTTCTATAGTTGGCGCAGAGTAGGCGGTCTCCTTTTTTGTGAATCGGGCAGATGGTACTGAGATTCCACTCATCGGGCATACTTTCCTCCGACCATATTTTGCAGATGAGTTGGTGTTTACTCCTGACCAGGTCATCTCCAGCGTGTTTAAAAAGCTCCGCTTGAAGGCCATCAGATCCAGCTGCCTTATTCATCTTAAGTCTGGTGATGGCTACTTTGATTTCATTTTGGTTGGGCGGGTGTAGTTCGTGGTCGTCATTTAGATTAACTGGAACAAGTTGATCTTGGGCGGGATCTTGGCTGTCATCGCCATTTAGCAACCGGTTAAAGTAGTCTCTCCATATGGCTTACATCGCCTGCGTTTCCACTATGGTATTTCCATCCTGATCTTTGCAGGGCCCAGGGCGGCTTGTGAAACCGGATGTAGACTGTTTCACCGTTTTATAGAAGTTTCGTACCTCTTTTCTGCAAAAACATATCTGCATCTTCTCGACTTCGCGTTGCTGGTGTTCTTTTTTCTTCCTGCTGAGTAGACGTTTCTCATCTTTCCTTCGCTCAACATAGAGATTTCTGGATGCTCTAGTATCTCTCTCTTCTTATGGCTTGTTGACATAGCTGCCATTGGTCATCAGGGTTCATGTCATCAATCGAAGGATTTCTCGCAAGCTCAAGGGATACGCGGTCGGCATAGGCAGCGGCGGTCTCTTCCGATTGAAGACGTCCAACATTGAATTGGACATGGAGATCTGTACCTTAAGTTTTGCACCGACTAGGTAGTGGTCCGAGTCGATGTTTGCTCCTCGGAATGTACGGACATTCATAATGCTGGAGGAGTGTCTTCCATCAATCACAACATGGTCGATTTGGTTGCAGGTTCGACCATCTTGGGATCGCCATGTGCCCTTGTGGATGTCGGGACGTGGGAATCGCGTGCTGCTCAGCACCATGTTTTTTCCCGCTGCAAAATCGATGAGCCAGAGTCCGTTGTCGGAGGTGGTGTCGTGCAGGCTGTGTTTTCCGATCGTCATAGGTAGGTAGGTAGAGATGGCGGTTCTAATTTGAGTTGAAAAACTCCTTAAAAGAACCCAATTAGCGCTGGTGTGCGCCGTTTTGTTACCATTAACCAAACAACTTAACGGAGGCTTAGACGGATGTGATGGTATGTGTTCCACGGAGAAGGACGGGAAGAACTAGTTTTCTTTTGGAGAGGTGACTCAATCTACCAGACCAAACCATAGGACAGTTCCATGTAGCCCAACTCCAGACTTTATTCCACCTAGGCAGGTTGCTGGTTGGTAAAGGTACACTGCTAGATGTATGGTTCTCAATAGGGCTTCCCCGTCAAGAAAAACGTGATTGATTAGAGGGATTGTGAGAAAAGGACTACGAGAGGGAAAGGAGGGAAGGGGAGACAATTATAAGCCACCCAGTCAACCTTAAGTCGGTTTCAAGCAACCAAACTCCAGAATATATGCCACCTAGGCAGGGTGCTGGTTGGTAGGGTCGTATTGAATCCGCCAAAAAGGGCTGGCCAAGTAGGGGGGAGGCAAGATAATTATAAGCTGCCAGAACACTCCCAGGTCGACTTCAAGCAGCCAGACTCCAGACTATATGCCACCTAGGCAGGGTGCTGGTTGGTGAGGGAACATTGAAATCGTGCAGGGAGTTGTCCTTGTAAAAGGGTCCAGCATAGGAACCACCCAGATCATACCCCACCACCTAGGTGAGATGTATGACCCTCAGATGGGTCCCATGCTGATCCCCTGATTGCTTGATTGGGGGGACTAGAAGGATTTTAAGAAGAGGGATGGGATGAACTAGTTGGGGATGTGATTGTCGGGATAGACGATATATTTATAGCCATTTTGTCGCATTCAGGAATTTAATCAAATCTTTGATTTTTTTATTTGACAGTTCCCCAAGGTCCTCGTAAAAATCTCCACCCAGGGTTCGCATCCTGATGCGAGATAGAGCTGGGCATTTGCACAGTAAGTGGAAAACAGTTTCCTTCTCTGCTACATCTCTACAGGATCGGCAGTAATCGTTGAAAGGAATACCAATCCTTGCAGCATGCACCCCCACTGGCCAGTGGCCCGTGCTTATTGCTACCACCCTGGCTATATCTGACCGGTCCTTGCAGAGCAATGCGTTAGTTCGTGATTTATTGTAGGCAGGCCACATCTTCCTGGATATGATGCAATTGGTCAAATTGCTCCACCTTTGATTAGATACGGATGTAAAGTGTGATAAGACAATGCCCTTCACAGCCCCCAGCGGAATGTTGACGGCTTCGGCGAGTGAGCTGTGAAGGGCTGATCCTTGCCTGGCAAGCTCATCTGCTTTTTCGTTCCCCTGAAAACCACTGTGCCCTGGAACCCAGAGCAGAGTGACTTTCAGGTTTGAGCCAAGATCATCCAGTTCTTCCTGGCATTGCCTGACTAATTTGGAGGAAGTGGATGTCGAATTAAATGCCTTGATAGCGGCCTGACTATCGATTAGTATAGCAACATTTCGGTTTAGATACGAGTATTGTTGCAGTAATTTGCAAGCCTCCCTGATTGCAAGAACTTCTGCCTGGAAGACGCTAGCAAAGTCAGGGAGTCGAAAGGACTTGGATACATTGAGTATTTCTGAAAAAACGCCCGCACCTACTCCACACTCCATCTTGGAACCGTCAGTGAAGATCGTTATGTCAAAGTATCCTATAACATCATCGTTTTCCCATTCTATTCTAGAAGGAAAACCTGTTTTGAAACTTTTATGGAGGCTAAGAGATGGTTTGCAGTAGTCGGTGGGGTATAGGGTTAAGTCGGCAGGTAAAAGAGTTGAGATATTGCTATGACCGTATGGTCTTTCGGTCCAGCAACCGGTCTCCTTTAGTCTAATTGAGCTACAGGACACCAAGTATTTAGTGTGAAGGTCGGGTGGTAAAAGGTTCAGAATAACATTTAGGGCATCTGTTGGGCAAGACCTGAGAGCCCCTGTGACACCGATGCTAGCCGTTCTTTGAACCTTATTTAACTTGTCAGTATTGTAGGCTTTGCTGAGAGCGGGCCGTCACAATCGAGCCGTAGGTGAGAATAGGTCGTGCCACGGCTGTGTACGTCCACAGAATCATCTTCGATTGAAGACCCCAGTTTTTACCGAATGTTTTGCTGCAGGCGTAAAAGGCTATACAGGCCTTTTTTACGCGTTCTTCAATGTTAATTTTCCAGCTGAGTTTGGGATCAAGTACTACTCCTAGATATTTAGCACGAAGTAGTACCCCGTGGCGTAGTGGTTAGTGTGTCGGACTGCTACGCCGAAGGTTCAGGGTTCGATCCCTGACGTTGCCACCTTAAGTTTTTTTCCGGGGTACTGCCTCTTGCGAGGAAGTGACAAATCCTCCAAGAGTAATTAATGTCATGGAAAGTGCTTCTCTGTTAGCCGTTCGGATTCGGCGGTAAATTGTAGGTCCCTTCCATTCCTGCAGAATATCAACGCACACACAGGAATGGTTGAGAGTGTAAGTCACAGGCCCCGGCCCCGCTTGGAGCTGTTGTGCCAACAATTTATTTTTATTTATTTACTACTCCTAGATATTTAGCACGGGTTGATAGTGATAACACTTGTCCATTGAGGCGGGGTAGAGAGAAGGTTGGTATCTTAGTTTTGGTTGTAAAGAGCATCAGTTCAGTTTTACTTTGGTTAACTCCAAGACCACAGCTAGTGGCCCAGTTGCTGAATTTCCTCAAAGCCCTTTCTGTTATTTCACTAATAACAGGTAAAAACTTTCCTGACACAAGAACCACCAAGTCGTCCGCATAAGGTACGGCCTTCACTCCACTGTCCTCCATTTCGACAAGAATTTTGTCCATAACAAGAAGCCACAGTAGGGGTGAAAGAACACCTCCCTGTGGTGTACCTCTATTAACGAATTTGATGGTTTGGATATTGCCTAAAGATGCCTGAATAATTCTATTACTGAGCATAGAAACTATCCAGTTACGTATGTATTCATCGACTCCGAAGTCGACTAGTGATTGACGAATTGATTCAGTTAAAACATTATTGAAGGCCCCTTCCACATCTAGGAAGGATGCCATTGTAAATTCTTTGTAGTGTAAGGTTTTTTCTATCGTTCTTACTACCTCATGCAGAGCCGTTTCGGTGGATCTGCCTTTGAGATAGGCGTGTTGGGATTTAAAGAGGGGAGATCTTTCTAGGATTCCTCTTATATGTATGTCTAGGATGCGCTCAAGAGTTTTCAGGACAAAAGACGTTAGACTTATCGGCCGAAAATCCTTAGCGGATTCGTGCCCTCGCCTGCCGACCTTGGGAATGAAAACTACTCTAACCTGCCTCCAAGTATTTGGAATATGGTTAAGTGATAGGCATCCTACGAAGATTGCCTCTAGCCATGGAATAGTCATTTCTAGTGTTTTCTGCAGCATAACTGGCAGAATGCCATCCAGGCCAGGGGACTTATATGGGTCAAAACTCATTATAGCCCAGGCTATGTTTTCTTTGCTTATTACGGTTCTGTGATTGTCCAACAGTGCAGTCTGCACGTCTAGATTTTGTGGTTTGTTGGAATTGCTGTCTCTGCAACCCGGGAAATGGGTGGTCATCAGAAGATCAAGGGACTCCGCAGGAGAGTCAGTCCAGGAACCATCCATATTTTTAAGAAAAGATGGATTTGTATGCTCCTTAGACAAGATTCTACCCAATCTTGCAGAGTCCTTAATGTCTTCTATAGAGTGACAGAACTCCCTCCAGGACTGTTTCTTTGCTAAAGAAAGAGAGCGTTTGTATATTTTATGGCAGTCTTTGTACGGTTGGAAAAATTTGTGTTTGTGGCAGATATTGAAGATAGCCCTAGTAATTTTCCTGAGATTTGCTAAATCTTCGTTCCACCACGCAGGGAAGGTTTTTTTACTGTACTTGATTGGGCAAGATACCTTAAAAGCAGTGCTCATGGCTTTTTCAAAGGTGCTAACTTTTGCCTCTAGTTCTGTAACCGAGTCTATATTAATATTTGGTATCCGGCTAAGTTTGGTTTTTATTATTTGACCGAATTTCTCCCAGTAAATTTTTTTCGGGTTTCTATATGGTGGAGGGTTTTCAGTTTCGAAATTTAAATTTAAGAGAATCCACTTGTGATCCGAAAACGATTTCAAGTTGGAAACTCTCCAGTTCTCAACTAATGACTTTATATTGTTCGTACCTACGGTTATATCTAATACATCTTCCCAACCTTCAAAGTTTTCAGTGCTTGGAAAGACGAAGGTGGGGGTATTACCTCTGTTATATACGATTAAATTTTTGTTTATAATGAAATCAAATAAAGACTCACCCCGTTCGTTGATAGTCGAACTACCCCAGAGCGAATGACGCGCATTGGCGTCACATCCCAGGATCAGGTCCGTCTTCTTTGACTTGGCTTCGGTTATTACCTGCTCGACCTCACACGGCGGTGTCTCTCGATCGTGAGCCAGATAGGCAGATGCCAGCAGGAGGCTGTCGGTTTTATCATTCCCCAGTTTGACGACCTTTTCTATACGGAAGAAAATCTCGTTTTTCATTTTGTTGAGTTAAGTTTTCTGAAACTGTTCTTTCTTTTTGTTTCCAAGAACGTTGTTTGGAACTATAGCCATTTTTTATAAGAGCTGCGTCAACATGTTTTAACTCTTCTACACGATGATCATTGTCACAGATTGTATTCGCTCTATTCACAAGAGCCGATACCACAGAGGTGAATTTCGATGGATGGTGATGAGAAGCAGCATGTAAGTATCTATCGGTATGGGTGGGCTTTCTATATACCGTGTGTCCGGTTCCATCTTGTTTTTTTTTATAATTTTTACATCTAAAAATGCCAGGGAGTTATCTTCTTCCATTCCATTGTAAATTTTATTTTTGGATGTACCGAATTTAAGTGGTTGAGAAATGTATCAACATCATTTTTGTCGTCAATATATCTTTTCCAAATAATTGGCTTGATAGAAGATGTCTCTATTGCCTGTTCCTCAAAATGTTTCATCCAAATGTCTGCAATAATTGGAGCAAGTGGAGTACCCATTGCTACTCCGTCAACTTGTAAATAAAATTTCTCATTATATAGGAAGTATCCGGATGTAAGGCACACGTGAAGAAGTTCTAGTAATTTTGAGTCTTCATCGGAGGAAGATAACTTGGTTTTTATTATATCTAGGCATTCTAGTACTGGAACATTCGTGAACAAAGATGTTACATCGAAACTTGCCATTATTTCATTTTCTTTTACATTCATATCTTTTATTATTGAAACAAAATGCTTTGAGTTTGTTACCGAGGAAAAGCAATTATTAACCTGTGATGCTTTTTTATACTTAGGCTGAGGTAGGCTCGTCGAAGTCCAGGGTTGTTCCCAAAGAAAGCGAAAACTCAATGTTGAAGAGTGTTGAACTCCGAAATAACAATTTTTTTTTATTTATCAAAAGATTCTTAACAAGTTACTTCATATACGGACTTAATAATAAAACTAAATTAATAATTCGATGTACAATATAGTATTAAATAGCTTAAATAATTTGGCCTGTAGGGTTTATCCTACGAGAAGAAGCGATTCAAACTATATTTTGTCTATTGAGTTGCCTCTATGACAATAATTGGTTTTAGGTCTGTAGAGATTCTTGAAAAGAAAAGCTCCACGACAAGAAACGAATTAGGTCTGCAGAGATTCCTGAAAGGAAGCGCTCCACGACAAGAAACTGATTAGGTCTGTAGAGATTCTTTGAAAAGAAGAGCTCCACGACAAGAAACTGATTAGGTCTGTAGAGATTCCTGAAAGGAAGCGCTCCACGACAATAAACTGATTAGGTCTGTAGAGATTCTTTGAAAAGAAGAACTCCACGACAAGAAACTGATTAGGTCTGTAGAGATTCCTGTAAGGAAGCGCTCCACGACAAGAAACTGATTAGGTCTGTGGTGAAGCTTACGACTGCAGCAACCCCACGACAATAAACGGATTAGGTCTGTAGAGATTCTTACAAAGAAGAGCTCCACGACATGAAACAAATTAGGTCTGTGTTGCAGCTTACAATGGCAGCTACCCCACGACAAGAAACTGATGGCCTAATGCCTTTACTTCAAAATATATTAACGTTTCTGCTGGTATTCCCCGCAGCGTACCTTCGAGATTTCGTATTCCCGGTATTCTATGAAATAGAATCGTATACCAATGGCTGGGAGCTCGAGTCTGATTTTCCATACAAATTTCGCTTATACTTATGGAATATTACAGTAATATGAAAGTGTGAATTATAAAATTAAAGATAAAAAATTTTAGTACTAAAATAATTCCTTCTGTTTGTTGGATATTTCTGCTGGTTATTATCATGTGTGTGTTCGGAGTTGGTTGGTAGTCCAAATCAGCGGTACGGGGCGGAGGGGTGGTTGGTTTTGCTTCACTTGCTGGCCTCTGATGTAAACCTGATGTTGTGAAAAATCGTCGTGGTGATTGTGACGGCGGTCGGTGGCGGTTGGTGGCGGTCGGTGGTGGTCGGTGATGATGGTCACAGGCTGATGCACTCATCATGGTGATTGTGACGGCGGTCGGTGGCGGTCAGTGGCGGTAGGTGGTCTTCGGTGATGATGGTCACAGGCTGATGCACTCATCATGGTGATTGTGGGACGGTGTGACGGCGGTTGGTGGCAGTGAGGAAAATGTGTAACTTCGTTACATTCCCAGCTTGCTTACGGGACAAGGACTTTCTCTCCAAAGTGTTGGTCGGTATGTGTTTTTTTTTGTGTTTTTATGTATTTTTTTCTCATATATTTTTTAAATAGCTATTGTTTTTTTTTTTTTTTTTTTTGTATTTTTTTTTGTATTTTTTTGTATTTTTTTTCCTGTATATAAAAAAGGAGACAACTTATTTTAATTCATTTATTTCATAGTAACGGTAAAAAAAAACAATTCAATTCATACTCTTAAAAGTAAAAAAACTATAACAAAAAAATACAGGCTTCATAACAACTAAAGGCGGGGTTAGGTCCTAGTCCTGGTCGACGTCGATACATTTTTTCTGGCCCTCGAATCGTAACTCGGCCCTGGTGCCCTTCCTATTCATCAATACCAGGATGCGGCCCCATATACGTTGAATCACGAACGTTCCGTAATGCTTTCTGCCTCGCAGTTTGATTCCCTCGAATGGGTCGAAAGGAACCTGGCGTACCGTGTCGTCCTTCGGATCAAATGGAGCAGTCGGCATCTTCCCAACGGCGGCTACTGTGACTGTATTCGGCTCTGGGAAGTAGATTTGTCCGCTTCCATCCAGTAGTACCGCGTACTTGGCTTCGTTCTGGTCCGAATGCTAGGCAGCCGCTGGTTCGTTAAAACTGCCTGCTTCTTTGGTGCTAGCTGGAGAGCTGTGGTGACCACAATCCTCGGTCTTGGCTTTGCAGGGCGCTGCGAACTGCGACAGATAACCTCTTCCGCCGGAGTATCGACTGCAACCAGGACGAGATAAGTCATCTGGGGCTATGGTTTTCCTTGATTCTTGCTGGGCGGTTTCGGCAGGTACAAGTTTCGGGCTTGATTCTGTGATTTTCTTTACTCGTGCAAACCAAGCTTCCTCGGCCTTCTTCCGTTGCATGCGTACCTGCTCTAGCCCTTCTGATAGAGATGTCTTCGGGAAAATTGGCACTACGGCTTCCAAACCATGAATGGGCTTCGAGCTGCGGGCTGCGGGATGTCTGGTGTCCAAACGGAGGATCGCCGGTTCCTCCCTTTTGGGCGGCTTCACCTTGCTCGGTCGTGTCGGTTGTCGCGTCCAAGGGTTGTTACGGTAAGATTTACCGCAACAAAAATCATTCTTTTGGTTCTTAAAACCTTGTCAAATCGTGCGCTTTTGGCACGGTTAAACTCTCGATAATTGTTTCCGCTCCATCCCAACCATTCCTTTTCTTACCCACATTTTGAGTCCGTTGTCCTCTGGGAGTTTTGAGAGTGACTCAGAGAGGATAACAAAGCAGGTTATTTTCCATCAGGTTGAGCCAGCGGACGAGCTGCAGACTTGCCCGCAACGTATTCTAATTTAATCGTGCTGAGCCAGCGGATGAGCTGGAGACTCACACGCATCAGTCTATCGTGTTGAGCCAGCGGACGGGCTGGAGACTCACACGCATAGTAAAGAAAGTGATGAAGCTTTCCAACGAGTTCGAAAGAGGAGCCCACAACAACACAACAAAGAGTGAATTATAGTCACACCAACATAAATTTAGAATGGCCGAGTGCCCACCGTAAAGTGTCGGATATCAAAGAAAGATCGTAATGATGTGTTTTCCCCTTTTTAAATATTATCTGCGCGGAGGTCTACGGAATTAAGATTATTCTTGTTCATTTTGTACCATTTTAGTTGGAAAATGGTTAGGATTCTTTCCAACAAAAATATTCTTCTCAAAGCAATTAGTTTGGGCCGGTTTGGGCTGGGGACTTTGCGCGTGGTGTCGTAGTTTTTCACTTGCCTTTTAAAATTAAATATAATTGACGTTATGCGGCTGAACACGTCCACTGAGCCTACGAGGATCGCATCCTCAACGCATAGGATCGCGTGCAATGGTTGTATCACCGCTTTAAGTCGCACGTCTCTGCATATATGGGCGAGATGCTGCTGCATGACTGAGACAAGAACACTACCACGCAAAAGATCCGAAGAGGATGGCTATATGGTCGGGGCGAAGTGGACAAGCCAAGCCTCCATTTTGAATGACAATTCAATTTTGGATTTGATAGAAAAAAGAAGCAATTTTTGAGATTTAAGAAAAAGATTTTGAAAAAAAGTGAAAAACTAGGAAGCGAAACCGGAAAAAAATAGAAGTTTAAAGTTGTAGAAGAAAGACTGTTGATTAAAATCTTGGAGGCGTCAAGCGTTGAAGAAGGATATTCTTGTTGGAAAATATTGATAAAGCTAAGTATTTCTTTGTCTGGTTGTGTCCAGAAGAAATTTTTACTTGTTCTGTTGCGTTCTAATTTTGTTAAATTCGTTTTTGTTTTTGACCCTATGTGGGGCAAACAAATTTATATACTCGTAAAGTAGACCTTCGCTGAATGTTCGTTTTTCTCCCAAGATTGTGGGACCCGTGACCTTTGTTTTGACCTTATAACTTTTCATTACTATTGTGACCTTTCTTTGTGTCCATTTGGCACAAACCATTGTTTGCTTTTTTTTTATTTGCTCCTATTTTTTTTTATTTTCGAGAATTAGCCTTCTGCTAACCTCGAAAAACTATTGTTCTTACTTTTCTTTTTGTGAAAAGACTCTGGGTTTTCGTCCAGGCCTTCTGCCAAGGTTTCCCAGACCAATAACTACCCGTCAATAAAATAATACAACTTCCCATTGGGAATAATAATTCAATTGTTTTCTTTGTTAAATATTGAAGACATTTTCAGATTTATATTGGTAAGGCAGACACCATAAACGTTTCTTGGCGCCCACTTAAAACCGAGTACACCCTGTACTCTGATTTAATTCAAATAAACATTTTTTTTTATTGTCTTCCACATATTTTTTTTCTTTAATATCGATTTTATCGCGTTAATCTTTTCGAACCCACCCCTCGCTGAGCAGTCGGAAGGTGGTTGTATTAAAAAAATACAAAACTTGTTTGGTCGCACTTTACCTCTTTCATCCTCTCCAATTCCTTTTTTTATTTTGATGTTTCAAGTTGATATCATTATCGATATCAACTTTCGGTGCGCCGGTTGCGCAAATTGTTTATTCGTTTTTTTACTTGCTATCTTGTTTATTTGTTCGGGATTCGATTAATCCCAGTCGTGGTTTTTAAGTTCGTATTTTAATAATAATTAGCTAATCATCCTAAATAATGAATAATAATTCGCGGTAAAGTGCACTTAACAAATTGGCGCCCAACGTGGGGCTAACCTCGAAAAACTATTGTTCTTGCTTTTCTTTTTGTTGAAAAGACTATGGGTTTTCGTCCAGGCCTTCTGCCAAGGTTTCCCAGACCAATAACTACCCGTCAATAAAATAATACAACTTCCCATTGGGAATAATAATTCAATTGTTTTCTTTGTTAAATATTGAAGACATTTTCAGATTTATATTGGTAAGGCAAACACCATAAACGTTTACTGGCGCCAACTTATTCTGATTTAATTCAAATAAACATTTTTTTTTATTGTCTTCCACATATTTTTTTTCTTTAATATCGATTTTATCGCGTTAATCTTTTCGAACCCACCCCTCGCTGAGCAGTCGGAAGGTGGTTGTATTAAAAAAATACAAAACTTGTTTGGTCGCACTTTACCTCTTTCATCTTCTCCAATTCCTTTTTTTATTTTGACGTTTCAAGTTGATATCATTATCGATATCAACTTTCGGTGCGCCGGTTGCGCAAATTGTTTATTCGTTTTTTTACTTGCTATCTTGTTTATTTGTTCGGTATTCGATTAATCCCAGTCGTGGTTTTTAAGTTCGTATTTTAATAATAATTAGCTAATCATCCTAAATAATAAATAATAATTCGCGGTAAAGTGCACTTAACAAATTGTCACTCGAAAGCTCAATTGGTTGTTGCCATTGTTGCTCACCCGGCGCGTTTTTAGTGCTAGGGGCAGTTGTGCGTCGGGCGATACGCTCGGGTGACGACAGACGATGAAACCTCGGGCTCGGTGATCGCGACTCTCGTCGTTTCTTCGGTTGGCCTGGTGGAAATCGGGTGGCAGTTTCTACGGCATTAACTTTCTCCATTTCGTATTTTTTTGTGGGAGATAAATTTAGCTTATGTAATCGCTATTTCGTGGCCAAATGATGACTGCTGGTATTCTTGCTTTGTGCTGGAATTGAACAATATAAAATACTCGGCTGATGTCCTCTTCGGTCGGCGATCTGTTGACTACTGCGAAATTCTTTAGAGATTTTATTCTTGGCGCTTCCCTTATACGTGTGAGCAACTTCGTCAGCTGATGCTTTTGTATATAGTAAAATCTAAGATAGGGGGCCAGTTTCTCGGCAAAGTAATTGACTCCGGACGATAGGACGTGTGCCTTCTTATACACCTGTTCTCCTATACTGGGGCGCCACGCCCGACGTCTCAGGTTGTAATGCTTCGCTTGCGTTTGCTTAGCTCTTTGGAGGTGTACACGGGTGAGTTCGAATAATGCTTGCATACGCTCCTTACGGGTGTTAATCTCTTCTGTTGCGGAACTGGCTGGTAAAGACGTCAGGAATTCATTCAGTGCACGGAGCTCCCGTCCGAAGTTGAGCAAAGCAGGTGAAAATCCGGTGGACTCATGTCGGCTAGAATTCAGCGCGAAGGTCAACTCTGGTATGTTTTCGTTCCAAGTGCGGTGGTTGTCTCGGACGTATTGGGCGATCATGGTCTTCAAGCCTCGGTTCACTCGCTCGGTGGGATTTTCTTGGGGCGTGTATGGGGCGGTCAGCCGGTGGTGGACTCCCCACTCTGCGAGAAACTCTTAAAATTTGTGGCTGGTGAACTGAGCTCCATTGTCCGAGATGAACTGCCGGGGGAAACCAAAGCGTGTGAAGATCCGTTCCCGCACAGCTTGAATCAAGCTCGGAGTTGTTGCGGCCCTCAAAGGTACGGCTTCTACCCACTTGGTAAACTGGTCGGTCATTACAAAGAGGATCGTGTGATCTTTCATAGATTGTGGCAAAGGTCCAACGAAATCCGCACAGAGATTCTCCCATGGTTCCCCCACAGGGGTTGAGTACATGAGACCGCTGAGTTTAAGTTGGGACGCTTTGTATCGGTTACAGATATCACATTGTCGCACATACTTGCTTATGTCCCGAAACATTCCGGGCCAGTAGTATCGCCTAGCTATGAGTGACGTAGTTTTGGCTACTCCTGAGTGCCCAGCGGTAACAGCGTCGTGATTCTCCATCAAGATGCGGGTTCGGTCAGTGATAGGTACGCATAACTTCCATTCGTGTGGTTGTGACGAGGTGAGCGGTTCGGTCAGCGTGAATCTACGGTATAGTCGATCTTCCACAAGATTATATTCAGGGTATCGGGAAGGATCGTGCTTTACTTGGTCAAGCTTCTTCTGCAACCAATCGAGCTTAGCATCCCACGAAGCGGCGAGCATGTCGGTTTCATTCAGTGGTAACGGGTCCCGAGATAGCGCGTCTGCAACCACATTCATCGTCCCCTTCCGGTACTGGATATCGAAGTCATACTGTTGTAACTCCAACGCCTAACGCGAATGCACCCATTTGAGGGAATGGTGGTCGGTTATGACGAAAAAGTGGTAACCTTCGAGGTAAGGGCGCATTTTTCTTATACCCCACAGGATTGCAAGACACCCTTTTTCTGTGGTTGCGTATTTCTGTTCTAACTCAGTCAATGTACGACTGGCGTACGCTATCACTCTTTCGTTTCCCTCAGAGTTCTGTGTGAGCACGATACCCAGTCCGAAGTTGCTCGCGTCGGTCTGCAACGTAAACGGTAAGTCAAAATTTGGGCAAGCCAATACCGGTGCTTCCGTTAGCTTTCTCTTGAGCAGATCGAATGCTTCTTAGTGACTCGGGTTCCACTCCCACTTGACGGTCTTCTTTAGCAGACTGGTTAGAGGTGCAGCAAACGTTGAAAAGTCTTTAATGAATCGACTGTACCACGAACATATTCCCAATATTCGGCGCAGCTCCCGGGTGTTGGCTGGTGCGCTCAAACCTTGCACGGCAGAGACCTTTTCAGGGTCAGTATGGATCCCCTCTTTACTCACGACGTGGCTTAGATACTTGAGGCTTTCTCGGCAAAAGTTACATTTGTCCTTATTCAACTTTAAGTTGGCGGAGCGCAACCTCCTGAATACTTCGGTTAAATGCTGAATATGCTCGGTGAACGTCGCACTGATCACTATGATATCGTCTAGATATACAAGCACGTGATCGAGCATATCCGCTCCAAAAATAGCGTCCATTGCCCTCTGGAAAGTGGTTTCTGCTGAATGCAGCCCGCAAGGCATGACATTCCACTCGTAGAGTCCTCGGCCCGGAACGGTGAAAGCGGTATAAGGGCGGTTTTGCGGCTCCAACGCAATTTGCCAGTACCCCTGTTTCAAGTCGATAGTAGATATAAGTTTGGCTCCATGTAACTTGTCAAGGATCGACACTATGAAGGGCAATGGGTAAGCATCCTTTATAGACATTTCGTTAAGTTGCCGAAAGTCTACACATACCCTCCAAGATCCGCCTTTCTTCCTCACCAGTACTATCGGGGAGCTGTAGGGGCTTTTCGAGGGACTTATTTTCCCTGTCCTCAATAATTCATCCACTTCTTCGTCGATAACTTTCTGCATCGCGGGATTCCTCGGGTAGTACCGTTGTTTGAAAGGTTCTGAAGATTTGAGCCGGATTCGATGCGGTGGAACCTTTGCTAACTCCTGAATTTCCTCGAATTTGGGTAACTCTGCTTTTAAAAACTCTTCCAGTTCTTCTTGCTGTCGGGCGGGCAAATGCGACGCAGCTGAAGACGTCGGGTTGTTAGAAGGAGCGGTTTGCGGTGGCGATACTGGCGATAGATTTTCCGCCCATTGTCATGTTCAGACCTGCTTTGTTTAACAAGTCCATCCCCAACAAGGCGTCCACTGCTAAAGAAGGGAGGTACGTTACTTCTGTCGTCAAAGCAGCGCCTCCTAGGAAGAAGGTGGCAGTGTAATGCTCTGTCATCATCACAGGTGCCCCATTCGCCAATTGAATAGCTCGGTGATATTCACGCATCAGGAGATTTAGATCTCGGAATATTTGCCTCAAAGGCTGGCCGACAAAGGTTTTGGTCGAACCGGTGTCGACTAGAGCCTGATACTCCTGGTCGTCCACTCTAATTGCAACGAAATAACGAGGATTTTGTTCGGGCGGGGTGTTTACTACGGCTACAGCTTGTCGGTGGCATGAGCAATCCTTCGTAAGCCGACAATCTTCCCCGCAGAACGAACAAAACATCCTGCCCGTTCAGGTGACATGTTTCCCTCCGATGGCCCGCTGTTTGCAGTTCCAGCAGTGCGTGTTTTGGTCGAAGGGTGCGGGAGGTGGCGGTAATCGAGCGGCTGGGTAAAATTCGCCGGTTGTTGCCTGTATTGGGCGTGAATTACGGTCGTCACTTTTGATAGACTCAAACTCCTCAGCTAGATAAGCCAACTCGTCTAAGGTTTCGAAATCCTTGCGTCGTATATAGTATCGGTACTCCGGCCTCATATTGCCGAAGATCCTGTCAATGTTTTTGGTTGCCGACATATGCGGGTGCTGATGTAGCAAGTACTGGGCGGACAAGATGTATTCTTTGGCCTTTTCTCGCGGCCCTTGTCGCTTTCTGAATATCTCCTCTTCCAACCTGTGTAAGTATCGGGCAGGTAGGAAGTGACTAATAAAAGCCTCTCGGAATACTTCCCACGAGGAAAAACTATCCCTTTTTATACGCAGCCATTTCAATGCACTATCCCGGAATATTTCAGGCAACGTTCGCAGTACGTCGTTAAGTGGGATATCGTAGCATCGGGTTAACTCAGTGAGCCTTTCCACGAATTCCAAAGGGTTGCAAAAGGAATTGAAACGGAGTCCCCACTTGCGGACGGTATCCATTACCTCAGCTTCATAGCTGAGAGTACGTCGGCTTGAAGAAGGCGAGTGCTGGATGCTTTGTATCTCTGGCTGCGTATTTCGGGATGGACTGGGGGTTCGTCGCTGGTTTGCCTGATCCGGGTTTTTGTGCATCGGTTGCGGGGCAGCTGGTGGTGGTCTAGGCGGTTGGATCGGTGGCACCTTGAAGCTGATTTCCTCGTATAAAGGGGTGGCGGTTCGGGCTGGACTTATTCGTCCTTAGTTCGGGCCGGTATTCAATGCCGGTGGTGCGGTGGGTTTACTAGTGGAGTTAGGTTCCGCAGGTGAATCTTCTTCCAACCTTTGCTCCACTACTTCTTCCCATTTCTCACAAAGGTTTTGGGTCGAGCCATGAGTTCGAACTTTTTTGAGATGTACACTCAAACGCTGGCGTAAATCTTACACCCTCCCGTCTGTGTCTAGGTGAAGATGCTCTAGCGTCTCGACTAATTCAGATTTCTTCATGTAATGGATAAATACCAGATTCTTTAGGATGTTCTGGTCTTCCATGTCGGCTCCCAGTCGGTTTTCTTCCATATCGTCCCCTGGTCGAATCTGGCTGTCTTCGTTATCGGACATGTTGTGGTGGACGGTTATATAATTCAAGCTGGATAGGCTGTTATCGGTGGTACCTCTCGAAGGCTCCTGGTCGGTAGGCGGTCGGAGTTCGGTCGAGTCTTCTAAAGGTCCCTGCTTGGGCGCCAATTTGTGATGCTTTTTTATACTTAGGCTGAAATAGGCTCGTCGAAGTCCAGGGTTGTTCCCAAAGAAAGCGAAAACTCAGGGTTGAAGAGTGTTGAACTCCCAAATAACAATGTTTTTTTTACTTGCGATTATAGGTACTATAAGGCAAGTTATGGATTCGTGCAGAAAAAAAAATTTGAGATAACAATCAGACATGACATTACGATGATGGAGAAGTCGAAAAAAGTGGGTCTGGGGATTCCGTCCGTCTGTCTGTCTGTCTGTCTGTCTGTCTGTCTGTCTGTCTGTCTGTCTGTCTGTCTGTCTGTCTGTCTGTATGTCTGTTCGCGCCTCTGGAGGCTGAACGGGTGGGCCGATTTGCTTCAAATTTGGTATTTAGGATTTATTTGGCCGTCCCTCGGAATAAATTTTTTATTTTTGCTCTAGGTCCAAAAATAACGGCACCTGCCATACAATCTTGAAGACAAAAATTGATTTTCTCAAAAACGGCTCTAACGATTTTGATAAAACTTTCAGAATGCTATTTTTGCAAGAAAATCTATCTTTTGGTTTGAAATTTTTTTTCAAAATTTGTCTAATAACGGTACCTCTCATAGAACAAGTATTTTCAAATCAAATTTTCTCGTAAACTATATATTCGATTTCGATAAAATTTTGGCCACAGGAAGTCATTCATAATTTTATTAATATGACATTTAAAAATTTTCAAAAACTTTTTTTTTTGATTTTTTATAATTTTTTCAAAAAAAATTTTGGTTTTCGAAATATGTTGGGAATGGGTACATTGATTTTTTTTTAAATTATTTTTCTAATGTAAACTACAGATTGCCATATATTTGCATACTCAAATAAATTTCAAAATATTTTTTTAAAAAGTTTTTCAAAAATAACCTTTTAAAAAAAAAAACTGGTCCAACGATTTTCAATATTTTTTTTTCCTAGATTGACGTATAGCTTTGAAATTTTATTGCATACTTAGTTTTTCCGAGAAAACTCTTTAACTAATTTAAAAAATAAAAGAATTTTCGAAATTATTTAATTTTTTTTAATATCCATATATGCAGCCACTACGCAAATATTGAACATAAGAGCAAGTTCGTGCGACCCAGTCGTGCATTTTATTATTTATCAAAAGATTCTTAACAAGTTACTTCATATACGGACTTAATAATAAGACTTAATTAATAATTCGATGTACAATATAGTATTAAATAGCTTAAATAATTTGGCTTGTAGGGTTTATCCTACGACAAGAAGCGATTCCAACTATATTTTGTCTATAGAGTTGCCTCTATGACAATAATTGGTTTTAGGTCTGTAGAGATTCTTGAAAAGAAAAGCTCCACGACAAGAAACGAATTAGGTCTGCAGAGATTCCTGAAAGGAAGCGCTCCACGACAAGAAACTGATTAGGTCTGTTGAGATTCTTTGAAAAGAAGAGCTCCACGACAAGAAACTGATTAGGTCTGTAGAGATTCCTGAAAGGAAGCGCTCCACGACAATAAATTGATTAGGTCTGTAGAGATTCTTTGAAAAGAAGAGCTCCACGACAAGAAACTGATTAGGTCTGTAGAGATTCCTGTAAGGAAGCGCTCCACGACAAGAAACTGATTAGGTCTGTGGTGAAGCTTACGACTGCAGCAACCCCACGACAATAAACGGATTAGGTCTGTAGAGATTCTTACAAAGAAGAGCTCCACGACAAGAAACAGATTAGGTCTGCGTTGCAGCTTACAATGGCAGCTACCCCACGACAAGAAACTGATGGCCTAATGCCTTTACTTCAAAACATATTAAGGTTTCTGCTGGTTTTCCCCGCAGCGTACCTTCGAGATTTCATATTCCCGGTATTCTATTAAATAGAATCGTATACCAATGGCTGGGAGCTCGAGTCTGATTTTCCATACAAATTTCGCTTATACTTATGGAATATTACAGTAATAAGGAAGTGTGAATTATAAAATTAAAGATAAAAATATTAGTACTAAAATAGTTCCTTCTGTTTGTTGGATATTTCTGCTGGTTATTATCATGTGTGTGTTCGGAGTTGGTTGGTAGTCCAAATCAGCGGTACGGGGCGGAGGGGTGGTTGGTTTTGCTTCACTTGCTGGCCTCTGATGTAAACCTAATGTTGTGAAAATCGTCGTGGTGATTGTGACGGCGGTCGGTGGCGGTTGGTGGCGGTCGGTCGTGGTCGGTGATGATAGTCACAGGCTGATGCACTCATCATGGTGATTGTGACGGCGGTCGGTGGCGGTCGGTGGTCTTCGGTGATGATGGTCACAGGCTGATGCACTCATCATGGTGATTGTGGGACGGTGTGACGGCGGTTGGTGGCGGTTGGTGGCAGTGAGGAAAATGTGTAACTTCGTTACAAATTAAAGGCTTTGGCAACAAGGTAAGTAGGGGAATCAATTTGGATGACAATTGGCCTCAAGGGGACGTTTTCTTTATGTACTTTTGGCAGGCCATACAGTTTTGGTGGTTGAATACAAGAAGGTATAATATTCGTTTTATTAATGAGTGATTCGCATTCTGCCGTTTTTTGTCTCACTTTTCTGGTCACTTTTGCTGTGGGATCATAACTAACTTCTTTGTATGTACCACTGTCACTGAGAAGAAATTCTATTTTAGACCTATATTCAGCTGTATCGAGGACTACAGTGCAATTTTACTTATCTGCAGGAAGAACAATCAACTCTTTGTCTGCTCTAAGTTTTTTCAAAGAAATTCTCTCATTAACTGTGAAGTTTTGTTTTATCGGTTTTGCCCTGCGAATTAAAAACTTATCTAGCAAAGAGCTTGATGATAATACTTTGTCGATAATCTCAAAAGGAATGAACTTCGCACCTACACTGTTAAATATTCCTACTGAATCAATAATAGGATATGTTGAAGAGTGCTTACGTAGAAACAAAATTGATAGATTAACATCTGAAACCATAAGACAGGATGTTTCAGTTTTAATTCGCAGGGCAAAACCGATAAAACAAAACATCACAGTTAATGAGAGAATTTCTTTGAAAAAACTTAGAGCAGACAAAGAGTTGATTGTTCTCCCTGCAAATAAGGGAAATTGCACTGTTGTCCTCGATACAGCTGAATATAATTCTAAAATAGAAATTCTTCCTAGTGACAGTGGTACATACAAAGAAGTTAGTTATGATCCCACAGCAAGAGTGACCAGAAAAGTGAGACAAAAATCGGCAGATTGCAAATCACTCATTAATAAAACGAATATTATACCTTCTTGTATTCAACCACAAAAACTGTATGGCCTGCCAAAATTACATAAAGAAAACGTCCCCTTGAGGCCAATTGTCAGCCAAATTGATTCCCCTACTTACCTTGTTGCCAAAAAACTAGCTTTGCGAATCAAGCCTTTGGTTAATAATTGTTTTTCCTCGGTAACAAACTCAAAGCATTTTGTTTCAATAATAAAAGATATGCATGTAAAAGAAAATGAAATAATGGTAAGTTTCGATGTAACATCTTTGTTCACGAATGTTCCAGTACTAGAATGCCTAGATATAATAAAAACCAAGTTATCTTCCTCCGATGAAGACTCAAAATTACTAGAACTTCTTCACGTGTGCCTTACATCCGGATACTTCCTATATAATGAGAAATTTTATTTACAAGTTGACGGAGTGGGTACTCCACTTGCTCCAATTATTGCAGACATTTGGATGCAACATTTTGAAGAACAGGCAATAGAGACATCTTCTATCAAGCCAATTATTTGGAAAAGATATATTGACGACACGTTTTGTATCCTCGACAAAAATGATGTTGATACATTTCTCAACCACTTAAATTCGGTACATCCAAAAATAAAATTTACAATGGAATGGAAGAAGATAATTCCCTGGCATTTTTAGATGTAAAAATTATAAAAAAACAAGATGGATCCGGACACACGGTATATAGAAAGCCCACCCATACCGATAGATACTTACATGCTGCTTCTCATCACCATCCATCGAAATTCACCTCTGTGGTATCGGCTCTTGTGAATAGAGCGAATACAATCTGTGACAATGATCATCGTGTAGAAGAGTTAAAACATGTTGACGCAGCTCTTATAAAAAATGGCTATAGTTCCAAACAACGTTCTTGGAAATAAAAAGAAAGAACAGTTTCAGAAAACTTAACTCAACAAAATGAAAAACAAGCTTTTCTTCCGTATAGAAAAGGCGTTTCAGAAGCAATTGGAAGAATCTTATCGAAGCATGGCATAAAATTGATTTTCAAGCCACCAGAAAAAATCCGCCAGCTTCTAAGATCTCCAAAAGATAAAATTCCACTGCAAAATCCAGGAGTTTATTCTGTGTCGTGTAGTTGTGGCTCATCTTTTATAGGTGAGACAAAAAGAGCAATCTCCACAAGACTGAAGGAGCATATACAATCCATTCAAAAGAATGAAGTGACAAAATCGGCCATATGTGAGCATTTAGCCTATAATGAGGAACACTTCATACGATTCGATCAAGCTAAATCGATTTCTACAGAAAGATTTTATGTACCTAGATTGGTACGAGAAGCAATAGAAATAAAAATGCATTCGAATTCCAATCGAGATCAAAGCTTTAATCTTTCTTCAGCATGCGATCCAGTAATAAATGTTTTAAAGCTTAACAAAATCCAAGCTAAACACAAAAACAAAAATCAAAATAATCTGCCAACTGACACTATTAGTTTTGCATGCTCACAAGAGTGCATAAATTCACAAAAACAACAACAATCATCACAGTTGCAACAACAAGTACCAGCTCATCCGCAATCACAACCAAAGCACCGATACCCTTTACGCACAAGAACAAAGATGAGAGAATAAAAATGATCCACCCACGAGCCATCAGTCAACCCGTGATTACGACAAGTGTAACCCTGTCGAAACGTCGGGAAATAAATCAAAACTTTTTGATTAAAAAAATTCAATCGCGGTAAGTCCGTAAAAAAATTTCATGTTCTACAAAATAAAATTAATTCTTGAGTTAATATAAAAAATCTTTTTCATTTAAAAAAAAAAATTCAAAGTTTCTGGCTAGTTCAAAACCGGTATGTGCAATTTTTTTTTTTTAATTTTTTTTTTCCTGATAAAAACTACTAGAAGTTTGCATACCAAAAACATAAGCGAGAGCTACAACAGTACGTTTCGAACTGTTGGATACAATATTCCCTTTTATTTATGTGTATGCGTTCGACTCCCGCAGACAAGAAAAATTCAATAAAATTAATTTTGCGTGGCCCATGTTCAATAACCGCTATCGCAATAAAAAAAGGCGTGTGTCACTCCCAAAGTTAAGAATTTTGTATGCCACGGCAATTACTATGAGCTCAGTGACATTCAATTTAAAGCTTGCAGATCGATTTAAACAAAACAAGACAAAACTTAAATTTTCAAAAATTTGATTTTGAATGGAAATAATCATTATGGGTGTATTTAATAATTTATTCTTGAACCACACTCTGATACGTAACCAAGTAATACAAACCGAAGTGTTTATCTTCTAACTTCGAAACTGCGACCGATAGTTTAATAACATCAACAAAATGAATGCATATATTACGACCTTTGACGGAAACGCCAATTACAAGTGGGCGTGTCCTAAAAATTTGTAACAAAAGTAATGCATATTACGACCTTTGCCAATTAAAAGTGGGCGTGTCCTAAAAATTTGTAAATAAAATTAAAGCAATAACTGAGCTTTGATTATTAGTAAATTTTTAGACATATGTGTAAAACTACAACTGAATCGAGTAGTTTTTTAAACGATCTTACCTGGACATAGGGGTTTTATAAAAACTACGCCCTTAAAAGTGGGCGTATAGAAAAAATTTACACAAAAGAATGTAAAGATGTATTTTTCAAATAACAAACGAACAAAAGGTTAAAATTGAATATTCTTTAAAACTACGTTTTTCGTTCTTTCATGAAAAGTAGGCATAAGCCATGCCCAAAATTCAAAAATTTCTTTTCATACACAAGTTCTTTTATTCTTATTCTCATATACATATTAGAACATTATGTTTGTTTCTGTGAATAAATCTTTTCAGAAAAATGATTCAACATTTTTTTCATTGTGAAATTTCCTTAAAAGGAAACAACGTATCTACACTAAAACCTTAAGACAAAATGACGTATCTAGTAAAACTCAGTTTAATACTTTACTTACTTATGTTGGCGCCACTGGAGCGTAGTACTCCAAGGACTTGCTGAGAATGACCTTCCAGCCGGCTCGATCTCTACCCTGCTGTCTCCAATTTCGTACTCCAAGTTGACGGATGTCTCCCTCTACCTGGTCGCTCCATCGAAGATGAGGTCTACCTTGGCTTCTGACTCCCTCGGGTTTGGCGTTGAAGACTTTACGAGCTGGAGTGTCGATTACCATTCGCTCTACATGGCCCAGCCATCTTAGTCTTTGGATTCGAATTTTTCTGGCTAGGCTTATGTCGCTGTACAGCTCGTACAGTTCGTTGTTATATCTTCTTCTCCAAACGTTATTTTCGCGAATTACGCAGACAGGACCATAGATCGTACGCAGAACTTTTCTCCCGAAGGCTGCAAGTGAATTTTCATCCGATTGGGAGAGGATCCATGCTTCCGCACCATATAGCAGGACCGGGATGATGAGTGTTTTATACAGTGTCACCTTGGTTCTTCTCGATAGGGCTTTACTCCTCAATTGCTTACTCAGCCCAAAGAAACAGCGATTAGCAAGAGTTAGTCTGCGTTTGATTTCAGCGCTGATGTTGTTGCCTGTGTTTACAGCAGTGCCCAGGTAGACAAATTCGCTGACTACCTCGAAGTTATACCTATCAATGGTTACGTTCTGACCAAGTCGGTGGTGGGATTGGACTTTTGTTGATGAAAGCATATACTTCGACTTGTCCTCGTTTATTTTCAGCCCCATTCTGCTTGCTGCTGACTCCATAGTAGTGAAAGCACCGGTTACTGCTCGCTTTGTTCTTCCTGTCACGTCAATGTCGTCAGCAAACCCAAGTAATTGTGTCGATTTATTGAAAATGGTGCCTGATGTACTGGCATGGGTGCTCCGTATTACATTTTCAAGCACAATATAAAAACAGCTGCATGACAGTGCGTCACCTTGTCTTAGCCCTCTGGTGGTTTCGAAGGTTTCAGTAGAGTCTCTACAAACTTGAACGGAACAGCGAGCATTCTCCAACGTCATCCTGATAAGGCGTATCAGTTTAGCAGGGATTCTTAAGTTAGACATGGCACGATACAGTTCAACTCTATTAACACTGTCGTAGGTGGCTTTAAAATCGACGAACAGGTGGTGGGTGTCGATGTTATATTCTTGTTTAATGTGAATATTTGGTCGGTGGTAGATTTTTCAGGTCTGAAGCCGCATTGGTAAGGACCTATCAGGTCGTCAGCAAACGGCTTGAGACGTTCATATAAAATGCTGGACAGGATCTAATAGGCGATGTTAAAAAGGCTTATGTTTCTATAGTTGGCGCAGAGTAGGCGGTCTCCTTTTTTGTGAATCTGGCAGATGGTACTGAGATTCCACTCATCGGGCATACTTTCCTCCGACCATATTTTGCAGATGAGTTGGTGTTTACTCCTGACCAGGTCATCTCCAGCGTGTTTAAAAAGCTCCGCTTGAAGGCCATCAGATCCAGCTGCCTTATTCATCTTTAGTCTGGTGATGGCTACTTTGATTTCATTTTGGTTGGGCGGGTGTAGTTCTTGGTCGTCATTTAGATTAACTGGAACAAGTTGATCTTGGGCGGGATCTTGGCTGTCATCGCCATTTAGCAACCGGTTAAAGTAGTCTCTCCAGATGGCTAACATCGCCTGCGTTTCCACTATGGTATTTCCATCCTGATCTTTGCAGGGCCCAGGGCGGCTTGTGAAACCGGATGTAGACTGTTTCACCGTTTTATAGAAGTTTCGTACCTCTTTTCTGCAAAAACATATCTGCATCTTCTCTACTTCGCGTTGCTGGTGTTCTTTTTTCTTCCTGCTGAGTAGACGTTTCTCATCTTTCCTTCGCTCAACATAGAGATTTCTGGATGCTCTAGTATCTCTCTCTTCTTATGGCTTGTTGACATAGCTGCCATTGGTCATCAGGGTTCATGTCATCAATCGAAGGATTTCTCGCAAGCGCAAGGGATACGCGGTCGGCATAGGCAGCGGCGGTCTCTTCCGATTGAAGACGTCCAACATTGAATTGGACATGGAGATCTGTACCTTAAGTTTTGCACCGACTAGGTAGTGGTCCGAGTCGATGTTTGCTCCTCGGAATGTACGGACATTCATAATGCTGGAGGAGTGTCTTCCATCAATCACAACATGGTCGATTTGGTTGCAGGTTCGACCATCTTGGGATCGCCATGTGCCCTTGTGGATGTCGGGACGTGGGAATCGCGTGCTGCTCAGCACCATGTTTTTTCCCGCTGCAAAATCGATGAGCCAGAGTCCGTTGTCGGAGGTGGTGTCGTGCAGGCTGTGTTTTCCGATCGTCATAGGTAGGTAGGTAGAGATGGCGGTTCTAATTTGAGTTGAAAAACTCCTTAAAAGAACCCAATTAGCGCTGGTGTGCGCCGTTTTGTTACCATTAACCAAACAACTTAACGGAGGCTTAGACGGATGTGATGGTATGTGTTCCACGGAGAAGGACGGGAAGAACTAGTTTTCTTTTGGAGAGGTGACTCAATCTACCAGACCAAACCATAGGACAGTTCCATGTAGCCCAACTCCAGACTTTATTCCACCTAGGCAGGTTGCTGGTTGGTAAAGGTACACTGCTAGATGTATGGTTCTCAATAGGGCTTCCCCGTCAAGAAAAACGTGATTGATTAGAGGGATTGTGAGAAAAGGACTACGAGAGGGAAAGGAGGGAAGGGGAGACAATTATAAGCCACCCAGTCAACCTTAAGTCGGTTTCAAGCAACCAAACTCCAGAATATATGCCACCTAGGCAGGGTGCTGGTTGGTAGGGTCGTATTGAATCCGCCAAAAAGGGCTGGCCAAGTAGGGGGGAGGCAAGATAATTATAAGCTGCCAGAACACTCCCAGGTCGACTTCAAGCAGCCAGACTCCAGACTATATGCCACCTAGGCAGGGTGCTGGTTGGTGAGGGAACATTGAAATCGTGCAGGGAGTTGTCCTTGTAAAAGGGTCCAGCATAGGAACCACCCAGATCATACCCCACCACCTAGGTGAGATGTATGACCCTCAGATGGGTCCCATGCTGATCCCCTGATTGCTTGATTGGGGGGACTAGAAGGATTTTAAGAAGAGGGATGGGATGAACTAGTTGGGGATGTGATTGTCGGGATAGACGATATATTTATAGCCATTTTGTCGCATTCAGGAATTTAATCAAATCTTTGATTTTTTTATTTGACAGTTCCCCAAGGTCCTCGTAAAAATCTCCACCCAGGGTTCGCATCCTGATGCGAGATAGAGCTGGGCATTTGCACAGTAAGTGGAAAACAGTTTCCTTCTCTGCTACATCTCTACAGGATCGGCAGTAATCGTTGAAAGGAATACCAATCCTTGCAGCATGCACCCCCACTGGCCAGTGGCCCGTGCTTATTGCTACCACCCTGGCTATATCTGACCGGTCCTTGCAGAGCAATGCGTTAGTTCGTGATTTATTGTAGGCAGGCCACATCTTCCTGGATATGATGCAATTGGTCAAATTGCTCCACCTTTGATTAGATACGGATGTAAAGTGTGATAAGACAATGCCCTTCACAGCCCCCAGCGGAATGGTGACGGCTTCGGCGAGTGAGCTGTGAAGGGCTGATCCTTGCCTGGCAAGCTCATCTGCTTTTTCGTTCCCCTGAAAACCACTGTGCCCTGGAACCCAGAGCAGAGTGACTTTCAGGTTTGAGCCAAGATCATCCAGTTCTTCCTGGCATTGCCTGACTAATTTGGAGGAAGTGGATGTCGAATTAAATGCCTTGATAGCGGCCTGACTATCGATTAGTATAGCAACATTTCGGTTTAGATACGAGTATTGTTGCAGTAATTTGCAAGCCTCCCTGATTGCAAGAACTTCTGCCTGGAAGACGCTAGCAAAGTCAGGGAGTCGAAAGGACTTGGATACATTGAGTATTTCTGAAAAAACGCCCGCACCTACTCCACACTCCATCTTGGAACCGTCAGTGAAGATCGTTATGTCAAAGTATCCTATAACATCATCGTTTTCCCATTCTATTCTAGAAGGAAAACCTGTTTTGAAACTTTTATGGAGGCTAAGAGATGGTTTGCAGTAGTCGGTGGGGTATAGGGTTAAGTCGGCAGGTAAAAGAGTTGAGATATTGCTATGACCGTATGGTCTTTCGGTCCAGCAACCGGTCTCCTTTAGTCTAATTGAGCTACAGGACACCAAGTATTTAGTGTGAAGGTCGGGTGGTAAAAGGTTCAGAATAACATTTAGGGCATCTGTTGGGCAAGACCTGAGAGCCCCTGTGACACCGATGCTAGCCGTTCTTTGAACCTTATTTAACTTGTCAGTATTGTAGGCTTTGCTGAGAGCGGGCCGTCACAATCAAGCCGTAGGTGAGAATAGGTCGTGCCACGGCTGTGTACGTCCACAGAATCATCTTCGATTGAAGACCCCAGTTTTTACCGAATGTTTTGCTGCAGGCGTAAAAGGCTATACAGGCCTTTTTTACGCGTTCTTCAATGTTAATTTTCCAGCTGAGTTTGGGATCAAGTACTACTCCTAGATATTTAGCACGAAGTAGTACCCCGTGGCGTAGTGGTTAGTGTGTCGGACTGCTACGCCGAAGGTTCAGGGTTCGATCCCTGACGTTGCCACCTTAAGTTTTTTTCCGGGGTACTGCCTCTTGCGAGGAAGTGACAAATCCTCCAAGAGTAATTAATGTCATGGAAAGTGCTTCTCTGTTAGCCGTTCGGATTCGGCGGTAAATTGTAGGTCCCTTCCATTCCTGCAGAATATCAACGCACACACAGGAATGGTTGAGAGTGTAAGTCACAGGCCCCGGCCCCGCTTGGAGCTGTTGTGCCAACAATTTATTTTTATTTATTTACTACTCCTAGATATTTAGCACGGGTTGATAGTGATAACACTTGTCCATTGAGGCGGGGTAGAGAGAAGGTTGGTATCTTAGTTTTGGTTGTAAAGAGCATCAGTTCAGTTTTACTTTGGTTAACTCCAAGACCACAGCTAGTGGCCCAGTTGCTGAATTTCCTCAAAGCCCTTTCTGTTATTTCACTAATAACAGGTAAAAACTTTCCTGACACAAGAACCACCAAGTCGTCCGCATAAGGTACGGCCTTCACTCCACTGTCCTCCATTTCGACAAGAATTTTGTCCATAACAAGAAGCCACAGTAGGGGTGAAAGAACACCTCCCTGTGGTGTACCTCTATTAACGAATTTGATGGTTTGGATATTGCCTAAAGATGCCTGAATAATTCTATTACTGAGCATAGAAACTATCCAGTTACGTATGTATTCATCGACTCCGAAGTCGACTAGTGATTGACGAATTGATTCAGTTAAAACATTATTGAAGGCCCCTTCCACATCTAGGAAGGATGCCATTGTAAATTCTTTGTAGTGTAAGGTTTTTTCTATCGTTCTTACTACCTCATGCAGAGCCGTTTCGGTGGATCTGCCTTTGAGATAGGCGTGTTGGGATTTAAAGAGGGGAGATCTTTCTAGGATTCCTCTTATATGTATGTCTAGGATGCGCTCAAGAGTTTTCAGGACAAAAGACGTTAGACTTATCGGCCGAAAATCCTTAGCGGATTCGTGCCCTCGCCTGCCGACCTTGGGAATGAAAACTACTCTAACCTGCCTCCAAGTATTTGGAATATGGTTAAGTGATAGGCATCCTACGAAGATTGCCTCTAGCCATGGAATAGTCATTTCTAGTGTTTTCTGCAGCATAACTGGCAGAATGCCATCCAGGCCAGGGGACTTATATGGGTCAAAACTCATTATAGCCCAGGCTATGTTTTCTTTGCTTATTACGGTTCTGTGATTGTCCAGCAGTGCAGTCTGCACGTCTAGATTTTGTGGTATGTTGGAATTGCTGTCTCTGCAACCCGGGAAATGGGTGGTCATCAGAAGATCAAGGGACTCCGCAGGAGAGTCAGTCCAGGAACCATCCATCTTTTTAAGAAAAGATGGATTTGTATGCTCCTTAGACAAGATTCTACCCAATCTTGCAGAGTCCTTAATGTCTTCTATAGAGTGACAGAACTCCCTCCAGGACTGTTTCTTTGCTAAAGAAAGAGAGCGTTTGTATATTTTATGGCAGTCTTTGTACGGTTGGAAAAATTTGTATTTGTGGCAGATATTGAAGATAGCCCTAGTGCTAACTTTTGCCTCTAGTTCTGTAACCGAGTCTATATTAATATTTGGTATGCGGCTAAGTTTGGTTTTTATTATTTGACCGAATTTCTCCCAGTAAATTTTTTTCGGGTTTCTATATGGTGGAGGGTTTTCAGTTTCGAAATTTAAATTTAAGAGAATCCACTTGTGATCCGAAAACGATTTCAAGTTGGAAACTCTCCAGTTCTCAACTAATGACTTTATATTGTTCGTACCTACGGTTATATCTAATACATCTTCCCAACCTTCAAAGTTTTCAGTACTTGGAAAGACGAAGGTGGGGGTATTACCTCTGTTATATACGATTAAATTTTTGTTTATAATGAAATCAAATAAAGACTCACCCCGTTCGTTGATAGTCGAACTACCCCAGAGCGAATGACGCGCATTGGCGTCACATCC
Organism: Platycheirus albimanus; assembly: GCA_916050605.2. Lineage (NCBI taxonomy): Eukaryota > Metazoa > Arthropoda > Insecta > Diptera > Syrphidae > Platycheirus > Platycheirus albimanus. Next base: position 335,645,565 of record OU696696.1, read on the forward strand.
CAGGAGCAGGTCCGTCTTCTTTGACTTGGCTTCGGTTATTACCTGCTCGACCTCACACGGCGGTGTCTCTCGATCGTGAGCCAGATAGGCAGATGCCAGCAGGAGGCTGTCGGTTTTATCATTCCCCAGTTTGACGACTGTCAGATCCGGTGTACTAAGATTTGGACATAAAAAGGCTTTTAAATGTTTCTTAGCTAAAATGCATGTACGAGGCTTACCTTGGATTTGATTGTCCGGCTTATAAAAGAGATCATATCGGCTGTCTTGGAGACCTCTTATCTTTAGGCCATTGATCCACGGTTCTTGAACCAAGCCTACATCGATGTCTTCCTCTATTAGGAAGACTCTCAGATTATCTGAGGCACATTTGCTGTGCTTCAGATTAATCTGAATCAGTTTCAGCTTGGTTCGATTCATCTGCCTCGTCTGGTTGTTCGCTTCGGGCATTTTCAATTTCTTCGCCCTTTAATTTTTCGTTTGCAGCGTCCAGACTTGGCAGAATTTTCTCCTGATGCCAAAAAACAGCTTGTGGTTGGCTTTGATTATGGCTGGTATGCTTTCCTCGCTTATCATCAGGAGGAAAGTGGACGAGTTTTTTTGTGGTTTCTCAGCCTTAATAACAGACCACTCATGCATAGGAACAGTCGGGTTTTGCCTTTGTAACCCACGAATGAGATCCGCACCACTAGGTTTGATGCTCATTTGCGGTAACCAAATGCGAGCTTTGGGCTGTCTAGGGATATCCTTAGCTGGAATTAGTTTGAGTCTCAAACCCTCCCAGTCATTGCTAATCTTAGCAATGCACGAACTAAGGAACTCCCTAGAGAACACATCACCGCATTTGATCACCCTGCAGCCTCTGAGCATCTCGCTAGAGTCGAAACATGGGCATGGGCCTTCGGTCGTAGAGGTTGAGTAAAGGAACACCATTTCCGAGAGTTTTGCTTCGATGGAATTCCACACGGGCAACAAAGATTTGCCACCCGAGCAGAGCTCATCTACCACAGCTACCTGGAGATCATCTCTGACTGTCTCGCTGGCGGTACGCTGTGGGCGCATCGCTCTCGATGATGATGCTCCTTTCTCAGTCCTACTCTTCTTAGCAGCCTGACTGTCCTCTTCGGTTGATCGGTTACGTTTTTTGGATTGTTCAAGAAGATTGTTGTACTCTTCAACAATCTTCATATACTTCTTCTTGTCTTCTAAGTCCCTCTCTTGAACAGTTCCAGCTTCCTCATTTTTGGCAATCTTGCCTAGAATAAAGGTCGCCTTCTTGAACTGATTTCGCAATTGGGCACTTCCGCTTTTGTCCTGAGTAGCGCCGCTATGTCTGGCTTTGCTATCAGGGTTCTTTTTCGTATTTTTCGGTTTTTTTGGCACAGGCGTACTATGGCTGGTACTTCCTGTACCGGACGGTTTGGGCAACTCTACCGTACGGAAGCTTCCAGTACTGATATTGCTACCCGTCAGTGTTTCCTGGCTCGAAGCCAGTAGTTCATCCTCAGATGAAAAACTTAAGAATTTTGTTGTCACTGGCGACTTATCCCCTTGCGGGGCCAAGCCCGTGCCGGCAGTCGCGACTCCTGCCGACATTTGAACGTATATCCCCGTCCGATTTGTTTCTTCTGTCTTTTGTGTATTGTCCATATTTGTTAATTGTTGTTTGTTTTGGGCTTTGTTGGTTTTCCACTCTTTATTTTTTTTAATTTTTGCCGACAAATATTTCTGGAGTGTACTTAAGCCCCCTCACCGCCGCCAAGGTCAAGCCCGCGAGGGGGTCCGATCGTCATACCAAAGATGTCCTCTCTCCCAATTTTTGCATTGAAGTCTCCCAAGAGAATTTAAATGTCATGTTTTGGGCACTGCTCATATGTTTTGGCATGTAGGGGCATGAGCGCTAATTAGGCTTTTGTGGTGGAATTTGGCATTAATGCGGATCGTTGTCACTCTCTCGCTGACTTCGCGAAAGCTCAAGACCTATTGCCTAAGTCTTCCTCTGACAGCGAATCCGCACCCAAACAAGCGCGATCTCCCATCAAGGTGGCATTTCCCATAGTAGAAGTTACAGTCCTCTGCAATTCTCAGGCCCGGTCCATCCCATCGCATCTCCTGCAGGGCTGTTATATCAGCGTTTAGACTGGCGAGAGTCTCGGCTAGCTGCTCGGCTTAACGCGGCCTGTGTAGCGTACGCACATTCCACGTGCATATGCGTAAATCGTTGTCCGTTTTTCGTTTGCGGGGGGGGGGGGGGGGGGGGGGTCGTCAACATTTTTGGTTCTTTCATTAGAGGCATTTTCTGCGGTTTTCATCACAATAGAGTTTTCCTTTCATGACCGGCTTTTGAGGCCTGTGCATGACATATAGATCTTTGTGGTGGTTTGATCTTCAGAGCGTATCTCTTTCCTCCTGGTCCTAGTTCCTGAGAAGATGACTCAGGTATCTACAACCTATGGATCCGATGGATTCAACGTTCGTCGTTAGATCACCTTTCGGCTATCCAGCAGGCACCACTTGGAGGTGACGATACGATTTTACCCACCACTCAGTTTAATACACATTTTAAATTAAGGCGATTCTGTTCAAAAAAATAATAGTTAATTTACTTAAAATATCCTCAAAATATGGAAGACATTGGCCAAAACCCAAAAAAGTTACAGATAAAAACACAAAAACGCAATTATCTCAAAATGCTGTATAAGCAAAACACTGTATCGTAAAATATTGAATTTTTGCATAATTCCGTTCTTAAACTTCCATTATAAAGAAATTGCAGAACTCGATTACTGTATATAGCATTTATTGAAAATCCAAACAAATGTAAGATCAGAATACATTAATAAGTCATCTCATAAATAAGTAAATAATGTAGTTATAAGTAATTTTATTTATAATCAACTATCTTTTTGTATTGTATGTACAAACGTATTAATTTTAGTTATTTTGGTGCAATTATTTATGCAAGTGTTGATTTTGATCAAAACATTTCATGTAAAAATGTGATATACTAGCAATTAGAAGAATAAAATGGGAAAGAGAAAAAAAGACCAAGATACCATTTATTTATATTTTGTTTTAGTTAATTCAGACTTATGAATTTTATCATAAGTACATGTTATTGTTCAAGGGAAGTTAGTTTATATCAGGATATTATGCTAATGAAAAATTGTTAAGATAAATTATAAATAGAGAAAAAAATATATTTATTAAAAAAAACTCTGTATTTCAAAATGCTGTTTATAGGCAGACAAAAATCGTTTTGATAATGTAAGAAATCCACACAATTTTAATTTTTCAGCTTATTTACAGAATTTTGAAATGCAGAATTTTGAGATACAGAGTCTTAAAATATAGAATTCTTAGATACAGAATTTCGACCAACCAGAATTTTGAAACACATAATTTTGACTCACAGTATTTTGATCATACAGTATTTTGTACATACAGTATTTTTAAATAAAGTTTTTTGAGATACAGTATTTTAAATACCTTCCAAAATCGTTACAAAATTCATATGTTTACAAAATTGTTTTTTTTTTACAGAAATGGGAAATTATGTTGAAATTTTAATGCGCTCTAACGGGCTAACGGAACGCTGGAAAAATAAACAATATACTGGAATTTTGTAGGAAATTTAATGGTCTTTCTTTTTGTTGTGCGTGAAATTTCAGTTAAGACGTATAGTTTCCGAAAAGTAAGCAAAAAACCGAACAAGTGAAAAAATTCCGCCGTTTTTCGCGGAAATCTCAAAACGCACCAGGAAAAGTTGTTGGATTTCTTCAGATTTGGATTCAGCGACCCAGAAACCATAGAATTCGAAGAAAAAAAAATTAATTTGTATATTTTTTTTAACATGAGGGCGATTTTTACTAAGTTTTGACTGGACTAATATGCCAGCCCGAAATTGTCAAACTAGATTATGTAACGTATTGAGTCATACATTGGATTTCGAACGAGCGTATTACCAATTGACAGGCTTTCGAAGATGGAAACAGTGGAATATATTTTTTTGATCTATGCGCCTGACGGAACAGGGAAAACGTTCCCGATATAACTGATATTATTATATGGTTGACTACTCCAATTTTTAATTATCTCTTGAGAATTTTTAAATTGTAATAGTAAAGTATAGTAACAAATATTAAAAACTTTATAAAGTGAAATAAAACAGCCTTCTTATATAAGCAAAATTGAAAAATCAGGTAATTTTAGGTTATTAAGCTGTGAAATTTAATATTTAAGTTGACACTCAAGTCACATGACTGACAACAAAAGGAAGATCGACCAAGTATCACCAGAAAAAAATATTTATCCACTATTTAACTAGAAAAAATCAAATTGATTATTGATACATCGCTCAACACAGAACTTCCCAAAGCGACTGCCAATCTAGCAACAAAAGAAGACGTCAACAAACTCAACCTTGAAATTCACTCACTAAGAAAACAAAACCAAGAATTATCGGAAAAAGTTCAAAATTTTGAAAATCGATGCTGTATGTTGGAACAGGAGCTTGAAATGCAGAGCCAAGAGATTAAAGGAAAAAATATAATATTTTCAATCTCGAATGACCGAACTGATTCCCAAGAAAAGATCCATGGTATAACCAAACTTCGATTAGGAAATGTCGCAGTCCAACAACAATTGCCACAAGCGGTCAAAATAAGTGAAAATAACAAGGTTATAAAATTCAAACTTAACACTGCTTCCAATGAAACAGCAACAAAAATGGTAAGAAATTCTACGAAACTAAAAGGCACTGGTGACTATATCCAGCGTGATTTAAGCAAAGAATCACAATTCAAACGTCGAATTTTACTTGGGTATCGAAAAGCCATCAAAACAGTTAAGCCAAATGAACCGATAGTAACTAAAAACAACAACTTAATAATTGGTAGTAAAACATTTTATTTAAGCAATAATAATAATCTTAAATATCAAGATAAAAACGGAGAAAACGAGCTTGAAGATATATTTGGGAAACTCAAATTTGATGCTGTCAAAGAAATGATGCTGTCAAACAGACGTCAAAATGATTGGTCTAAACCAGCTATACCAGTGATGCCACTTTATAATGAAAGTCCGAATGGTAGTAGTTTGTCACAAAACTGAGAATTAGATGTCGTCAGCTATAACAAATTAACTTCCGCAAACATTTTAGCATACAATATATCTGGATTAAATAATAAATTATTATTTGTAGATTTTTTCAACTATGTTAAGAACTTTAAAATTTTCTTTTTATTTGAAACATATTTAACAACCGATAATTTAAGTAATTTTAACAAATATTTTATTGAGTTTAAACTAATTTGGAGTGATGCAAGTAAAACATCCCTTAAAGGTCGTGCAAGTGGTGGCTGCCTTTATGGTATAAAACATTAACATCTTAAAACCTACGATTTTGAAGAACTTGAAGGAACTACCGTGGTAAAATGTTTAAAACAAAATAATTTGTACTTTGTACCATACTATATAAACTGTAATAAGTTGACTTATGATTTTGAACAATTGAATAATACAATGTTACGTTTAGCTATGAATGAATGAATGAATTAATTGGGGGAAAGTGCACTGCGACCTTTAAGATCTATTGTGCCCCTACGTTTAGCTAACAAAAGTGTTCTGCTGATTGGAGACTGGAATTCAAGAATTAGTAACTCACAAACCACCATAATGCAAACTGTTACAAATCCTCATATATCTCACATGAACAGAACATCTGAGGACATTATTTGCAATAATAATGGAACAAATATGCTTGAACTGCTTCAAATGTATGACCTTATTGTGCTAAATGGTTGCACTGAAGGAGATACAGAAGGGCATTACACATTTGTGGGAGGGCAAGGCAAATCAGTTATCGATTTCTGTGCTGTAAATAATGACAGGACAAGAATAATAAAAAAAATTGAGGTACAATGTAAAATTTTTTCGGATCACATGCCAATCGTTGTGATTTTGATGATGAAACTCCATCCCATCACAAAAACCTTGCCCTGCTACCCAGACTTAAATGGAAATGCGAACAAAAAAACTCATATCATCGTTTATTAGACAGCTTGCTTTTAACAAATGATCCGATTCCTGAGACTGCGGAAACACTTGCAACACAAATAACCTGTTGCATAAGAAGTTCTACATCGAATAACGTTACCAACTTTATGTCATCATTTAAAAAAAATGGTTCGATAAGGAATGTTTAAATGCAAGGAAGAAATCATTTGCACTCTTACGTGCATGTAGAACTTGTAATGACCCTGATGTAAGAAACCGGTATATCCAAGCGAATACTCAATACAAAAATCTGTGCATAACAAAGAAAACTGACTTCGATAACCAACAAGCTCACTTACTAGCCCAAACCAAGACTCCTAAATACTTTTGGACGATAGCCAAGGAGATTAATGGTTTTAACTATCAAATGAGTATAGGAGTAGCGGCTGATGATCTTTCAACGTATTTTAAACATCTCCTGATGGATAACTCCAATATAATGTTTTCGTATGCAGACCCCCTTATTTTCGACGACATTTTAGACGGTGAGATAACGACGGCAGAAATACAAGCAGTTATAATGAAGTTAAAAAACGGAAAGGCACCAGGCGAGGACGGTATACCGTACGAATTCCTTAAAAATGCTAATGCAACCCTAATCAACCGTTTGAAAACTTTTTACAACAACATTTTTTCGAAAGCTGACACTCCTTCATCGTTTAAGAAGTCCGTAATATTTCCTATCCACAAAAAAGGTGCACTGGAAAACGTAGAAAACGGTGCCGTGCCATTTGGCCATATGCCATATGGCCATATTTCAAAATATGGCCATATGACACTTTTGAATTGTGTCATATGACCATATTTTGATATATGGCTATTTGTCGCTTTGGTAATGTGTCATTTGACCATTATGGCCAAATGGCACTTTGAAACTTGTTCTTAAACTGCAAAAACAAAAACGAAAATACAATATATTTATGAAAATATGGTATGTAACTGAACTCAAAAACATAAAAGAGGTTGGTTCAAGTTTAAATAAATTGGCATCAATGTATTGGAACAAATGAGTGTATGCTTGTTCGGTTTTTTTACTCATCATCAGTACATAAAAGGATAAACCTGGAAAAGCAGCATCGATTAATTAATTCATTTAAAAATTCCTAATTTGTAGTTAGGTTATCTTGCTATGAAATGTTCATATGTTGAGATTTTCTTAAACATTATCAGTTTTCGAATCAAAGATTTTTAATTGGATATCTGTAGAGTGTATACAAGTACACAAACATTCATACATCATATATACATAATGTACATTCATACTTCAGGGTTCAGGTACAATAATTGGTAGCGAGCGAAGCGAGCGGAAAAAAATTTGCCCAAAAGAGAATCAATTTGGAGTGTGAAAATAAAAAAATTCGCGCGAATTTTTTTATTTTCACACTCCAAATTGATTTTTTTTGGGCAAATTTTTTTCCGCTCGCTTCGCTCGCTACCAATTATTGTACCTGAACCCTGAAGTATGAATGTACATTATGTATATATATGCAACAAATAAACCAAATATGTGTATATATATACATATAAACACATAATATAAAATAATTATACTTTATAATTTTATAAATTATTGTTTTTATCATATAAATGTGTGTTGATATTGGGAACTAAATAATAAAAATCGAAATGGTAGCATATTAGCAAATTGGCAACCATGGATTGACTTTTTCACAATTTTAGCAACGGTAAAACTATAGGCACTTACAAGAAAAGTATTGAATATTTTAACATGTATACGCAGACGATCTTGAAAAAAATCAAGCATAATGGCCTTGAACTGATAAATTCATAAAAAAATATACCTACATACTGTTTTGTGTTTAATCTATGCCAAATATGGTCAAATGACGCTTTGAAAATGTGTCATATGACCATATTCCAATATATGGTCATTTGTCGCTTTTAGAAAGCGTCATTTGACCATATGGCTATATGACACAAGAAAATATGGTCAAATAGCCATATATTAAAATATGGTCATATGACACAATTCAAAAGTGTCATATGGCCATATTTTGAAATATGGCCATATGGCATATGGCCAAATGTCACGGCACCTAGAAAACTACAGAGGGATCTCATTCATGAATGTAGTAAGTAGTAGTAGTAGTTAAATGTTTTTTATTTTCAACTTAATATTTTTATAAATTTTTGAGTTTAACTTGAAAGAAAGTTATGTTGAAAAATTTTAAAAAATAAAAACTTACGACAATGACATAAAGAGTCGTCTGTAGGGAAAGTGAAAAGATACAAATAATTTTACATTGAAGTACACTAATAAAGAAGATACAATTTTTGATTTTAGATAAATTTAAAGATAAATCCTAAATTTTAAAGTTTTAAAGTGCTGTGTACACGTTCATAGTTCACACTATTTTCAAATCAAATAGACTCTGTTAAGATTTGTTTTCTATAGCTTATAGCCACGTAAATATAACTCGAGAGTCTGTTCCAATCAGCCCTGCAATCTCCGTTAAGGGCAGCAATAATTTCAGCTTCATTTAGAGTTGCCTTTTCAAAATGTCTTATCCTGAATTCTCTTAGTACGGGACACCTGCCTAGGAAATGTTGTATACCTTCTTCTTCTCTCATGTTGCACAGGCTACATAATGTTGATGCATTGCCTCCACGCCTATTTCCGTTGAGTGAGATAAGATCGCATCTAGCTTTGAAAATCATTCATGAATGTTTCAGCAAAGATATTTTGTGGAATACTTGTAGAACGGTTAGAAAAATGGGTAGAAGAAAGAAATATTCTGACAGATCAACATGCTAGATTCAGAAAAAACTATTCAACCATTGATCATATATTTACCTTATCTTCAATTATTAAAGCTTTCCAAGCAAGAAACAAGAAAATTTATAGCTTCTTTGTAGATTTCAAATCAGCCTTTGACCTTGTTAATAGAAGCGCACTCTTCTATAAATTGTCACATTTGGGTATTTCTACTAAATTTCTAAGAGTAATTCAAAAAATGTATGCTGAAACAAATTCAGCAGTCTGGGACGGAAAGCATTTCTCGGAATGGTTTGAAACACAGACTAGTGTGAAACAAGGATGCCTTCTTAGCGCCTTACTTTTCTCTCTTTTCATAAACGATATAGATAAAGATCTTCATGGTGGAATACGAATTGCTCATACGATCGTTAACGTCTTGTTGTATGCTGATGATCTGGTCATACTATCTGAAACTCCTGAAAATCTTCAGTTAATGATAAATCGGCTAGCCAATTACTGTACAAAATGGGGACTAACCATCAACACTGAAAAGTCTAAAATTATCTTCTTTTCCCGATCACAGCGAGTACAAAGTGTAAACAGATGGTTTTATAACGGAATACAATTGGAAACTGTGAAGGAAATCAAATATTTAGGAGTAAGATTGAACCCAAATTTAAAGTTTGATAAACATCTTGAGGATAAGGCCAATTCATCTCAAAGCTTGCTGAATATATCGTCGAAAAACATATTTTCAAACAAACGGATTATACTTTCAAAGAAATACAGAATATTTGACTCTGTTGTTAAATCTACTCTTTTTTACGCTTCTCAAGTTTGGGGATCAGACGAGTATGAAGTTATCGAGAAATTTCATAGGAATTTCCTAAAAAAACTTTTTAACTTACCAATAAAATCCCCAAACTACACAATCTATTTGGAGACAGGTCTTCCGATGCTTTTTACAAGCACTCTCAAATCACAAGCGGATTACATTATTAAAATAAGTTAATATCCAGACTCTCGATTAACCAAAAAAATGCTCTCGTATGAATTGAGAAACCAGGATTGGTGGGTGACAAAATGGTTAAATATTGGAAGCTCATGTGGAGAAACGATTTTATTCGATATTAACAACCTGGACAACTTGAGGAACCAACTTTATACAACAATCCAAAAAAATGAAGAATCTATTCGTGAGGCGTTTATTGAACAAGCTCGTAAATCAGAAATCAGAATATTATATTCTCACTCGAACTACAACCTGAAGGATAGGAACTATTTTAATGACGCATTCAATTACAGTGAAATATCTCTTATTTTTAAAGCAAGGTGTGAGTCACTTGGTTTAAATGGTTCACCATACAATGGAAGCTTCAACCAATTTTGTAATATTTGTAACTTGAAAGCGAAAGAGGACTGCTTTCCCATAATTGGTGTTTGTCCAATACACAAGCCCCCAAATATTAACTTACTTCGGGAAAAAATTCCTTACAATGCAGGAGACAATACAAATTTTGAACGAGTGCGATTGGAAAAAATTATCTGATTATATAAAAGTCATATACAAATACAGGTCTTTACTAGAAACAGAATGTAATGATTGATTTAGATTATTTAAAAATAAAAACAAAACAAAAAAAATTAAATTTACAAATGTATAATATGTTTAATTATTTTGCCAACCGAGCTGACGGCTAAGCCATAGCTTCTTAATTCATTTTTAATTGTAACTAATGTAATAGAAAAAAAAAAATTATAAATAAATGAATTTGTTACTTATACTTACTTACTTACTTAATTGATATTAGCTTAGTGATACTAGATTTGCGTAGCAATAATCATCACTTTGGTAGCGTGATGATACTGATAACAGGCTACTTCCGACAAACACTTCCCGTGATTCCGAACTCAACAGCGGTGGATTAGTTAAACGCATGTCTCGAGTTATTTATTTGTGGAGATACGTGTAAACCATTAAATTGAGTGTGAATATGTGAATGTTCCTGCAAGCTGCAACGGGATAGAACAGTAGAAGTTTTCTCCAAAGAACTATTGATATTCAGAAATGGACAAATTCCGGTAGAAACTTAAAGAGGTTGAACATCAATATCACCTGCCATTTTCCAGCAGTGAAGAAAAATGATGTACCAGCAAACATTTACCTGAAGGTTCACATTTTATTCACCAAAAATGAAGAATAATATTCATAAAACCTTCAGTTTTTTTAATGAATTATAAATGTGTATAAAGATCCCACAAATTCTTACCGAGGAGACACAGTGTATTCACTTTCTCAAAAAAAAATACCACACTCAGATCTTAATTTTGGATCCCTCATATCGAGATCTTTTTTTCGTCCTCTTACTTTTTCTTCTACAAAGGGGTCATCTTAACGGGATGTTGTAGAGGCAAAGTTTGCTTTGACTTCTCAACTTGAACATTTAAATTTTTTTGATGGATCCTTATGAGGATGTTTTGTTCGTTTCGTCCTTAATTATTTTTTCTTACAAAGGGGTAATGATAACGGTTCACTGTCGCGAAAAATGTTTCGTCAGCATAGCTAGTCGAGTATCAGTTCGGTAAAGTTTGTAAATTGTGCGTGTTAATAGCCTGTGTTTTAGTAGTATATATATATACATATATATATATATATATATATATATATACATATATATATATATATATATATATATATATATATATATATATATATATATATATATATAAATTTTATTAATTTATTTGAAATAAATCTTTCTTTAAATTTGTAAATTACTAAGAGGAAGGCTCATTCTTTATTTCAAACATTAAAGAGTTCTTACACTAGTTGTAGCGAGTTCTACATCAATTTAAGATCTGAAAATCTGTTTTCTATTTAGACTTACTTAAGTAAAACAATTCGTATCGTATTGAGTCTGCGTACGTGACTTCCTTCATGTAAGTCCGTTTATATTAGATGAGAATAATTTTAGGCATGTCTGCTGCATGTTCACTGTGGTATGTGAGATGTGACTTTCCGCGTGGGAGTCTAATATTTTATTGATTTGCTTATCTTGAAGTTGGTTCAGGATTGTTACTGAATCGTATCTCTGTCTTTCTTGATTTTTGTGATATTTAAGTCATTCAGAACAGGCTTTCTTTATGTAGAGGTTCATTAGATAAAACACCTCCCTCTTTAGAAACTTCTATCGGCTGAAAAGCGACCGATGGCAAATTTACAATAGTATTATTATTCTTTTTCTTGGTTCTAATACAAATAATAATGGAAATAATAATAATAAACATGATTCTTGAAAGGCTAAAATATAGCGTCTTACTTTTTTCTTTCACTTCAATTATTCATTTAAGTTTTCTTTTGGGTAGTCTTCCGAATATTTGTATTTTGGTAATGGTAATATTTTATTTGTCTGATACAATTTGTTGTTAAAAACTCTGTCATTTTATTATAATTTTACAGTTTTCTATTTCTAATACGTAATTTCTTTCTAAGGTATAGTTTAAATTATTATACAGTTTTGATTTATAATAGTTTTCTCTAGGTTCTTTATTATTAAGAATTGATATTTTTCGATTATCTCGTATTTCTTATTATAGTTAGTGGGTTAACAATGTATAATCTTATAATCTTTGAATACAATTATTTTCAAATATTTGTAAATTTTTCATTTCTTTTGTAAAGTGAAATATGGTATTATTTATTTTTATTACGTCATTTTTTTCTAAGCTTAGTATTTTATTTTTGTATTGGAAAGTTTTGAATATAATATTAAAAATTTGTTATACTTTTCTTTTGTGTATTCTGGGATTGATAATATAATTATCTTTAGGTCTTCTAGTTTTTCAAGTGTAATTTTATTTTTTATAATTTCTTGACTCGTTAAAATGTTTTGTGTTAGTGTTCCTGACCTACTTGTCATTATTTTGTCTGATATTTCGTCAATGGAGTCTCTGACATCTTTAAGGTTGTCTTTAAACTCAATTTCGATTTTTAAATTATTAGTTCTGAGTTATACCTTTTTAAGTTAGTAATTGTTTCTTTGCTACTTGTTGGAATGTCGTTTCATTTTATAAATTGGTCATTAAAATGTTTGTTTATTTTTATTTGTGAGTTAACATTTGTGATAATATTATGGTATGTTTTCTTCTATATTTTTTAGCTTTTTTATCTATATTAATGCGATCATCGTCGTCGTCCATAGTTCCGAATATGATTTTTAGGAGTGTATCGAATCGCATGAGTTCTGGTAACTCTGCATTCGATGGTCACTCAAGTATAAGAAGATATAATGGAACGTAAATAAAACTTAACGTTAGAACTTAACGAAAGAGTGCTTGTTCTGCGAACAAGCACGAGTGAGTGTGAGAGTTAGTCTTAAGCAGGATTTTGAACCAAGAAGGAATAAACGTGCTAATAAGTGGTTTTTTATAACATTTTTCCACTCTAAATTATTGTGTTTTATTTAATTCCTATATTTTGTTATTCGAGATGAGTTATACAGTCCATTTGAGCTATGATACAAGGAGGTTTCCGCCTATATTGATTAATCCTCTTTTCGATTTATGATGGGGAATAAGCAATAAGGGCATTTAACTTGATGTCTAATTTTTTTATTTTACTAAGAAATTTATCTTGTTTGTATGGTATATTGTTCTCTTAATTGGTTAATCAATTGTCTACAATTTGTGGTATTTATCAAGTGTATGATTGAGTTGTAGTTTTGTATTAGTTCTACTTTTTCTTTTTCAATAATTACAAATTCTTTTTCGATTTTATTTATTTGTATAATGGATTGTGCATAAATTACTGTTCTGATTAACAGGATTGTCATTAAATTCATCATTTTGGTATTTTTTTAGATTTCGAAGTTGGTCTTTGTGAAGTATTTGTATTTCTCTATGGGGTTCGATTGTTATTTTCTTTCCTTTTTTTAAATTGCATTTTTCACAGTTGTTGATTATCTTTATTATTAGTTCCTCTAAATTGGGATAATAATATTTGCTTTTGATTTTTAGGTATGTTTTTCCGATACCTATGTGATTATAGTTTTCGTGTTCTTTGAATATTATATTTTTCATTTGTTCAGTGTCTTGTTCATCTTCTAGTACGATTTTTGTTTTAATTACATTTTTTTTTTGTTGTGGTTGTTTTTCCAATATTCCTGAAAATTTAAAAATATTTCATTTTGAATAAAAATGCAGTTTTGCATATTTGAGTCACATTCGTTTATGATTTCATCAAAGTCTTTTGTCGTTAAGTTTTTTCGCGTTATATTGATTCTTCTTTTTTGGAAAAGGAATGTTGTGTTCTTTGAGTTTTCGTTGTTAATTTTGACTATTATTTGTCTTTTAAATATTTTGATGGGTTTTGCTGTGTTATTTTTCAAATTATTGCTGTCACTTTCAGCGCTATATTTGGTGCTTACATGTTCTTCTTCTCTTTTTAATAAGTTTATTTCGTTTTCGATTTTTATTCTGGAAAGTGCGTCAGCGACTTTATTTTCTTTACCTTGAAAATATTGTATTTCGAAGTCGAATTCTTCGAGTTTGATTTTCCATCTTTGTACCTTACTATTTGGTTCTTTTAGGTTTTGGAGCCAAACGATAGGTCTATGATCTGTCAGGATCTTAAACTTTATGCCGTAAAGATAATGTCGAAATTATTTGGTTGCCCAAACTATTGCCAGTAAGTCTTTTTCAATTGTTGAGTAGTAACATTCATGTACGTTGAGTGTTCTACTTGCAAAGCATAAAGGTCCATGGCTCTGACTGAGTACTGCTCCAATGGCATAATTGGAGGCATCTGTCGTTAAGACAAATTCTCTCGCAAAGTCGGGATGTCTGTTTAGTAGATTAACTTGCATTATCCTTTTCAAAGTTTCGAATGCTTCCACATATTTTTCGTCTTTAATATTTATTTGTGTGTCTTTCTTTAGACATGTTGTCATACGTCTTATTACCTTTGCGTACCGAATCTTGAATAAATGTACGATAATAGCCTGTGAGTCCTAAGAAACTCTATATTTCTTTAATCGTTTTGGAAGTTTTTGATTGTTTTTATTTTATCTGGATTGGGTTTAATGCCTTCTTTAGTTATGACATGACCTAAAAATTGAGATTCTTTTTTCATGAACTCGCATTTGTTTAAACTTACTTTCAAATGAACGGTTTGAAGTGTTTTTAATATTTTATTTAGTGCAGTGGTGTGTTCTTCTAGTGTTGTACTAAAGATGATTATATCGTCTAGGTAGACGTAATAGATTTTGCCAATGTGTTCTTTTAATACTTCGTTCATCATTCTTTGAAAGGTTGCTGGGGCATTTTTTAAACCAAAAGGCATTCTTTTAAGCTCATAATGTCCGGAGAGGTTGCTTAATGCTGTTTTCTCTCTGCCTTCTGCGTTTACTTCAATTTGGAGGAGGACTTTAGTTAAATCTATTAAGATTATAAAGTTTTAAAAGAAAAATACTTTTTAAATAAAAAAAAGGAACTGTTTATTAATTGAAGGTTTATAATCGAATGTGAAAATAAATTTATTATTTCAAACAAATTTTCTCATTGAATATTTGATAGATTGAATTATTTCAAAGTAGAAAAACATGCAAAGTATATGAAACGTGTGTATTGAAAATAAATGGATATAAATATTATTCGTTTTCCAACACGCCCTCTCCAGACGTACGTTCAACGCCCGAATTTGTTCGCATCAAAGCCAAGTCCACCCAAGCATCTCCAATGACATCCTAGAGTTAACGGCTTTGTTAGAATATCTGCTATCATCTGTTCGGTCGGAATATGTTCCAACACAAATATCCCAGCAGCAACGGTCTCTCGAACAAAATGATGTTTGATATCGATGTGTTTCGTACGTGCATGAAACACATGGTCATTTGCCAAGCATTGTGCTCCGCGGTTATCCACAAAAATTGTAATCTCAGCTAAATCACATAACTTGAGTTCATTCAAAATACTTTTCAGGTAAATAGCTTCCTAAGACGCCTCTGATAGGCTGACATACTCGGCCTCTGTCGATGAAAGTGCAACAGTCTGTTGCTTTTGTGACTTCCAAGATATTGCTGCTCCACTTAATACAAAAACATAGCCTATATATGATCGACGATATATAGTACAGCCACCCTAGTCTGCATCTGTGTATCAAATCACCGGCGCATTTGTTTTTGTGTAGACCAATCTAATATCTGCACTTCCACCAATATATCTCAGAACACGCTTCGCTACAAGCCAATGGCACTTTTTAGGATTGCTCGTAAATTGTGACAACCTGAATACTGTATTCGCAATGTCTGGTCTTGTTGCAACGGATATGTACATGAATGCTCCAATTATCTCACGGTACCGAAAACTTTCCTGCGAATCTCTTTCCGCTGTGTCATTAAAATTCATTTTAACTTTGACAACCCTGGTTTCGTTCTATCTGCCTGCTTAATTCTTGCCTCTGCGATATTTCATTGAATTTTATAAGAAAGTTTTTTGTTTAATTATTAAATTTTACCACATCCTAAAATAATAGGATTCCTTCTTTGTTTTTATTAATTAGAGTGATTTTCATCTAGTTTTTATTCCACAAATCTACAATAAAAGAATCATCGCATTTTTTTTTTCAATTTGCCGTGGTTTTCTTTGAGTGTTACTTATAATTTAACCATTCACCAACACTCACTTCTTTTTTTTTTTTTTTTTTACACTATCAGTTCTCGAGAGTAAGAAGCTTATATCAAGCATTAACTTACAATCAGAGATTAGCCAACACATATTATGTGCTCACTGGCTACATCATTTAGTGCAGGTGTTAGTTGTTAGTAAGCAAAATATACAAATAGCATAACACCAGCACAAAAAATAAAAAATAAATAAACAAATACATTTATACAAAATAGATATAAAAACATTGAGAACATACAAAACATAAACTATGAGCGTGGTGCACTGGTTTTAAATGTTTTTTTTAGAGAGGATTTACTAATATTAAAATCAACAATACTTTTATTTGAGTTGAAAAGTTTGCACATGCGGGTAAGAGGTTCATTCATGCCATGTGTTGGGGACAATGTAATAGCTCTAAATTACGAAGATGATGAGCCCCTCCGCGATAGTTAAAACCTACACATGATAGAAGATCGGGTGCGTCTAAAAATCCCGTTAAAAGTTGGTGAATAAAAATAACATCATTGTTAATACGCCTTTGTGACAGGGTTTGAATCTGTAGAAGTTGAATCCGGTGTTCGTAAGGTGGGAGGTTGTATGGATCTGCCCAGGAGAGACCTTTTAAAGCAAATCGAATAAAATTACGCTGAACTGCCTCTATCCTAGACTTATGAACTTCGTTGGAAGGAGACCATACCTGTGATGCATATTCTAGATGGGGGCGAACATGACAGTTATATAAAGCTAGGGTTACATAAGGATTTTGAAATTCCTTCGACCATCTTTTAACAAATCCCAACATGGAATTAGCTTTTTTAACAATAAAGTTGATGTGTTCCGTGAAACTCAAGTCTGGGGTAAAGTTTACTCCCAGATCTTTAAAATTAAAAACGCGATGCAAAACTTGTTGTGAAATGTAATAGCCGTGTGTACTTGGTACCCGTTTCCTTGAAAATGTCATTGTCTGACATTTCGCTGGATTCAGGCTTAAACAATTCTTGCTACACCAGATAGCAAATCTGTCGATGTCGGCTTGCAATTCTACGCGGTCATTAGCTGAGGTAATAGATTTGAAAATGTTCATATCATCAGCGAAAACAAGGATCTCACTAGAATGAATACACGAAGTTACGTCATTAATAGCTAGTATAAACAGTAACGGACCAAGATGGCTGCCTTGTGGGACTCCTGATTTTGCTGGGAAAGGGTTAGAAAACGAATTTCTGAACTTAACTATATATGATCTGTTTCGGAGATATGAATATATCCAATTAACAAATCCTACAGGGAAACCTAAAGCTTTCAATTTGAAAATGATGATTTCGTCTCTCTTCCTCTTACTGAAACTGCAAATCATTTATTGATTTTGCCTCGTCTTCTCCGGTGAGTGGAATTTCTTTATTTGTATATGTTCTGCGTTAACGAAGCAAAACAATTGATGATAGGTACGAAAAATTAAAAAAAAAAAAAAAAATCCTATTTTCTCGGTGTCTACTCTCGTGCGTTGCACCTTGTCTGAAAATGGTGGAGAATCTTTGGATCGGTGCTTACATCTTTAATCGTCGCATTCACAACCTACCAGCGCCCAGCGATCGTCTAGCGTGGTCTCTCATCTCCTCCCGAGCCCCGACTGAAATCTCGCCTTATGGGTGAGTACTTTTTTAGTGATGTTCTGCCAAGCAGTTCTACTCTGGTATTACCATATTAATTTCGTTGTGGGTGTTTTTATTTATTTACATATACTCTACCTTACCGGCTTCTGTCATCTCCAAACTCCTACGTCAACATTCACACATCATTACCGACAATTGTGACCTGGTTCGTGTCTTAACTAACATTTCGCGCTATTGTACACTGGGAGTGAAAAATACAGATCTTGTTTTTTGTTAAAGTAAAGTCGAGATAAACTTTAAAAGTTTTTAACAACGGAAAATAACCCATGTGATTCAATGAACTGTGTTCTCGATAATAAATATACCGAACTAGTGCCGTGTCGCGGTCTCTGCGGTAAAACATTTCATCCAATATGTATCGGACTAAGTAAAAGATCATGCGGGTATATAAAAGAATACTTGAACTACTTCGTATATCTTTGTGATGAATGTAAGAACATCTCCCTCTCTCATATTCTACTAGCCGTTAAATGCCTCAGCGATTCTACAAATTCTATTTTAACTGACAATAATCGTTTTCACAAAAGTGTACTATCAAAATTTGAGCATTTCGACAAATTTTCTAAGAGTATAGAAATTCTTAACAGTTCCATCGCGACCCTAAGCAATCGTTCTTTCTAATCAATCTTCAATCGATAAGAAACTCTCAGCTATTGTGCAGCAATTAAATCCACGTTTCGAACAGCAACTTCCAAATCCTCCATTAAAACACGCGCATTGCCAGTTTGAAAATATTAACCGTGAAATTCGATCTACAGTTGACTCGGTTCTTAGCTCCTTTCCTCTCGATAATATCACTAAGCATATACAAGTCATTCGGTCCGACCTCGATCTCTTTCTACAAGACACTTCAACCTCAATATCTTCGGCAACATCTCAACTTTCCTCGATTCTTCAGGACCTTGCTTCCAAGATTACCGACATCAGCAATCAGCTAAATGAAACGCGTACCTCTTTAAAAGATGTTATTGAAGAAATTAAAATCACTTACTGCAAAATCGATGAATTACCATCGTATTTCAAACCAAATAAGCCTAATTACATCAACGATACATCCATTCTCGCTGAAATCATTGAATCCACTCAGAGCACATCTCACTCCATCTCACCACCTGTTATTACACCAAACATATCAACAACGTCAAATGATACTGCATGCCCTGCTCAGTCAGTTCCTATCATCCATCGTTTCGGCACAACTTGGACAGAAAGCCAATGGAATGACAGGCTTAATAAACTAAAAATGGTATCTAAATTCACGCTTTTCATCGTTAAAGGAACCCCTAGTTATGCAAATGACTCTTGGATTCGCAAACTTAAAATTTTAAATTCAACCTCGGAGCAGCGCCGGATCTAGGATTTGTTCAAGGGGGGGCAAAAGTTGAATTTGGGGCCCCCCCCCAGCAATTTTTTTTCTTTTTTAAGTTTACGTACAAAGCTTGAACTCGTATCGTTAACCTGTTTTTATCTTTATGCTCTAATGCTTGATGCTGTTGACAATAGCTTATATACGATACATGTCATAAAAATCTGTGTGGCCCAACCTAAGAAAATAAGGTATTGCTAAGGGTTCTCATGTTACTGATTACTCAAAATGCAATCTTGGCGTATGTGCAAAATAAAAAGTTTGGGGTATGTGCCATAATCCAGATTGATTTGATAATTTTTCTATTTCAATAAACGACAGCGGAGAACCTGCTAATGTTGTTCATAAAAAGTTAAAAGGCTGTATGCTTATTTGTGATTCTGTCCGATATTTTGATTGCACATTTAACTTTTACTCACCTATATACAAAATCATAACTAATCCATAGAACAGCTTTAGTGAAATAGCTCAGTAGTACACTACAAAAATTCTTTTTCATTTTTACTTGCTCTATAGGGCAAGTATTATTTTCGTGCAGAAAAAAAAAATCGAGGTTTTAATCAAACATGACATTACGATGATAGAGAAGCCCAAAAAAGTGGTTTTCGCCATACCGTCCGTCGGTCTGTCTGTGCGTCTGTGCGGTTGTGTTGATTGTGCTTTTTCACGTCATGCTACAGCCTAAACGGCTTGACAGATTTTGTTCAAACTTGGTATATAGCAGTTTGAAGAAAAATGGTTGTCGAGGTTTTTTTTTTGTTTTGTTTTAGCCCGGCTCAAACTGGTACCTTTCATGTAACGGTTTTTTTCATTTTGAATTTGCTCGAAAACGGCTCTAACGATTTTTTTTGATTAAACTCAGAATTTAACTTATCTAAGATATTTCTAACAAACTAACGTTTTTCGTTTTTGGCTTAAATGGTCGTAACGAAAATCAGATTTAAACGGCTTTTTTAAATGGCCATAAGTTCATCATACTATTGCACCCACAGAGCAAGTACGTACGACCCAGTCGTGCATTTTATTTATTTCAAACATTCAACTATTATCTTTAGATACAAAAAATTAGGACTTCTTTTGAAAAACTCGTACATTAGAAATTTTATAGTTCACTAGCTATTCCGACAGACGTTGTGCTGCCCTAATGAGCATCAGATAGCGCGATGATACAAACCATGATAGATACAAAAATGTTGAACATTGAGGGATAAGTTTGACTTCTTAATTATATTTATACCGTCCATTTAATTTGTCTAAGATATTAGAACATGGATGATTTTTTTTTAAATTAAATAAACTCAGAAAAATACGTATACGCCCGAGTGTACAATACTGTTTTAGTGTTGTTTTTAGGTTGAGAAATGGGCAATTGCGACAAATTTTTCTTTGAAGTTCAATCCATTCTCTAGTTAACTTTTTTCATACAAAATCAACAGCAGTTTTAAATCAAATCATAACACAAGATAATTTGCATTTGAAAATATTTCAGTTTGGTTTTTCTGATCGCTATAACTTGGCCCCTAAGTCTTATATCCCTTTTCTGCTTTTAGCCCATTTCACCCTATTAACAGCTTAGTCTTGCCAAAGATTTGTATCACCTATTCCACGCGCAAATTACAACCTTTCAATCTTTGTGGTTTCTGAGTTAAGTATTAGTAAACAAACAAATAATATAGAAGATTTTCAAGGACTCGGCGCGTCGAACCTTTCGTCACCGTGTGGCTAAACTTACATGATCAACTTTAACCAAACCTTAAAAAAAAACTGATGGAACAATAAAAAAGTTTTTCAGATGTTTTTTAATCCATCAACATCGTAGCCATCCTTCGATAAAATTTGGTTTTTTTGTAGCTTGACTGACGGGTGACAAACTATATTTTGACGTGAATATAGTATTTAGTTTTAACTGACTCCCGAAAGCACTAGAATCGCACTTTTCCCAAACGAAACATAAAAACTTGCAATTTCTGAATCCGTTGACATCGTTTGTTATTAAATTCTTATTTTTTTTAATAACGCTCTTATTTCAGAACATCAAAAAAAAAAAAAAAAAAAAAAACTTTTATAGATCTAGTTGCTGAAACGAGTCAAAAATATTAATCATCAACTCAAACTGAAATGATTTATCCATTATTCAATGCTTTAATAGCATTTAGTAAGTAATGCAGAAATAAATTATGATTTTAAGAAAGCTTCCTCATATTTGAAACTTGTTTCAGCAAATAAGATTTTGGAAATGGAATCTTACTTGTAAAGTATATACTTGAAGACCTTTTTTTTAACTCTCGTTTCTTTCTTCATCTTTCAAATTTTGCGCCCCCATGAGGGGCGACGAATTTGTTTCAAGGGCGACGAAAGTGGTTAATTCATATTTTATATTTGGAACAAGAAATAAATAAACATAGCATCATTTCCAAATATTTTTTTTTACTCTCCTTTCCTTGTTCATCTTTTAATTTTGCGCCCTGCTGAAGGGCAACGAACTTGTTTATCATTTTCAAAAGTTAAAGACCTTTATTTTTTTTTAATCTCTTTTCTCTCTTCATCTTCCAATTTTGCACCCCCATGAGAGGCGACGAAAGTGGTTCATTACATATTTCTTTCATATTTGGAAAAAGAAATAAATAAATATTGCATTACTTTGGCGCCCTGTTCAAATGTTGAATACCTTTTTTTTTGCTCTCCTATATTTCTTCAACTTCGATTTGGCGCCCCCCAAGGCCAGGCGCCCGGGGCAAGTGCCCCTCTTTGCCCCCCTAGATCCGGCGCTGCCTCGGAGAATGTCAAAAGGTAACTTCGTCAAGTTTCAAAGTGTCGATTCCATCCAGATATGAATGGTTACTCATTTCTACCGCCCACCCTATTTGCTGGCTTGGGAAAATAAAAATTTCTAAATGGGTCACTAGAACTAATAGGAAACATTATATATCTTCAACTAAAAATGTAAATAATAATAATACTAATTTTAAGACCAACCCTACCAGTTTCAAATCCATTAACAATCTCAACGCTCCCAGTTTCAAATCTATAAACAGCCCCAATATTAAAAATCTTAATCACTCCACTCTTTCCGAACGAAAACGCGTATCATTTAATACCAATCCTAAGTCCATCAAATCTTATTACACTGATTCAATTAAGAGCACTTCTTTTAACGTTAAGTATAGTAATTTTATCCATTTTCACACCTTGAATCCTTCCTCTCACTTAACCACCCAAACTCCCTCAATTTTCGACCCTATGGTTCCGCCTTCTGTCAAATTAGCTTCTAAATTTGCTAATCCTAAGCTAACAGTTGATGAGTTTGACGGCCGATACATTATGGCTAGGCTTCGTAAAAGTGAATTATACGATAACGTGCGTCTTTACCTTGCTTACTTACATGATAAACCAGACTCTGTTTGTTTTAATGGCAAGACAAAAACTAACATCTTAGTATCGATACAAAAAGAAGGCCTCCCTACTGACCCTTCTTTACTTATCAATATCTATACCCGTTTTCATGAGGGTTATAATATATCTCCTTCTACAGTTGTTAAGAAATGAAAATTTCTAATTTGTAGTTTTAATTGATTAATTTAACGTAATTAATTAACTTTACTAAATAATTCCCTTTTTTGCAATTTTATTGAATTTAACTCTAAAATAATGTATAATCTACCCTATATAGCTTTTCCTTATAGGTTTTTGTTATGAGCGCAGATGGTCAGTTTGGTGGTCTATGTATGTTTTTACATTTGTTTGTGATGCATATATGCATAATCATAATCTATTCCTCCACAGCTCAAGCACTATCTTATCTATGATCAGTTTTCAGTAGCTAGGGTTAGCGGATTTGCACCTACGGTGCTTTTGCTTTCCTATGCAATCTCTATGAATGTTCTTTGCCTATACATAAGCTGTGTGCACTTGTGCTGTGGAGTGAAAAAGGGAATTATGTTTTGCACTTCAATATTTTCATGGTCAGTGCGTCGATTGCTACATTCGATCTCTTTTTTTGATAGCAACCACCAACCAAACAACATCTCGCGCTTGAAACATCAGCCGTCTGCTTTTGATTTCTTTTTGATTATTGGCTTGATGAGAATAATATTGTAATAAAACTACAAATATTGAAGCTCGGGTTTTATTTAATTAAAATTTTGAATTATTCTCGATCAAAGTTGGTCCTTCTTAGCACCGGATTTTCAAGCGTTTTTCGGTGTTTATATGTACATATGTAATTGAACCGGTGGTGGTTGCTATCAGCTTTTGGATACAGTCCACGCACATAATCCTCATTGCATTGAGGATAGGTAATTTTGGAAACATATTTTTGTTGCTGTTGTTGCTGTTTTGGTTTGCGGAATCTTCGCTTCTATTTTAATTTTGCTGGTTGGTGACAAATAAGATTGATTGTGAGACTCCTGGGGGTACATATTAAAAATTGTGAGAAGACTTTGCTTGGTTAAGGGCTTATTGCTAATTTGTTTGTTATGGAAGCGCTACTAGAATCGCGAAACCATATAAAGGCTTTGATCGACCGCGTTTATAATTATTCGAAATCGATTCCGGAGGATACGTTAGTTGAGGCAATAGAAGTTCGGTTAGATCGCTTGGAGGATTCATGGAAAGATTTCACTGGAAATCAATTTGAGCTCCACCAATACCATGCAGGGGAAACATATGTTGATCCTGAAACAGATTTCAAGGTTTTCGAATCAAAGTTTATTGCGGCTAAATCTTTGCTTGTGAAGTTCCATAGATCTAAATTTCATGCACGTGATTCTTTTAGTGGTAGAATTCCCAGTCGGCCTTCATTAACTAAAGAAACTCTTCCGGTTGAACCTCCAAATGAACAGGCTCGTGTTGATGACAATTTAAAAAGTGCATCTCAAAGGCAGAGCGTGGTTTCTGAACACTCTTCTGCTTCAAGTCTATCAAAACTTTCTGAGCTGCCAGCATTTAAGATTTCACCATTCGCTGGTGACTATCGAGAGTGGCCGTGTTTCCGCGACATGTTCCTAGGTAGCATAGACTGTAGAAAAAATTTGTCGGGTTCGCAGAAATTTCGGTATCTAAAGTCTTTTTTACGTGACGACCCCGCTTATTTGTTGAACGGTATTTATATCTCCGATTCCAATAGACCGATACAATAGACCGCTATTAATCATAAATCAATTTATTGAGACATTTTTGAACATGCCGTCGGTAACCAGCACAGATAATAAGCAGTTACGCAAATTAGTAGACAATGCGGACAAAGTTATTCGGGGCTTATCTGCTATGAAATATGAAGACCCCGATCCATGGCTAATTTATATTTTGTTGAACAAAACAGATATTGAAACAAGTAAAGCTTGGGCGTTGAAAAATAGAAATTCTGAAGACTGTACTATTCAGGAATTAATTGACTTTTTGGAAGAAAGATGCAGTGCCTTAGAGACAAGTGAGTCTAAATGCAAGTTAATTAAACCCAGTCCACGTTTCTCAAATTCTTCGGGAAGGGTAAGAAGCTTAGCCGTTACAAATACTTCGTGTCTGAAATGCCATAGAAACCACCCTCTTTATCAGTGTTCTGATTTTATTGCCTGGTCCATTGAAGAACGTCGCGTCGTCGCTTCGCTAGAGACAATAGACTTTGTTTCAACTGCCTAAGAATACAACATTCATCGTCGCGTTGTCGAGCAAGCAGTCGGTGCTCATATTGTCGCGCGCGTCATCATTCGTTGGTGCATTTGGACAATGCTGGGGTTCGTATCCCCAATAACAGTAGCGATTCCTCAAATGGAACCACCCAAGTTTCACCCCCTTAACCATCTATTGTAAGCCATCAGATAAAACCCGGTAACCCAATATCTGGGATTTTACCAACCGTCCTCGTAAAGGTTATGGATGCTGCAGGAAATCCTCAACTATGTCGTGCACTTCTGGACACAGGTTCCCAAGTCTCCTTTGTAACCGAACGTGTGGTCGGGATGCTAGGGCTCTCTCGTCGCCATGCTCGTTTGCCTATATCTGGGATTTCTGCTGTTGATGCTGGTGTTACGCAAGGAGTCGTAACACTCCAATTGAACTCTCGTTTTGACGCTTCCCAAATGAATGTGGAAGCTTTTATTTTAAAAAATATTACTTCAGTAACTCCCCCACTCTCCTTTGATTTGAAGGGCCCTCTTGCTTTGAACGATCTGCAGTCAGCCGATCCTGGGTTCAACACCCCTGCTCCTATTGACATTCTTCTTGGGTCGGACAGGGTATAGAGTAGTTTGCGGGATGGTCATCGTTCGGATAGTAATGGTCATATCATTGCCCACAATACTGTTTTTGGTTGGGTAATTGCTGGCAACATGCCAAAAAATAATGTGGTTTCGATGCACGTAGGAGTGGACATTGACGCGCTATTGAAATCATTCTGGGAGATAGAAGAGATCACTTCACAGGTCCCCTCCGTTGGAAATGAAGATTTTGCTGATCAACATTTTGTAGAAACCTTTTCACGAGCTCCAGAAAACAAGTTTATTGTGGATTTGCCCTTTCGTCAGGTTGATGTTAGGTTTGGCAACACTCTTTCTGGTGCTCTATCGAGGTTGTTTAGTCTAGAGCGACGTTTTTCTCGTGATGAAAACCTGCGTACAGAGTACTGTAGGTTTATGAAAGTGTACGAAGAATTAGGCCACATGGAGCGAATTCCATGCCAGGAAGTGGAACCTACATCTGGAAAAACCTTTTATTTGCCTCATCATTCTGTCGTCACAACTAAGATGAGAGTTGTTTTTAACGGTTCGCATAGGGATTCCACTGGTCTTAGTTTAAATGAAGTTCTCAACATCGGACCTCCTCTGCAGAAAAACTTGCTAAACGTGTACATGCAGTTTCGGTTGTACCGGTACGTTTTTTGCGCTGACATTGTAAAAATGTTTCGGCAGATTTGGATCAGTCCCAAAGACCGCGATTTTCAACGAATCGTTTGGAGAGATTCCCAATCTCATCCTATTGCTCATTTTCGGCTCCGTACTGTTACCTATGGTACCACTCCTGCACCCTTTCTGGCCATAAGAGTCCTTAGGCAGTTAGCCAACGACTATCGTGACCAGTTTCCCGAGGCTGCCTATGCGATTCTTCACAATGCTTATGTCGATGACTTTGCTGCTGGTTCGGATTCTTTGTCTGGAGTTGTAAAATTGAAGGAACAATTAGTAGGGCTTCTGTCTTGTGGTGGTTTGGAATTGAGCAAATGGGTGTCTAACTGTTGGGAAATTCTTAGTACCACGGATGAGGATCAGAGTGTTTCGTTGGACCCAGATACTGAATGGAAAAAGGTGCTGGGAATAGTATGGAATCCGTACCACGATATCTTCACCTTTAATATTGCTTTGGAAGATTCGTCAGCGCCTACCAAAAGGAATTTGCTTTCGGCAGTTTCGAAAATTTTTGATCCTATGGGGTTTCTGGCACCTTCCACTATTCTTTTTAAGATTTTGTTCCAAGAGCTTTGGTTGCATAAGAATAAGATTGATTGGGATGACCCATTACCCTTTAAGATTGCGGACAAATGGATTGCCTACCGGCAGGAGCTAAGCATTTTGGAGGACTTAGAATACCTAGAAGGTACACTTCAGATTCAAAGAGATTTGATTTACTTGGCTTCTCTGATGCTTCTGAAAAGACATATTCGGCTGTGGCTTACGCGCGTAGTGTGTCAGAAGATGGTTGCGTTGATGTTCACTTTATAACTGCGAAAACTCGCGTAGCCCTGGTAAACCAGATTTCAGTTCCCCGCCTTGAGCTCTGTGGCGCGCTTCTTCTTAGTCGGCTGATGAAATTGTATTGCTCATCGTTGGATGTAACCCCCGGAAATCTCTACGCCTTTACTGACTCCACCATAGTTTTGGCCTGGAAGGATGGAACACCTTCGTGGCTAATCGCACTGCTGAGATTTTGGATAACTTACCTCGATCTGTTTGGATTCACGTTCCCTCTGAGGAGAATCCAGCGGATAGTGCCTCGAGAGGAGTGGAACCAAGTAAGTTGCTGACTTTGGACTTGTGGTGGAAAGGCCCCGCTTGGATTTCATCAGAACCTGGCCAATGGCCGGCTGTGGCTGTCAAGGAAGTTGAAAATGCACCCGAGGAAAAGAAACGCCAAGTGGCAGTGCTGGCTTCCATCCCGGAAACGCATTTCCTTGATGTGCTGATACCCAAAATATCTTCTTGGACGCGTCTTATTCGTGTTATTGCCTACGTCCTTCGGTTTGCATGGAAGAGGAAAGATACGCCGAAAAAACGCTATTTTGGATACTTGTGCTTTTCTGAGCGCCGTTTGTCGAAAGAAACCTGTCTTAAGTTTTGTCAAAATGAATTTAGTGATGAAATTCAGATGTTGAAGTAGCATAACCAGTTGTCCCTTAAATCAAAATTATCTTCACTATCTCCAAATCTTCCCTTTGGCATTAAACATCCCATAATCCTACCAAAGAATCATCGTGTTTCGCTGCTTATCCTTTCAGATGCTCATGTCAAGTTTCTGCATGCTGGTGTTTCGGATCTATTTTCTGTGGTTCGCCAGGAGTACTGGATAGTTGAAGCCGGGAACATGATACGCAAGGTGGTTCATGAGTGCCTTCGTTGTTTTCGGTTGCGGTCATCTACCTCCTCACCGCTAATGGGAAATTTGCCGTCGTCCCGTCTCTCGCCCTCATTTGCTTTCGATCAAACCGGATGCGATTATGCGGGGCCAATTACGCTTCGAGCTTCGAAACTTCGCAATGCAAAGCTCCTTAAGGGATACTTTGCACTTTTTGTATGTCTGGCTACCAAAGCGTTGCACTTAGGAGTGGTAAGTGATCTTTCGACCGATGCCTTTATTGCTGCCTTGCGGAGATTCATTGCCAGACGTGGGAAGTGTAGTGTCATCCATTCGGATAATGGCACCAACTTTCAAGGAGCTGCTAAGAAACTGTCTAAGGTCTACGAGCTGGTTCGATCTTCAAAAAACAATGAATTGGTGTCTACAACCTTAGCAGCAGAGAATATTAGATGGGAGTTTATACCGCCCCATGCCCCTCATTTTGGAGGCCTGTGGGAAGCGGGCATAAGATGTGTTAAGCAGCATCTTCGTCGTATTGTTGGCAACAATCTTCTAACGTTTGAGGAAATGGGCACTTTGCTAGCCCAAATAGAAGCGTTGTTGAATTCTCGACCTCTATGTGCTATCTCCGATACTGACCTGAACCCGCTTACCCCTTCTCATTTACTTATACCATACGCATACCAAATAATTTAAAGAGAACAAAAATTATATGAAAAAAAATGAGCAAGGGCGCTTGACGCGTGGCGCAGGGGGGCCCGGTCACGCCGCACCCACGCCGCACCCACGCCCATGCCGCACCCGCGTCCACACGGCCGGCTGTGTGGACGCGGGTGCGGCGTGGGCGTGGGTGCGGCGTGACCGGGCCCCCCTGCGCCACGTGTCAAGCGCCCTTGCTCTTTTTTTTCATATAATTTTTGTTCCCTTTAAATTGTTTGGTATGCGATTTTTTACCAAAATAATTTTCCAAACACTGCACGAATTTTATTTTATTCGTCACTCTGTTAGGTTACTTAAGTTTCAATTTTTTACTTTGTTAAAAATTCCATTAAAAATTTTATACTTTTTTCATTCCAAAGCATAAATTTGCACTGAGATCTGTGGAAGGAGTGTTTGTAGAATATCCTCGCGATAGAAAAGGATATCAGGTGTGGTTACCGAGGAAGTACAAAATCGTTTATGCTCGTGACTTGCAATTCTTGGAAAGTATTCAAGGTGTTTCAACAGATACCCCTGCACTAAATGAACTTTTTGTATTTTATCAAAATTCAAATTTTGGAGGAGACAATTCAACAGATGCAAAGGTTTCATATCGTCCATTGGAAGCCAAAGAAAGTGTTCCCCAAGTTCAGCCCGAATCGACCGATGGGCAAAAATTGTAGAAGGGAAAGGTTAGGTTAGGTTAGGTTAAGGTGGCTGTCAGTCAACGACTGACACACTTAGACCAGATACTAGGTCCATTGAGATACCACATATGAAAGTAAGGCACTACCTCACTAATTTTAAAACCAATTGGAACTTTTAACAAAGCGATGGAGACAGTGTATGTCTGTCTGAGTTAGGTTATTGATATCGTTGAGGAAGAAATCTCCCAAATGTAATTTTCGTCTTTTTGAGAGAGCAAGGGATGAACAAAGAAGATGTGTTATAGTCTCTTCTTCTTCCTCGTCCATGCAACTTCTGCAGAAGTCGTTCGAGAAGACACCGAGTCTAATAGCATGTCTGCCTATAAGACAGTGTCCAGTTATGATACCGATTAAGGAGCTAAGGTGTGATCTACCAAGAGATAATAAACATTTGGAGCGTTTTGGATCTAGTTTTGGCCACATCTGTTTTGTTGCCTGATAGGTAGTCAAGTTTGACCAAAAAGGGAAAAGTAAGGAGAGTTCGTGGAAGGCGCCGTTTGTTACATACTGGAAGCAGAGGGCGACCAAAGAAGCTATTTGGAACAGCAACAGGAAGCAGAAGAGCCTCGCATTATCAGTAAAACAGATGATGAGGATGAAGTTTTTGCTGGTGTTGCTGAAATCAACATTGGAGATGTCCTAAAGAGCGATGCATATGAGGAATGGAAAGATGCCATGGAATCCGAGGTAGTGAGTCTCATTAAGAACAACACATGGGAAATCATTGAGAACCACAGTTCAGCGAACGTTGTTGGATGCCGTTGGGTTTTAGCTAATAAACACAATCCTGAAGGTGAAGTCGAGCGACGCAAAGCTAGGCTTGTAGAAAAGGGATATAGCCAGAAGTATGGAGTCAACTTTCGCCAAACATGTGCCCCAGTGGCCAGATTGGAAACGTTGTTATTGGCTCTTGCGGTTCTGTTTGGACTTAAGGTTTGGCAATTTGACGTTGTAACGGCGTACTTAAATGGAACTTTGGAAGAAGAAGTTGTGATGAGAGTTCCTAATATGCTTACCGAGATGCTGCAAAGAATCATATCGAAACAACGGGACAAAATCAGACATTGGTAAAGGAGCGAAGACGGTGCTCAAAAATCTACGTGATGGAGGTAATTTTTTTTTTTTTATAATGCACTCGCACTCAAGGGAATATGAATACCCTTATAATGAATTAACATGTGCGAGCAAGCAGAGAAGGAAAGGTGGTACAGTGGTTTGAGATTTTAGGTGATAATTATCTCAAGGAAATTCCACGGGTGGCATCCAGTTGAAACTTGGGAAATAAATACAAATTGCTGCCCAAGCTGGGTTTGAACGTTGTAACGGCGTACTTAAATGGAACTTTGGAAGAAGAAGTTGTGATGAGAGTTCCTGATATGCTTACCGAGATGCTGCAAAGAATCATATCGAAACAAGGGGACAAAATCAGACATTGGTAAAGGAGCGAAGACGGTGCTCAAAAATCTACGTGATGGAGGTAATTTTTTTTTTTTATAATGCACTCGCACTCAAGGGAATATGAATACCCTTATAATGAAATAACATGTGCGAGCAAGCAGAGAAGGAAAGGTGGTACAGTGGTTTGAGATTTTAGGTGATAATTATCTCAAGGAAATTCCACGGGTGGCATCCAGTTGAAACTTGGGAAATAAATACAAATTGCTGCCCAAGCTGGGTTTGAACTCACAGCTCTCAGGTTAAGCAACCAATCACTACAGACTACATCCACTGTACCGTTGCCACCCACAATTTAATGCATGCAGGTTGCGGAAGGCCCTTTTTGGACTGCGGCAGGCTGATCGTCAGTGGTATCTCAAATTAAGAGAACAATTATTGATTCCGGGGTTGAAGCCAACAATAAATGAGCCTTGTTTGTTTCGCGATGATTCTGGGAATGATTTACTATTTGTGCTTATATAATGTCGACGACATATTGGTTGCATCAAGAGATCTGAAAAGAATACGAGAATTACGAAACCGTTTCCTAGAAGATTTCGAAAGATCTTGGTTTGGCAAACTATTGTCTAGGTCTGGAAATAAGACAGGAGGATGATCAAATTCAGCTGTTCCTGAAAGGATATATACTAGGACTTCTCAACCAATATGGAAGGGACAAGTGTAACCCAGTTTTGACATCATCAGAAGTTTATTTATTTATTTGCTTAATTCAAGCTCATATATAATATAACAATATTTGGATAGCTTAAACTCTAACATCAAGTGAACTTATTATTCTATCTTAAAACTAAATAGTAGGGAGGTTAAGGAAGATTAGAGTGAAGGTTTCTTCTAAGGGAGGAGAGACTAGGATTGAAATCAAGGAGATGTTGTGCACTGTTGGCTGAGCGTAACATTCTAGTAATTGGGTTAAAGTGGGCATAATTGGTACGGTGAGTAGGAAGGTAAAAGAAGGGGATAGATCTAAGGTTACTTGGATGGGTATTGACGAAAATTAATTCAAGAAGAGGAGGAGAATCGATGGCACCGGTGATAATTTGGTGAACGAAAAGTATGTCTGCAACAGCACGACGTTTCGCAAGCGTGCTAAGGTCGATCAGTTGTAAACGATGTTCGTAGGGGGGAAGGAAATGAGGGTCGGACCAAGGGAGGTTTCGTAAAGCGAAACGCAGGAACGTATGTTGTACAGCTTCAATTCTAAGTAATGAGTGGAATAATAATTAGGCCAAACTTGACTGGCATACTCAAGAATAGGTCTAACATATGTGGTGAAGAGGGACTTTGTTACGTATGGGTTTAAAAATTCTTTAGACCAGCGCTTTATGAAACCAAGGGAAGAGTTAGCTTTTGCAATAGTATAATTTATGTGAGAACGAACGTTGAGCTCTTTATCACATAAAATGCCAAGATCGCGAATGGAGGAAACTAAGGGAACCAGAACATTACAGAAATGATAAGTACGAGATGGTAAAGGCAGGCGTTTACGAGAAAAAGTCATATGTTGACATTTAGAGACATTGACTTCGAGAAAATTTTTAGTGCACCATGTAAGGAAAGAATTCAAGTCATTTTGAAGCAGGGAAGAATCGATAGGAGTAGATATTGTTTTCATAATTTTCATGTCGTCGGCATAAATAGACAAGTTAGAAAAAGAAATAATGTTTTCAACATCGTTTATGGTAAGGATAAATAAAAGTGGCCCGAGATGACTGCCCTGAGGAACACCTGAGGTGGCGTGGATGGGATTGGACACAAAAGATCTGAACACAACATTATATTGGCGGTTTTCCAAGTAGGATTTCACCCTTTGGATGAATATTGGAGAGAACCCGAAGGCTTTTAATTTAATGTAAATAATTTGGTGAGAGATCTTATCGAATGCTTTGCTGAAATCAGTAGTGATTACATCAACATCGTAACCTTTTTCCAGGGCACAGAGGGTCGTTGAAACAAATTGAGTAAGATTCGTCGTGGTGGACCTACCCTTAATAAAACCATGTTGAAGTGGAGAAACTAATGACTTACAATGGAAACAAAGTGAGTCGTAGATGATGCTTTCAAAGAACTTGGGTATTGAAGAAAGTTTAGCTATCGGACAATAGTTTGATATTTCATTTGTATTGCCCTTTTTATGAATTGGAAAAATATATGAGTTTTTCCATAAGGTAGGGAAAACTGCTTGCGAGAGAGAGTTTAAGTAGAGTTGTGAGAGGGTCGCACAGCGCGCTAGCACATTTTTTGAGAAAAATGGCTGGGAGACCATCAGGACCAGGAGAGAAGTCATCTTTAAGTAAATTTAATTTTTCACTGACCGATGAAAGAGAAATATCAAGAGAAACTAGTGAAGTTTGCGAACTGCTTGACAAGTACTTAAAATATTCTAAATCAGGATTATTAACAGCATTGCTATAAGACTGACTAAAAAAATTTCCAAAAAGTTTGACAATTACTTCAGGATCAGCAGATGAGGTATTATTAAAACTGAAGGAAGAGGGTAGACCATCGGATTTTCTTTTTGTATTAATAAATTGATAGAACCTTTTCGGTTCAGAGATGAGGCAAGACTGCATTTTATCAAGATATGCATTGTAAAGTAAATCGCAGAGGAGAGAAAAATTGGAAGAAGCTTGTTCGAACTTTAAAAAATCTGAAAATGTTCGGGATTTTAAATAGGTTTTCCATAACTTATTCCTTAAATTACGAAGAGTTCGCAACTCCTTGGTGTACCAGGGGGGTGATAATAAACAATTCTTTTGTGGTACGTAAGGGACACACAGAAGCAAGCACTGAAAGATAGCTGTGTAAAAGAATGTCAGGGCAATGTCAATGGGGGCGTTAGGGGTCAAAAATAAACTGAAATCAATATTGTTTATAGGGATCTCGAGTTGGTTGAAGTTGGCTTTACGAAAATTTAAATGAAATGAGACTTCTGGCACAATGGTGGATAAACCTTGATCGACAGTGAAAAGAAGAGATAGAGGAGGATGATATCGGTCAAGGGTGGAGAGAAGGAGTAAACTTTCGGTGACAATTGAATTGAAAGGGTCAAAAGAGAAAATTAGGTCAAGCTGCCTCTCCAAGTTATTAGAGATCCCGCTTATTTGAAATAGGCCATTTTCGAATAATCGATCTGTGAAAAGAGATTCTTTATCAGAAGTAGTATTGCAGGGAACAAAGTGTAATTCATCCTCTGATGGAATCCAAACAAGGTCAGGCAAATTGAAATCACCGACGATGATAAAATCATCACTCTATTCCGCAGATTCAAAAAGCGAATCAAATGACTCAACTATTTGTTCATACGCAAGAGTGGGCTGCGCTGGGCGAATATAACAGCAGATAATGTAAGAAAACCGATTATATGCAGAAACATTAATGCACACGAACTCAAAGAGTGCCGATTTAGAGACTTCGACAAGGGTTGCATTCAGACGAGTGTGAACAGCCAAGAGAACTCCACGCCCACAAGGAGCATTATCTATGATCTGACCATCAGCACGAAAGACGATAAAATCAGATTTGAATAGCTCGCTATCAAGAATGGGCCCCTACGTCCTAGCTCCCAAATCGACTAACTAGCAATGAACCAATTCCCACCGAATATGGGACTTGGTTCATCTGAACTAACTCCCATATTTTTAAGGAACTATGTCCCAAATGTAGAATAAACTTATTCCCATAAATATGAATTAAATCCCAAGAGTTGAGTATTGTTGGTTTTTCCCTAATGAACTAACTCCCAATCGTTAGAAAATAAAACAAAAATTAATGCTTTGGAATGAAAAAAGTATAAAATTTTAAATGGAATTTTTAACAAAGTAAAAAATAGAAACTTAAGTAACCTAACAGAGTGACGTATAAAATAAAATTCGTGCAGTCAAGCGCCCTTGCTCTTTTTTTTCATATAATTTTTGTTCCCTTTAAATTGTTTGGTATGCGATTTATTACCTAAATAATTTTCCAAACACTGCACGAATTTTATTTTATTCGTCACTCTGTTAGGTTACTTAAGTTTCTATTTTTTACTTTGTTAAAAATTCCATTAAAAATTTTATACTTTTTTCATTCCAAAGCATTAATTTTTGTTTTATTTTCTAACGATTGGGAGTTAGTTCATTTGGGAAAAACCAACAATACTCAACTCTTGGGATTTAATTCATATTTATGGGACTAAGTTTATTCTACATTTGGGACATAGTTCCTTGAAAATATGGGAGTTAGTTCAGATGAACCAAGTCCCATATTCGGTGGGAATTGGTTCATTGCTAGTTAGTCGATTTGGGAGCTAGGACGTAGGGGCCCATTCTTGATAGCGAGCTATTCAAATCTGATTTTATCGTCTTTCGTGCTGATGGTCAGATCATAGATAATGCTCCTTGTGGGCGTGGAGTTCTCTTGGCTGTTCACACTCGTCTGAATGCAACCCTTGTCGAAGTCTCTAAATCGGCACTCTTTGAGTTCGTGTGCATTAATGTTTCTGCATATAATCGGTTTTCTTACATTATCTGCTGTTATATTCGCCCAGCGCAGCCCACTCTTGCGTATGAACAAATAGTTGAGTCATTTGATTCGCTTTTTGAATCTGCGGAATAGAGTGATGATTTTATCATCGTCGGTGATTTCAATTTGCCTGACCTTGTTTGGATTCCATCAGAGGATGAATTACACTTTGTTCCCTGCAATACTACTTCTGATAAAGAATCTCTTTTCACAGATCGATTATTCGAAAATGGCCTATTTCAAATAAGCGGGATCTCTAATAACTTGGAGAGGCAGCTTGACCTAATTTTCTCTTTTGACCCTTTCAATTCAATTGTCACCGAAAGTTTACTCCTTCTCTCCACCCTTGACCGATATCATCCTCCTCTATCTCTTCTTTTCACTGTCGATCAAGGTTTATCCACCATTGTGCCAGAAGTCTCATTTCATTTAAATTTTCGTAAAGCCAACTTCAACCAACTCGAGATCCCTTTAAACAATATTGATTTCAGTTTATTTTTGACCCCTAACGCCCCCATTGACATTGCCCTGACATTCTTTTACACAGCTATCTTTCAGTGCTTGCTTCTGTGTGTCCCTTACGTACCACAAAAGAATTGTTTATTATCACCCCCCTGGTACACCAAGGAGTTGCGAACTCTTCGTAATTTAAGGAATAAGTTATGGAAAACCTATTTAAAATCCCGAACATTTTCAGATTTTTTAAAGTTCGAACAAGCTTCTTCCAATTTTTCTCTCCTCTGCGATTTACTTTACAATGCATATCTTGATAAAATGCAGTCTTGCCTCATCTCTGAACCGAAAAGGTTCTATCAATTTATTAATACAAAAAGAAAATCCGATGGTCTACCCTCTTCCTTCAGTTTTAATAATACCTCATCTGCTGATCCTGAAGTAATTGTCAAACTTTTTGGAAATTTTTTTAGTCAGTCTTATAGCAATGCTGTTAATAATCCTGATTTAGAATATTTTAAGTACTTGTCAAGCAGTTCGCAAACTTCACTAGTTTCTCTTGATATTTCTCTTTCATCGGTCAGAGAAAAATAAAATTTACTTAAAGATGACTTCTCTCCTGGTCCTGATGGTCTCCCAGCCATTTTTCTCAAAAAATGTGCTAGCGCGCTGTGCGACCCTCTCACAACTCTACTTAAACTCTCTCTCGCAAGCAGTTTTCCCTACCTTATGGAAAAACTCATATATTTTTCCAATTCATAAAAAGGGCAATACAAATGAAATATCAAACTATTGTCCGATAGCTAAACTTTCTTCAATACCCAAGTTCTTTGAAAGCATCATCTACGACTCACTTTGATTCCATTGTAAGTCATTAGTTTCTCCACTTCAACATGGTTTTATTAAGGGTAGGTCCACCACGACGAATCTTACTCAATTTGTTTCAACGACCCTCTGTGCCCTGGAAAAAGGAAACGATGTTAATGTAATCACTACTGATTTCAGCAAAGCATTCGATAAGATCTCTCACCAAATTATTTACATTAAATTAAAAGCCTTCGGGTTCCCTCCAATATTCATCCAAAGGGTGAGATCCTACTTGGAAAACCGCCAATATAGTGTTGTGTTCAGATCTTCTGTGTCCAATCCCATCCACGCCACCTCAGGTGTTCCTCAGGGCAGTCATCTCGGGCCACTTTTATTTATCCTTACCATAAACGATGTTGAAAACATTATTTCTTTTTCTAACTTGTCTATTTATGCCGACGACATGAAAATTATGAAAACAATATCTACTCCTATCGATTCTTCCCTGCTTCAAAATGACTTGAATTCTTTCCTTACATGGTGCACTAAAAATTTTCTCGAAGTCAATGTCTCTAAATGTCAACATATGACTTTTTCTCGTAAACGCCTGCCTTTACCATCTCGTACTTATCATTTCTGTAATGTTCTGGTTCCCTTAGTTTCCTCCATTCGCGATCTTGGCATTTTATGTGATAAAGAGCTCAACTTTTGTTCTCACATAAAATATACTATTGCAAAAGCTAACTCTTCCCTTGGTTTCATAAAGCGCTGGTCTAAAGAATTTTCAAACCCATGTCCCTCTTCACCACATATGTTAGACCTATTCTTGAGTATGCCAGTCAAGTTTGGCCTAATTATTATTCCACTCATTACTAAGAATGGAAGCTGTACAACGTAGGTTCCTCCGTTTCGCTTTACGAAACCTCCCTTGGTCCGACCCTCATTTCCTTCCCCCCTACGAACATCGTTTACAACTGATCGACCATAGCACGCTTGCGAAACGTCGTGCTGATGCAGACATACTTTTCGTTCACCAAATTATCACCGGTGCCATCGATTCTCCTCCTCTTCTTGAATTAATTTTCGTCAATACCAAGCCAAGTAACCTTAGATCTATCCCCTTCTTTTACCTACCTACTCACCGTACCAATTATGCCCACTTCAACCCAATTACTAGAATGTTACGCTCAGCCAATAGTGCACAACATCTCCTTGATTTCAATCCTAGTCTCTCCTCCCTTAGAAGAAACCTTCACTCTAATCTTCCTTAACCTCCCTACTATTTAGTTTTAAGATAGAATAATGAGTTCACTTGATGTTAGAGTTTAAGCTATCCAAATATTGTTATATTATATATGAGCTTGAATTAAGCAAATAAATAAATAAACTTCTGATGATGTCAAAACTGGGTTACACTTGTCCCTTCCATATTGGCTGAAAAGTCCTAGTATATATCCTTTCTGGAACAGCTGAATTTGATCATCCTCCTGTCTTATTTCCAGACCTAGACAATAGTTTGCCAAACCAAGATCTTTAATTTCGAAATCTTCTAGCAAAGGGTTTCGTAATTCTCGTATTCTTTTCAGATCTCTTGATGCAACCAATATGTCGTCGACATTATATAAGCACAAATAGTAAATCATTCCCAGAATCATCGCGAAACAAACAAGGCTCATTTATTGTTGGCTTCAACCCCGGGATCAATAATTGTTCTCTTAATTTGAGATACCACTGACGATCAGCCTGCCGCAGTCCAAAAAGGGTCTTCTGCAACCTGCATGCATTAAATTGTGGCAACGGTGCAGTGGATGTAGTCTGTAGTGATTGGTTGCTTAACCTGAGAGCTGTGAGTTCAAACCCAGCTTGGGCAGCAATTTGTATTTATTTCCCAAGTTTCAACTGGATGCCACCCGTGGAATTTCCTTGAGATAATTATCACCTAAAATCTCAAACCACTGTACCACCTTTCCTTCTCTGCTTGCTCGCACATGTTAATTCATTATAAGGGTATTCATATTCCCTTGAGTGCGAGTGCATTATAAAAAAAAAAAATTACCTCCAGCACGTAGATTTTTCAGCACCGTCTTCGCTCCTTTACCAATGTCTGATTTTGTCCCCTTGTTTCGATATGATTCTTTGCAGCATCTCGGTAAGCATATCAGGAACTCTCATCACAAGTTCTTCTTCCAAAGTTCCATTTAAGTACGCCGTTACAACGTCAAATTGCCAAACCTTAAGTCCAAACAGAACCGCAAGAGCCAATAACAACGTTTCCAATCTGGCCACTGGGGCACATGTTTGGTGAAAGTTGACTCCATACTTCTGGCTATATCCCTTTGCTACAAGCCTAGCTTTGCGTCGCTCGACTTCACCTTCAGGATTGTGTTTATTAGCTAAAACCCAACGGCATCCAACAACGTTCGCTGAACTGTGGTTCTCAATGATTTCCCATGTGTTGTTCTTAATGAGACTCACTACCTCGGATTCCATGGCATCTTTCCATTCCTCACATGCATCGCTCTTTAGGACATCTCCAATGTTGATTTCAGCAACACCAGCAAAAACTTCATCCTCATCATCTGTTTTACTGATAATGCGAGGCTCTTCTGCTTCCTGTTGCTCTATCGTTGCTGTTCCAAATAGCTTCTTTGGTCGCCCTCTGCTTCCAGTATGTAACAAACGGCGCCTTCCACGAACTCTCCTTACTTTTCCCTTTTTGGTCAAACTTGACTACCTGTCAGGCAACAAAACAGATGTGGCCAAAACTAGATCCAAAACGCTCCAAATGTTTATTATCTCTTGGTAGATCACACCTTAGCTCCTTAATCGGTATCATAACTGGACACTGTCTTATAGGCAGACATGCTATTAGACTCGGTGTCTTCTCGAACGACTTCTGCAGAAGTTGCATGGACGAGGAAGAAGAAGAGACTATAACACATCTTCTTTGTTCATGCCTTGCTCTCTTAAAAAGACAAAAATTACATTTGGAAGATTTCTTCCTCAACGATATCAATGACCTAACTCAGGTAGACATACACTGTCTCCATCGCTTTGTTAAAAGTTCCAACTGGTTTTAAAATTAGTGAGGTAGTGCCTTACTTTCATATGTGGTATCTCAATGGACCTAGTATCTGGTCTAAGTGTGTCAGTCGTTGACTGACAGCCACCTTAACCTAACCTAACTTAACCTTTCCCTTCTACAATTTTTGCCCATCGGTCGATTCGGGCTGAACTTGGGGAACACTTTCTTTGGCTTCCAATGGACGATATGAAACCTTTGCATCTGTTGAATTGTCTCCTCCAAAATTTGAATTTTGATAAAATACAAAAAGTTCATTTAGTGCAGGGGTATCTGTTGAAACACCTTGAATACTTTCCAAGAATTGCAAGTCACGAGCATAAACGATTTTGTACTTCCTCGGTAACCACACCTGATATCCTTTTCTATCGCGAGGATATTCTACAAACACTCCTTCCGCAGATCTCAGTGCAAATTTGTCTTTACTCGGAATTTCGTCCAAAACAAGCACTTTGGAACCAAACGTCCTGAGGTAATTCAGCTGAAGCTTCTTCTCATACCATCTGACAAAAGGAAAATCACCACTAAGGCTTCTTGTTGGGCAACGATTACGAATGTGACAAGCAGTGGCAACAGCTTCAGACCAAAAACCAGCGCTTAATTGAGATTCCAACATCAAACATCTTGCCATATCCATTAGTGTCCTGTTCGTCCCCTCCAATCCCTTTTGTTGGGGAGTATAAGCAATTGTAAGCCTTCTTTTGATTCCTTGATCTGAAAGATACTTGTCAAATTCCAAACTACAGAACTCATCACCATTATCTGACTGCAAGCATTTAATCTTCGCTCCAGTCTGCTTTTCTACCAGACGTTGATAGAGTTTGAAAGCTTCAAAAACACCACTCTTTTCCTTTAAGAAGTATACTTCATAGTTCACACCACCTAGTGCTTTCATCTAGGAAAGTCACGAAATATTTCGGACCATCAAGAGACTCCATCTTAAAAGGCCCGACAACATCACAGCGCACCACTTTGAGAATCTCTGCAAATGACTCTCGGGACTTAGAAAATGGCAACGTGATCATTTTTCCTTTAAGACACGTTTCACATTTTGATAGATGTTTATGATTTTTAGTATCAATTTTTCTAATTACACCGATTTGAACCACTTTAACAAGATCTTTGCTGTTCAAATGACCCAACCTTTCATGCCACTTCAACAGTTCGGAGCATTCAGGCTGGACAACTACTTCTTTTTCACCTTTTTCACCTTTTCCACCTTTTCGATCTGCGACCATATACTCACACAACCATCCTTAGCTCGAACAATAGCACACTCCTTTTGAAATGTAACCTCGTGTCCCTTATTTGTGAGCCTTGCTACCGGAATTAGGTTTGTTCGCAGTTCCGGTACAAATAACGTGTCCTTTAACGCAATCATACGTTGACCACTGTCACATGCCACTGATAATTTAACAACCCCTCTGCCTTTTCCTTCAGCCGTTGCGTTGCTTGCCAGGTTAAATTTTATTTTGGTTGACTCACATAAGAACTCGAAGAGACCTTTATCGCCACACATATGAGACGTACAACCACTATGGAGAATCCATGCCCTTCTCGAACAATAGCACAATCCTTTTGAAATGTAACATCGTGTCCCTTATTTGTGAGCCTTGCTACCGAAATTAGGTTTGTTCGCAGTTCCGGTACAAATAACGTGTCCTTGAACGCAATCATACGTTGACCACTGTCACATGCCACTGATAATTTAACAACCCCTCTGCCTTTTCCTTCAGCCGTTGCGTTGCTTGCCAGTTTAAATTTTATTTTGGTTGACTCACATAAGAACTCGAAGAGACCTTTATCGCCACACAAATGAGACGTACAACCACTATGGAGAATCCATGCCCTGGTTGATTCAGACCTAGCACAGAACACACTTCCTTCATATGTTGTCGTAGAATGATTTGCAGCAACCGAATCATCAGCACTATGCACGGATTGCCTTGATTTCCGTTTTGTCCAGTCTGACTCCTTAGTTGGACAAACATTTGCCTTGTGACCTAAAATACCATATTTAAAACATTTTACCTTTTTGTCAATGGATTTCTGTGATTGTGGTCGACTTCCTGGATATTTTTTAATTGATCAATTTCCATTTCTAGCAGCCATTGCCGTGACAACACCTCCAGTTGCCTGTTTTCTTGATTCAGACTCCTCAATGATTTTAACTTTGAGTACTTCAGCTGTAGGAAGATTGTCACGAGACTCAATAAATTGCACATCGAAAGTTCTCGTAGGAAGATGGAAGACTGTACAAAAGCGTAATCGAAAGCAAATCACCATTTGTTTCAACCTCCATAGTTTCAAGCTTTTCAACCGCATTGAAAAATTTGGCCATATGCTCCCTTACATCACCACCGTCGTCCAATTTCTGAAGCATTAACTGCTTCAACAAAGTTGCCTTTCTTGCTGGTCCTTTTGAAGCATAAATAGCCTTCAATTTTAGCCACACTGAATTAGAGGTCTCACATCCTCGAATCTGCTTTAGCTCTGATGGATTAATTGACAGAATCAGGTCAGCCCTGGCCTTTTTATCCTGTTTACACCAAAGCGCAATTGCATCAGCGGCCGCTGCATCAGTAGGTTTTAAAGACGTGCTACTTACGTAACCCACAAATCTTTTTTGATGAGAAGCGCCTCCGCTTGCATACTCCAGGTATCGTAGTTCTCCTTGGATAGAAGCTCCATGCGTGAAGAACTGTACATCGTTGCAAGACTCGCTGCCATTTCTGTCAATTCTGTTAAGATTATAAAATAGAATTCATCTTTTAAAACAATACTATATAGGAACTCTGTGTCCTGGGCCCATAACCTCAGAAACCAAGCGAGCGGTGGATGAGCTTCCAATTAAGTGAACCAACGGCGGCGCTTACAGTCAGCATGGTAGGCACCCCATTGAGCTACTTCGACATATTCGGAGCTCAGGTCTTTGAGTCCTTTCACTTCTGTTAGTCAGGGTAGTGAAATAGAGAAGGTGGCGGATGAGCCCATATAGGACCAACGGTAGCTCTCGCATCGCCGTAGTGGGTTACTGACTCGGGATTTCTCCAGCTCCTTTTGTCCAAGGAGAGCAGAATAGGGCCTGGTCCCCGAGGTTGGAATTTGTGCATCGTCGGGGTAACTTTCCTACCAAGTAAAAACCTTTTGTTCCGAAATAACCAACTGCCTAGCATATGGATGACCCTACTGATGACGACCTTAGCAAACGAAACAAGGACAATGAATTTCGGTTTTGCACTTGGAATGTCTGGACCCTAAACAGACCACGTCCAGCCGAACAATTAGTGGAAGCCCTAGCCACTACCTTGTTGTAGCTAAAGTGCGAATACGGGTCTCCACCAGACCGCAGAATCGAACATCCACTGTGAGAAAGTTTGATGTTGCGAAGTTACAAGCGCAAGAGACCGCCACAACCTTTGCCAACCATGTCTCCTCTTATCTCTTGACAAGCCCGGCGCCTGCGCCAAACCCAGAGGCCCAGTGGCAACATTGCAAAATGGCAATCAAAACCGCAGCTACGGATGTTTTGGGTTTCATTAGGCGAACACAACGAAACACCTGGTTCGATGATGAGTACAGGCTCGCACACTTGGCCAAAGACGGAGCCTATCATGCAGTTCTGAATGCCAGAACCAGAGCTGCCAAGAGCGCTTCCCGTGTGGTATACCAGCAAAAGAGGAAGGAGGAACATCGGCTTTTCAGAAGGAAAAAAAGAGAACTGGTTCAATCTATTGAGGGGTGCTACGGCAGAATCAATGACCGAAAGTTCTACAAAAGTTTAAAACATTCGTCCAAGGGTTACAAAGCCGAGAGGAAGCATGTAGGAGACGAGGGTGAGAATGTCGTAGTAGATACACAGTTGGTGCTGAGAATTTGGAAAGAACACTTCTGCAGACTGTTAAACGGCGAAGACAACCAACTAATCGCTGTCAGGCAGAATGATTCATTCGATTTGGTTGATGATGAACAAAATCTCCGTCCACCCGACCAAGAAGAAGTTCGGGTAGCAAAATCTAAACTAAAGTCCAACAAGGTTGCTGGAACGGATGGGAGATGACTTGGTGAGGAGCATACACCAACTCATCTGTACAATCTGGTCTGATGAAAGTATGCCTGACGAATGGAACTTAAGCATTGTGTGCCCTATCTCTAAATGTCGCATATAAAATCTTGTCGGCCATTCTGTGTGAACGTCTGAGCCGTTTCGCACATGAACTGATTGGCCCCTTTCAGTGTGGTTTCAGGCCCGGTAAGTCAACCGTCCACCAATTTTTCACACCTCGGCAGATCTTGGAAGAGACCCAAAAATTCCAGATCGATACTCACCACCTCTTTATCGATTTTAAAGTGGCCTACGATAGCGTGAACAGGAACGAGCTATACAGAGCCATGTTACTTCTTGACAACCCTGCTAAAATCGTCAGATTGTGCAGGATGACTATGGAGAACTCGCGCTGCTCCGTCAAAGTTGAACATAGAACATAGAAGTAAGAACATCACCGACTCATTTAATGAAGAGAAAGACGACGCTACCAAAGAATGTTTCTACGAGCTCCTCGCCAAAACATATGAGCAGTGTCCAAATCATGACATTAAAATTCTTTTGGGAGACTAATGCCAAAATTGGGAGG
Source organism: Platycheirus albimanus (assembly GCA_916050605.2). NCBI lineage: Eukaryota > Metazoa > Arthropoda > Insecta > Diptera > Syrphidae > Platycheirus > Platycheirus albimanus. The sequence goes on from OU696696.1 coordinate 335,689,947, forward strand.
GAGGACATTTTTGGAATGACGATCGGAAAAAACCAGCCTGCACGACACCACCTCCGACAACGGACTCAGGCTCATCGATTTTGCAGCGGGAAAAACATGGTGCTGAGCAGCACACGATTTCCACGTTCCGACATCCACAAGGGCACATGGCGATCCCCAGATGGTCGAACCTGCAACCAAATCGACCATGTTGTGATTGATGGAAGACAATCCTCCAGCATTATGAATATTCGTACATTCCGAGGAGCGAACATCGATTCGGACCACTACCTAGTCGGTGCAAAACTTAGGGTATGGATCTCCATGGAAGTTCTTAGGCGAACACTGAATTCACCGAGGAAAGTCAATGCTAGACGTCTTCAATCGGAAGAGACCGCAGCTGCATATACCGACCGCGTATCCCTTGAGCTTGCGAGAAATCCTTCGACTGATGACATGAACCCGGAAGACCAATGGCAGCTATGTCAACAAGCCATAACAAGTGCTGCGTCAGAGGTATTGGGTTTGTCACATCCTCCCCCAAAAACCCCTGGTTCGACTCCGAATGTGCTCAGGCAAACAAAACCAACATACAAGTCGTGGCTCCAGAGAGATACTAGAGCATCCAGAAATCTCTATGTTGAGCGAAGGAAAGATGAGAAACGTTTTCTCAGGGGGAAGAAAGAAGAACACCAGCAACGCGAAGACGAGGAGATGCAGAGATGTTTTTGCAGAAAAGAGGTACGAAACTTCTATAAAAGCTTGAAACAGTCTACGTCCGGTTTTACAAGCCGCCTGGGACCTGCAAAGATCAGGATGGAAACACCATAGTGGAAACGCAGGCGATGTTAGCCATCTGGAGAGACTACTTTAACCGGTTGCTTAATGGCGATGACAGCCAAGATCCCGCCCAAGATCAACTTGTTCCAGTTACTCTAGATGACGACCACGAACTACTACCGCCCGACCAATATGAAATCAAAGTTGCCATCACCAGACTTCAGATGAATAAAGCAGCTGGATGTGATGGCCTTCAAGTGGAGCTTTTTAAACAAGCTGGAGATGACCTGGTCAGGAGCATACACCAACTCATCTGCAAAATAATGTCGGAGGAAAGTATGCCCGATCAGTGGAATCTCAGTCATCTGCCCGATTCACAAGAAAGGAGACCGCCTACTCTGCGCCACCTATACAGGCATAAGCCTTTTAAACATCGCCTATAAGATCCTGTCCAGCGTTTTATGTGAACGTCTCAAGCCGTTTTCTGATGATCTGATAGGTCCTCACCAATGCGGCTTCAGACCTGGAAAATCTACCACCGACCAAATATTCACATTACGCCAGATCCTGGTGAAAACCCAAGAATATAACATCGACACCCACCACCTGTTCGTCGATTTTGAAGCCGCCTACGACAGTGTTAATAGAGTTGAACTGTATCGTGCCATGTCTAACTTTTGAATCCCTGCTAAACTGATACGCCTTATCAGGATGAAGTTGGAGAATGCTCGCTCTTCCGTAAAAGTTGGAAGAGACTCTACTGAAATCGTCGAAACCACCAGAGGGCTAAGACAAGGTGACGCACTGTCATGCAGATGTTTTGACATTGTGCTCGAAAATGTAATACGGAGCACCCATGCCAGTACATCAGGCCCCATTTTCAATAAAACGACACAATTACTTGGGTTTGCTGACGACATTGACGTGATAGGAAGAACAAAGCGAGCAGTAACCGGTACTTTTTTTTCGAATCCAAAGACTAAGATGCCTGTGCCATGTAGAGCGAATGGACATCGACGCTCCAGCTCGTAAAGTCTTCAACACCAAGCCCGAGGGAGTCAGAAGCCAAGGTAGACCTCATCTTCGATGGAGCGACCAGGTAGAGGGAGACATCTGTCAACTTGGAGTGCGATATTGGAGACAGCAGTCTAGAGATCGAGCCGGCTGGATGGGCATTCTCAGCAAGGCCCAGGAGCAACACACTCCAGTGGCGCCATCATAAGTAAGTAAGTAATTAAAGGTTTACGACAGGGTCACGCGCTGTCATGTAACGTCTTCAATATCATTCTTGAGGCAATCGTACACCACTCGCATGTCAACACCAGCGGTACGATTTTTTTTTTAATCCGTTCAATTACTTGGCTATGCTGATGATATTGACATTATTGGAAGAACGAAGCGCGCTGTCAGTGGAGCATTCGCAAGTATTGAAGTGGAGGCGGCAAAAATGAGTCTGGCTGTAAGTGAAGATAAAAAGTATATGCTGTACTCGGGTGAAGAAGATCATCACCGTAGGCTCGGACAAAATGTCACAATGGACAAATACAACTTTCAGTTTGTCAAGGACTTTGTCTATTTGGGTTCCACTATAACATCTCAGAACAACATCAGTGAAGAGATCAGTCGGTGTTTCTTCGGGCTAAGAATTCATCTTAGTAGCAAAGCTTTCTCTCAAAAGACCAAGGAGACACTATAAAAGACCCTTATCATCCCAGTGCTGCTTTATTTGGCAGAAGCGTGGACACTGACACAATCGGATGAATACAGGCCGGGGTGTTTTGAGAGAAAGATTCTTCGAGTGATATTCGGTCCTGTATGTATCAATGGAGTATGGAGGAGAAGATTCAATGGCGAACTGTACGGGCTATACAGTAGTATTGACTTGGTTAAGAAGCTGAAAATACAGCGGCTTAGATGGCTGGGTCATGCGGAGCGTATGGACGAAAACGCTCCTGCCCGACGAGTCTTCAATTCCAACCCGGAGGGCCGACGCAGTTCTGGAAGACCCCATCTAAAGTGGCGCGATCAAGTGGAAAACGACCTCAACCAACTTGGTGTGCGCAACTGAAGGCCACTGGCTAGGAACCAGCCTAGCTGGCGAGGATTGTTGGTTGAGGCCGTAATTTACAATGGACTGTCTGCGCACCTTTAAGTACGTAAGTTTTTTGATTTAGTTTCCCTTGTTCCCTAATAAAGCTTACACTTCGCTTCTTACGCCTTTGCTTTTGTTTTGTTTCTGACCTACATTAATAACTATGGGTACTAATCGTTGTGATATTGCCCATTGTGACCTTGATAGCAAAACCGCTGACAGGTTCTTTTGCAACGGAATTTGTGGCAAATCATTCCACCCACTTTGCATTGGACTCAGCAAAAGATCTTGTACGTACTTTAAGTAATACGCTAGTCATTTTGTTTATCTTTGTGGTCAGTGTAAAAAAATATCCTTTTAGGACGTTTTTCTCACGATAAAGTGCAACAGTGAAAACATTAACTCGGTCGAAGCTAAGTTCAACTTCCTTGAAATCTCTATGTTGAGCGAAGGAAAGATGAGAAACGTCTACTCAGGAGGAAGAAAGAAGAACACCAGCAACGCGAAGACTAGGAGATGCAGAGATGTTTTTGCAGAAAAGAGGTACGAAACTTCTATAAAAGCTTGAAACAGTCTACGTCCGGTTTTACAAGCCGCCTGGGACCTGCAAAGATCAGGATGGAAACACCATAGTGGAAACGCAGGCGATGTTAGCCATCTGGAGAGACTACTTTAACCGGTTGCTTAATGGCGATGACAGCCAAGATCCCGCCCAAGATCAACTTGTTCCAGTTACTCTAGATGACGACCACGAACTACTACCGCCCGACCAATATGAAATCAAAGTTGCCATCACCAGACTTAAGATGAATAAAGCAGCTGGATGTGATGGCCTTCAAGTGGAGCTTTTTAAACAAGCTGGAGATGACCTGGTCAGGAGCATACACCAACTCATCTGCAAAATAATGTCGGAGGAAAGTATGCCCGATCAGTGGAATCTCAGTCATCTGCCCGATTCACAAGAAAGGAGACCGCCTACTCTGCGCCACCTATACAGGCATAAGCCTTTTAAACATCGCCTATAAGATCCTGTCCAGCGTTTTATGTGAACGTCTCAAGCCGTTTTCTGATGATCTGATAGGTCCTCACCAATGCGGCTTCAGACCTGGAAAATCTACCACCGACCAAATATTCACATTACGCCAGATCCTGGTGAAAACCCAAGAATATAACATCGACACCCACCACCTGTTCGTCGATTTTGAAGCCGCCTACGACAGTGTTAATAGAGTTGAACTGTATCGTGCCATGTCTAACTTTTGAATCCCTGCTAAACTGATACGCCTTATCAGGATGAAGTTGGAGAATGCTCGCTCTTCCGTAAAAGTTGGAAGAGACTCTACTGAAATCGTCGAAACCACCAGAGGGCTAAGACAAGGTGACGCACTGTCATGCAGATGTTTTGACATTGTGCTCGAAAATGTAATACGGAGCACCCATGCCAGTACATCAGGACCCATTTTCAATAAAACGACACAATTACTTGGGTTTGCTGACGACATTGACGTGATAGGAAGAACAAAGCGAGCAGTAACCGGTACTTTTTTTTCGAATCCAAAGACTAAGATGCCTGTGCCATGTAGAGCGAATGGACATCGACGCTCCAGCTCGTAAAGTCTTCAACACCAAGCCCGAGGGAGTCAGAAGCCAAGGTAGACCTCATCTTCGATGGAGCGACCAGGTAGAGGGAGACATCTGTCAACTTGGAGTGCGATATTGGAGACAGCAGTCTAGAGATCGAGCCGGCTGGATGGGCATTCTCAGCAAGGCCCAGGAGCAACACACTCCAGTGGCGCCATCATAAGTAAGTAAGTAATTAAAGGTTTACGACAGGGTCACGTGCTGTCATGTAACGTCTTCAATATCATTCTTGAGGCAATCGTACGCCACTCGCATGTCAACACCAGCGGTACGATTTTTTTTAAAATCCGTTCAATTACTTGGCTATGCTGATGATATTGACATTATTGGAAGAACGAAGCGCGCTGTCAGTGGAGCATTCGCAAGTATTGAAGTGGAGGCGGCAAAAATGAGTCTGGCTGTAAGTGAAGATAAAAAGTATATGCTGTACTCGGGTGAAGAAGATCATCACCGTAGGCTCGGACAAAATGTCACAATGGACAAATACAACTTTCAGTTTGTCAAGGACTTTGTCTATTTGGGTTCCACTATAACATCTCAGAACAACATCAGTGAAGAGATCAGTCGGTGTTTCTTCGGGCTAAGAATTCATCTTAGTAGCAAAGCTTTCTCTCAAAAGACCAAGGAGACACTATAAAAGACCCTTATCATCCCAGTGCTGCTTTATTTGGCAGAAGCGTGGACACTGACACAATCGGATGAATACAGGCCGGGGTGTTTTGAGAGAAAGATTCTTCGAGTGATATTCGGTCCTGTATGTATCAATGGAGTATGGAGGAGAAGATTCAATGGCGAACTGTACGGGCTATACAGTAGTATTGACTTGGTTAAGAAGCTGAAAATACAGCGGCTTAGATGGCTGGGTCATGCGGAGCGTATGGACGAAAACGCTCCTGCCCGACGAGTCTTCAATTCCAACCCGGAGGGCCGACGCAGTTCTGGAAGACCCCATCTAAAGTGGCGCGATCAAGTGGAAAACGACCTCAACCAACTTGGTGTGCGCAACTGAAGGCCACTGGCTAGGAACCAGCCTAGCTGGCGAGGATTGTTGGTTGAGGCCGTAATTTACAATGGACTGTCTGCGCACCCTTAAGTACGTAAGTTTTTTGATTTAGTTTCCCTTGTTCCCTAATAAAGCTTACACTTCGCTTCTTACGCCTTTGCTTTTGTTTTGTTTCTGACCTACATTAATAACTATGGGTACTAATCGTTGTGATATTGCCCATTGTGACCTTGATAGCAAAACCGCTGACAGGTTCTTTTGCAACGGAATTTGTGGCAAATCATTCCACCCACTTTGCATTGGACTCAGCAAAAGATCTTGTACGTACTTTAAGTAATACGCTAGTCATTTTGTTTATCTTTGTGGTCAGTGTAAAAAAATATCCTTTTAGGACGTTTTTCTCACGATAAATTGCAACAGTGAAAACATTAACTCGGTCGAAGCTAAGTTCAACTTCCTTGAAATCTCTATGTTGAGCGAAGGAAAGATGAGAAACGTCTACTCAGGAGGAAGAAAGAAGAACACCAGCAACGCGAAGACTAGGAGATGCAGAGATGTTTTTGCAGAAAAGAGGTACGAAACTTCTATAAAAGCTTGAAACAGTCTACGTCCGGTTTTACAAGCCGCCTGGGACCTGCAAAGATCAGGATGGAAACACCATAGTGGAAACGCAGGCGATGTTAGCCATCTGGAGAGACTACTTTAACCGGTTGCTTAATGGCGATGACAGCCAAGATCCCGCCCAAGATCAACTTGTTCCAGTTACTCTAGATGACGACCACGAACTACTACCGCCCGACCAATATGAAATCAAAGTTGCCATCACCAGACTTCAGATGAATAAAGCAGCTGGATGTGATGGCCTTCAAGTGGAGCTTTTTAAACAAGCTGGAGATGACCTGGTCAGGAGCATACACCAACTCATCTGCAAAATAATGTCGGAGGAAAGTATGCCCGATCAGTGGAATCTCAGTCATCTGCCCGATTCACAAGAAAGGAGACCGCCTACTCTGCGCCACCTATACAGGCATAAGCCTTTTAAACATCGCCTATAAGATCCTGTCCAGCGTTTTATGTGAACGTCTCAAGCCGTTTTCTGATGATCTGATAGGTCCTCACCAATGCGGCTTCAGACCTGGAAAATCTACCACCGACCAAATATTCACATTACGCCAGATCCTGGTGAAAACCCAAGAATATAACATCGACACCCACCACCTGTTCGTCGATTTTGAAGCCGCCTACGACAGTGTTAATAGAGTTGAATTGTATCGTGCCATGTCTAACTTTTGAATCCCTGCTAAACTGATACGCCTTATCAGGATGAAGTTGGAGAATGCTCGCTCTTCCGTAAAAGTTGGAAGAGACTCTACTGAAATCGTCGAAACCACCAGAGGGCTAAGACAAGGTGACGCACTGTCATGCAGATGTTTTGACATTGTGCTTGAAAATGTAATACGGAGCACCCATGCCAGTACATCAGGCCCCATTTTCAATAAAACGACACAATTACTTGGGTTTGCTGACGACATTGACGTGATAGGAAGAACAAAGCGAGCAGTAACCGGTACTTTTTTTTCGAATCCAAAGACTAAGATGCCTGTGCCATGTAGAGCGAGTGGACATCGACGCTCCAGCTCGTAAAGTCTTCAACACCAAGCCCGAGGGAGTCAGAAGCCAAGGTAGACCTCATCTTCGATGGAGCGACCAGGTAGAGGGAGACATCTGTCAACTTGGAGTGCGATATTGGAGACAGCAGTCTAGAGATCGAGCCGGCTGGATGGGCATTCTCAGCAAGGCCCAGGAGCAACACACTCCAGTGGCGCCATCATAAGTAAGTAAGTAATTAAAGGTTTACGACAGGGTCACGCGCTGTCATGTAACGTCTTCAATATCATTCTTGAGGCAATCGTACGCCACTCGCATGTCAACACCAGCGGTACGATTTTTTTTTAAATCCGTTCAATTACTTGGCTATGCTGATGATATTGACATTATTGGAAGAACGAAGCGCGCTGTCAGTGGAGCATTCGCAAGTATTGAAGTGGAGGCGGCAAAAATGAGTCTGGCTGTAAGTGAAGATAAAAAGTATATGCTGTACTCGGGTGAAGAAGATCATCACCGTAGGCTCGGACAAAATGTCACAATGGACAAATACAACTTTCAGTTTGTCAAGGACTTTGTCTATTTGGGTTCCACTATAACATCTCAGAACAACATCAGTGAAGAGATCAGTCGCTGTTTCTTCGGGCTAAGAATTCATCTTAGTAGCAAAGCTTTCTCTCAAAAGACCAAGGAGACACTATAAAAGACCCTTATTATCCCAGTGCTGCTTTATTTGGCAGAAGCGTGGACACTGACACAATCGGATGAATACAGGCCGGGGTGTTTTGAGAGAAAGATTCTTCGAGTGATATTCGGTCCTGTATGTATCAATGGAGTATGGAGGAGAAGATTCAATGGCGAACTGTACGGGCTATACAGTAGTATTGACTTGGTTAAGAAGCTGAAAATACAGCGGCTTAGATGGCTGGGTCATGCGGAGCGTATGGACGAAAACGCTCCTGCCCGACGAGTCTTCAATTCCAACCCGGAGGGCCGACGCAGTTCTGGAAGACCCCATCTAAAGTGGCGCGATCAAGTGGAAAACGACCTCAACCAACTTGGTGTGCGCAACTGAAGGCCACTGGCTAGGAAATAGCCTAGCTGGCGAGGATTGTTGGTTGAGGCCATAATTTACAATGGACTGTCTGCGCACCCTTAAGTAAGTAAGTTTTTTGATTTAGTTTCCCTTGTTCCCTAATAAAGCTTACACTTCGCTTCTTACGCCTTTGCTTTTGTTTTGTTTCTGACCTACATTAATAACTATGGGTACTAATCGTTGTGATATTGCCCATTGTGACCTTGATAGCAAAACCGCTGACAGGTTCTTTTGCAACGGAATTTGTGGCAAATCATTCCACCCACTTTGCATTGGACTCAGCAAAAGATCTTGTACGTACTTTAAGTAATACGCTAGTCATTTTGTTTATCTTTGTGGTCAGTGTAAAAAAATATCCTTTTAGGACGTTTTTCTCACAATAAAGTGCAACAGTGAAAACATTAACTCGGTCGAAGCTAAGTTCAACTTCCTTAAAATACCGAAACCTCGAATAATCCGGAAGCTATAGCCAACTTTTTTGCTACTTTTTTCGAGGAATCTTTTACCGGCGATTCTTTCGTACCTGACCCAGGTTATTTCGATTATTTGTTAAATTTCTCACTTGGTTCATTCTTTTCTCTTACTGTCGACCCCAATATCGTTGAGAACAAGTTAAATCAAGTCAATGATGAATTTTCCCCGGCCCTGATGGTCTCCCCGCGATTTTTCTGAAAAAATGCTCCTCAGCTCTCTCTACCCCTCTCTCCGAAATCTTCAGCATTTCGCTTTCTCAAGGAGAATTTCCTGAGATATGGAAAAACTCTTATATAACCCCTATACACGAAAAGGGCCCAAAAAGAGCGATGTTAAAAACTATCGTCCAATTGCCAAACTTTCTCATATCCCTAAACTATTTGAAAGCATTTTATACGATAATTTTAAGTTTTCGATGCAATTCTCTCATCTCTCCTAGGCAACATGGCTTTCTTAAGTGTAGGTCTACAACCACTTACCTTGTTGAATTTGTATCGTATACGCTCTCAGGTCTTGAGAATGGGAACGAAGTCGATGCCATTTCAACAGATTTTAGCAAGGCTTTTGATAACATTTCGAATAGACTAATACTTTTCAAATTATCCTTCTTCGGCTTTGAGCCTGTATTCTTGAAATGGATATCTTCTTTTCTAGAAAACCGTTATTACAGTTTCCTTTTCAGATCTGCCCTTTCCAATCCTTTCTTGGCTACCTCAGGGGTTCCCCAAAGTAGTCACTTAGGCCCACTCCTTTTCATTCTTAATATCAACGATATAGAAATGGTAATAAAATATTCCCATATCTCGCTCTACGCTAACGATACTAAGTTCTATAAGATTATATCATCGGCACATGACTCTTCTCTTATTCAAATTGATCTTGACAGCTTCTCAATCTGGTATCCTCCTTCGGCTTTGAGCCTGCCTTCTTGAAATCTATTTCTCCTTATCTAGAAAACCGTTATTACAGGGTCCGTTGCAGATCTGCCCTCTCAAATCCTTTCTTGACTACCTCAGGTAGTCACTTAGGCAAACTCCTTTTCATTCTTACCATCAACGATACAGAAATGGTAATAAAATATTCCCATATCTCGCTCTACGCTGACGATACTAAGTTCTATAAGACTATATCATCGGCACATGACTCTTCTCTTATTCATCTTGGTCGCGACAGCTTCTCAATCTGGTGCCTTAAAACTGCTCCGAGCTCAATATTACCAAATGCCAATCAACTACTTTTTCACGAAAGCGCATTAAACCTCCTCCCCGGCCCTACTTTCTCCATAACCAACCCCTATCCTCCGTGCAGGCGATTCGCGACCTTGTCATATTATGCGACCGAGAACTCAACTTCCTGGCACACATCGACAATATAATTAAATATAAATAAAAGCCAACTCAACTCTTGGTTCTGTAAAACGATGGGCCAAAGCATTCTCCGACCCATACGTCACCCGATCTCTCTACTTAAACTTTGTACGCCCGCTCCTTAAATACGCCTGTCAAGTATGGTCACATACCAACAAATTTATATCCCTAGAATCGAGAGCATTCAGCGTCGTTTCCTAAGGTTTGCTCTTCGTGGTCTCTCTTGGAATGATCCTTTGATCCTGCCCCCTTATCAAAATCATCTTCAATTAATCAACCTGAACTTGCTGCGAGACCGAAGGGAAATATCCGAGAATCCCTTTATTCATCGACTCCTCTCCGGTTCCGTTGACTGAAACCCTTTACAATTCTATTTTCTTCAACACGAACCCTCGTAACCTAAGAAATCCTCGCCTCTTCTATCTTCCTCCACACCGTACCGCATATGGCCCCAACGAACCCTTAACTCGAATGCTGCGGGGGGGGTAAAATAGTCACTTAGGCCCACTCCTTTTCATTCTTAATATGAACGATATAGAAATGGTAATAAAATATTCCCATATCTCGCTCTACGCTAACGATACTAAGTTCTATAAGATTATATCATCGGCACATGACTCTTCTCTTATTCAAATTGATCTCGACGGCTTCTCAATCTGGTATCCTCCTTCGGCTTTGAGCCTGCCTTCTTGAAATCTATTTCTCCTTATCTAGAAAACCGTTATTACAGGGTCCGTTGCAGATCTGCCCTTTCAAATCCTTTCTTGACTACCTCAGGTAGTCACTTAGGCAAACTCCTTTTCATTCTTACCATCAACGATACAGAAATGGTACTAAAATATTCCCATATCTCGCTCTACGCTGACGAAACTAAGTTCTATAAGACTATATCATCGGCACATGACTCTTCTCTTATTCATCTTGGTCTCGACAGCTTCTCAATCTGGTGCCTTAAAACTGCTCCGAGCTCAATATTACCAAATGCCAATCAACTACTTTTTCACGAAAGCGCATTAAACCTCCTCCCCGGCCCTACTTTCTCCATAACCAACCCCTATCCTCCGTGCAGGCGATTCGCGACCTTGTCATATTATGCGACCGAGAACTCAACTTCCTGGCACACATCGACAATATAATTAAATATAAATAAAAGCCAACTCAACTCTTGGTTCTGTAAAACGATGGGCCAAAGCATTCTCCGACCCATACGTCACCCGATCTCTCTACTTAAACTTTGTACGCCCACTCCTTAAATACGCCTGTCAAGTATGGTCACATACCAACAAATTCATATCTCTAGAATCGAGAGCATTCAGCGTCGTTTCCTAAGGTTTGCTCTTCGTGGTCTCTCTTGGAATGATCCTTTGATCCTGCCCCCTTATCAAAATCATCTTCAATTAATCAACCTGAACTTGCTGCGAGACCGAAGGGAAATATCCGAGAATCCCTTTATTCATCGACTCCTCTCCGGTTCCGTTGACTGTGAAACCCTTTACAATTCTATTTTCTTCAACACGAACCCTCGTAACCTAAGAAATCCTCGCCTCTTCTATCTTCCTCCACACCGTACCGCATATGGCCCCAACGAACCCTTAACTCGAATGCTGCGGGGGGGGGGGGGGGGGGGGTAAATTCGAACCAAGACTTGTTCGACTTTAACCTCAGTCCTCCATGCCTTAAGCTCCTACTCCGGAATCACCCTCCCAATGAGTCTTAAATTTTATCTGTATAGTTTTTAAGTTAGAGTAAGATATTTGAGATATTTGAAGCTTGTACTAAGCTAAATAAATGGGGGTATCGCCCCCACCAAAATTAAAATTAAACTATAATATGACTATGCACCATTCTTTGTTTCCTCTTTGTCTTCTTCTTGGGTACAATCCATATTGGGGCGTTGTATGGGGAGGTTGAATTTTGTATTATGGGGTGAATATGGGGTCTTCATTGTCAGTTTGTATGCTATATTTAATGTGACTAGTAAGCGTTAAATCGTCACCTTTTTTATAAAATATTTTCTTATTATCTTTGATTAATTTTGTTAGCTTTGATTTTTCTTCTCGATTTAGGTGTCTTAACCTTTCTTCATTTATATCGTTTTTTTTTATAATTTAGGCGCACTCAAGGGGTTATTAATACCCTAAACATGAATTAACACAGTGCGAGCGGTTAGGAAAGTTGGATAGGAGATAAAAGGAGATACCGATGCACATTGGTTTTGAATGTCTGTATATTACAATGGGAGGGAAAAATTGAGCCGGGTACGGCATTAGACAAGAAACATTACGGTGATGTTCAAGTGAAGCAAATGTTTCGGTAATGGTTCTTTCTCCTATCAGTTTTAAGGCCCTTTTTCGGATTCTATCCAGGAGACGCAAGTGAGTGACAGGAGCACCTGTCCAGATATGGGAATTAAACTCAAGCTTCGGGCGAATGTATGCCTTGTAGATTGTAGCCAGATCATAGGGGGAAAAATATTTCTTAAATCGATTTAGAAACCTAAACATTTTGCGGCATTTTTAGCGATGCAAATATGTGATCGTTCCAAAAAAGGTGGTTTGTAATACACATACCTAGAACATAAAGCTGTTCGGTTTTCTTAATGTAAGTGTCACTCATGGATAATGGCATACTGGGCTGGTTGTGCTTTAACGACAGAAGACAACATTGAGTTTTTGAAGCATTAAATTCCACACGGTTGGTAATTCCCCATTGTACAATGCTGTCAAGATCGAAATTTAATGAGCTTATCATACAGTGCCGTTGCATTTCCATGTCCGAAAAACATGGACGTGAATCTGGAAAGGAATATGAGAAGCTGAGAGCACTGTCGTCCGCAAAAGAATTTAGTGGATTAGAAGTATTAGACAAGAGATCATTAATAAAGATTAGAAAGAGTGTTGGAGACAGAACGGAGCCTTGGGGCACACCAGCATTTATTTTGTGGGTAGCAGACTGAAAACCAACCAAAACAACGGGAATTGAACGGTTCATTGACGCCAAATGAACGCATTTACGCTCTCCGTAGTAGTGTCGAATCGGCAGCGAACTTACGACAGGAGTGTCGTTATCGACGAGCGTCGGAACCGAGGATGAAGCGGAGTTCCGTACGTTTTTTACAAATGACCAAAAAATTTTACTACCTTTGGGACATTATAGTATTTTTTGCCTTAATTTTTGTTCATGTAAAAATTTGATTCTTAGAATATGGGCATTACAGGTCTTTCTTGCTTGTTTGAACTTATTCCTTTTTTCCTCAGAAAGGTTGGCTTTGTAACATCGGAAACTAACTTCTCAGTATGGACGTATGCTGCATAAACATTAAAAAAAAAAATTCCTACCATTATAAAACACAAACATTAAAAAAACAAGACCAACTTATAACAAAATTCATTATTTTCTCAAATCCCTAATTGAAACTTTTCAATAAGACATTTCCATCAGTGAATGCGCCTTCATGGAAATGTGCCTTGATTCGCTCCTGGATTGAAATGCAAAATAGAGAACTTACGTAAAACGTTAACTTAGATTCAGCAGTGCATCTGCATATACCTTGCAAGCAAGTTTGACTCAGCACTCAGCATATGCATTGCCTAAGCTAGATTAGCTGTGAAGATGATGGGATGGGAAGGGAAGGATTTACCGCTCGTTGATGGTGTAATTTTATTGTTTCGTATTTAATGTGCACTGATTTAATTTTTGTTGTTGTTGCGTTTGATTTATATAATTATGATTTTTTTTATATTTTTACTTGCTCTATAGGGCAAGTATTGCTTTCGTGCAGAAAAAAAAATCGAGGTTTTAATCAAACATGACATTACGATGATAGAGAAGCCCAAAAAAGTGGTTTTCGCCATACCGTCCGTCGGTCTGTCTGTGCGTCTGTGCAGATGTGCGGATGTGCGCTTTTTCACGTCATGCTACAGCCTAAGCGGCTTGACGGATTTTCCTCAAACTTGATATACATATAGCAGTTTGAAGAAAAACCATTGTCGAGGTTTTTTTTTGTTTCGTTTTAGCCTGGCTCAAACTGGTACCTTTCATGTAACGGTTTTTTTCATTTTGCATTTGTTCGAAAACGTCTCTAACGATTTTGATTAAACTTAGAATTTAACTTACCTAAGATATTTCTAATAAAATAGCGTTTTTTGTTTTTGGCTCAAATCGTCGTAACGAAAATCTAAATGGTAGCTCCCATACAATAAGCCGTTCAGTTTTAGCCAACTTTTTTTGGTTTTTTCTAATTTTCTCAAAAATGGCTCTAGCGATTTTGATTAAACTTTGAGTGTTATATTCTTTTAGTGTTGTTAAAAGAACTGGGTTTTTAGTTTTTGACAAAAAATGCTAATAACGGAGATCTGGTCTTAACGTCTTTTTTTCAAATGGCCATAAGTTGTCAACGGTTGTATCGAATTCAAACAATCTTTGTTTGGTATAGTTCCCCACAAATCTCTATCAAATGGCATTGCATTTTGGTCAGTTATACCTTTTTAAATGGTGGCTCCCATACAAAAAGCTACTAGGTTTTGGCCAAATTATGTAGTTTTTTCTAATTTACTCAAAAAAGATTCTGCCGATTTTTATTAAACTTTGTATGTAATATACATAGAATGTTTTGAAGAAAACTGCATTTAAGTTTTTGGCTACAAATGATAATAACGGAAATTTGTTTTAACAATTTTATTAATTTGGCCATAAGCGGACATTTATAAATCATTTATAGCACCCAAAAGTTTCTTAACGTAAACAGTTTTAACCAAACTTTTTTCGTTTTTCCCAATTTTTTCAAACATGAGTTTTCATATTGCTCGAAAACTTGGTTTTTATCGTACCTACTATTGCAACCACAGAGCAAGTACGTGCGACCCAGTCGTGCATTTTTTTTTTGGTTCACGTTGATAATTTTAATTCACTAATTGCACTATTGGATTTATATGAACTTTTTATATTTTTGGGTGTATTTTTTTTAGTACTATTTTTTTTTTATTTTAATTTGGGGGTAGCGGGCGCAATAACAACGAGCGAGTATGCTTAACTCCTGACGGACGACACAAACATCACAGAGCGCGTGCGTTGCCGATGGGAGGCAAATCGATACTCAATTTTATTATAGTTATTTGGTCATCATTAATATTTTCTAAGTGGTGTATTGTATCGTGTATGGTATTTTCTTATTAATGTTCATATCTTTGGTCAAAGAATATAGGTAATGAATTGTTATTTATCGTTAATAATTTTGTTTCATAATTTATTATTGCATTATTGGGAATGAGGATATTATTACCTAATATTCCGTTAAAATTGTTACTTAAATTGAAGATTTGAAATAGACAATCTTCGCAAGTGTTTAATGCAAATTAATTTTTTGAAATTAAATCTTCTTGATTAATTACTATGGGGGCTCCTACGGTTTTAACCCTAGTTTACAAATTGGGGTTCGCGCGAACCCCACCTCACGTTTGAGTGCTTATATCTTTTTTTCAAATCATATTTTCGACCTGGGACAAAAACTCAATTAACGAAATTCATTTTTCCTTACGTTTCTTGTCTTTTTTTCATCACAGCGGTTTCAGAAAATGTTTTGGAATTTTTTTCTGAAAAAAAGTCACAAACTAAACTTGGGGTTCGTGCTGAAAACGGTATTCAAAAAATGCGATTGAAAATAACTAGAAGGGATGAATTTTACAAATTTTCCACAGGGCCAATAGTTCCACCAGGTCTAAAGACATAACTACCTTGGATACGAGACAAAACTTCTGCCTCCGGCTCTTTCGTCCATTTTCGACCACTGATGGATTCGACGCCGACGTCGAAGGCCCTGATCATGCTCACTTCCAAATTCATCTGGTTCAGGCAAATTTTCTAATGGTCCTAATGCCTCTGCCGCAGCTTCGTCAAAGTCATCATAATCCACTAAGAAGTAAAACCATATGTACCTACCTAACTTAATACAAAACATCATAACATAAAATACTGTCAGTCGTCAAATGCGTCATTTTGCACACAGTCTGGATCATTATCAATCTCGCCCTCTTCATCAGATTTTATGTCTAGCATTGCCCTCAACGCCTGTTGCGGCGCTATTTTACCTTCTTCAGTTGTCGGGCTGAAAGTATAAATAAAAAGGATGCCATTTTTACTTTGGGAAACCTTTTAAGGACAAAAACCCAAATTTATTTTCACTTGCTTATCGCTTGCTCGCTGTAGATTGACTAACTTTTAAATTACATTCTATACCGCTCGCAGGCTGGCATGATTATATATAAGATTTGTATATAGAAAATAATGTTGATTGCTGTATTGGTGGATCATGGTTTTGATCCAGAGCTGTCATCTCGGTACTTAGTAGGATTTCTTCACTCCGTATGGTTGCCATACGGAACACTCCCCGCGAAAACGAACGTTTTCCAATAGGTTCCTTGCTCTTCAGGTTTAGGGTTAGTCCTCTTGAGACCTCCTTCCATTGGCTGTCGCTGTGTAGATTCGCTGATTCTATTGGCTGATCTGAGGAATAGAGGAAAGAAGCAGAAGTATATTATCCTGCCTATCCCCTTCCCGACGTACTTGCAAACACTAACTACTAGGTCGCTATTGGTTTGTAAGACCATATACGCTTTTAATTGGCTGACGCTAATCGTTATTGGTTTGTAAGACCATATACGCTTTTAATTAGCTGACGCTAATCTCTTTCTCTCCTGTAATGTCACTAAATATTCCTCCCTCCATCTTTTCCGAAAGTTCGCTAGCATTGACTGTCTCTCTTTGCACAACTTGATCCCTTTCGCTGGCGTATCACTGGCTAAGGTAAATGCAGGAGGTAACACTATCGGTTCTCCCACCAAGAAATGTCCTGGTGTGAGTGCTTGCAAATCTGCTGGATCATCATGTAAGGGATGTATTGGTCGAGAGTTCAATATCCCTTCTATCTCTGTCAGCAGAGTTCGAAACTGTTCACTCTTTAATACATGCTGTCCCACTATACGCTTGAGATGATATTTCATTGATTTGACAGCTGCCTCATATATGCCCCCTTGATGAGGAGCCCCTGGCACCATGAAAATCCAATCAGTGCCCTCATTGCTTAATGCATGAAACACTTCTTCGCTTTCCCATACTTTCCAGGCTTTCTTTATCGCTTTCGCAGCACCCACAAATGAAGTGCCATTATCACTATACATTCTAGCCAGTGTTGGCAAGTAAGTTACATGAAGTAAGTTACTCGTTTAGTTACGCGTAACTAATATGAATTAGTGGACGGAACTTCTAAAGGAGGATGGGCAATTTTGTATGGGATTTGGTCCAACCCACCAACAGAAACAAGACATACGTCGTTGGAAAGGTCTTTGCAAATGGAAGGTTTTTTAATATGGGCACCAAGCTCTAAACAATGGGAGAGCTGAGATAACGGACTTTGAAAATTACCCTTTTTCT
This sequence comes from Platycheirus albimanus, assembly GCA_916050605.2. Classification (NCBI taxonomy): domain Eukaryota; kingdom Metazoa; phylum Arthropoda; class Insecta; order Diptera; family Syrphidae; genus Platycheirus; species Platycheirus albimanus. The sequence goes on from OU696696.1 coordinate 335,707,412, forward strand.
ACTGCACCGTTGCATTTTCTTATTCTACCATCAACAACCAAAAGAAAAATGACATTGGAAAGATCTGTTCAAGTATAATATTTTTCGATATGGGCATCAAGTTGTAATCCATATCAGACCAGAGATACAAAATATTGTTAATCAGTCTTTTTTGGGTGCATCCTGGTACTGACCTTCCTCCATACCAACAGAAATGAGATGCATATCGTTAGAAAGGTCTTCTCGAGTACATCAAACTTTAGTATGGGCACCAAGCTCTAAACAATGGGAGAGCTGAGATAATGGACATTGAAATTAGCCTTTTTCTACTGCAACTGCATTTTCTTATTCTACCACCAACAACCAAAATAAAAATATCATTGGAAAGATCTGTTCAAGTCCAATATTTTTCAATGTGGGCATCAAGTCGTAATCCATATCAGACCAGAGATAAAAAATATTGTTAATTAGTCTTTTTTGGGTGCATCCTGGTACTGACCTTCCTCCATACCAACAGAAATGAGATGCATATCGTTAGAAAGGTCTTCTCGAGTACATCAAACTTTAGTATGGGCACCAAGCTCTAAACAATGGGAGAGCTGAGATAATGGACATTGAAATTAGCCTTTTTCTACTGCAACTGCATTTTCTTATTCTACCACCAACAACCAAAACAAAAATATCATTGGAAAGATCTGTTCAAGTCCAATATTTTTCAATGTGGGCATCAAGTTGTAATCCATATCAGACCAGAGATAAAAAATATTGTTAATTAGTCTTTTCTGGGTGCATCCTGGTACTGACCTTCCTCCATACCAACAGAAATGAGATGCATATCGTTAGAAAGGTCTTCTCGAGTACATCAAACTTTAGTATGGGCACCAAGCTCTAAACAATGGGAGAGCTCAGATAATGGACATTGAAATTAGTTTTATGTTGTTGAAAAGGTAAGTGTATATAAAATCTATTTTTAAACATAAGAGTTTGTATATAGAGAGGAGACAGCCCTGTCTCCAGATGGTGCATGTATGAGGGTGTTGTCATCGGAAGCTTGTAAGTTCTTTTGAGATAATATTTCAATAGGTTTCCCGCTGTTTCATATTTCTTGTATCCCCAATATTGAGTACCGTAGAAAAGAACTGATTTTGAAGTACCAAGTTGTTGTTAAAGCAGTTATCTCACGTCATGTTTATTGCTGCCTTGGCTTTAACCAGTTTAGTCGTAAGATGTTTCTCCAAATTAAGAGAAGGTGTAATATTAAGTCCAAGGTAGATGTATTCCTTGACCACTTCTATGTTTTCTCCACCATAATGCCAACTCTCATTCCTAGCACGTACTCCACCTCCTTTTTTTAAAATCATTGTTTTAGTTTTGACAAGGTTTACTGATAGGTTCCAGAGTTCACAGTAGTCTCGTAGGCGGTTTATCATCACCTGTAACGATTCGGGAGATTCTGCTAGTAACACTATGTAGTCTGCAAACATCAGCACTTTGAGGGTCCAATCGTTGAAGTGAATGCCACCAGGTAAAGCATTCGGTAGATCATCGATGTAGAGTGAAAATAAAGTAAGACTTAGTGCATAACCTTGTTTCAAACCAAGTTCAGTTCTGAAGTAAGCTGATAACATTTCACCATCTCATACCGCTGCACTTCTTTTGCTATACATGGCTTCGATAAATCTTAGCAGTTTGAGTGAGAGACCTTTATTTGCTAACTTGTAGAGAACTGATCCAACTTCAATTAAATCAAACGCTGCTTTTAGGTCCACAAACATAACAAGCAAGGAATGCCCCTGATGTTAAATCACCTACTGCATCAATGTGAATCGCTCTCGTTTTCAAACACACAAATATCGCTATCCATGTCTTCTTAAGACTCACTTGCTTAAAATTTCTATCCAATACTCGTATCATGAATGGTCCTGCATAATCTACACCAGTGTGCAGGAATGGCTTGCCTGGCTGTACTCTATCTGCTGGCAATTCTGACATTAGCTGCTGTTCCAATTTGTAGTTGTGTCTCACACATACTACACATTTGTGTATATAGTTTCTCAGTTTGCTACGGATTCTAGGAATCCAAAAATGCTGGCGTATCACTTGCATCATCACTTGTGTGGAACCATATTTGGTTCTAATATGAGCATCATCGATTATTAACCATAACAATCGAGTCCCATTTGGTATGATCGCTGGATCACGTACATCATACACTGCCTCAGCACGGTGTATGCGTCCCCCCACTCTCAATATACCATCGCTATCGAAAATTGGCTTAAGCGATTCGATTTTACTATTCTCTGGTAGCTGTCTTCGCTTGCGCAAGGCAGCCATGTCCCTCCCATAACTATCTGACTGTGCTTCTCTTAGCAGTAGACTAATGGCAACTGCCCGCTCTCCCGCTTTCGTATCTACCATTTACTAAGCAAAAAGGGCACATATCCAAAAAATGTGTGGATATATGCCTTTTTTGCTAAGTGTCCTACGACTTTATTGGTTCATGTGCCTTTTTTCCTTAGTATCCAGTATTATTTTTTGTATAACGTTGTGCAGCAACAGTTGCAGATGTTGTGCACGTTAGAGAATGATTATTTTTTGCTTGGAAACAGAACAGAAACTGCGTTATTTTTTTAGTTGAATGAAGCCTTCTGAAGAGAAAGGACACCAGTTTCAGATGCTTTTACAATAATTTGAGATTTGTGCTGTTTTGTTTGTTGAATTCAAATATTTTAAACTATTTCAGATTTAGTAATAAAAGTTGTTTTGTCTTATAATTGGTTGTCGAGTTCTGTTGATATTATTATATCAACATAGGTCATGTAGCTTCTCTGCATGTCATTTCATTTAATTTCATTTAACGCATTTGCATATCAACATTAGTCATGTAGCTTCTCTGCATGTTATTTCATTTAACGCCTTTTGCATTGCTTTCATTTTCGTAGCCAATGTGTGTATCTTGTATCATTCAATAGCCAATTCCCATAGAATGAATAATTTTGTGCATCTGTCAGCAAAATTATTGCATTCGAATATTGGATATGGTTATTGAACTTTATGAGTTTTTTTTGTTTATTTTTTAGAAGTCAGCATTAAGCGACTATTGTTATTGTTAATTAATTTTAGCTTAGTTTGCAAAAACTGTGTATAAATAGTATTGTAAGGAAATAAAAATTATCATTCACGATCAAACTCTCTTCGATTATTTCTGCTATTGCTTCCCCCCACCAGAGGTAAGGGGCATTGGTTTAAATTTATTTCTGCTATTGCTTCCCCCCACCAGAGGTAAGGGGCATTGGTATAAAATAAAGAACACATTCGACGATAATACACCGGTACACAGAACCGGGTGTATTTATTACTACGGCTGTTCAAGGTTTATGTACCCTGTCCAGCAAGATAATACAAAAGAGTATTATCTTTAACCATTGGTGACCCCTACGTGATTTCTACGTCAAACTTCGAGGAAGTGAATCGTGAGTGCGTTGCCAGGGCTGTAACACTGGCTGTCAGCGAAGCGTTTACCAGGGCTTTTTAACACTGGTATAAGCAATCAAGGTTCCTGAGTTGCAGAGTTCCAGCTCGAAGTGTAGCAGCGTTCCAGGTCGCAGAGTTCCAGGTTGCAGTGATCCAGGAAGCAGCGTTCCAGTACCAAACATTCACTACACCTACCAAGTGGCCAGGGTCCACAGCAGTGCATTGATTCACAGCTAATTATTTGAACCAACCATTTGAACCACCGTAAAAAGTACCATGGATGAGATGCAGGTTTTCAAAATAATAGCCCGGCAGAAGGCTATCGCTGAGGAACTTCAGAAACTAAAAACAAACATGAGCAAAGACAGTGCTGACCGCAAAACACTGCAATACAAACAAAAAAGATTGCAAATTCTGGAAGCACTATGGGTGGAATTCCACCAAAACCATGAATCTGTAAAGAATTTTGTTAAGGCGGATACGCCATATATTCAAGGAAAAACGTATGAGAATTTCCAAAGAATTTACCTCGAATTAAAACAAAGTCTCCATTTAATTTTGCCTGAGCCAACTGAAGATGATGGCAATGGAACAACTGGTGGTGCAATCCCGACAAGCAGTGGAACCATTCCTAAGGCTCCAGCTCAATCTAAACCCACATTGCCTGAGCTTACGGAAAAGACAAAATGGTCGTCCGACATGCCTGTTGCCTCTGTGGAATTATTAAGGCTGATTAAAAAACAGTCATCAATGATTGTAATGGTCGAAAACTCAATTAAGCGCCTGATTCAAGACCAAGAACAACATTCTGAGGAGTTCTATTTGATAAGGCTGAAATCAATTGAACAGGACTGGGCGGCAATACGAGGCTCCCATCATAAAATATGGGAACTACTAGATGAACCGAATTCTTCAGTCTATGATGTCGAACAATTTCTCTCCATAGAAGATGAAGTGCATACTGCACTTACGACACTTTATAACCGATCAAGATCGAATTCTGGATCCGGGACAACTATAACCCCAAACCAAGGGACGAAATTACCAAGAGTAGTATTGCCAAAATTCGATGGTGACTACTCAAAGTGGATACAGTTTCGCGATCTATATACGGAGCTTATCCACAATCAACCCATTTCACCATGCCAGAAGATGTGGTATCTGAAGACCACAATCACAGGAGAAGCTGAAAGGCTGATTCAGCACTTCTCCATATCTGACGCCAACTACATTGCTGCTTGGGAAACGATCACAAGCCGTTATGAAAACACTCGACTTATGGTAACAGCCTTACTTAACAAATTAATGGCACAACCTAAAAGTCAAAACGAAAGTTCTTCAGCCATAAAGTCACTGCATGACACTACGCAAGAATGCCTCCGCAGCCTGCAAAACCTTGGCATAGAGACAACCAATTGGGATCCAATACTCTTGCACATTCTCATCAAGCGGTTGGATCGAAATTCTCTCACTCTTTGGGAACAATCATTAAAAACCCCAAAACTCATGCCCACATTTAAGGAGTTCCTATCATTCTTGGAGCTGCGGTTCCAATCGTTGGAGGCATTATCAACAACCACAAGGGAAGGTTCGGATGAACAACGAAGAAGATTAAGACCCAATAAGGCCTTAACCACGGTCGCTGCAGCGGGACCCAAATGTATTTCCTGCAAGGGCAATCATCAGCTGTACGCCTGCCAGAAATTTCTACAGTTAAGTCCAAAACACCGATTGCGCCTAGTTCAAAGATCAAGACACTGTGCAAATTGTCTGAAATCAGGGCACTTCACTAAAGACTGCTCGGTCGGAGGGTGCGCCAAGTGCCAAAGGGGGCACAATACACTCCTTCACTTGGATTACCCCAAAAAACCAGAGGACTCAAAAACATCAACGCTAGCAGGTACCCCAACTTCTGTCGCTGATTCGCCAAAGATCTGCACTTCGGCGACAGAGCCCACACCTCCTAGCACAAACACTGCAATCAAAACTAAAAGTGTGCTGTTAAGTACAGCTATTGTTCACCTGAAAAATCAATCGGGAGAACAAATATCATGTCGAGCTTTATTGGACTCTGGATCGCAGGTTAATTTAATAACTGAAAGGCTGGCCAAAATCTTGGGACTAAGACAAATGCACGAGACGCTGCTTGTTGAAGGGATCGGTCAAAGTAAGAGGTCATCCCATCGAAGAATCAATTTGGAGATTGGTTCTAAAATAAATGGATTCTCCACGAGAATTGAAGCACACGTATTGTCAAAAATTGTCTCACCGCAACCATCACGGGCAATTATAACTTCGAATTGGTCGATTCCGAGGAATATCGTTTTGGCTGATTCGCAATTTAATCAGCCAGGGCCAATCGATCTTCTCATTGGTGCGGAAATTTTCTATGCTACCTTAGCTGTTGGTCAAATCAGCTTAGGTGAAGATCTACCAACACTTCAAAATACTGTGTTTGGGTGGACAGTAGCAGGCAAGGTGCCCTTTACTAATGATGGACTTTTAGCATCGTGCGGAATATGCACTGAGGATGAAGCCCTTGATCAGCAGATTGAGAAATTTTGGTGCTTAGAAGAAACCACCCCCTCTCCAGATAATTTCACCCAAGCAGAAAGACGTTGTGAAGCTCATTTTGTCCAAACATCAACAAAGGACTCGAATGGCCGATTTGTGGTTCGCTTACCATTCAAGGAAGCCCCAACTTGCTTAGGTGAATCAAAAGACATTGCTTTCCGGAGATTCATATCTCTTGAACGAAGGTTAGCCAATTCAAAGGAACTGAAAAAACTCTACACAGAGTTTATGGTGGAGTACCAGAAATTGGGCCACATGCAGGAAGTTAATTTCCAACAAATAACAAAGCCCTACTATTTCTTGCCCCATCATTGCGTCCAAAAGCCCGATAGTAGCACTACAAAGCTAAGGGTAGTTTTTGATGGTTCCGCAAAATCCTCATCAAATATATCACTGAACGACATCCTGTCCACGGGTCCAACAATACAAGATGACGTTTTTACCATGCTATTGCGATTCCGTATACCAAGATTTGTATTTACCGCGGACATAGAGAAAATGTACCGTCAAATACTTGTAAACGATGAGGACCGAAAGTTCCAACTAATATGGTGGAGGAACAGCCCAAATGACCCATTAAAGTGCTTCCAGCTCAACACCGTCACCTACGGCACAACATCTGCATCGTACTTGGCAACAAAGTGCCTCCAAGTTTTGGCGCAAAATAACAAGGATCGTTACCCATCGGGGTCGAAGGTATTATCTCGTGACTTCTACGTAGATGATGTTTTAACCGGTGCAGATAAGTTGACTGAACTTTTGAATACCCAAACTGAACTCCGGACTATCCTTCACAATAGCGGCTTCAAGCTAAGGAAATGGTGCGCTAATCATGAATCCTTATTAAAAGGAGTACCACTCGAGGACCGAGAAACAGAATTGGACTTCAACACCAATATTGAAGATCATGTGAAAACAATTGGTCTTACGTGGATGCCGAAATCTGACCAACTCTGCGTTAAAACATCTTGGCTAAAAAGAGATCGAGTGACCAAACGAACAGCTTACAGTGACATAGCACATCTATTTGACCCCCTCGGTATCATGGCACCTGTCGTTGTAGTGGCAAAAATATTCTTACAAAGGTTGTGGGAATTGAAGCTTGATTGGGATGCTGCATTACCTCAGGAAATGCAAACAACTTGGATAAAATTTCGCGAAGGACTGCAGTCACTAAACAATATAAAGATTGCTAGGCATATATTTTCACACAAAACACCAAAAAGGATTCAGTATCACGTATTTGCCGATGCTTCAGAAAAGGCTTACGGTGCTGCGGCCTACGTTCGTTCCATCAGTAGTGACAACGTCATAACGGTGCGACTGCTTTGCGCTAAATCAAGAGTAGCACCATCGAAGAAAACAAAGACATCTTTACAAGCAACTATTCCCCGGCTAGAGCTTTGCGCCTGCTGCCTTGCTGTCGAGCTTCTAGGGCGCTTACAAAAAGACCTAAACATTAAAAATGACGCAACATTCCTCTGGACGGATTCGGAAATTGCACTTGCATGGATTAATTCTTCATCCTCCGCAACTCTTCCCATCTTCATCGCAAATAGGGTATCAAGAATACAAGAGAATACAATTTCTGCGCAATGGAGGCATGTGCCTTCAAAGGAAAATCCTGCAGATGTACTTTCACGTGGAATAGCTCCAGATCGCCTTGAGAATTGCAACATTTGGTTCTATGGACCGAAATTCTTACATGGTTCAACTTCAATCTGGCCACCTATATACGACGCCAAAACAATTAACAGCAACAATGAAAATGAGCATATATCTTTGGGAGCCGCAATCCCTGATTCCCAAGATAATCTTCCCATAAGTATCATCAATCATAAAAACTCATTCAAAAGAGTTCAAAGAATTATTGCGTACGCCTTACGATTTATCAACAATTTTAAAGAAAAATACCTTAAGTCGAGAAGGGACTTCAAAATGAGAAGAGGCCCCTTAACTGTTTCCGAATTGAGTCAATCGAAGAAGGCAGTATTCAAACAAATGCAGCAATTGGAGATGGAAGAAGACATCCTGAATTTAAGAGATAAAAGTGTGGTTTCAGATAAAAGTTCACTCAAGAGCCTAACCCCATTTCTTGATGCGGAAGACATCATTAGAGTCGGTGGGCGTTTGGAAGCATCGGCATTGGCATACGACGCTAAGCACCCAGTACTCCTACCACATCGTCACCCGTTTACAAAAATGATACTCCATGACATTCATGTTGAGAACAATCATGCTGGACCACAAACTATAATTTCAATTACCAGACAGGCAATCTGGCCACTTAGAGGGAAGACCTTGGCACGATCTGTGACGCACAATTGCGTTAAATGCGCTCGTGCCAGCCCGAAGCTTCTGAACCAACAAATGGGAAATTTACCTGCTAACCGAATACAACCGGCCAGGCCATTCGTAAATACAGGCATAGATTTTTGTGGCCCAGTCTTAACGCATTACAAAATAAGAGGCAAGCACCCGCAGAAATCGTACATTTCAATTTTCTGCTGTTTCTCCACAAAGGCCTGTCACTTGGAGCTCGTGACTGATCTCACAACTCAAGGATTTTTGGGTGCTTTTAACCGATTCATGGCAAGGCGAGGCCATTGCAGAAACATTTACTGTGACAATGCAACAAACTTCGTGGGAGCGAGGAACCAGCTAAAGGAGCTATTATCATTCATTGATGTTGAAGGCGAAAAGAACAAGATTGCATCGACATGTTCTACAAGGGGCTGTGATTTTCATTTCATTCCGCCACGCTCCCCACATTTCGGAGGTCTATGGGAGGCTGCAGTTAAATCATCAAAGCTTTTACTACAGCACACCTTGGCAGGAGCTTCGCTCACTTATGAAGAGCTTGAAACAGCCGTTGTTCAGGTCGAAGCCATACTCAATTCAAGGCCAATTTCTCCGATGTCCGAATCTCCAAATGACCTAAGAGCTCTCACTCCAGGGCATTTTCTCATCGGAGAGCCTCTCATCAGCAATGTCGATCCTGATGCTTCACCATCCAACTCAGGCCCAAATGCTCGCTGGAACCTCGTTAGTAATCTCAAGAACGAATTCTGGCGCCGGTGGTCTCGAGATTATCTAAACCAACTACAACATAGATACAAATGGAAGGACCGGTGTCAAAATGCAGAACCGGGAATGATGGTCATTATAAAGGACGACAATGTACCCAGTCTAAAGTGGCCACTTGGACGCATTACAAACGTCATCACTGGAGACGACGGGTTGGTTCGTGTAGCTGATGTAAAAACGGCTACTGGTACTTTTCGTCGGGCCATACATAGACTGGCTCCACTTCCAGTACCCATCGATGAGAACGTCGGCATCAGCTCAGCCGCAGATCAACGAACATGTGAAGCAGCTAAAATTTCTCCATCCAGATCCTCAGTTCGCCTAATTGATGAGACTGACATTACGTCCGTTCCAAAAAAGAAACGTAAGCCCACCTTTGGATCCGCAGTTGTAACGTTACTGCTAGTGTGCTGCCTCGTTCCAGGTATTAAATCTACGCCGATAAACATTCGCCCATTTAAATCGCAACCCGGAATATATTTTGAGAATCTGGGGACCTCTTCACTTACGTCAAGCAGTTGGGATATCATCGCCTACTACGACATGAACTCCTATTGGACAGAGTATCAAACTGTAAGGAACTACAGCGAGAGACTTGTAAACATCTGCCATTTGTTACCAAACAAAACCGAAACCTGCAAGGGAACGATATCCCATTTCAACAGAATAAATGAAGACTTCAAGAAAGGAAATGAGTTGTTAGCTGACACATCCACCAATCGAAGAATTCGCCGTGGAGCGCTCAATGTCGTAGGAAATGTGGCTAATGCCCTATTTGGAGTTTTGGACTCTGAATACGCTGATAAAATGTCCGCCTCAATTAATAAAATTCAGCAGGATGAAGGACATCTCGTCAACCTAATTCGAAACCAAACATCAATAATTGACTCCACCCTTAACATAATAAGGCGAAATGAACAGGAAACAAGTTCTAGGTTTCAAGAAATTGACGCAAATCTTCAACAATTTGCCGTGTTGATTAACGGCATTAAGCTAGAGCATCATGAAGAAAAACTGCGCCAGCTATTTAATTCACTAGCACTGCAATTGATCTTAGCCTTGTCGCAGATACAAAAAACACAAGCTTCCTTAATAGATGTTCTAATCGACACCCACCACGGAAAGATAAATCCACAACTCATATCACCTGATCAATTACGTGACGAACTTCTGCGAATTAAAGCCAATTTGCCCACAGCCCTTAGGCTTCCAGTAGCACAAGATGATATACTTAAATTGTATCAACTCATGAGCATTCACGGCAGGGTACTCTCCGATCATATCATATTTAAGCTCACATTGCCATTACTAAGCCTTGATGAATTTGAGCTATTCAAGGTGACGCCAGTTCCAGTATCTGTAAATGGTACATTCTTCACCATAAGTCGATCCACGGAGTATATCATGGTAACATTGCACCGTGATCAGTACTATCCGCTGTCAGAAGGAGAGTTTCAAAAATGCTTTTCGCTTACTCACGAAAATCACTTGTGTAATCAACGTCATCCAATATACACTAAGGGATCAGAAATAAGTTCTTGCGAAGTCCATTACCTGAGCCATAATCAACAATCTCCATCATGCAAGATAACGAAGACCATCGAAGGACCACATTGGATTCAGCTTTGCTCTCCAAACGAATGGATTTACGTACTAAAGAAAAGAATTACTTTAAACGTCGTCTGCAATGGAACTGCAACACCGAGCATTTTAGAAGGCTCAGGAATACTTCAAATTCAACCCAACTGTGTAATCAAGGATGACCTAATGACGCTGCGTGGTTACTCAATACATTCAACTTACTCAACTTACTGTCGCCCCTAGCAAACCTTTCGGATTATGCTATTCCAGACAAATTCTGTACAAGAATGTACAATGTAATCGCAATAAAATAATATTTTATTGCTGACCAGCACACGGGCGGAAAATATACCACGAGTCGGGTGTCGACAACAAATGCAGTGGTAAATTCAAAACGCTGACGCTGCGGCTCGTGTGCATTATTTTAATTATTAGTAGGCAGTTTTATTTTATTAAATTTGTATAAATAGGGTAACAATAAATAAACTAAGTGAAGTTTTTTAAGAACTCCAACGAGATACAAACTGTTTTATTTTCTGTGCTGCCCCCCTCCCGTGGTAAGGAGCACTTTTAGTTAATTCAGCTTGTATAGTTCAGTGCAGGAATAAAGTTATCCCCCCACCAGTGGTAAGGTGATTTTAGACTTGCATCTGAACATTTGGTCCTTCGAGAAGCAGCGAGTGGAGATACGAAATATTTTTTAACGAATTAACGACAACGAACAGAAGTAAACGAAAGATGACATCTTTAGACGATCGAGTGGACAGGCAGAGAGATAGAGGCGAGAGGATAAAAAAGGTACTAGAAAAATTTACGAAGGAGGCCAAAATACGAAGAACAGAAGTCTTTGTACAGCAAAGACTCATCGACCTAGAGTTCTATTGGCAAGAGTTCAAACAAGAAGACGACGAAATTAAAGCTCACGATGACTTGGGAGAAGAGCATCCGTATATAGTGGCGAAGTACTACGAACAAGTAAAAACGACGGTGACGATAGCTCGAGAGAAGTTTCAAGCAAGGCTATCGGAAATTCTCAGCGAGGAGAAATCAGAAGAAGAAGCTAAAGCTAAGAATAAGAAAGAAGAAGATAATGCGAAGACGAGTGCAGCGGAAGGCGAAAATACGAAGACGAATGCAGCGGAAGACGAAAATACGAAGACGAATGCAGCGGAAGACGAAAATACGAAGACGAATGCAGCGGTAGACGAAAACACGAAGATGACATCAGCAAACAAAGAAGTTCGGGAGACGAAAGAAGCAGAAGACGAAGCTACGAGAACTAAATATCTTGCGGAATGGCAATTTAAAACAAATAATTCCTTAGAAGATGAGCTAAGGCGACGTTTAAGAAGACACGAAGCACAAAGAAAAGCACTTTTGAGGTCGTTGGAAAAATTACATGAATCAAAAACGTCATCGAAAGCCTATTATGTCCACAAACAACAAATTCTACATAACCAATGGGCGCTTATAACGGCTACGCAAACGGAGATAATGGAGTATAGTGTAGACTTCACATTTGACGAGAGTTACGAAGAATTAGAAGACAAATACGAAGAAGCGATGGTTGGTCTTCAAGAAAAAATAGAAGAATATGCGAACGAAACAAAAATAAGCCAAACTACAAGAACAGAAGAACCAAGTGGAGTTGTACATCATGAGCTTAAGTTGCCAGTGCTCAAAATTCCAACATTCGATGGCGACTATAAGCAATGGAAATCGTTCATTGATTTATTTGAACAAACAATTCACAAGAATGAAAAACTTGGGAATGCACAAAAAATGCATTATCTCAAAACAAATGTGACAGGCGACGCTGCAAGAATAATACAGCACCTACAGATAACTGACACCAACTACGAAGCAGCCAGGGATGCACTGATGAGCAGGTACGAGAACTCACGTCTTTTGGTGAATGCCCAAATTCAAGCATTGATTAACCAAAAAGACTCCCAAAGTGAGTCTGCAGCACATTTAAGAAGACTTCACGATACAACAACAGAGTGCGTTAACTCATTAAGAGGACTCGATATAGATACCAAAAGCTGGGATCCAATCATAGTTTATATTGTGTCCCAAAAACTGGATAATGAGACGCGAAAATCGTACGAGCAATCATTAACCAATCCTAAAGAATTGCAGCCTCTTGAAGATTTTTTGAAGTTTATTGAAAATAAATTCCATGCTCTGGACAACTTGACAGAAAAACGATACAAAGATGACCACAAGAAGGAAGAAAAATCATCAAACGTAAAAAGAGGATTCTATAGAAGCTACCATGCAACAACAAGTCCAAGTTGCAGGCTGTGCAGAGGTCCACACTGGCTACACATGTGCCAAAAATTCATACAAATGGGAGCTCCCCAACGCACAGAATTTGTGCAAAATGAAAACTTATGTAGGAATTGCTTTAAAGACAATCACTTCACCTCAAGATGTCATTCATACAAAAAATGCCAAACCTGTAAACAACGTCACCACACACTTCTACACTTAAATGAACATAGCAGGCAACAATCGCAAACCAATTTGGCTACCAGTCTGCAACAAAACAAAATACTTCTGGCAACTGCCTTAGTTAAAACAAACTGGAGGGGAAGCGAACACTACTTGAGGGCATTAGTCGACCAAGGATCTCAGTCTTCCTACATTACTGAGGATGCAGTACAACGACTACAGTTACAAAAGAAGCCTGCATACGCATCTATTTATGGTGTTGGAGCTTCTAAAGCGGGAACTGCCCGTGGTAAAGTGGATTTAGCTATCCAGTCAATATATCCATCAGAATTTAAAACGCACGGCACATTCCTTGTGTTAGACAAGCTGACGAAATTTCTACCAGATGAATCGTTTACTGCGCAGAACTGGGACCACATAAAAAACCTTCCTCTGGCAGATCCATCATACAACAGACAATCGACAGTAGATCTTCTAATTGGAGCTGATATCTTTCAAGATATTATTGAAGAGGGAGTAATTAAAGGTAACCATGGTACTCCCATTGCTCAAAATACAAAGCTAGGATGGATACTCTCAGGACGTGTTCAAGAGAACAAAATAAATGGTGGAACTACAATTTGCTGTATTTCAAACGTCCAACTACACGAACAACTAAAACTATTTTGGGAGACAGAAGAAATCATAGACGAAAGAAGCCTTTCAGACGAAGAAAAAAGATGCGAAGAGATATACAAGCAGACTTACGAGCGAGACGAAACTGGAAGATATATTGTTCGACTTCCATTTAAAGATAACGCAGAAGAACTTGGACAATCCAGGGATAGAGCAGTAGCACGTTTTCTCCAGATGGAGAAAAAGTTCATGAAGAACAAGAGTCTACACGAAGACTACAAAAAATTTATGCGAGAATATTTGGAACTCGGGCACATGGAGCCCGTTAAAACAAAATGTGAGGAAGTTCAAAAAGCTTACTACTTGCCTCATCAAGCAGTCCTTAAAGAAGACAGTTCAACTACCAAACTAAGGGTAGTCTTTGATGCATCATCAAAAACAACGTCTGGAGTCAGCCTTAACGATACCATGCTGACAGGTCCAGTGATTCAACAGGATTTATTTGACATAATGTTACGATGGAGAAAATACAAATATGTTTACCGAGCAGATATCGAAAAAATGTACCGTCAAATAATGGTGTCAACAGAAGATAGAAACTTTCAACGCATTCTTTGGAGAGAAAACCCAAGGTCAAAAATAGAAGAGTACAGGCTAACTACTGTGACGCATGGTACAACTTCAGCACCATATCTGGCAATAAGAACCTTACAACAACTAGCGTCAGATGAAGAACACAACTACAACATTGCAGCGGAGATAACACGGAGAGATTTCTATGTCGATGACTTACTATCTGGCGGCGATACATTAGAAGAAACGAAATACGCACAGCAGCAAATATCGCAGCTAATGCATAGCGGAGGATTTAATTTACGAAAGTGGTCCTCCAACTCAAAACTTGTTTTAGAAAACATACACATTAAAGATCAAGAACAAGGAAGACTTCAAATCAACTCATACGATCCAATTAAGACGTTAGGAATATACTGGCGACCGGAAACAGATGCATTTGAGTTCAGAACAAACGCATTCTCAAACACAGAAACACTGTCCAAAAGAGTTATAGTTTCTGAAACAGCGAGACTTTTCGACCCACTAGGATGGCTGACTCCTATTATTATAACGGCTAAATTAGTTCAACAAGAACTTTGGAAATTAGGAGTTGGATGGGACGAGAAATTACCAGAAGAGATATCAAAAACTTGGGCTGAATTCAGAATACAGTTGCCAGCTATTGAAGATTTGAAGATACCACGGTGGAATGAATTCGAACAAAAACATCGCATTGAGTTACATGGATTTTGCGATGCTTCCGAAAAAGCCTATGCAGCAGCAGTCTACACAAGGGTGATAACGAAATCCGGAAAAGTTCTGACTACATTACTGTGTGCAAAATCAAAGGTGGCACCACTTAAGAAGATATCATTGCCAAAACTTGAACTCTGCGGCGCACTTCTTCTTGCCAAGCTAACGAAGAAAACGAAAACGGCGCTGGGAATAGAAGAACTAGAAACACATGCGTGGACTGACTCAACTATAACGCTGGCATGGATAACTGGTGATCCAAACAAATGGAAAAACTTTGTTGCAAACCGAGTCACAGAGATAACGAAAATCCTCCAGAAAGAGAAATGGCATCACGTCAAAGGAAAAGAAAACCCGGCAGATTGTGCATCCAGAGGACTCTGGCCTTGCCAAATTAAAAATAATTGTATTTGGTGGAATGGCCCTACTTGGTTGTCAGACAAATTAATAAACTTTACCGATGTCAAACCATATAAAACTGAATTAGAGGAAAGAAGGGTACGAATACTAGCCCACGTTTCACAAAAAAACCAAGACGACCTGATAGAGAAAATACTATGCAAGTATAGCACATTTACGCGTGTGGCGAGAGTTCTTGCATATTGTATACGATTCATAAAAATTAAAGGCAAGAAAATTTGTGAGAGTGGACCGCTCTCTCCAAAAGAAATACAAAAGGCTAAACTTATTATCATAAGACATGTGCAGCACGAGGAATTTAAGGACGAAATCGGTAAACTGATAAAAGGCAAGGAAATTAGCAAACAGAGCAAAGTTTGGACCCTCAACCCATTCATTGACAAAGATAAAATGATGCGAGTAGGAGGACGATTGACAGCAGCAGAAATACAATTTTCAACCAAATTTCCTTTGATAATTCCGCATTTCGGCCCACTAACAATACTTCTTATTGACGAAGCCCATAATCAAACACTGCATGGAGGATACACTTTGACACACACATATCTACGAGAACAATATTGGATTGTGAATGGTCTAAGTGCAGTAAAACAACGCTTATATAGATGCACAAGGTGTTTCCGACACAAAACGCATTCAAAGACGCAACAAATGGGAAACCTTCCAAAGCCAAGAGTGAACATAACAAGACCCTTTCTACACACAGGAGTAGACTATGCGGGCCCCATTGATATAAGAATGTCTAAAGGAAGAGGAAATAAATCATACAAGGGATACATAGCGGTATTTATATGCTTAGCAACTAAAGCAATTCACGTTGAACTTGTTAGTGACCTCACAGCACAAGCATTTATAGCAGCCTATAAACGACTTTGTGCAAGGCGAGGTTACGTCGGACATCTGTATAGTGACAACGGCACAAACTTCATAGCTGCCAACAAAATCCTGCAATTTAATGCAAAACAAATGCAGTCATTTAACGAAGAAGTCACAAATGCCTTATCATCACACAACACGGAGTGGCACTTTATACCACCAGGATCTCCACATTTTGGAGGGTTGTGGGAAGCTGGTGTCAAATCAGTCAAACACCATTTAAAGAGAACAATTGGAGAACACAAACTAACATTCGAGGAGATGTCAACATTATTAGCACAAATCGAAGCGTGCTTAAATTCGAGACCTCTATGTCCACTCTCAAACGACCCAGAGGAAACAGATGTACTTACTCCCGGACATTTTTTGGTTGGAACAGCATTGTTGGCACCTCCAGAACCTCAACGATTGGATGAAAATTACGGATTACTTAACCGCTGGCAGCTTCTAGAACGTCTACAGCAACAATTTTGGAAGAAATGGAGCTTATCGTATCTCACTACCCTTCAACAACGACACAAATGGACAAAAAGATACGAAAACTTGAAAGTTGGAGACATAGTTATAATAAAAGACGAACAACTCCCACCAACAAGATGGAAAATGGGAAAGATTACTGAAACTCATCCTGGATTAGACAACTTGGTTCGAGTTGTAACGGTCAAAGCTAACGACAAAGTGTACAAAAGGCCAACAACGAAAATTTGTCCATTACCAATAATCGATAATGAAGAAAAAGAAATGGAACAGGTGGCGATACAAGACGAAGAACGACATATAACTGGACATTTACTCAATGAAGTTCATGCACCGAAACAGAAGTTGAAAATCAATCCACTACTGGGACTTTTGTTAACAATGACGCTAGCCATGTCATTGGGAAACATTGGTGCCGAAGCTTCCAACATTGGAAATGAGGCCATAACAATAACTCCATTTAAAAATCGCCCTGGAATTTATTTTGAAAAAATTGGCAATGTAAATTTAATTACGAGCGATTGGAAGCTTATCGTTTACTATGATATGACCAATTATTGGCAAGAATACAAAGGATTTAAGGAACTAGTGCTGGGAATCAATGAAGTATGCAAGCACCTGGCAGATCTTGGAAGGAAGAATGGACAATGCAATTCTACAGCCAATATAATCAACCATCAGCTGCAGGTCATTAAAAGCAACAATGACTTGCTAATAAAACAAGGTTCCGGTACCAGGCAATCATCCAGAAACAGACGATCTCCATTTGATTTTGTTGGGACAGTAGCAAACAAGTTGTTTGGAGTTTTAGATGAAGAATACGCTCAGCGCTACGAACAAGAGATTATGCAGTTCAAGGAAAATGACGATTACTTACTTAGCTTGATAAAAAACCAAACTTCAATTGCGGAGTATACAAAAAATGTACTTCAGAAAAGCACAAATACTATTTCAACTCAGCTTGAGATGTTCCAAGGACAGTTAGAAACTTTAAGAAATAGTATAAGAGCAACCACAGAAGGAAGCGCTGTAGAGCAAAAGTTTATTTTGTTGACGAATTACGCGACGATTTCAATGTTAAACTACCAGCAAACTCAAAATGCAATTTTAGACGTGCTGATTGACCTACACCATGGGAAAATTAACCCACTCATAATAACACCAGACCAACTCCAAGAACAGCTATCCACAATACGAAAAAATCTACCACCACACCTGGCTGTAGCTGGAGAGACGACAGAATCCAATATGCTGCAATTATACAGGCTGCTCTCTGCGAGGGGCAGAATAACATCAAAAAATGTTATATTTGACATAACACTCCCATTGGCGAATACAGAAGACTACGAAATCTTCAAGGTTATTCCAGTGCCGACAATTCATCAACTGGAATATATTTTCATCGAACCGTCATTGGATTACTTAATAGTGAATTTGATTCGTGAATCATACTACGCTATTACAAAAGATGAGCTGACGAACTGCGTACATTACAACGAGAAGTATTTATGCCAGCAGCAGCACCCCCTTTTCAACAGGCGATCAAACGTAAGCAAATGTGAAATGGATCTGATGACACATTCTACTGAACTCTCACCGTTTTGCAAGCTGAGAAGCATTACTCCGTCCCCTGTTTGGATCCAGCTGAGCAGCATCAACAGCTGGATATACGTACTGGACAAAAAGTACACATTCAATGTCATTTGTCGAAGGAAAGTGTTGGATATCACGCTTCAAGATGATGGAATACTAACGCTACAGCCGAGCTGCATACTTAAGCACGATACTATGAGTATAACATCTCACAGTAGCATCTCAAACGAACTAAATACAGCATTTATACCAGCAACAAATATAACCGAAATGCTACAAAATCAACAAAGGAATGCGTCGAAGCCCATAGTCGTCCCTCAAGTGATGCTCAGTACGGGCAATGACGATATAAAAATCATCGGGAAATGGATAACAGAACTTCATAATAAGGAAAAGCTACCTGACCATACGAAAAATCACGCAGTTCATCATAACACCACCTATGTTTTGATTGGAGGACTCTTCCTAATTATCAGCATCTACATTGGCTGGCAACATTGCAAGACAAAAAATCAACCTCAGGTGCAGCCTCAAAGGAATATACAAGCCAGGCGAAGATATACACTGTCGGACTTCAATCTTTACGATCAAAGGACCCGGCAGAATGTACAAGAATGTACAATGTAATCGCAATAAAATAATATTTTATTGCTGACCAGCACACGGGCGGAAAATATACCACGAGTCGGGTGTCGACAACAAATGCAGTGGTAAATTCAAAACGCTGACGCTGCGGCTCGTGTGCATTATTTTAATTATTAGTAGGCAGTTTTATTTTATTAAATTTGTATAAATAGGGTAACAATAAATAAACTAAGGGAAGTTTTTTAAGAACTCCAACGAGATACAAACTGTTTTATTTTCTGTGCTGCCCCCCTCCCGTGGTAAGGAGCACTTTTAGTTAATTCAGCTTGTATAGTTCAGTGCAGGAATAAAGTTATCCCCCCACCAGTGGTAAGGTGATTTTAGACTTGCATCTGAACAAATTCAATCCGGTAGTTCACCAATCCTCGAGCTACAAAAACCATTTGCTAGAGCTTGATGAGCTAAAGCAGCAACTGTTAAACATAACCAATAATTTGTCGTTCTCCACATCCTCTAACGATACACACCAATTTGCAGTGGGTTATATGGGACTTCTCATATCAATCACGGCACAGATCCTCCTACTGTGGAAATTGTTTAGCATGTACCGCTCTGATACCAACAAGACAGCTCCGACAAGGCAGAATACGAAAACTGAAGAGGAAGAACCCAACATTGAGGACCCCAACACCGTCACATTCGAAGTTCTGGTATAGTTTCGAACATAGTTCAACGCGCGGAGAATGTTGATATTATTATATCAACATAGGTCATGTAGCTTCTCTGCATGTCATTTCATTTAATTTCATTTAACGCATTTGCATATCAACATTAGTCATGTTGCTTCTCTGCATGTTATTTCATTTAACGCCTTTTGCATTGCTTTCATTTTCGTAGCCAATGTGTGTATCTTGTATCATTCAATAGCCAATTCCCATAGAATGAATAATTTTGTGCATCTGTCAGCAAAATTATTGCATTCGAATATTGGATATGGTTATTGAACTTTATGAGTTTTTTTTGTTTATTTTTTAGAAGTCAGCATTAAGCGACTATTGTTATTGTTAATTAATTTTAGCTTAGTTTGCAAAAACTGTGTATAAATAGTATTGTAAGGAAATAAAAATTATCATTCACGATCAAACTCTCTTCGATTATTTCTGCTATTGCTTCCCCCCACCAGAGGTAAGGGGCATTGGTTTAAATTTATTTCTGCTATTGCTTCCCCCCACCAGAGGTAAGGGGCATTGGTATAAAATAAAGAACACATTCGACGATAATACACCGGTACACAGAACCGGGTGTATTTATTACTACGGCTGGTCAAGGTTTATGTACCCTGTCCAGCAAGATAATACAAAAGAGTATTATCTTTAACCATTGTGGTGACCATACCATACGTCTATGGGAGGCTGCAGTTAAATCATCAAAGCTTTTACTACAACACACCTTGGCAGGAGCTTCGCTCACTTATGAAGAGCTTGAAACAGCCGTTGTTCAGGTCGAAGCCATACTCAATTCAAGGCCAATTTCTCCGATGTCCGAATCTCCAAATGACCTAAGAGCTCTCACTCCAGGGCATTTTCTCATCGGAGAGCATCTCATCAGCAATGTCGATCCTGACGCTTCACCATCCAACTCAGGCCCAAATGCTCGCTGGAACCTCGTTAGTAATCTCAAGAACGAATTCTGGCGCCGGTGGTCCCCAATGGTTAAAGATAATACTCTTTTGTATTATCTTGCTGGACAGGGTACATAAACCTTGACCAGCCGTAGTAATAAATACACCCGGTTCTGTGTACCGGTGTAATATCGTCGAATGTGTTCTTTATTTTATACCAATGCCCCTTACCTCTGGTGGGGGGAAGCAATAGCAGAAATAAATTTAAACCAATGCCCCTTACCTCTGGTGGGGGGAAGCAATAGCAGAAATAATCGAAGAGAGTTTGATCGTGAATGATAATTTTTATTTCCTTACAATACTATTTATACACAGTTTTTGCAAACTAAGCTAAAATTAATTAACAATAACAATAGTCGCTTAATGCTGACTTCTAAAAAATAAACAAAAAAAACTCATAAAGTTCAATAACCATATCCAATATTCGAATGCAATAATTTTGCTGACAGATGCACAAAATTTTTCATTATATGGGAATTGGCTATTGAATGATACAAGATACACACATTGGCTACGAAAATGAAAGCAATGCAAAAGGCGTTAAATGAAATAACATGCAGAGAAGCTACATGACTAATGTTGATATGCAAATGCGTTAAATGAAATTAAATGAAATGACATGCAGAGAAGCTACATGACCTATGTTGATATAATAATATCAACAAGTTCTTTTATATTTTGGTAAGTTAAGCAAAAATTGAAGTGTGTTTTTTTTTGTTGAAGGCTAAACAAATATTTTGGTTAAATATTCAATAAGACGATGGATCGCGGTAAGAAACTTACTCTCTTAGCTATCAAGAATTCCTAATTAGCAAAGCAAAAACTAGAATAGAAGAAAACAAACGAGAGTGATCCCAGTTATTTGACTCCAACAGAAAAGGCAAAACGCAAACGAATCCAGCAACATCAAATTTTAAGAACATCGTCGTTATCACGGTTGACGTCGTTGTCGCCTACGCCACAAGGAACGACGTCACCACTACGGTTAACGTCGCCTCCTACGCCAGGAATGACGTTACAGTCACGGGTAACGTCACCCCCGATGCAAAGCAAACATCACGTGGTTTATCGTCTTCTCGAAAACAGGACCTTGTAAAAAAGCTTAGTGATATTCTACCAGCAATCCGTTAATTTTTAAAAGACACTTCCTGAAAATCCAACCAAATTCGTTTAGGTGATGTTCGTTGATTTTATTTCATGAATTCATCTCTAATTTTAATTTTGTATTTTAAAGTGTTAATTTTATTTTCGTTCATTTCATTCTATATAAATCGTTATTTTTGTTTAAAAAAAAGAAAAGAAATATTTTTAACTTATTTAATAAAATTTCATAAAATATCAAAGCAATTTGTTACATGTCTTCGCTAAGCAAAAAAGGCGCATCTCCATTTCTCAGGGGTTTTGTACTTATTCCTGTTTAGATAGTTGACATTCCAGTATGCTCTTCTTATTTCACGTAAGATCGCACATTCACCTAGAAAATGGGTTATATTTTCTCTTACTCCAGCTTTGCATAGATTGCAAATGAGAGACAGTCCCCCTATGGGGTACAAAGTTTAACCGCAATAGTTCACCTCTTGCTCGAAAGATAGTAGAGATGGTTTCAGTATTAAATTGATCATTGAAATAGGACTTTTTTCCGAGTAGATAATCCAGCGCTGAATAGATTTCTCTATGCACCGACTGTCTCGCCTTTTCTATTCAGCTTTGCATTATATCTTCATCCGTAGCCGCTATGATATCATATAACATCTTTCTGCATTCAACTACATTTCTAAAATTGAGTTCAAAAGTCCTTCCACGCTGAATTGCCAGCTCGTCCCATTCTTTAAACCATAGTTTTCTCTTTGAAATTGCAATTTTTGTAACTCTTCTCAGAAGCCGACCTTCTTCCATCTCCATTGTTCTACATATATAATCAGCGTGAAGCTTAAGAGTTTGTATATAGAGAGGAGACAGCCCTGTCTCCAGATGGTGCATGTATGAGGGTGTTGTCATCGGAAGCTTGTAAGTTCTTTTGAGATAATATTTCAATAGGTTTCCCGCTGTTTCATATTTCTTGTATCCCCAATATTGAGTACCGTAGAAAAGAACTGATTTTGAAGTACCAAGTTGTTGTTAAAGCAGTTATCTCACGTCATGTTTATTGCTGCCTTGGCTTTAACCAGTTTAGTCGTAAGATGTTTCTCCAAATTAAGAGAAGGTGTAATATTAAGTCCAAGGTAGATGTATTCCTTGACCACTTCTATGTTTTCTCCACCATAATGCCAACTCTCATTCCTAGCACGTACTCCACCTCCTTTTTTTAAAATCATTGTTTTAGTTTTGACAAGGTTTACTGATAGGTTCCAGAGTTCACAGTAGTCTCGTAGGCGGTTTATCATCACCTGTAACGATTCGGGAGATTCTGCTAGTAACACTATGTAGTCTGCAAACATCAGCACTTTGAGGGTCCAATCGTTGAAGTGAATGCCACCAGGTAAAGCATTCGGTAGATCATCGATGTAGAGTGAAAATAAAGTAAGACTTAGTGCATAACCTTGTTTCAAACCAAGTTCAGTTCTGAAGTAAGCTGATAACATTTCACCATCTCATACCGCTGCACTTCTTTTGCTATACATGGCTTCGATAAATCTTAGCAGTTTGAGTGAGAGACCTTTATTTGCTAACTTGTAGAGAACTGATCCAACTTCAATTAAATCAAACGCTGCTTTTAGGTCCACAAACATAACAAGCAAGGAATGCCCCTGATGTTAAATCACCTACTGCATCAATGTGAATCGCTCTCGTTTTCAAACACACAAATATCGCTATCCATGTCTTCTTAAGACTCACTTGCTTAAAATTTCTATCCAATACTCGTATCATGAATGGTCCTGCATAATCTACACCAGTGTGCAGGAATGGCTTGCCTGGCTGTACTCTATCTGCTGGCAATTCTGACATTAGCTGCTGTTCCAATTTGTAGTTGTGTCTCACACATACTACACATTTGTGTATATAGTTTCTCAGTTTGCTACGGATTCTAGGAATCCAAAAATGCTGGCGTATCACTTGCATCATCACTTGTGTGGAACCATATTTGGTTCTAATATGAGCATCATCGATTATTAACCATAACAATCGAGTCCCATTTGGTATGATCGCTGGATCACGTACATCATACACTGCCTCAGCACGGTGTATGCGTCCCCCCACTCTCAATATACCATCGCTATCGAAAATTGGCTTAAGCGATTCGATTTTACTATTCTCTGGTAGCTGTCCTCGCTTGCGCAAGGCAGCCATGTCCCTCCCATAACTATCTGACTGTGCTTCTCTTAGCAGTAGACTAATGGCAACTGCCCGCTCTCCCGCTTTCAATGCTGTCGTAACTTGCTGACCTCTCTCACACTTGCGCACTATCATACCCGCTTGCCGTTTTCTAACCCTTGCCTTCAATTGGTTTATGTACCGACATACACAAGCGTCCTAAGAAAAAAGGGCGTAAGCGCCAAAAAATTAAAATTGAGTTTGAGGCATTTTTGAAATCGTTAAACAGTGTCTTTTTTGTATGTGAAAAAAAAAATAATATTTCCAACTGGAAATGGGTCAAAACCACGAATGAAAATGGGCACATATCCATTTTCTGCTCTTTTCCTAAGCAAAAAAGACGTATCTACCATTTACTAAGCAAAAAGGGCACATATCCAAAAAATGTGTGGATATATGCCTTTTTTGCTAAGTGTCCTACGACTTTATTGGTTCATGTGCCTTTTTACTTGCGATTATAGGTACTATAAGGCAAGTTATGGATTCGTGCAGAAAAAAAAATTTGAGATAACAATCACACATGACATTACGATGATGGAGAAGTCGAAAAAAGTGGGTCTGGGAATTCCGTCCGTCTGTCTGTCTGTCTGTCTGTCTGTCTGTCTGTCTGTATGTCTGTTCGCGCCTCTGGAGGCTGAACGGGTGGGCCGATTTGCTTCAAATTTGGTATTAAGGATTTATTTGGCCGTCCCTCGGAACAAATTTTTTATTTTTGCTCTAGGTCAAAAAATAACGGCACCTGCCATACAATCTTGAAGACAAAAATTGATTTTCTCAAAAACGGCTCTAACGATTTTGATAAAACTTTCAGATTGCTATTTTTGCAAGAAAATCTATCTTTTGGTTTGAAATTTTTTTTCAAAATTTGTCTAATAACGGTACCTCTCATAGAACCAGTATTTTCAAATCAATTTTTTTCGTAAACTGTACCTTCGATTTCAATAAAATTTTTACCACAGGAAGTCATTCATAATTTTATTAATATGGCACTTCAAAATTTTCAAAAACTTTTTTTTTTTGATTTTTTATAATTTTTTCAAAAAAATTTTTGGTTTTCGAAATATGTTGGAAACGGGTACATTGATTTTTTTTTAAATTATTTTTCAAATGCAAACTACGGATTGCCATATATTTGCATACTCAAATAAATTTCAAAATATTTTTTGAAAAAGTTTTTCAAAAATAACCTTTTTAAAAAAAAACTGGTCCAACGATTTTCAATATTTTTTTTTCCTAGATTGACGTATAGCTTTGAAATTTTATTGCATACTTAGTTTTTCCGAGAAAACTCTTAAACTAATTTAAAAAATAAAAGAATTTTCGAAATTATTTAATTTTTTTTTTAATATACATATATGCAGCCACTACGCAATTGCTTATCATAAGAGCAAGTTCGTGCGACCCAGTCGTGCATTTTATTTCCTTAGTATCCAGTATTATTTTTTGTATAACGTTGTGCAGCAACAGTTGCAGATGTTGTGCACGTTAGAGAATGATTATTTTTTGCTTGGAAACAGAACAGAAACTGCGTTATTTTTTTAGTTGAATGAAGTCTTCTGAAGAGAAAGGACACCAGTTTCAGATGCTTTTACAATAATTTGAGATTTGTGCTGTTTTGTTTGTTGAATTCAAATATTTTAAACTATTTCAGATTTAGTAATAAAAGTTGTTTTGTCTTATAATTGGTTGTCGAGTTCTGTTGATATTATTATATCAACATAGGTCATGTAGCTTCTCTGCATGTCATTTCATTTAATTTCATTTAACGCATTTGCATATCAACATTAGTCATGTAGCTTCTCTGCATGTTATTTCATTTAACGCCTTTTGCATTGCTTTCATTTTCGTAGCCAATGTGTGTATCTTGTATCATTCAATAGCCAATTCCCATAGAATGAATAATTTTGTGCATCTGTCAGCAAAATTATTGCATTCGAATATTGGATATGGTTATTGAACTTTATGAGTTTTTTTTGTTTATTTTTTAGAAGTCAGCATTAAGCGACTATTGTTATTGTTAATTAATTTTAGCTTAGTTTGCAAAAACTGTGTATAAATAGTATTGTAAGGAAATAAAAATTATCATTCACGATCAAACTCTCTTCGATTATTTCTGCTATTGCTTCCCCCC